>OX392475.1:15254794-16454794 GCA_947623365.1 Achlya flavicornis
CAATAATGTTATGATAATATTGAAATGAAATGGAATGAAATTGTTTATTTCGCCAGAAATGAAAGAAAGAAAAAGAGAAAGAAAAGAAAGAAAGAGATGAGATGTGACAAAAATTTGTTTAGTGCGATTTTCAACAGAATCGGCACCACTATCCTTATTTACAGTTAAGTTAGGTAGGTAGTGTAGATAGATACCTGTACTACAGTGCAAAGAAAAAAATATTTTTTTAAATACAGCGTCTTTCCTGCCAAGAGCCTTTGAACCATAGAATTAGAATATTATAGAGCGATAGCTTTAACAACGTTACCATGTGGGACGCCTGAGCAGTTTCCATATAGCTGCATTCACAGATATATCGTACACTAGTTGAGTTACAGTTGAACAAAATATCGATATGGATTCCTTGTCATGTGTTCTACGTAAAAGTATCGATAAAAAACGAGAAATTGGCATTCATTATATGTATTTTAGTCGTTCAAACTATGTAAGGGCACTTCGTTTCAAGGCATTTGGACCGTACCGGTGGTCACGGACCGTACTCAAGTACAGTCACTCTATTAATATTCTAACTCTATGCTTTAGACATCTTTTGGTACGTCCATGCTACGCGAATCGAGCACGAGCCGAGCCACGAACGAGTACGATTCGCGTAGCGTGGACGGGCTTGCGAGCCTCAAACGAGCGCGATTGTCAGTTTTTTTCACGTACAAAGGGATTCGCATCGTGCTCGTTGTAGGCTCGTTGCAGGTTCGTTCGTGGCTCGGCTCATGCTCGATTCGCGTAGCATGGACGCACCATTATCTATTGCCAGTAACGAGCAATATTACAAATCCTTGAATCTTATGCCACAAAATCCCTTTTCCTCATACACTTTCTCAAATACACATTTAGAAACACTAAACAATGCAAAGACCACAATATTCTAAGAGACTTACAAATTATACATTCATATTACAAGACTTACGAAGCAAGAAGACGTACATCCAATTCCTAAATGCCATGTAACAAGTTCACGTTTCCAACTTATGAGCGACTCACAGGAGGCGAGGAGAGAGGAGAGCTGTATTTAGTGAATGTTCATCGCAGCGCCTCTAGTCTGTGTTTTATGGTTCAACTTATGGGAAATATGCGAGTTGAAACAAATATGAAAAAAAAAAAAACTTTTTTCTCTTTTCAAATATGTTTGCGCTAAATAACAAACAAGTCATCAAAATAAAAAATACAGTTTTTTTTTAATTTGGATTACCTTTAATTTTAGAAAATAAAACTAAATTTTTCACTACAAATATGTTGAATTGTAAAGGTTCAATTGCCTTAATTTGACTAGCATGCATTTCCAGTGTGTTTGCAAATATATGTTTATCTAGGTATTTCTAGGCCACCAATGAATACTACGAATGAACTATGAACCACTAATGAATAATAAGATAAAAAGAGGTAGCTTAATATGTTTAATGAAATTTGTGATGGTTTGCAAGTATTTTCTGCATTTCATATCTATCTCATTGATTAAAATGATTCAATAAACTCCCCAAATGAATTGGATGTCATTCTTCTGCAAATGTTAGGATATTCTACATTCCATGTGGTATTCCCAAAGTACATAGAGTACATGATGGAGATCCCATGTTCTTCAATGCTGCTGCAGCGTCCATAGGCTGCGGTAACTGCCTCTCATTTAGTATTTTATCTTATTAGTTTAAAAATACTAATTTTCAAGTAAGATTTGCACGTGATTCCTAAGCATTTTTAAAACGAAGAGTATTGAGGGCTGTACCGGCAAGGTACATTGATTGAAGAATTGATAGAAATAAGAGGAAATTTATACTGGTTACTATTTAATAACTTGATTTAATACTAAAATGTATATGAGTACACGGTATGGATGTTTAATGTGAACTGACTTTAAAGTAATATAAATTGTCGCTACATAAGTTTATGCTGACCGCGCAATTGTACGGTCGTTAGCCCGTAAAAGGGCAAAAGCTTACTAACTACCAATGCAAATAAATTCTGGTGCCTACACTTTAAATATACCACAACTGTAGACAGTTTTGCTGTACCTAATTCCACAACTAAAATGACACATTTCGTACCCTCCCGTCACTCAAGTCGACCACTTTAGATACAAAGGAGACGGATGCAGCCGTTCCCCCACAAACTTTCCCTGGAACAAGCGAAGGGTTTAATTGTTTTCCTGCACCAGGCTGAGCTGAGAAAACGCGACTAAAACGCGTTTGAAACGAGACGAGTGCGCTTGCTCCACTTTCGTACTGAGGCCCTTTGTTTGAAGAACTCTAATTTTTAATTGAATGCTTATACACTCGCTGAAAATTGTTTGCCAACTGCCTATTGTTGGAGCTTGTACTAAATAAGCCGGGATTTAGTAATTCTGGGAGTTTGAGGCTCCCAGGCAGAGTAGCTGGAGGTGATTCAAAGAAGAAAAAGAAGAAGACCAGGAAAGAAGTGCTTTATTTAGCATTGACAGCATTGAAGTTACAAAAGACAATGTGTGTGTAAAAAACAATAGTAGAAAAAGAACAATAATTTAAATATAAATTTTATCAAAAAGTGCTTTGAGTAAACAGTATATAAAAACATGGGTTTTAACAGTTATCAATAGATCGTCCTATGTCGTTCTTCAAATAAATCAGTTTACAATAGTTTGAAGCGTTCTGGAGTAGTCCAGAACGCCAGTATATATATGTCTAGAAATAATACATAGTAAATTGTAATATTTTCATTAAAATGAGAAGCTCCTCTGAGAATAAAAGTAG
Source organism: Achlya flavicornis (assembly GCA_947623365.1). NCBI lineage: Eukaryota > Metazoa > Arthropoda > Insecta > Lepidoptera > Drepanidae > Achlya > Achlya flavicornis. The sequence goes on from OX392475.1 coordinate 15,257,572, forward strand.
GTATCCGTTTAATACAACATCTGCAACCAACTCAATCCTCTGGATCAAGCGTGTCTTCCGTTTTCCAATTAGAAACGCCTCGAATTGCATCCTGTAAATTCCTGTACTTCTTTTTTTAAATGATATAAAAACTGTTTCGATTTTTGTTTGTTCAATTAAATATCAAATCAAGCTTCCCTGACATGTGGAAGTGACTCAAGCAGAATTTTAAAAAAGGAAAATATTGTCCCTCATCCATCCTTCATTAAAGTTTTGGCAGCAACTTTCTCATGGAGCGACGGGAATTTATTATTAAAAAAAACTCCAACTTATTTCGTCTACCCTCGAGTCAAGTAAAAAGTGAGTGACTCGAGAATGGAGACAAGTGCTATAAATTCTCAGAGACGACGGTTTCTTGAAATTGTGTTGGAGAGAAAGTGACTTTTGCCGGACAACGAACCCGGGACCCGGGGTAGCGAGCGTCGTGTTGACGGGCTTAAGCCCCTTTTTGTTAGCAGATTAATGTTGTCCCCCCTTTACTAGGTATTTTCAGCTCATGCCTTTATTATCAGGCTAAATTGCTGACTTTGTTTATATTTTTTGACGATGATTATTATGTTGGATTTTTATAGTCAAAAGGTAAAAAAATCATAAAAATTCAATAGATTTCTGACATTATTTCATGGATAATTTAAAAATGAATCGAAGTATGTTCGAACCATATCAATTCAAACAACAGCTATTTTTGGACACTCAAATTGTACCAAAGATGTAACTAGAAAGTAAAATAGATCTTTCTTCATTGTGGACCAAATTGTCTCTGAACAAAAACTAATGCAAAGTAAAGTTCAATATAATTTAAACCTTATCTATATATTTAACCATTCTTAATTATGACTAGTTATCGACTTGAACTCTTAAGATTGCTACCAACTTAAAATAAAGTTCAGATTAAAAAATATAAGCCATCGAGTAGTTACATGAAATTAACTCGCAGTAGATAAAATTTTATCAAACGTAAAATGCTTTTTGGAAACTTTTTACCGACATAAACTAGAATTTCCTTTTAAGCAAAAGCTATCCCAGACGTATATTTTCAAAATCGATTCCCCTTTTTTTGGCCACACACCACCATTACAAAGTTCGCCTGACATCGTTAGAAAACTAATTAAGTTACGTACTTTGTTTCAATTAATGGGTTGGACGTGTTGAGTGTCTCGACGGTATAACCTAGAGTTAAGTTACTAAACCACTTCATTTTCGACTGCAATTTGTTTAATTGAGACTGGCATTCATTTGCGAAGTTTGGATATTGGATAATCTGGGATAAGGATTGGATTACTATTTGGGTTCAGAATATGATTGGCCTTCTCGATGTATATGTTGACTAGCTTCTACTCGCGGTTTCGCACGCGTGGTCTACAGTGAATAAATGACATATTTTTCTAGAACAATAAAATAAAACAAAACAAAACAACTCTATCCCGCTTCGAGGGTAGAATTATTAAAAACGCTGAGACACGTATAAATTAATTTTCAATCTTCAGCCTAAACACAAAATTTGAAGACCCTAACTTCGAAATTGACGGACTTTCATACAAACTTTCATCCCCTGTTTTACCCCCTTAGGGGTGGAATTACGAAAAACCCTTTCTTAGTGGATATCTTCACAAAGAATATACCCTCTACATTTGATGTCTCTAGGACCAGCAGTTTAGGCTGTGCGTTGATATAATCAGTCAGTCAGGACTTTGAATTTTATATATATGGATATAGATTAAAGATTGTGTTTGTTTCGATTGGATTCTACTTGACTAGTCAGAATACAATTAGTTTAGACTCCTTAGAGCTAAATTCAATTTATCAATATGATTGATATTGTATCGTGTGTTGAGTTTAATAAGTAATTATACAAGAAAGTGCAATCTAAGGGTGCGTCCATGCTACGCGAAGCGAGCACGAGCCGAGCCTCGGACGAACATGATTCGTTTGTTGCTCGCGATTTCAAGCATGGACGTACTTAACGAGCCTACAACGAGCACGATGCGAATCTCTGTGTTCGTGAAAAAACTGACAATCAGGCGGAGCGCAGTCGAGCACGCTACGAATGCTCGTTCGAGGCTCGCAAGCCCGTCCACGCTACGCGAATGGTGCTCGCAGTGTGCTCGTTCGTGTCTCGGCTCGTCACAAAGATCAACCAACAAATGGTACAGATTATAATTAATAAAGTTTGACAATAAATCATGTCGACGCAAACACAGCGTCCCTTTCCAGATATGAGAACACTTGAGACTTGGGTAACCGCAGATTTTATCAACTCAAAATATAGTTTGAACTAAGCCTGCTATTTAGTATGTAATAAATATAGTTATTAATAATGTGAAACTTACAGTTCAAAGCATTATAACTCTTAATCCACTAGAATTGATAATATTTGTTACAGTACAAAATATAACGAATAAAAATAATATAGAAAACTCATCTGATGACAAGATGGCGTAGATTACCTACGCTAGATTCAGAATATAAATATGATGTGCAAATAATGAAACCCACTTGCAGATATCATGAATTAATTTTCCTGACTATTCAAAATGTGAATCTAAAAATACGTAATTTTAAAAATTTCATGAATATAAATGTAGATATAAATAGTGCAGCTAGTCTAGATGTTTTACAATAGCAGACTGAAGCTGACTTAAATGGCGATGAAATTGAAATGTCTCGAGTGAAACATCATCTATCAACCAAGTCTTGTAGTCTTCTACACGGGCAACTACAATCATCAATCCAGTGTTACGATGTAGCACTACAAAGAACTTGACAAAAACAATTTTTGTACAAATACACCGTGATCAATCGATACCATGATATTGTGTTACTGGAAGAAAATTCTAAATTGAATAGTTAGAATTTATTCTGCTATGAAAAACGCTTTATCTCTAGCTGTGATGTAATTCGCTGGAGAATTTACATATTTTGTAGGGTCGTTGTTGTTCGATTTACTTATTGTTTAGTTTAAAGATAGCTTGAAATATTTATCTCTTAATCAAGAACTAGTTTCTGTTTCCGCAGCTTTTTCCGCATTACCTTGGAATCTATTGTTTTCTGGAAGGAAAACGTGGCAATGTTTAGCCGTTATGACGTAATTGAGTAACAACCATCTACGCAACCTTTCACATTAATTCTATAGTCAACAATCTTTCCAGAAGAGAAAGATATTCTCTGCTATTTACAAGGTTTACTCGTTTTCTAGTATAAGGTGTTACGGGGTGTGAATTGGGATGATTGTGTTTCAAATCCTGACTTATATTACAGAATTCATAATTTTCTTCATCGTCACATACTTTGTGTATAAGTGCGAAGTGTTCCCGTTTGCCTACATTTCTAACTTCTGCTGTTTGCTATATCACCGTTACTTCTAATGTTATACCAGAGATCATCTTTCTGGATTTACTACCTGGGTACTTTTAACTTAATACAGCATAGCTTGCTCAGATCAACGATAAAACTAAAGACTACATGCAAATAATAGGTAACAAGGTAACAAATAATGCAAGTTTTAACATATCTGTCAACTCTATATCTACATCATACGACACAAAGAGTTCTACTTCAGTGTTCCCCGTGCCAACAAATGAAATTTTCGATCGAGACGAATGACTGTGCATTACTCTTTTTGTATGCTCCGACAACAATGCCTCTTTTGAACGACGAGCGTTGTATGCTCAGAAATGGGTTCTTATTATGTATGCAGGTGTTTAGTGGCTGTGTTTTAAATAAATTATAATCAACGTGAGCACACTCTTCTATTTAATTGACATTGTTTTAAGACTCACTATATACATAGTTATGATTCTATTATTTTTCAATAAATTCTGACTAATTAAAAAAAATATATTAATGCTTATCATTTTGTTTCACCATTATCTTATTATGGTTAGTAATGACTTGGTAAGCTTACAAAGATTATAAGTGTTATAAAAAAAACCAAATCATAATAGTCAAAATGAATCCCAATCCCAATAAACATTCCGTACAGCCTTTAATAATTATACAAGCATCACGCAGAATATGAAGGTTATTTCCGTAGCTAATATACTGTTTAATACTAAAAGAGGAAAGAGGATACATTTTAGTTATCTATGCAGAATTTTCATTAAAATTTCACACAAGCTTCTTGCAGTACACAGAGTTGAGAGATAAGCTTAGTAGCTGCTCTTTTGTCCAGACTTTTAGGGTTCTGTACAAAATGCGAACATCATATAAAAACCAGATCTTTTAGAGATAGGCGTTAACAAGATGAATACAAAAGTTGATTTTAGATAAATTTATAGTGTTTTTTTTTTTTGTGGTAAACAAGCATACGGCCCGCCTGATGATAAGCGGTTACCGTAGCCATATGGACGCTTGCAACACACGAAGCATCGCTCACGCGTTACCGACCTTTCCCCCCTCCCCAATGAGCAGATAATTATAAAACGTGGAAACCCAGAAGAAACCTAATGGAATCTAGTCTCGTTTTGATGTTTGTGGCTCAGTCACGGATCAAAGGCTGTAAAGATGTGGATGAAGGAAGAGCAAACAAGCATAAAGCCCGCCTGATGGTAATTGGTTACCGTAGCATATTGACGATTGCAATATAAGGAGTATAACTCACGCGATGACAACCTTTCAAAAATCTCTTCACAGCTTTTTTGAAGAACTTTTGGTGTACTTGCACGGCGAGAATCTCATTCCATAGCCTGAGCGGTCGCAATAGGATGTTCCTTTGAAACCGCACATTACGAGACCATTTTGGTTCAAATGTGTAAGGATGGAGTGGAGGTGAGAGTTGTGATGGTAGAAGGTAGCCGTGGGCATCAGGTCAAATATTTTTTCAGAACACTGTACGCTGTACGAGCGATGGAATAAACATAAGGAGGCAAAGTCTCTCCTCAGACTAAGGGCCTCTAAACCGCTTGTGAGCTCGGAATCGACAATTCTAATGGCACATCACTGAACCGAGTCTAAAGGCCCAGACAGGTGCCCCCACTCATAGATGATGGCTTTATTCCATACTAGCGACGTATAAAGAATATATTCTGGATTCACATAGGTCCCTCGGGAAAGCGAGTGAAACCGCAAAGCAGAAACTAGTTATAATCTAAATAATACCTACAAATCGCCGTCAGTAAAAGTAAAACTATTTTCTTCTGTTCATTTGTTATCTCTTCAAGAAACTTCTGAACCTATCGCAATTAATTTTGGCACGCATATAGCCTACGGCAATGGCTCCCAAAGTTACGAATTCGGGACTCAGCTCTTGGTTTTTCAAGAAGGAAATAGGGGCGTATGAATGAAGGACTTTTCAGGGCCAAACCAATGTAAAACTATAATGAACTTTTTAGTGCCCACTCAGTATTCGCTCGCGACTCATACTTTGGGAACTACTGGCCTACAGTATCGCGGTATGGAAAGGACATAAGCTACTTATTATCCCGTAAACGTGGACGAATAAACCTCTAGGAATAGTAGTTGAATATAGATTATATAGATTCACATATTCTGATTATGCAGCTCAGTTCAATCTCCTAATAAAAAAAATGTGATCAAGAACTCAAAACAAGGTTACTGTTGAAATGTCTTTCCGCCTTTGTAGTAAATTGTATGATAATTCACTCAGCCAAGTCCCGGTAAGATATTCAGAAGGGACAATGTTGTCGTGAATCGCCCAGCTTGGCGACATCTTGGCCGCCTTGGCCGGAGAACTCTCGCAAACTTGATTATTAAGGGGTGAAAGGGGGTTGGATGAAATGCATCGGGTTTTATTATATAAAGCGGGGTTAAGTATCGGACGCAAAAAATCTAGGTGAAATTGTCTGCGAAATTTGAGTCTTTATGGATGGAAAATGAAAGAAATATGTCGGAGAATTTAAGTAAATGCTAACAAAGATTTCACGTGATTTTTTTGATCGTCTTTACTTAAAATCTACATTATCTTTACCCAGAATAAAGTCGTTCATAAATCATAATTATGACATAAAGAAAGAAAGAAAGAAAGAAAACATATTTATTGACCCACAATGATAAGGTACACATATTATTTATATAGTTACAGTAACATATTCTATGTACATGATCTGCGTACACACACACATGAAGATTACATTAATTTGTTGCGTGGGGTCAAAAGGTCCCTACCTCAGCATAAAGCTGCACTGCTCATAAAGCAGTACAACGCTGGTATTCTGGCAGAGCCTTTACTTGAGTGACGACACAAACTTAAATTAGATATAAGAGAAAAACAATAATATTATGAATCTAAGTGGGTATGTAACAGTAAAAAAAAAAAAACAGTATTCAGTGTGCAAACCTACTAAACTTAATATAATTTTTATATAATAAAAATGATAATTCAATAAAATAATGCGATAAGTTCAACAAAGTAATCCTGTAAAATAATTTACCTAGTAAACTCAGTAGAATAAAAAATATTGAAAGGAGTGAATCTCATTGCTGCGGAAACCGACATATTCCACTGTACTCTGAGTGAATTCACAAGGATAGCAATCCAAATTTTGTGCTACACGGAAATGTAATTTAATAAATTGTGAAGTTAGTTCTTAGTTCTACACTACTGTATTAGGGTATCCCTGTAAAAGTAGATGTAAGTAAGTAAATAAATAAATAAATAAATAAATAAAATAGTGTTATGAGTGGGAAATGGGCAGCTTCTACCATGCTCGGCATGTTCACTGTGTTATGTTTTTTTTTTTTTTTTTTAAGAAGTACCTGCTAGCAAATTAAAAATTATTTGATTTTTGCAAGCCGAGAAGTTGACATGAAGAAATATTAATCGCAATTTTTTATACGTATTCTTAACAAATCTGATGAACTAACCTCCACCTCCACTCATAATAATAATACATTAAGGTCGACAATAGTCTGACACATGCCTCTGTATAAAAATATTAAAAAGCAAAATCTTTCTAACATAAATCACATTTTACATAAAACACTAACTTAGTTAAATATACAGCTTTACAACTTTAAATTAAAAAGTAAAAGAAGAAAAAATATCTTGCATATTAATATTAAGAGAGGGGTTTAAAAGAAAAAACCGGTTGACATTTTGTCCACGAGAGACGGTCGGGCACTCAACTAATGAATGCAAATTTCATCAAGCCATGAACGCAACACACGCTTTTCATAATAAAATGTTTAATTTAAAATATAAAAAAACACAGTAAAAGAACAACGGTACATTATTAAATCTGTAACTTGCGTTTATGAAACACGGCTCTTTATACGCTGAAATAATGATAAAATTACTCAGTTTCGCGTTTTTAATAGGTATACTGATTAGGAATGATTTAGTTAAAAAAATACAATTCAATTCAATTCATTTATTTCAGAAAACTTGTTCCATATTTGTTAGTAAATCTTATAATAATGTGTTAGTAATTTTTTTTTTTAATTATTATTATTAACCATACCTTATTTATTGTAAAGAAAGGCTGCTTAAACAAGCTAAATCGCTATTTACACCGTTGGTAAACTTGGTAATTACAACCAAAAATTAATTAAAACACTTTCTCCGATGGCCGCCATTGTTACGATTATACTTTTCTGGTGTTGCCATTCCTCGATATTCAAATACACAATATCAAAATAAACCGTTTTACACTTTCATAATAAATAATGCTGACAATTAATTATAATTAATCAATATTCAATGGTATGAAATTTAATAATATTCAAATAATATAATGTTAATGCTAACATTATTCTTATATAATTTATACAATACAATTAAAAGTAATAATCAATACGATACGAAACATAACATAAATTAGATAGGTAAATGTACAATTTTTATTATTAATTAATATTTTACCCTAAGCCATCTGAGTACCCTCTTGAAGTCAGAAACTATAACCAGATAATCTGAATTCTATGTAGAAACTGCATTTTGACTTCATAATGTAAAAAAACTATGGCAGTATTTTGAATAGGATCAAATAATTGAGATCGCGCATACAAATACTGAAGCTCTTCGACTTTCAATGAGATTATTACGAAGAAAATCTCCAATCTCATACTCAGAATTTTCAATTTGTAAGTTATGTGCAAGATAAAGAGTAAATTTTATGGATGTTATTCTTCAAATATCAAGTAAACTAAACGATTAATGTTAAACATTGGGAAGCTATACAACAAATTTAAATTCAATACGTTGTTTGGCCTTGCCTTCGTTCAAACTTTCGCTCGCGTCAGAAAAATATGAAAAAAGTAAAGTTTTTCTCCTGTATTTTTGCCAAATTCCCTTCCAGTCGGTTTACGCAAATTCATGACACGTACCTTCGTAAAAGGCTGTAGTAAAAATATTCCTATATTTTTTTGTTAAAATACCGACCTCTTTTATACAGGTTGATGATAGAAAAGCAAATTGTTTTATTTGTCATTCAATTTATTTAGAGTGTTAGAAATCCTTTGAATACGAACAATCTTAATATTCCCCAGCCAATAACTACAGTTTCGCACTATCAATTATTTCGAAGTCATGAACATTCGAGCTAGAGTTTTTTTGCAATAGCATAAGTACATTCGAACCAACGTTTTTCGAACTCACGAACATTCGCAGTACAGTCGATCGATGTTTCAAATTTCGAAGTTCTGAAATACAAGCAGAGCACCTATATATGTGTATTTTATTTTATGAATAAATTAAGAATTTACCGAAAATACATTGATAATACATACAATATTGATCAATATAGTTTTCATTATCAACCCAAAAATGTATGCAACGCTTGAAATATTTGACACGAAATCATTAACCTACTTTCATTAACAAAAACGCCTACCCAAGCATCGAGCTCGTTCCAAAGTTAATCATTTTAAGCAACTTTGCACAATGCAAACTAGCATTAAAGCGGAATGCAGCGCTACAAGCGAAACGAAACAGGTGGCGACTTGACGAACAAGTGTGTTAATTAGCACAACTTTATCAACTCTAAGCTGTTTGATGATCAAGTGAGATGCGACCTTATACATACAGACTTTGAGCTAAGTGTATCATTAAGTGATATTATAAATTAACATAGCAGTAATGTAGAAGTGGTAACATGAGCTATGTAACGTTAAAGCGCACGAATAAATCAGAACTGAGAAATAGAGTAACTAGATACTACTCATTTGAAAATTACTTCACCGAAAATTAAGAATAACAGACGAAAATTACAAAATAAGAAATCGAGAAAAGTAGTTGCAATTTATGAATTGCAGCAAAACTGTACCTACAGCTTTTTCTCCAAAGCAATTCTAACTCCAATTTGCCTCACAGTAATCAACTCGCTATCTGGTGACTGACTCATTGTCTGTCGCCTTAGGGCAGATATTCTTGGCCAGCACCCAGTAATTGACTGCGCCAATCAACCGACATCCCTTGCAAGCAAGCGTCCTGCAAGATGCCAATTTGAACCTGTCACTGGCTTTCCAATATTCTGTACCTTCAACCAATTTAGGTGCAAGCCTTTAGGTATGTGGCAGGTCTAAGGGGTTGTCAAATGGTAACTAACTGCCGTACCTCACTGAACTATTAAATCTAAGTCCTGTGGGAAGTATTAGGAATTCTGGAGTAATTGAATACAGCGTGCATATCAAAGGATCTTAGCAAAAACGGTTTTGGCTGAGAAATGAGCTGGTAGTCAGATTACTGCTTTGAAAGATAACTATGAATATGGCTAAAACCTTAGCCCCTGCCCTTTTTTATAAAGTACACATATTTAATGCGCATCCCACACATCGGTAACGTGACCAATCGACCATGCGGTGTATAAAAATGTCCGCCGTGACGTGTCGTGTGACTGATGTGTTGCGATGACGCTCACAACCTTCAAGCAATATCGTAGAATTATATTTATTTACTGGATTATTGTATATGAAAACAACTTTATTGCAATATACTACTATAGAATCTTAATTAGAAACTGCAATGTTTATTCAATTAATTGTGAGCAAATCTGCTTGTTGTTCAACAAGGCTGTATATCGCACGACTTAGCAGTGCGACACTCGTGAGAGCTAAAACCCTCCTCGCAAGAAGAGGAAAGCTGATTCGGATTTAACTTTGAATATGTACGAGAGACTTTAGTTCAGCTACATTGTCGGGTGTTACTGTGTCGTATGGCTCTCAAACTGTAGACTTGGCGATTGACTGTGTTGCTTAATTTCATGTTAAGTTTATTAAGTTGTCCTCTTTTATTAGTATCTTTAAATGGACTATCCGACAGATTGTTAAGTCAACCAAAATTATAACATTACCTTTCGACGATTCTACTAAACATCTGTACTTATATGATACTCATAAAATCCTGCAGTGAGCTAGATTAAAGTACAAAGTCAGAGGATAAGCAGACTGAAGCGACTGAAGAGGTCTCAAATGAAGACCACGTATGAGTAAGTACAGCAATGATAACCCCGCAAGGTGGACCGATGATCGGTCAAACATGTAATCAAAGCGAAATATTGTGGCGCATTTGGGAAAAATATTTGTATGTCTAATGGACGTCTGCGGGTTGATCTTGAACTAACTTAAATTTTCTTATTTTAAAAGAATATACATTTTTACAATTTAACAATCATGTTTATTTACAACGAATATGTACAAATTACAATCTATAGAAAATTTCCTCAAGTCTGCCGCTGCTTCCGAATAACGGCAAGGTTCCCAGAAGACTGGCAGAGTTTCCTCTTTGGATAGCCAAGCTGATCGTTGACGGAAAATGCTCCCCGCCCGCTAGTCTCCGGAGGCCTCGGCAATCTCAGCAATTTTGATGACAATTTGTGAGCAAAACGGTGAGTTTCTGACCCCCACGGTCCCATGCTCTCGACCGCAAAAGGCATAAAAAGATAATTTTGTCAATTCGATGCGTATTTTTTGAATTCTATATTTTCCGCAACCGGCCGCATCTGTCCCTGAGTCGCCGTATTCTTAGTGCCATTTCTAAATTCATCCTTTATTTAAATTGGCTATGGCGAATCCTAAGCTTATCCTTATTTACCATCCCATAACCATTAATTCTAATTTTCTCCAAAGTAATCGCCCATCCAAAATTGACGTGGAGAATACAAAACAGAATTCATACATCGATTAACATTAATCTTCTTATCATTTGGAACACATCAATCACCAGCCGACACGTTCCGACACGGTGTCAGCAGTTGGAAAACGTACAGTTCCCGTCGGCTAGTGACATGTAGCGTTACTGCCAAATAATGCCTTTTGTAAAACTTTTCATTTGCGTAACACTGGAATATTACGTTTCTCCTATTCTGTTTTATGTACGCTGTTTAATATCTCTTTAATATGTTTGTTCTATGTTATAGATATTTTGATTTAGACTTATTATGTCGATTTGGTCATAACTCAAATTTATTTTTGTGGCCTTTTTCAGTGTTTTACAATGTTAAACGTTATCGAGCTCATTTTTCAGTTTTACAATATCCAATTCTACTAACCTTTTAATATGAATTTTATCGGCGTTCAAAGCTTAATAAAATTGATTTGATTAAAATCCAGCTTTATCCAACCAAAAATGCATGACGTAATTTTTTATAAACATATCAAAATTGAGAGCAGGCTTTATCCGTTTTGACATAAATTTACTTGTATGGGTCTTAATATTTTAAATTTCTATAAAAGTTATTTTAAATAATATCGAAATATCTTCTATGAATTACAAGAAGGTAACAAAATTCTAGTCCGTGTCTAAATACATCTATACTAAAAATAATAATAAATCATCTTGCCATGATAATAAATAATTCCATCACTGCTACCCCTCATAATGACTAGCAACTTAGGAAATTTCCTTCGGGACTATCTACCACCTTTAAAATTAATTGCAACGTTTAACCGTAATCTACCATAATAATTTCACCAGACGCTATGAGGGATGCTTTTGAGATTATAACTCATATAAATAAGTAATGGACAACGCTGTTGAAGAACCAAGATCCACTTAAGTAAATAATGCAAGAAGGAAAGATGATTATGTTTGACAAACAGCTAGTAAAAACCTTTTAAGATGTATTAATTAAGTTGGAAATCTTTGTATAATAAATGAGAAACCTTGCTGAGATGAAACAACATTAAATACCCTTGCATTTATTCAATCTGATGTAGTTTTTAGAAACTTAAAGCACCTTATTACAAAACATGGTTTTTAAGGAAAACCAGGTTTTAAAATAGCCTCATCCCTTTTTATTATATGACGTTAAAAAGTGACCGAATGACAGTTAAACCTGGCTTTGCTTTAAACCATGTTTTGTAATAAGGGAGAAAAGGTTTGTGTGAGTTTGAGTTAGATGTTGGTTCTAACTCTAACAATGCAATTATGAACTATGCAGTAGTTCGAAAACAATCCACGTTGTTCAGTGCAAGAACATCGGAATTTAAACATCTCTAATTGACTGTGTTAAATAATTAGTATTCTGCTAAATTACAATAGTATTATAAATGCAAATGTGACAGGCCAATTGGCGTAGTTGGTTACGATTCCACCTGTCTTTTCCCACCGAGGACATGAATTAGTGTGCATGAGTATATCTGCAAGTCCTGAGTCTGGGTGTATTAATATATTTACAAACAAATAAGTAGTATAATATAATGTAGTTATCTGGATTCCACAGAAGCGCTCGTGGTGTAGCATGATTAGCCGTTCTTAATCGATCGGTAAAGTTAAGCTGCGTCTGTCGTGGTCGGTACCTGGATGGGTGACCGCCTAGTGGTATTTCAAATCGAGCGTTTCCGTGCTTCGAATGGCACGTAAAGCCGTTGGTCCCGGTTATCACTTAATTGTGGTAGTCGTTAAGCTAGTCGGATGCCTCCTAGGCGGCTTGACAATTTCCAACAGTAGGTTGGCCTACCTCCACCAATCCGCAGTATCGCTCAGTCCGTTTCACCCTCATTTGTGAAAGGAGGCCTGTGCTCAGCAGTGGGACATTATAGACTGATGATGATGAAGAGTTTAGGGAATCGGAGTTAATACTGGAAATGAGGCTGTTTCGGGATGACCTGCGTGCAATGAGAACCGATATGCAGGAGCTGCGACAGGAATTATCGGGAATCAGTCTGGCTATAGGAGGATGTAATAAGCGTATTGATGAGTTAGCTATTAAAGTTGACCTTTTGGAACAACGTCCAGGCCCCAGCAGTGAAGTAGCTGCCCTTGAGGCTACCATAAATGAACTGCAGATGGCACTGAACGACCGAGACCAGGATATGTTGTTAAATGATATTGAAATAACGGGACTGCCGGAACTTAACGGAGAGAATATTATCCACAATGTGCTGGTTATTGCTCAAAAGCTAGGAGTGGAATTGGATGATAAAGATATTGTTAGTGCTGAGCGGGAGGGCCCGCTGAAGCGCGAACAACCGGGCGCTCAGGCCGGTATGCGTCCGCGCCGCGTAGTGGTTCGTCTCGCAAGGCGCTCGCTGCGAAACAATTTTCTCAATGCAGTACGCGTTCGTCGTAACCTAACTACGGAGGACTTTGCGTTTGAAAGTACTCAATGCCGCTTCTACATCAATGAGCGTTTAACCAGAATCAACCGACAGCTATTTGCGAAAGCACGAGAGGAGAGTCGACGTTTACAGTGGAAATTTATTTGGACGAGAGATGGCAGGATTTACACTCGTAAACAACAAGGTCTACGAGCGGTTCGTATTCGGGCTGAATCAGATTTTTCGAAAATTTTTGTGTGATAGTCAGTTTGATAACTTTTGTTTATGTTTTGATTGCAAAACCATTGAATTTGTTTTTATATCCGTATTCTTACTTGATGTTTGCGTTAGCTTTTAATTTTTATTTACGCATTTTTTTCTCTCAATTGTGTAAGTCACGAAAAATTCGTATTTTGTTTGTTATTGTAATGCTCTCGTATGGTTGGTTGATATTAGATTGTTTAATAGTTTTTTGTATTTTAACGTTATTGCTCAACATTTTAGAAAGTGTACATAAATATGTGCTTTTACATCTCTTTCGTTTATTTTTCGTTAACTTAGCAAATTTATGTTTTTGGCTATGTGTTTTAATTATCTTTTGTTTCTATTTTCATTTGTATACTTTATATAATTTTTACGCGTATACTTTATTAGTAGTAGAAAATAATTTTATAGTATTTTTCTTGACGTTTGGATGCACTGTGCTAGTAGCTCGTTCATATATATTTTTCAATTATTCATTTGCGTTGCTTTTGTGCTATTTTATATTTTCATTGCATTGCTATTTTTATATACAAACACTATTGACAAGAAATACTTAAAAGTTGGTCTTTTTAACGCTGGTTCCCTGAGCACAAATCACGACGAGTTGATTGTGGCAATAGAGCGTCTTTCTGTTGATATCTTGGCCATAAATGAGACTTGGCTTAGACAGGGAGAGGACAGTCGTGCACCTACTGTCCCAGGGTATCGACTTCGACACATACCGCGGCCAGCCTCTATCTGTAATGGTCGTGGCGGTGGAGTGGGTTTCTTTGTTAAGAAAGGTATTAGCGTGCGAGTCTGTGCTCACCCTGTTACACCATCTGTGGAACAGATGTGGCTTAGTACGTCGGTAAAAGGTGTAAAACTTATTATCGGAACAGCATATAGACCCCCGTGGCTCAATGTCGATACTTTCATTGATGCCATGACCGACTCTGTAAGTTTTTTTAGCAATTATGATCATTTAGTTTTAGTAGGTGACCTAAATATAAATTGGTTTAATAAAAAAGACAAAAACACAATAAAATTACAACACTTTTTAAATTATTTTAATTTAACACAGTATGTCAATGAATCCACGCATTTTACACAGGATACTGAGACTATATTAGATCTCATTTGTTCCGATATACGTATACGCCATGTAAATGTAGATCATGTAAAAGAACTCGGTGGTCATGCATTTGTGTCGGGTTTACTCGATCTTCATAAGGACAAGCCCGTCTCAAAATGTTTTACATACAGGCCTCTAAAAGATATAAATTTCAAAACTTTTAATGCAGATATAAATTCTTATGATTGGGAATATATACTTACTCTAGAAGATGTCAATGACATGGTTTTAGCGTTTAATCAGTTACTTCTTCTGGCGTTTGACTATCATGCTCCGGTTAGGACTGCTTTTATAAAAGAGCGTACATATCCATGGCTTACGTATAACATTAAGGAGATGATGAAACTCCGTGATTCAGCGCATACTAGATATCGTAAGTCTAAATTAGATAGTCACAAGAAATATTATAAAGATCTTAAGACCATTGTTTCGTCGGCTCTGTTTAGTGAGATGCAGGCTTATTTTGAGCATGAAATAAATGCAAATGTAAAGGACAGCGGTACTCTATGGAGAAACCTGAAACGATCAATTACAGATCAAAAAAATCATGCTGATTTGCCTGACCATTTTAGCGACCCTGATATAATTAATGCGCACTTTCTGAATGTACCGGGCGATAATGCAGTCTCAATTTCAGATTTAACATATTTTGAATTTCATCGGTTCGGCACTTCCACTTTTTGTCTCGAAGCAGTCAGTGAAGATCTTGTTTTAAAAACGATTCAGAGTCTCAAATCAAATGCTCAAGGTGTTGATGGCATCTCACTTGACATGCTTCTTCTAACTCTTCCTCGTACTCTTAGCATCATTACTGCCATAATAAACGTGTCAATAAAAACAAACATCTTTCCTGATAGCTGGAAGATTGCGGTTGTAAAGCCCATACCAAAATCCACAAATGTAGTTGACATAAAGGATCTGCGACCGATAAGCATTTTGCCCTGTATATCCAAAGTGCTCGAAAGAATTGTTTGTCTGCAGTTGACGGCATATCTTGAAAAATGCAATATGCTTCCTGATAAGCAGTCTGGATTCAGAAAGGGTAGAAGTACTGCCACTGCATTGATAGACGTAGTGGATAATATACTTGTTGCTCGAGACAAGGGAGAGGGTACTATCTTGGCGCTTCTTGACTTTTCGCGAGCTTTTGACTCCATTAACATTGATTTACTTCTTTCTAAGTTGATCTATTATGGGCTAGAAATAAATTCTGTGAAGTGGTTCCGCAGCTATCTGTCTGGACGCACTCAAATGGTAGAACTTAAAAAAAGTGATGGTTCTGGTTTACGCTCTTCCTCCTGTCCTGTCACGCGCGGTGTGCCCCAAGGATCAATACTAGGTCCTTTGCTTTTTATAGTTTATAGTGCTGACATTACAAAATGCATAAAATCTTGTAATTTTCATATTTATGCTGATGACACACAACTTTATATTTCGTTTCGACCTGAAGATACTTTGACGGCTGTGGACAGCTTATGTCGAGATTTGGATCGCATTTCTCTATGGTCTATGAATAACTCGCTAGTTTTGAACCCCTGTAAATCTAAGTTCTTAATTTTAGGTTCTAAAGTTCAAACTGACAAGATACTGGAATATGATCCCACTGTTACTATTATGAACAAAGTAATTGAGCGTGTCGATGGGGCACGCAACCTGGGTTTATTTATGGACAATGAATTACGTTTCGAGGATCACGTGCTCCAGACAGTGCAACAGTGTTTTTACCGTCTAAAGCTACTGTATCGTGTTCGTAATTATCTGAGCATAGATTTGCGGGTCAAGTTGTGTGACGCTCTTATTTTGTCCAAATTTAATTATGCTGATACTGTTTTTGGCCCTCGTCTCCTTGCCCGCAGTGTCAAAATCATACAACGTGTGCAGAATGCCTGTGCTCGTTTTTGTTTTAATATCCCACCTAGGGCACACGTCACTCCATATCTGAACAAAGCAAAGGTTCTGAAAATGTCATATCGTAGAGAGTTTCACCTTGCTACTCTCCTCTTCGGTGTCATTAAAACCCAATCACCAAAATATTTATATGACAAGTTCAAATGGGCACGTGATCACAATCCATATGGCACTCGTGCGTCCAAGTACATGCTTTTGATACCACATCACAGAACGGCTACTTTTAAAGGCAGTTTCCGATACGCCGCCACCAAATGTTGGAATAATTTACCTCCACCACTTCGTGATTGTCTAACTATATCCAGCTTTAAATCAAAATATAAAACATTGGTGACATCTTATTAAATTCGTTTGTAGTATTATATTATTGTTTGTATAAATTGTATTTTTTTTTATATTGTTTTATTTATTTATTTTTTGGTTTTGTGGCGGCGGCGTATCAATTCGACAGAATAAAGTATTTGGTATTTTAGAATTTTTTATTATTATTTTTTGTAAAACATTTATTTCTGCTGTTATGTTACAAAATCCATACTGTAGCAGGGGCGTCCAAACGTCAACTAAGGTTGCCGCTGAAAATCAGCGTTGTGGCTCAATACCACAACAATATTGCTGAGCGGCTACCCTTATTTGGCAGTATTATTAATTATTTATAATTTAGTTTAAGTGAGGTATTTAGTTTAAGCGAGGATTGTTTTACTGTCAAATAAAAAGTTATTCTATTCTATTCTATTCTATTCTATTCTATAAGATCTGGATTCCATAGTATAAGCTCTGCTTAGTAAGTATTGGATTTGATAGCTGTGTGAGAAGAATATCCAGGCATCACAGATTACAGAATAAGGCAGATGGAGCGCGCGGAACACGAAAGTGAAGCCAAAAAAGCAAATACAAATTGAAAATCTGATACCTGGTATTCGTTTTCCAGTTTGTATTTGCTTTGTTTAACCACAGTTTATTAATAAAGATGTGTATTTTGTTACATAAAGTTTGTTGAACAAAGCAAATACACATTCAAAAGCGAATACCAGGTACGTGTTTTTCAATTTGTATTTGCTTTTTTGGTCTCACTCCCGTGTTCCGCGCGCTCCATCTGCCTTATTCTGTAATCTGTGCCAGGGATATTAATTTATTTATTTGTCCCAGGAACTCTGTTACTTTTCCACGACTAAATCACAGATAGCCTGTGATACATAATGAAACCATAAGGCTTGGTTACTTGATGATGAGTCAAGTTAATAATCTACCAGTTTAAAAACGGAACTTTGCGCCTTCGTGATTTCGTCTATGACATTTTGATACAAAGGAAGACTTGTGATTAAAAATAGAAGAACTTGATGGTAGCCTGTACTGCAGTAAAAATTACAAGAATTCTAAAAGCCTTTACCTTCCGAAATATGTAGGTATCAGCCGCAAACTAAATATAAAAGCAACACCAAAAAGGCAACAATATAAACCTATGGAAGGCCTATTATATGGCGTTTAACGCACGATTCCATTATATATTCACATAGTCATGCAGAGGAATGTGAGGGTGGAATTACATCAAAGGGAGTATTCGATCACCGTAGCGTGTATTTTTTTTTATTTGGTTCATTTACCACGATCCATACGCCTGCTTTCGCTTGTTACGTTAGCGGTACAAGGCAAAGGATCAGCGGTAGGTACTTTGGCAATTTGAATATTGAAACAGCTGGTTGGCGAGTGTAAAAGTGGAAAGGATTTTTTATGAAATAAATGTATTATTTTTATGTCGGTTTTTTTCGGGTTTCTCCACGTTATGCTGGTATCAAGGAGCTAAGCACGGGCTTATGCCAAGTCTCTTGGTTTCTGGTCTATTGTTTTTTGTGTCTGGGTTGAAGTTGTTATTATTATAATTATCATTTTGCTATTCAGGTAAATCTAAGAATATTTCTTATGAATCCCACATCTTTGCTAAGGGGTTCTAAAAAACATAATTAGGAGAAATCTTTAATGACAGACATCTTATACGAACCAATAACCGCTCAGCTTATGACTTAAACCACCACGTTAATGTTCGGTTTATGTAAATATTATGAGAGTTTAACTATTCACTTATTCACTTAGCGTCAGCTCTCTAGGGCTGTCTTTTTGTATCGCGAGTCGCGACACGAAATACTTCCCTTTTCCTTTCTTTTGAGTTAATTTGTTTTTTGTCGTGCCGTCCAAGTTTTCTAAGTCGATTTAAATTTCACTTAAAACGATTAATTTGAATCGAGTTAGCAGTTTCGTGTGACGGTTGAATTTAAATACTTGTGCAGTTTTTTTTTTGTTTGCTAATTTGTCTAGCTTCGGAAATTTCCATTTCTGCAAAATGTCTGTTTATCAAAAGACGCTGTCATGGAAAGTAAGCGACAGTTATTTTAAAATTGAATAACGTATTTTGATAGATTGCTTTTGTCTAGCTAGAAGCTTCATTTGTTAAGCTTACCTAGATGGATTGTTTAAATGTAAGATTGTTAATCGTAGTTGTTTTTAATTCATAATTATTATATCATTATAAAATTTTGTAAACAACATAGGTACATTTTTATTTTTTAAATAAAGTAAAAATAAAAGAAAAATAACGATCACCTGTTTTATTTATTAGGAGCACGTGAAACTGAGACGCGTGGCTGGTCTCCGTTCAGACACGACAGTATTGTAAAATCTAGTTACCAAACAACGCGTTAAGGACATAAGTGACTAGAGTAGCTAGACTGGACTAAGTTGGACTGAATGTGGGGCCACTGAAAACGCATATAATAAACGCTGGTACGATACAACAAATGATTTAAGGTCTTGGCATGGAGTTATAAAGTAACAAAATTGATAAATCAATGACGTTGAAGAACTAAATTCTAGACGGTTTTCATGGCGGTGTGTATTTGTAGAACCTTAGTTGGCTACCACGCTCAAGTTAATGCCAAGCACCTATCGGTATGTTTCAGCAGCTGTGTTTGAGATTGAGTTTCTTTCTGGGCTTTATCCTTACTGTTTCCGGCTCTTCTCTGCATATGCGACGTCCAAACCGTGCGACAGACTCTGACAATTATTATGTCTGTGATTATGTGAAGGCACAGTGTCTTATGTCAGTGGGTTGTCGGTTAGTTATGCATAATCCGCCCCAAGAGGATTAACATGATGATACATAATTGGACTGTTTTACAAAAAACTTAATCCGAATTGAGAACCTCCTCCTTTTTTTTGAAGTCAGTTAAAAACTTCAAATAATACAGATAAATTTAGGTTTAAAAAAAAACAACTAAAAGACTTCGCTCATTTCCTGGCTGCCCCTCAGTAGCCAGTCAGGACACGTTCCAACATCCAGTGTGTCCACCTCACGAGGGCTGCTTTCTTACCCGTATTAACTCGAATTAAGATCTCCGTTACGTTTCTTTGTGTTTGCCAGACGTTGCAACTGATCTCAGGAACGGTTGCCAGGAATCACAATTGCTCGTAAGTCTCAATGTCAGAGGTTCCATGTTTACCTTTTGTGGTTCTAAATGTGCATTTAACTTTTGTTGGTTTTATAGCAACTTTTCCTGCTGCCAAAAGTTAACTAATTATATAAAAGACTTTCATTTTGATTTTAATTTTTGTATGTCTTTTGTGGTCGAGAACATTGATTGGACCATTGGAGGCCGAAGCTCACCGATTTGCTCGCACTCTGTCCAAAGAGAAAGCGCTGCCAGCCTGCTGGAAACCTTCGCCGTTCGATAGCAGCGGCACTAGAAGAAGTATTTTGTACATATCTATAGTACAATTTAAAAAAAAATGATATAAATAGTCTGTATGAACATTACTACAAATTATATCCAAAATATCTAATCATATACCTACCTAAATACATAATGCGCTACGTTCTATGTTTTACTTCAGTTATACAAGGCTAATCGCTATATCAAAATATAAGGAAATTTTTCTTTTCATTTTTAGTTTTGGTTGATTTCAGTATGAATTGATATTTACTTCCAATCCAACCCTCAAACCAATGCCGGTGAATTACAAATCACCTGTATTTTTAAATCACTATTTATAAACTTGCACAGTTAAACTATCGGACAATAGCCAGCTATCATTACATAGGTAAAACAGAAACGCTGACGTGCTCAACTCGCGATATATAATTCACATCGCTGTCAGCTACAGCACCGCTCGCATGGATTTAACAAACAGAGCTACGTTTCAATAATTCCATAGTAAACATTTTGTATGCTGTCCGCTGTGTGCAATGGCATTACGTAATATTAGGATTATTAAGGTACTTATTAACAATCCTAGAAAAAATTTCCGTTGCAAAAAACAAGGCAATTTCAGTTCAACTACAGATGTAAGTGTTGTTGTATAATCTTTCCCTTTTTAAGGCCAAGAACGATGGTGATAAGGTTAACGTTACAGGCAACGTAATTGATACCAGTGATGCAAGCGTCTAGAGGCTTCGGTAACTGCTTACCATCAGGCTGGCCATATTATTGTAGCATAATCATCATCCCCCCCTTTCACAAATTAGGGTGAAAGGGAATGGGCAGAAAATCCACCATGTGTGCACACTGTGGATCGGTAGACGTAGTCTAGTGCGTCAACCTACTGTTGGAGATTTTAAGTCGCCTACAATTAGCTAACGACTACCACAATCAAATAATAATCAATGGCTTTACGTGCCTTCCTTCCGGAAACGCTCGATTTGATATACCACTAGGCCGGTCCAGGTGTCCAGGTACCGGCCACGACGGTGGTAGCCTGACTTTACCGATCGATTAAGAACGGCTACCACACCATAGGCTATCTGCATGCCAAATTTCATGATCCGTTGAGTAGATAGATAGATAGATAGATAATACTTTATTGTTACACCAAAAAAAGTAAAAAAGTAGTTGAGACGTGAAGGCGTTACAAACCATATAAACTTACTTTCGCATGTATAATATTAGTTAGGATTAGGATTCGATGTAAGTACCTGTCCTCAGATGAACACTGAATCTCAGCACTGGATAAAAAAGATTCAATATCAGTCCCTCCCTATGATTTAGTTGCAAAATGGTTATATCCACACTCATTTTCTATCCTATTTTGTACATAATTATATGGAATATAGTATAATACCTGGTAGAAGACGTTATATATAAAAGCAGTAGGAAATAAAACTGTCTGCACTCGTGCAAGGAAATATCGTGAGAAAACCTGCTCGTCTCTACAGGTGTTCGTGTGGTCTCCGGCATTTCTTTTATAACGAGACTTCACCGCATTTTTCAACGCAACACCTATAACTAAGGGATTTCAAGGTTTGTCTGCAATTGTGTGACATGATAAATGAATGGGTAAGGAAGGAGTTACAGAACTTGAAAATAATCATGTTAACTTGTAACTAGATGACTAAAAAATATGTTTAGACCGTATTTTACATGACCAAAATTTTTTTTTTGTTTTTTTTTCTTTTGTCAATTAAACAAAAAATACGAACATATCGTGTGTTCTGCGTGACGTCACGTAATAGTAGGTACATTTTTTACTCTAAGGTGACGTCACGAGCCCCCACTCCTGAACTTTGACTCGGTTTATCCTTGTCCATTTTTAATGATTTCGTAAAGCAAAAAATACGTAGGTATCCAATATTTTTTGGATATTAATCTAAAATTATTTCTTACCCTATTTCTGACTGATTCATCAACGCAGAGCCCAAACCGCTGGTTGATTGATGAATGCTCTGCTCTCTTTTTAGAAACATGAAAATTTTCACGCTTTCATGATTTTTGGAATCTTATTCCTTGGAACTTGAAACTTTACACTATTAATAAACCTAAATAAAAATAATAGGGGATTAAGGTGAAGTTATAGTTTGAATGGAAGAACTAGAACATAAAGAAACACGTGTTTTTGGGTTACTCGAAAATGTACAGTTAAAAGTTGGTAGTTAAAAGTATTCATATGAGAAAAGATTTTTGGAAATTCCCTTTTTAAGGGGTTAAAGACAGGTGCAGATAAACCCGCTGATGAAATGCTAGTTTCTAATAAATCCTGAATCAATAATAATACAATAATTTTCAAACATCATCCTGTTCAACAGAACAGGGTGATGTTTGAAAAAGCAGTATTTCATATATTGCTTCATGCGGTTTTAGAGTATCGGCGGTTACATTTGCTGCGTTGATTGTTCTGTATTATTTAGGCACGATGTGAAATGAAAAAAAAACCAATTGATTTGTATCACACAGTCATATTTTTTTTTGTTTTAATTATGTATTCGATTTGTCTACGAGTCATAATGTCTGAAAATTGATTGCTTCAATAAACCAACCACTAAAACAAACTATCCAACAAACCAACAAATTTATATTCCTTTAAAGTCACCATATTTTCCAGCCAACAAAATTACACCGACACGAATTTATACCGCGCTCGGCGACACCATATAGTTTTAATTCGGCCAATAAACGTCGCATAAATCCAGGCGTCTCGTATACATCAGAGACTGAGACGTGTGTGCCGCGTGCCGGCCACAGGGTAGACAGCAATAAATCTCAACAGGCAACGTAGACTGAACGCTCTGCGTCGCATATCAGTGGGCTGGGCCGGGTGTCACACCGTTGCGAACATGAATGAATGAAATAGAGCACATTGTTCTAGTGGGCGGTATGGGAGTGTACTGTGTGGAATATATAAGGTTGTATAATAATTGTTTCAAAGCACTAACTATAAACAAGTGCTGTCTTGGTGGAACGTTTTCTTTTCTCGCTCGTTTAAACTCGCCTTTGGATATATTTCTTAAGTTATTTGATCTCTTTAGATGGGTAAAAATAACGGAAGAAAGAACGTCACATGTTTTTTTTTGACAACATTATTAATTTCATAAGATCTATGAAAACCATAACCGCGTACCTGAAGGATATATTGCTTTCCCAGGATAAAAAGTATTATATTTGTTAATCCAGAATATATGCTATTTTCATGCCAAATTTCATCCAAATCCGTTGAGTTATTGAAGCGAGATTGAAGTACAAACATCCAAACTCACAAACATCCAGACTTTCGCATTTATAATATTAGTGAGATGAGATTAGTGAGAAGTGAGATGAGATACTTTAGAGTTGGCCCCATGATAAAATTTTGTTGAACATGACAAACCCCACAAAGGTTCCGAAAAGATGTCACATGAAAGCATGCATCAACTACAAATCCAAATCAAAACTGATCTTAACCTCCCAATAAATCTTACAATTCGGTGCAATATAAACCATCAGCACATGTCTGTGCCATCACGAGACGATGCAGCAACGTTGACGGCGACCGCCTATTGCGACATGACAAACGACTCAAATGCGCATATGAATACATCTGAGAGTTGCCAGTAGGCGCACTTGCTATCGAAGTTACTTGAGGGACATAAAATACTTTGCCCCTCGTGACAAATGCTTGTTCATGTCATGTTTTGTACACGTAACGTGAAGAATGAGTTTTGAGATGGAGGTTTTTTGAAGTGGAATTGATCTAGATATTGAGCTTCCTTCGGTGATACCAATCGGGTTACACCAATCATAGGCTATATATGTATTGTTTACCACAGAGCAAGGATTCCCGCGCAGTTATGTACCTAGAGACGAAAACAATAATAATATTCGTGCCTCGTGAATTGTGAAAATCGCTGTGAGTGCGAGCGATCGTCACCCTAATATCAACTCTATACTATGTGTCAACAGTACAAAATGATAAGACAATACATATTTTGTCATCTGCTGGTAACGGTGCCTTCCCCTGACACACTGAACAGTATGGATAGTAATAATTTACCATTAATAATACCAAACAGTACAGTTATCGTCGGACCAACGTGTCCATACTCCAGGAGCTAGGCATCACGCAGCGTTTATCGGCCGTAGTACGGTCGCGCATACTGCAGTACTTTGGGCATGTTTCTAGGCGGGATAATGACTCCATTGAACGGCTGGTCATACAGGGAAAAGTGTAGGGAACCAGATCGTGCGGCAGGTCACCTATGCCCTGGTCTGACCAAATAAAATCTGCAGTGGGAAACCGCGTGTCTGACTGCACCAGGCAGTCTGCTAACAGAGAAAGATGGCGGGAGATCGTGCGGGGAGCCGTGTCCGCCTCTATCACCGATGTGGACGCCTCAACGTGACCACGACCGCTCTGCCAAGAGCGAAACGACAGAGAAGAAGAAGTACAGTTATATAAAAAAAAAATGATGTTTGTTATTTAATCACGACATTATAGCTGTATATACTCTGAATCTTGATAAACTTTGGCACATAGAACATATCCTGGAATACTATGTAGGTTAGGGTCCTAGGAAATGTCAGAAACAAAGCAAATGGGCAAAATTACAGCATGGAAGCTATTGTTTACTTGAACATTTACACATTTAAACATCACATACATAAAGAATATCAGGATAGACTATACTCTATAATAGTTGAAAATCAATGATAAATCAGTCCATATTAAAAAACATAAAATAAATTAAAAAAAACAATCATTCCTAATTAATTATCCTATTACAAGCGACTTATCAATAATGATTAAGCTGATCGGCCACTATCAGATAATCAATCTAGCCGTGTATAATTTCAATCAGTTGCATGGCCGGAGAGGTAATTGGTTGCACCCTGTCACTTATATATAACATAACTAACGCAGACAAACGTACAGCCATGTTTATGTATGCTAATGGGAAGCTTGAACTGCCTTGAATATAGATTGCCATTGTAAAGGGAGATTGCAGACAATCTGATGTAAACTTTAAACGTTGCTTGTTACAAACATTTATAACGTTGTCAGTTTGTGGATCATAATTTCATCGTCGTTAGTTGCACGACTGCATGATGTCATTGTCCGTGGGGAAATGAGTGGAAATGTTCTAGTTAAGGAAACTATTAGCTTAACGATGAGCTACTCGGATTTATTAGAACAAATCATGAAATTGACATAGCTTTATGTTCTACATTTAGTTTCCCTTTACAATCTTGCTAAGGACTTACATGAAGATGTGCCAAAACTAACTTAAACTACTTAAACAAAATGGTTTTAATAAATGAAGTTCCGAATCTGACATTCCAAAACTTATCACCGGAAAAACTATAACTCTGAATGAGTCCAATGACACAGCTAACTTCCACCATCGCAAATCTCGCCATCGACGAGGAGTCCATCCTCACACATTGAAACCAGAACCGTTAAGAACTGTGCGGGCTCAAAGGAGTTTTCTTCGGCGGACACTCAGACTGTGGAATGAGCTCCCCGCCGTGGTTTTCCCAATAGAGTACAACATAACATGGGGTTCTTCAAAAAGCGTGTGAAGAGATTTCTTCCGGATCGGCAACGCGCGAGTGATACCCCTGGTGTTGCAAGTGCCAATAGGCTACGGTAATTGTTTACCAACAGGCGGGCCGTATGAGGAATAAAAATGTACTGCATTACAATTTAGTATCAAACCAGATGACTTGGCAATCTACAATCCAACAGCTGATAGCGCTTCCATTGCTCCATCTATAGTCACTAGAAAAACAAACCCTCGTGAGAACAGACACGCTGATAATGCTAATGTGAAATCGATGGAATTGAATGCGACCGTAGGACGTGACGACTGGCACGTTGACGGCACGCTGACGAATGCCCGAGCTCGGTCGTAGTGTGTTCGCTATCTGTCTACTCGTGTAAAATTTTCTACGTGGAAATAATTATTTTACTTTGCATAGGGCATGTTTTGATGATATTCTTACTATGGTCAGTGATGATGTGGCCAAAGATAAGAAGGGAACTGACTCTTGAGTAAAACTATTGGAAGAGACCGGTCGATGATTGGTGACAGGTTATCAACTTGAAGCTAAGCGAAACTAATATTCATTAACTTTACTCAGGGAACTTTGCCGTTAATCGGAAGCAGCGGCAGACTTTAAAATTTTCTACATATAGATTGTAATTTGTACATATTTGTTGTAAATAAAAGCATTCGGATTTTAAAAACTTTACTAATTACCTTACTATCGAGCTATTGTTTCCGCACGATATTTCCCTTCGCATAAAGCTCGAGCTCTTTGCAGGATTCGAACCCGCGACTATCGTCACGACATTCTAGGTAAAAAATAATTTAGATATTTCTTTCCTTTATTTATTTTATTTATTTTATTTCCTTTCTCACATCTGACACTTAGTCTTACTTAAAATTTCTGTATATGATTAAAAACCTACCAAAGATACACAGTATTATAATCCTCAAGAGAATTTAATGTCAAAGAGTCTTTCAGTTTCAAAATATAAAATTTACATCGAGCCAAGTATAAAGTAATCAAGTAAAAGAGAAAAGTTTAATTCTCCACACACGCGTGATATATACGGTGGTAACTGGAAATCAATAGACGCGTGACAAATGACGTGGATGCCATTTGTGACGTGCCTCGAGGAGACGGCACGTTGACGGATGCGAACCGCCCACGCCAGATTACACGGTACATATTCAATGGATTTTCAGTATTAACCCTATATATACGCGATCTAATTTGTATTGCCTTTGTTTGCCTATTATAATTTGATATACCTAATTTGATTTCAATTTGTACTCTAGGGATTTGGAAGTTAATTAATTGTTAATGGGCATAATTTAGTACAGGTCTGTTACTGTCAGTATTAATTATTCTATTATTATGAAGGATTGGAACAATTGAGAAAAAATGCGTAAAATATATTGAGTTATTAAAGGAAATCTAAAAGAAATTAACAATGGAAAAATAACCTTATAAATAAGTAACAAAGGCTTCAAAACTTTTTGTTTAAGGGGAAGGATCACGACAATGAGCCAATTGGGGAGCAAGATACCTCTCCCCGCGCAAGCGCACCACCCACCCGCTAAAACTATTTCTTCTCATCTAGAAAGTAGGTACTGTCCAAGTAATCCATTTTTCATGGCGATACTGTAACACTGCCTTTGTTATATTTTTAACCGACTTCAAAAAAAGGAGGAGGTTCTCAATTCGAATGTATGTTTTTTTTTTTTTTTTTAATGTTTGTTACCTCATAACTCCGTCATTTATTAACCGGGTTGGAAAATTCTTTTTTTGACTGGAACACTTCCCGTTTGGTCCCATTGTCATCAGATCAGGATTTGATTACTTCTTAGTGTACTTTGAAGTCGGTTTAAGTTTATTGTAAAACAGTCCAATTATTATATTAAGAATCAAGTCAATAAGTCATATTAGTTCAGCGAAGGCAAATAGATGTCAAAATTAATATATCAATCGAACAAAATGTAACTTTACTAAAAAAAACTGTTTGTCGCCTTTTTACATAATTAAATGGAAACATAAGAATACCAATAAAAAAGAATCTTAGCTTTGATACTTGAAAAGCAGTAGGAACTCAAATATGCCGGAAATTATGATTTTTACGAGATAGCAGCCCTAATTTACGATGGTGAGATTATGCTCAAACACAGTAAAACAAACCGGCGTGAAGTTAGCAGCCAAAAGTTAGCGGCCAATATAATCCGACCAAATTAAGAAGAATCCAAACAACTGCTTTATTTACCTTATTTACAGAGGAAAATTAATTTAAATATAAGGAAATTATAAAAACAACTGAAAAAAGTCCTAACAGGCGTTAAAATATATTAAATAGACATGAATTCAGAATTAACAAAACCCCAAAGTCTTTTGTAATTTAATCTGTTTCAAGAGTTCAAATCTAAAAAAAATATACTAATTATAAAAGACTACATAGTACCTTCATAGTGAATTGAGATTTGATGATCCCATTGAAGTTTCAGAGTCATAAATCGAACAAAAACAAACGTAATGCAATAATCATACGTTTTTGCTTCTTAAGAAAGAGTATAAGATATCAAAAATGTGATGGTGTCACTCTGAAAATGTATTTATTTTAAAGATGTATATGTATACTAAGTAAATAATATCATTCTATGTACTTACCGAGGGGACAAATAGGTTTATTAGCCACCGGCGACAATAATATCGACAACAATCTTAACTTTGATTTTGATGGTAGATTAACCTCTCAAGACATGTCCTTGTCAATCCAGCTATGTATTCAGATTATAGATACATAAGTTATCTAAGTAAATAACAGCATTCTATGAACTTAGCGAGGGGATATCATAGGTTTGTGAGCCAGCAACAAATAATATATCCACAAAAAAAACACTTTGACTTTGATGGTAGATTAACATTTCAATACTGGTCCTTGTCACTCCAGCTTTGTATTTAGATTATAGATACATAAGTTTACTAAGTACATAACAGCAGTCTATGAACTTAGCAAGGGGACATCATAGGTTTAAGAGCTGGCAGCTAAAAAAATATCCTCAAAAAAAATCTCTTTGATATTAATGGTAGATTAACCTCTCAGGACTTATCCTTGTCACTTTAGCTATGTACTTAGATTATAGATACATAAGTTATCTAAGTAAATAACAGCATTCTATGAACTTAGCGAGGGGATATGATAGGTTTGTGAGCTGTCATCTAAAAATATATCTAAAAAATCTCTACATTAATTTTGATGGTAGATTAACCTCTTTAGACTTGTCCTTGTCACTCCAAGTACGTATTTATATTATAGATAAATAAGTTATCTAAGAAAATAACAGCATTCTATGTACTTTGCGAGGGGATATCATAGGTTTGTGAGCTGTCAGCTAAAAATATATCGAAAAAAAAACCCTACGACTTTGATGGCAGATTAACATTTCAAGACTGGTCCTTGTCACTCCAGCTATGTATTTAGATTATAGATACATAAGTCTTCTAAGTAAATAACAGCATTCTATGAACTTAGCGAGGGGATATGAAAGGTTTGTGAGCTGTCGTCTAAAAATATATCGAAAAAATCTCTACATTAATTTTGATGGTAGATTAACCTCTTTAGACTTGTCCTTGTCACTCCAAGTACGTATTTATATTATGGATACATAAGTTATCTAAGAAAATAACTGCATTCTATGTACTTAGCGAGGGGATATCATAGGTTTGTGAGCTGTCAGCTGAAAATATATCGAAAAAAAAATCCCTTTGATTTTGATGGTAGATTAACCTCCCAAAGCTTGTCCTTGTCACTCCAGCTTTGTATTTAGATTATAGATACATAAGTTTACTAAGTAAATAACAGCAGTCTATGAACTTAGCAAGGGGATATCATAGGTTTAAAGCCTAGCAGCTAAAAATATATACTCGAAAAAATTCCCTTTGATATTAATGGTAGATTAACCTCCCAAAACTTATCCTTGTCACTTCAACTATGTACTAAGATTATAGATACATAAGTAATCTAAGTAAATACCAGCATTCTATGAACTTAGCGAGGGGATATTAAAGGTTTGTGAGCTGTCATCTAAAAATATATCTAAAAAATCTCTACATTAATTTTGATGGTAGATTAACCTCTTTAGACTTGTCCTTGTCACTCCAAGTACGTATTTATATTATAGATAAATAAGTTATCTAAGTAAATAACAGCATTCTATGTACTTAGCGAGGGGATATCATAGGTTTGTGAGCTGTCAGCTAAAAACATATCGAAAAAAAAAAACCCTACGACTTTAATGGCAGATTAACATTTCAAGACTGGTCCTTGTCACTCCAGCTATG
This sequence comes from Achlya flavicornis, assembly GCA_947623365.1. NCBI lineage: Eukaryota > Metazoa > Arthropoda > Insecta > Lepidoptera > Drepanidae > Achlya > Achlya flavicornis. Next base: position 15,287,944 of record OX392475.1, read on the forward strand.
TATTTAGATTATAGATACATAAGTCTTCTAGGTAAATAACAGCATTCTATGAACTTAGCGAGGGGATATGAAAGGTTTGTGAGCTGTCATCTAAAAATATATCGAAAAAATCTCTACATTAATTTTGATGGTAGATTAACATCTTTAGACTTGTCCTTGTCACTCCAAGTACGTATTTATATTATAGATAAATAAGTTATCTAAGTAAATAACAGCATTCTATGTACTTAGCGAGGGGATATCATAGGTTTGTGAGCTGTCAGCTGAAAATTTATCGAAAAAAAAATCCCTTTGATTTTGATGGTAGATTAACCTCCCTAAATTTTTCCTTGTCACACCAGCTATGTATTTATATTATAGATACATAAGTTATCTAAGTAAATAACAGCATTCTATGAACTTAGTGAGGGGATATCATAGGTTTGTGAGCTGTCAGCTAAAAATATATCAAAAAAAAAACTCTTTGATTTTGATGGTAGATTAACCTCCCAAAACTTGTCCTTGTCACACCAGCTATATATTTAGATTAAAGATACATAAGTCTTCTAAGTAAATAACAGCATTCTATGAACTTAGCGAGGGGATATCAAAGGGTTGTGAGCTAGCAGCTAAAAATATATCGAAAAAAAACTCTACATTAATTTTGATGGTAGATTAACCTCTTTAGACTTGTCCTTGTCACTCCAAGTACGTATTTATATTATAGATACATTAGTTATCTAAGTAATTAACAGCATTCTATGAACTTAGCTAGGGGATATCATAGGTTTGTGAGCAGTCAACTAAAAAGATATCGAAAAAAAAACCCTATGATTTTGATGGCAAATTAACATTTCAAGACTGGTCCTTGTCACTCCAGCTTTGTATTTAGATTATAGATACATTAGTTTACTAAGTAAATAACAGCAGTCTATGAACTTAGCAAGGGGACATCATAGGTTTAAAACCTGGCAGCTAAAAATATATCCTCGAAATAATTCCCTTTGACATTAATGGTAGATTAACCTCCTAAAACTTATTCTTGTCACTTCAGCTATGTACTAAGATTATAGATACATAAGTTATCTAAGTAAATAACAGCATTCTATGAACTTAGCGAGGGGATATGAAAGGTTTGTGAGCTGTCATCTAAAAATATATCGAAAAAATCTCCTTTTTAATTTCGATGGTAGATTAACCTCTCAGGACTTGTCCTTGTCACTCCAGCTATGTATTTAGATTAAAGATACATAAGTCTTCTAAGTAAATAACAGCATTCTATGAACTTAGCGAGGGAATAAGAAAGGTTTGTGAGCTGTCATCTAAAAATATATCGAAAAAATCTCTACATTAATTTTGATGGTAGATTAACCTCTTTAGACTTGTCCTTGTCACTCCAAGTACGTATTTATATTATGAATACATAAGTTATCTAAGTAAATAACAGCATTCTATGTACTTAGCGAGGGGATATCATAAGTTTGTGAGCAGTCAGCTGAAAATATATCGAAAAAAAAATCCCTTTGATTTTGATGGTAGATTAACCTCCCAAAGCTTGTCCTTGTCACTCCAGCTTTGTATTTAGATTATAGATACATAAGTTTACTAAGTAAATAACAGCAGTCTATGAACTTAGCAAGGGGATATCATAGGTTTAAAACCTAGCAGCTAAAAATATATACTCGAAAAAATTCCCTTTGATATTAATGGTAGATTAACCTCCCAAAACTTATCCTTGTCACTTCAACTATGTACTAAGATTATAGATACATAAGTTATCTAAGTAAATACCAGCATTCTATGAACTTAGCGAAGGGATATCATAGGTTTGTGAGCTGTCAGCTAAAAATATATCGAAAAAAAAAACCCTACGACTTTGATGGCAGATTAACATTTCAAGACTGGTCCTTGTCACTCCAGCTATGTATTTAGATTATAGATACATAAGTCTTCTAGGTAAATAACAGCATTCTATGAACTTAGCGAGGGGATATGAAAGGTTTGTGAGCTGTCATCTAAAAATATATCGAAAAAATCTCTACATTAATTTTGATGGTAGATTAACCTCTTTAGACTTGTCCTTGTCACTCCAAGTACGTATTTATATTATAGATAAATAAGTTATCTAAGTAAATAACAGCATTCTATGTACTTAGCGAGGGGATATCATAGGTTTGTGAGCTGTCAGCTGAAAATTTATCGAAAAAAAAATCCCTTTGATTTTGATGGTAGATAACCTCCCAAAATGTATCCTTGTCACACCAGCTATGTATTTATATTATAGATACATAAGTTATCTAACTAAATAACAGCATTCTATGAACTTAGTGAGGGGAAATAATAGGTTTGTGAGCTGTCAGCTAAAAATATATCAAAAAAAAAAACCCTTTGATTTTGATGGTAGATTAACCTCCCAAAACTTGTCCTTGTCACACCAGCTATATATTTAGATTAAATATACATAAGTCTTCTAAGTAAATAACAGCATTCTATGAACTTAGCGAGGGGATATCAAAGGTTTGTGAGCTAGCAGCTAAAAATATATCGAAAAAAAACTCTACATTAATTTTGATGGTAGATTAACTTCTTTAGACTTGTCCTTGTCACTCCAAGTACGTATTTATATTATAGATACATTAGTTATCTAAGTAATTAACAGCATTCTATGAACTTAGCGAGGGGATATCATAGGTTTGTGAGCTGTCAGCTAAAAATATATCGAAAAAAAATTCCTATGATTTTGATGGCAGATTAACATTTCAAGACTGGTCCTTGTCACTCCAGCTTTGTATTAAGATTATAGATACATAAGTTTACTAAGTAAATAACAGCAGTCTATGAACTTAGCAAGGGGACATCATAGGTTTAAAACCTGGCAGCTAAAAATATATCCTCGAAAAAATTCCCTTTCATATTAATGGTAGATTAACCTCCCAAAACTTATCCTTGTCACTTCAACTATGTACTAAGATTATAGATACATAAGTTATCTAAGTAAATACCAGCATTCTATGAACTTAGCGAGGGGATATCATAGGTTTGTGAGCTGTCAGCTAAAAATATATCAAAAAAAAAAATCCCTTTGATTTTGATGGTAGATTTACCTCCCAAAATTTGTCCTTGTCACACCAGCTATGTATTTATATTATAGATACATAAGTTATCTAAGTAAATAACAGCATTCTATGAACATAGCGAGGGGATATCATAGGTTTGTGAGCTGTCATCTAAAAATATATCGGAAAAATCTCCTTTTTAATTTCGATGGTAGATTAACCTCTCAGGACTTGTCCTTGTCACTCCAGCTATGTATTTAGATTAAAGATACATAAGTTATCTAGGTAAATAACAGCATTCTATGAACTTAGCGAGGGGATATCAAAGGTTTGTGAGCTGTCATCTAAAAATATATCGAAAAAATCTCTACATTAATTTTAATGGTAGATTAACCTCTTTAGACTTGTCCTTGTCACTCCAAGTACGTATTTATATTATAGATAAATAAGTTATCTAAGTAAATAACAGCATTCTATGTACTTAGCGAGGGGATATCATAGGTTTGTGAGCTGTCAGCTGAAAATTTATCGAAAAAAAATCCCTTTGATTTTGATGGCAGATTAACCTCCCAAAATGTATCCTTGTCACACCAGCTATGTATTTATATTATAGATACATAAGTTATCTAAGTAAATAACAGCATTCTATGAACTTAGTGAGGGGATATCATAGGTTTGTGAGCTGTCAGCTAAAAATATATCAAAAAAAAAAACCCTTTGATTTTGATGGTAGATTAACCTCCCAAAACTTGTCCTTGTCACACCAGCTATATATTTAGATTAAAGATACATAAGTCTTCTAAGTAAATAACAGCATTCTATGAACTTAGCGAGGGGATATCAAAGGTTTGTGAGCTAGCAGCTAAAAATATATCGAAAAAAAACTCTACATTAATTTTGATGGTAGATTAACCTCTTTAGACTTGTCCTTGTCACTCCAAGTACGTATTTATATTATAGATACATTAGTTATCTAAGTAATTAACAGCATTCTATGAACTTAGCGAGGGGATATCATAGGTTTGTGAGCTGTCAGCTAAAAATATATCGAAAAAAAATTCCTATGATTTTGATGGCAGATTAACATTTCAAGACTGGTCCTTGTCACTCCAGCTTTGTATTAAGATTATAGATACATAAGTTTACTAAGTAAATAACAGCAGTCTATGAACTTAGCAAGGGGACATCATAGGTTTAAAACCTGGCAGCTAAAAATATATCCTCGAAAAAATTCCCTTTCATATTAATGGTAGATTAACCTCCCAAAACTTATCCTTGTCACTTCAACTATGTACTAAGATTATAGATACATAAGTTATTTAAGTAAATACCAGCATTCTATGAACTTAGCGAGGGGATATCAAAGGTTTGTGAGCTGTCATCTAAAAATATATCGAAAAAATCTCTACATTAATTTTAATGGTAGATTAACCTCTTTAGACTTGTCCTTGTCACTCCAAGTACGTATTTATATTATAGATAAAGTAAATAACAGCATTCTATGTACTTAGCGAGGGAATATCATAGGTTTGTGAGCTGTCAGCTGAAAATTTATCGAAAAAAAAATCCCTTTGATTTTGATGGTAGATTAACCTCCCAAAACTTATCCTTGTCACTTCAACTATGTACTAAGATTATAGATACATAAGTTATCTAAGTAAATACCAGCATTCTATGAACTTAGCGAGGGGATATCATAGGTTTGTGAGCTGTCAGCTGAAAATTTATCGAAAAAAAAATCCCTTTGATTTTGATGGTAGATTAACCTCCCAAAATGTATCCTTGTCACACCAGCTATGTATTTATATTATAGACACATAAGTTATCTAAGTAAATAACAGCATTCTATGAACTTACCGAGGGGATATCATAGGTTTGTGAGCTGTCAGCTAAAAATATATCGAAAAAAAAACCCTACGACTTTGATGGCAGATTAACATTTCAAGACTGGTCCTTGTCACTCCAGCTATGTATTTAGATTATAGATACATAAGTCTTCTAAGTAAATAACAGCATTCTATGAACTTAGCGAGGGGATATGAAAGGTTTGTGAGCTGTCATCTAAAAATATATCGAAAAAATCTCTACATTAATTTTGATGGTAGATTAACCTCTTTAGACTTGTCCTTGTCACTCCAAGTACGTATTTATATTACGGACACATAAGTTATCTAAGTAAATAACAGCATTCTATGTACTTAGCGAGGGGATATCATAGGTTTGTGAGCTGTCAGCTGAAAATATATCGAAAAAAAAATCCCTTTGATTTTGATGGTAGATTAACCTCCCAAAGCTTGTCCTTGTCACTCCAGCTTTGTATTTAGATTATAGATACATAAGTTTACTAAGTAAATAACAGCAGTCTATGAACTTAGCAAGGGGATATCATAGGTTTAAAACCTAGCAGCTAAAAATATATACTCGAAAAAATTCCCTTTGATATTAATGGTAGATTAACCTCCCAAAACTTATCCTTGTCACTTCAACTATGTACTAAGATTATAGATACATAAGTTATCTAAGTAAATACCAGCATTCTATGAACTTAGCGAGGGGATATCAAAGGTTTGTGAGCTGTCATCTAAAAATATATCGAAAAAATCTCTACATTAATTTTAATGGTAGATTAACCTCTTTAGACTTGTCCTTGTCACTCCAAGTACGTATTTATATTATAGATAAATAAGTTATCTAAGTAAATAACAGCATTCTATGTACTTAGCGAGGGGATATCATAGGTTTGTGAGCTGTCAGCTGAAAATATATCGAAAAAAAAATCCCTTTGATTTTGATGGTAGATTAACCTCCCAAAGCTTGTCCTTGTCACTCCAGCTTTGTATTTAGATTATAGATACATAAGTTTACTAAGTAAATAACAGCAGTCTATGAACTTAGCACGGGGATATCATAGGTTTAAAACCTAGCAGCTAAAAATATATACTCGAAAAAATTCCCTTTGATATTAATGGTAGATTAACCTCCCAAAACTTATCCTTGTCACTTCAACTATGTACTAAGATTATAGATACATAAGTTATCTAAGTAAATACCAGCATTCTATGAACTTAGCGAGGGGATATCAAAGGTTTGTGAGCTGTCATCTAAAAATATATCGAAAAAATCTCTACATTAATTTTAATGGTAGATTAACCTCTTTAGACTTGTCCTTGTCACTCCAAGTACGTATTTATATTATAGATAAATAAGTTATCTAAGTAAATAACAGCATTCTATGTACTTAGCGAGGGGATATCATAGGTTTGTGAGCTGTCAGCTGAAAATTTATCAAAAAAAAAATCCCTTTGATTTTGATGGTAGATTAACCTCCCAAAATTTATCCTTGTCACACCAGCTATGTATTTATTTTATAGATACATAAGTTATCTAAGTAAATAACAGCATTCTATGAACTTAGTAAGGGGATATCATAGGTTTGTGAGCTGTCAGCTAAAAATATATCAAAAAAAAAAATCCCTTTGATTTTGATGGTAGATTTACCTCCCAAAGTTTGTCCTTGTCACACCAGCTATGTATTTATATTATAGATACATAAGTTATCTAAGTAAATAACAGCATTCTATGAACATAGCGAGGGGATATCATAGGTTTGTGAGCTGTCATCTAAAAATATATCGGAAAAATCTCCTTTTAAATTTCGATGGTAGATTAACCTCTCAGGACTTGTCCTTGTCACTCCAGCTATGTATTTAGATTAAAGATACATAAGTTATCTAAGTAAATAACAGCATTCTATGAACTTAGCGAGGGGATATGAAAGGTTTGTGAGCTGTCATCTAAACATATATCGGAAAAATCTCCTTTTTAATTTCGATGGTAGATTAACCTCTTTAGACTTGTCCTTGTCACTCCAAGTACGTATTAATATTATAGATACATAAGTTATCTAAGTAAATAACAGCATTCTATGTACTTAGCGAGGGGATATCAAAGGTTTGTGAGCTGTCAGCTAAAAATATATCGAAAAGAAGTCCCTTTGATTTTGATGGTAGATTAACCTCCCAAAATTTGTCCTTGTTACACCAGCTATGTATTTATATTATACATACATAAGTTATCTAAGTAAATAACAGCATTCCATGAACTTAGCGAGGGGATATGATAGGGTTGTGAGCAGTCATCTAAAAAAAACCTATGATATCTTCTCGCTAAGTACATAGAATGCTGTTATTTACTTAGATAACTTATGTATCTATAATCTAAATACATAGCTGGAGTGACAAGGACAAGTCTTAAGAGGTGAATCTACCATCAAAATTAATGTAGAGATTTTTTCGATATATTTTTAGCTGCTAGCTCACAAACTTTTGATATCCCTTCGCTAAGTTCATAGAATGCTGTTAATTAGTTAGATAACTTATGTATCTATTATATAAATACATAGCTGGTGTGACAAGGACAAGTTTTGGGAGGTTAATCTACCATTCATGTCAAAGGGATTTTTTTTGAGGATTTATTTTTATCTGCCAGCTTTTAAACCTATGATGTCCTCTTGATTATTTCATACACTGCTGTTATTTACTTAGTAAACTTATGTATCTATAATCTTAATACAAAGCTGGAGTGACAAGTACCAGTCTTGATCTACCATAAAATTCAAAGGGATTTTTTTTCCATATATTTTTAAACCTATGATATCCCCTCGCTATGTTCATAGAATGCTGTTATTTACTTAGATAACTTATGTATCTATAATATAAATACATAGCTGGTGTGACAGGGACATATTTTGGAGGTAAATCTACCATCAAAATCAAAGGGATTTTTTTCGATATATTTTTAGCTGACAGCTCACAAACCTTTGATATCCCCTCGCTAAGTACATAGAATGCTGTTATTTACTTAGATAACTTATGTATCTATAATATAAATACATAGCTGGTGTGACAGGGACATATTTTGGAGGTAAATCTACCATCAAAATCAAAGGGATTTTTTTCGATATATTTTTAGCTGACAGCTCACAAACCTTTGATATCCCCTCGCTAAGTACATAGAATGTTGTTATTTACTTAGATAACTTATGTATCTATAATATAAATACGTACTTGGAGTGACAAGGACAAGTCTAAAGAGGTTAATCTACCATCAAAATTAATGTAGAGATTTTTTCGATATATTTTTAGATGACAGCTCACAAACCTTTGATATCCCCTCGCTAAGTACATAGAATGCTGTTATTTACTTAGATAACTTATGTATCTATAATATAAATACGTACTTGGAGTGACAAGGACAAGTCTAAAGAGCTTAATCTACCATCAAAATTAATGTATAGATTTTTTCGATATATTTTTAGATGACAGCTCACAAACCTTTGATATCCCCTCGCTAAGTTCATAGAATGCTGTTATTTACTTAGAAGACTTATGTATCTTTAATCTAAATACATAGCTGGAGTGACAAGGACAAGTCCTGAGAGGTTAATCTACCATCGAAATTAAAAAGGAGATTTTTCCGATATATTTTTAGCTGACAGCTCACAAACCTTTGATATCCCCTCGCTAAGTACATAGAATGCTGTTATTTACTTAGATAACTTATGTATCTATAATATAAATACGTACTTGGAGTGACAAGGACAAGTCTAAAGAGGTTAATCTACCATCAAAATTAATGTATAGATTTTTTCGATATATTTTTAGATGACAGCTCACAAACCTTTCATATCCCCTCGCTAAGTTCATAGAATGCTGTTATTTACTTAGAAGACTTATGTATCTTTAATCTAAATACATAGCTGGAGTGACAAGGACAAGTTTTGGGAGGTTAATCTACCATCAAAATCAAAGGGTTTTTTTTTTTGATATATTTTTAGCTGACAGCTCACAAACCTATGATATCCCCTCACTAAGTTCATAGAATGCTGTTATTTACTTAGATAACTTATGTATCTATAATATAAATACATAGCTGGTGTGACAAGGATACATTTTGGGAGGTTTATCTACCATCAAAATCAAAGGGATTTTTTTTTCGATAAATTTTCAGCTGACAGCTCACAAACCTATGATATCCCCTCGCTAAGTACATAGAATGCTGTTATTTACTTAGATAACTTATTTATCTATAATATAAATACGTACTTGGAGTGACAAGGACAAGTCTAAAGAGGTTAATCTACCATCAAAATTAATGTAGAGATTTTTTCGATATATTTTTAGATGACAGCTCACAAACCTTTCATATCCCCTCGCTAAGTTCATAGAATGCTGTTATTTACCTAGAAGACTTATGTATCTATAATATAAATACGTACTTGGAGTGACAAGGACAAGTCTAAAGAGGTTAATCTACCATCAAAATTAATGTATAGATTTTTTCGATATATTTTTAGATGACAGCTCACAAACCTTTGATATCCCCTCGCTAAGTTCATAGAATGCTGTTATTTACTTAGAAGACTTATGTATCTTTAATCTAAATACATAGCTGGAGTGACAAGGACAAGTCCTGAGAGGTTAATCTACCATCGAAATTAAAAAGGAGATTTTTCCGATATATTTTTAGATGACAGCTCACAAACCTATGATATCCCCTCGCTATGTTCATAGAATGCTGTTATTTACTTAGATAACTTATGTATCTATAATATAAATACATAGCTGGTGTGACCAGGACAAATTTTGGGAGGTAAATCTACCATCAAAATCAAAGGGATTTTTTTCGATATATTTTTAGCTGACAGCTCACAAACCTTTGATATCCCCTCGCTAAGTACATAGAATGCTGTTATTTACTTAGATAACTTATGTATCTATAATATAAATACGTACTTGGAGTGACAAGGACAAGTCTAAAGAGGTTAATCTACCATCAAAATTAATGTATAGATTTTTTCGATATATTTTTAGATGACAGCTCACAAACCATTCATATCCCCTCGCTAAGTTCATAGAATGCTGTTATTTACTTAGAAGACTTATGTATCTTTAATCTAAATACATAGCTGGAGTGACAATGACAAGTCCTGAGAGGTTAATCTACCATCGAAATTAAAAAGGAGATTTTTCCGATATATTTTTAGATGACAGCTCACAAACCTTTGATATCCCCTCGCTAAGTTCATAGAATGCTGTTATTTACTTAGAAGACTTATGTATCTATAATATAAATACGTACTTGGAGTGACAAGGACAAGTCTAAAGAGGTTAATCTACCATCAAAATTAATGTATAGATTTTTTCGATATATTTTTAGATGACAGCTCACAAACCTTTAATATCCCCTCGCTAAGTTCATAGAATGCTGGTATTTACTTAGATAACTTATGTATCTATAATCTTAGTACATAGTTGAAGTGACAAGGATAAGTTTTGGGAGGTTAATCTACCATTAATATCAAAGGGAATTTTTTCGAGTATATATTTTTAGCTGCTAGGCTTTAAACCTATGATATCCCCTTGCTAAGTTCATAGACTGCTGTTATTTACTTAGTAAACTTATGTATCTATAATCTAAATACAAAGCTGGAGTGACAAGGACAAGCTTTGGGAGGTTAATCTACCATCAAAATCAAAGGGATTTTTTTTTCGATATATTTTCAGCTGACAGCTCACAAACCTATGATATCCCCTCGCTAAGTACATAGAATGCAGTTATTTACTTAGATAACTTATGTATCCATAATATAAATACGTACTTGGAGTGACAAGGACAAGTCTAAAGAGGTTAATCTACCATCAAAATTAATGTAGAGATTTTTTCGATATATTTTTAGATGACAGCTCACAAACCTTTCATATCCCCTCGGTAAGTTCATAGAATGCTGTTATTTACTTAGAAGACTTATGTATCTATAATCTAAATACATAGCTGGAGTGACAAGGACCAGTCTTGAAATGTTAATCTGCCATCAAAGTCGTAGGGTTTTTTTTTTCGATATATTTTTAGCTGACAGCTCACAAACCTATGATATCCCCTCGCTAAGTACATAGAATGCTGTTATTTACTTAGATAACTTATTTATCTATAATATAAATACGTACTTGGAGTGACAAGGACAAGTCTAAAGAGGTTAATCTACCATCAAAATTAATGTAGAGTTTTTTTTCGATATATTTTTAGCTGCTAGCTCACAAACCTTTGATATCCCCTCGCTAAGTTCATAGAATGCTGTTATTTACTTAGAAGACTTATGTATCTTTAGTCTAAATATATAGCTGGTGTGACAAGGACAAGTTTTGGGAGGTTAATCTACCATCAAAATCAAAGGGTTTTTTTTTTGATATATTTTTAGCTGACAGCTCACAAACCTATGATATCCCCTCACTAAGTTCATAGACTGCTGTTATTTACTTAGATAACTTATGTATCTATAATATAAATACATAGCTGGTGTGACAAGGATACATTTTGGGAGGTTAATCTACCATCAAAATCAAAGGGATTTTTTTTTCGATAAATTTTCAGCTGACAGCTCACAAACCTATGATATCCCCTCGCTAAGTACATAGAATGCTGTTATTTACTTAGATAACTTATTTATCTATAATATAAATACGTACTTGGAGTGACAAGGACAAGTCTAAAGAGGTTAATCTACCATCAAAATTAATGTAGAGATTTTTTCGATATATTTTTAGATGACAGCTCACAAACCTTTCATATCCCCTCGCTAAGTTCATAGAATGCTGTTATTTACCTAGAAGACTTATGTATCTATAATCTTAATACATAGCTGGAGTGACAAGGACCAGTCTTGAAATGTTAATCTGCCATCAAAGTCGTAGGGTTTTTTTTTTCGATATATTTTTAGCTGACAGCTCACAAACCTATGATATCCCCTCGCTAAGTACATAGAATGCTGTTATTTACTTAGATAACTTATTTATCTATAATATAAATACGTACTTGGAGTGACAAGGACAAGTCTAAAGAGGTTAATCTACCATCAAAATTAATGTAGAGATTTTTTCGATATATTTTTAGATGACAGCTCACAAACCTTTCATATCCCCTCGCTAAGTTCATAGAATGCTGTTATTTACCTAGAAGACTTATGTATCTATAATCTTAATACATAGCTGGAGTGACAAGGACCAGTCTTGAAATGTTAATCTGCCATCAAAGTCGTAGGGTTTTTTTTTTCGATATATTGTTAGCTGACAGCTCACAAACCTATGATATCCCCTCGCTAAATTCATAGAATGCTGGTATTTACTTAGATAACTTATGTATCTATAATCTTAGTACATAGTTGAAGTGACAAGGATAAGTTTTGGGAGGTTAATCTACCATTAATATCAAAGGGAATTTTTTCGAGTATATATTTTTAGCTGCTAGGTTTTAAACCTATGATATCCCCTTGCTAAGTTCATAGACTGCTGTTATTTACTTAGTAAACTTATGTATCTATAATCTAAATACAAAGCTGGAGTGACAAGGACAAGCTTTGCGAAGTTAATCTACCATCAAAATCAAAGGGATTTTTTTTTCGATATATTTTCAGCTGACAGCTCACAAACCTATGATATCCCCTCGCTAAATACATAGAATGCTGTTATTTACTTAGATAACTTATGTATTCATAATATAAATACGTACTTGGAGTGACAAGGACAAGTCTAAAGAGGTTAATCTACCATCAAAATTAATGTAGAGATTTTTTCGATATATTTTTAGATGACAGCTCACAAACCTTTCATATCCCCTCGCTAAGTTCATAGAATGCTGTTATTTACTTAGAAGACTTATGTATCTTTAATCTAAATACATAGCTGGAGTGACAAGGACAAGTCCTGAGAGGTTAATCTACCATCGAAATTAAAAAGGAGATTTTTCCGATATATTTTTAGAAGACAGCTCACAAACCTTTCATATCCCCTCGCTAAGTTCATAGAATGCTGTTATTTACTTAGATAACTTATGTATCTATAATCTTAGTACTTAGCTGAAGTGACAAGAATAAGTTTTAGGAGGTTAATCTACCATTAATGTCAAAGGGAATTATTTCGAGGATATATTTTTAGCTGCCAGGTTTTAAACCTATGATGTCCCCTTGCTAAGTTCATAGACTGCTGTTATTTACTTAGTAAACTAATGTATCTATAATCTAAATACAAAGCTGGAGTGACAAGGACCAGTCTTGAAATGTTAATTTGCCATCAAAATCTTAGGGTTTTTTTTTCGATATCTTTTTAGCTGACAGCTCACAAACCTATGATATCCCCTCGCTAAGTACATAGAATGCTGTTATTTACTTAGATAACTTATTTATCTGTAATATAAATACGTACTTGGAGTGACAAGGACAAGTCTAAAGAGGTTAATCTACCATCAAAATTAATGTATAGATTTTTTCGATATATTTTTAGATGACAGCTCACAAACCTTTCATATCCCCTCGCTAAGTTCATAGAATGCTGTTATTTACTTAGAAGACTTATGTATCTTTAATCTAAATACATAGCTGGAGTGACAAGGACAAGTTTTGGGAGGTTAATCTACCATCAAAATCAAAGGGTTTTTTTTTTTGATATATTTTTAGCTGACAGCTCACAAACCTATGATATCCCCTCACTAAGTTCATAGAATGCTGTTATTTACTTAGATAACTTATGTATCTATAATATAAATACATAGCTGGTGTGACAAGGATACATTTTGGGAGGTTTATCTACCATCAAAATCAAAGGGATTTTTTTTTCGATAAATTTTCAGCTGACAGCTCACAAACCTATGATATCCCCTCGCTAAGTACATAGAATGCTGTTATTTACTTAGATAACTTATTTATCTATAATATAAATACGTACTTGGAGTGACAAGGACAAGTCTAAAGAGGTTAATCTACCATCAAAATTAATGTAGAGATTTTTTCGATATATTTTTAGATGACAGCTCACAAACCTTTCATATCCCCTCGCTAAGTTCATAGAATGCTGTTATTTACCTAGAAGACTTATGTATCTATAATATAAATACGTACTTGGAGTGACAAGGACAAGTCTAAAGAGGTTAATCTACCATCAAAATTAATGTATAGATTTTTTCGATATATTTTTAGATGACAGCTCACAAACCTTTGATATCCCCTCGCTAAGTTCATAGAATGCTGTTATTTACTTAGAAGACTTATGTATCTTTAATCTAAATACATAGCTGGAGTGACAAGGACAAGTCCTGAGAGGTTAATCTACCATCGAAATTAAAAAGGAGATTTTTCCGATATATTTTTAGATGACAGCTCACAAACCTATGATATCCCCTCGCTATGTTCATAGAATGCTGTTATTTACTTAGATAACTTATGTATCTATAATATAAATACATAGCTGGTGTGACCAGGACAAATTTTGGGAGGTAAATCTACCATCAAAATCAAAGGGATTTTTTTCGATATATTTTTAGCTGACAGCTCACAAACCTTTGATATCCCCTCGCTAAGTACATAGAATGCTGTTATTTACTTAGATAACTTATGTATCTATAATATAAATACGTACTTGGAGTGACAAGGACAAGTCTAAAGAGGTTAATCTACCATCAAAATTAATGTATAGATTTTTTCGATATATTTTTAGATGACAGCTCACAAACCATTCATATCCCCTCGCTAAGTTCATAGAATGCTGTTATTTACTTAGAAGACTTATGTATCTTTAATCTTAATACATAGCTGGAGTGACAATGACAAGTCCTGAGAGGTTAATCTACCATCGAAATTAAATAGGAGATTTTTCCGATATATTTTTAGATGACAGCTCACAAACCTTTGATATCCCCTCGCTAAGTTCATAGAATGCTGTTATTTACTTAGAAGACTTATGTATCTATAATATAAATACGTACTTGGAGTGACAAGGACAAGTCTAAAGAGGTTAATCTACCATCAAAATTAATGTATAGATTTTTTCGATATATTTTTAGATGACAGCTCACAAACCTTTAATATCCCCTCGCTAAGTTCATAGAATGCTGGTATTTACTTAGATAACTTATGTATCTATAATCTTAGTACATAGTTGAAGTGACAAGGATAAGTTTTGGGAGGTTAATCTACCATTAATATCAAAGGGAATTTTTTCGAGTATATATTTTTAGCTGCTAGGCTTTAAACCTATGATATCCCCTTGCTAAGTTCATAGACTGCTGTTATTTACTTAGTAAACTTATGTATCTATAATCTAAATACAAAGCTGGAGTGACAAGGACAAGCTTTGGGAGGTTAATCTACCATCAAAATCAAAGGGATTTTTTTTTCGATATATTTTCAGCTGACAGCTCACAAACCTATGATATCCCCTCGCTAAGTACATAGAATGCAGTTATTTACTTAGATAACTTATGTATCCATAATATAAATACGTACTTGGAGTGACAAGGACAAGTCTAAAGAGGTTAATCTACCATCAAAATTAATGTAGAGATTTTTTCGATATATTTTTAGATGACAGCTCACAAACCTTTCATATCCCCTCGGTAAGTTCATAGAATGCTGTTATTTACTTAGAAGACTTATGTATCTATAATCTAAATACATAGCTGGAGTAACAAGGACCAGTCTTGAAATGTTAATCTGCCATCAAAGTCGTAGGGTTTTTTTTTTCGATATATTTTTAGCTGACAGCTCACAAACCTATGATATCCCCTCGCTAAGTACATAGAATGCTGTTATTTACTTAGATAACTTATTTATCTATAATATAAATACGTACTTGGAGTGACAAGGACAAGTCTAAAGAGGTTAATCTACCATCAAAATTAATGTAGAGTTTTTTTTCGATATATTTTTAGCTGCTAGCTCACAAACCTTTGATATCCCCTCGCTAAGTTCATAGAATGCTGTTATTTACTTAGAAGACTTATGTATCTTTAGTCTAAATATATAGCTGGTGTGACAAGGACAAGTTTTGGGAGGTTAATCTACCATCAAAATCAAAGGGTTTTTTTTTTGATATATTTTTAGCTGACAGCTCACAAACCTATGATATCCCCTCACTAAGTTCATAGACTGCTGTTATTTACTTAGATAACTTATGTATCTATAATATAAATACATAGCTGGTGTGACAAGGATACATTTTGGGAGGTTAATCTACCATCAAAATCAAAGGGATTTTTTTTTCGATAAATTTTCAGCTGACAGCTCACAAACCTATGATATCCCCTCGCTAAGTACATAGAATGCTGTTATTTACTTAGATAACTTATTTATCTATAATATAAATACGTACTTGGAGTGACAAGGACAAGTCTAAAGAGGTTAATCTACCATCAAAATTAATGTAGAGATTTTTTCGATATATTTTTAGATGACAGCTCACAAACCTTTCATATCCCCTCGCTAAGTTCATAGAATGCTGTTATTTACCTAGAAGACTTATGTATCTATAATCTTAATACATAGCTGGAGTGACAAGGACCAGTCTTGAAATGTTAATCTGCCATCAAAGTCGTAGGGTTTTTTTTTTCGATATATTTTTAGCTGACAGCTCACAAACCTATGATATCCCCTCGCTAAGTACATAGAATGCTGTTATTTACTTAGATAACTTATTTATCTATAATATAAATACGTACTTGGAGTGACAAGGACAAGTCTAAAGAGGTTAATCTACCATCAAAATTAATGTAGAGATTTTTTCGATATATTTTTAGATGACAGCTCACAAACCTTTCATATCCCCTCGCTAAGTTCATAGAATGCTGTTATTTACCTAGAAGACTTATGTATCTTTAATCTTAATACATAGCTGGAGTGACAAGGACCAGTCTTGAAATGTTAATCTGCCATCAAAGTCGTAGGGTTTTTTTTTTCGATATATTGTTAGCTGACAGCTCACAAACCTATGATATCCCCTCGCTAAGTTCATAGAATGCTGGTATTTACTTAGATAACTTATGTATCTATAATCTTAGTACATAGTTGAAGTGACAAGGATAAGTTTTGGGAGGTTAATCTACCATTAATATCAAAGGGAATTTTTTCGAGTATATATTTTTAGCTGCTAGGTTTTAAACCTATGATATCCCCTTGCTAAGTTCATAGACTGCTGTTATTTACTTAGTAAACTTATGTATCTATAATCTAAATACAAAGCTGGAGTGACAAGGACAAGCTTTGCGAAGTTAATCTACCATCAAAATCAAAGGGATTTTTTTTTCGATATATTTTCAGCTGACAGCTCACAAACCTATGATATCCCCTCGCTAAGTACATAGAATGCTGTTATTTACTTAGATAACTTATGTATTCATAATATAAATACGTACTTGGAGTGACAAGGACAAGTCTAAAGAGGTTAATCTACCATCAAAATTAATGTAGAGATTTTTTCGATATATTTTTAGATGACAGCTCACAAACCTTTCATATCCCCTCGCTAAGTTCATAGAATGCTGTTATTTACTTAGAAGACTTATGTATCTTTAATCTAAATACATAGCTGGAGTGACAAGGACAAGTCCTGAGAGGTTAATCTACCATCGAAATTAAAAAGGAGATTTTTCCGATATATTTTTAGATGACAGCTCACAAACCTTTCATATCCCCTCGCTAAGTTCATAGAATGCTGTTATTTACTTAGATAACTTATGTATCTATAATCTTAGTACATAGCTGAAGTGACAAGAATAAGTTTTAGGAGGTTAATCTACCATTAATGTCAAAGGGAATTATTTCGAGGATATATTTTTAGCTGCCAGGTTTTAAACCTATGATGTCCCCTTGCTAAGTTCATAGACTGCTGTTATTTACTTAGTAAACTAATGTATCCATAATCTAAATACAAAGCTGGAGTGACAAGGACCAGTCTTGAAATGTTAATTTGCCATCAAAATCATAGGGTTTTTTTTTCGATATCTTTTTAGCTGACAGCTCACAAACCTATGATATCCCCTCGCTAAGTACATAGAATGCTGTTATTTACTTAGATAACTTATTTATCTATAATATAAATACGTACTTGGAGTGACAAGGACAAGTCTAAAGAGGTTAATCTACCATCAAAATTAATGTAGAGATTTTTTCGATATATTTTTAGATGACAGCTCACAAACCTTTGATATCCCCTCGCTAAGTTCATAGAATGCTGGTATTTACTTAGATAACTTATGTATCTATAATCTTAGTACATAGTTGAAGTGACAAGGATAAGTTTTGGGAGGTTAATCTACCATTAATATCAAAGGGAATTTTTTCGAGTATATATTTTTAGCTGCTAGGCTTTAAACCTATGATATCCCCTTGCTAAGTTCATAGACTGCTGTTATTTACTTAGTAAACTTATGTATCTATAATCTAAATACAAAGCTGGAGTGACAAGGACAAGCTTTGGGAGGTTAATCTACCATCAAAATAAAAGGGATTTTTTTTTCGATATATTTTCAGCTGACAGCTCACAAACCTATGATATCCCCTCGCTAAGTACATAGAATGCAGTTATTTACTTAGATAACTTATGTATTCATAATATAAATACGTACTTGGAGTGACAAGGACAAGTCTAAAGAGGTTAATCTACCATCAAAATTAATGTAGAGATTTTTTCGATACATTTTTAGATGACAGCTCACAAACCTTTCATATCCCCTCGCTAAGTTCATAGAATGCTGTTATTTACCTAGAAGACTTATGTATCTATAACCTAAATACATAGCTGGAGTGACAAGGACCAGTCTTGAAATGTTAATCTGCCATCAAAGTCGTAGGTTTTTTTTTTTCGATATATTTTTAGCTGACAGCTCACAAACCTATGATATCCCCTCGCTAAGTACATAGAATGCTGTTATTTACTTAGATAACTTATTTATCTATAATATAAATACGTACTTGGAGTGACAAGGACAAGTCTAAAGAGGTTAATCTACCATCAAAATTAATGTAGAGATTTTTTCGATATATTTTTAGATGACAGCTCACAAACCTTTAATATCCCCTCGCTAAGTTCATAGAATGCTGGTATTTACTTAGATAACTTATGTATCTATAATCTTAGTACATAGTTGAAGTGACAAGGATAAGTTTTGGGAGGTTAATCTACCATTAATATCAAAGGGAATTTTTTCGAGTATATATTTTTAGCTGCTAGGCTTTAAACCTATGATATCCCCTTGCTAAGTTCATAGACTGCTGTTATTTACTTAGTAAACTTATGTATCTATAATCTAAATACAAAGCTGGAGTGACAAGGACAAGCTTTGGGAGGTTAATCTACCATCAAAATCAAAGGGATTTTTTTTTCGATATATTTTCAGCTGACAGCTCACAAACCTATGATATCCCCTCGCTAAGTACATAGAATGCAGTTATTTACTTAGATAACTTATGTATCCATAATATAAATACGTACTTGGAGTGACAAGGACTAGTCTAAAGAGGTTAATCTACCATCAAAATTAATGTAGAGATTTTTTCGATATATTTTTAGATGACAGCTCACAAACCTTTTATATCCCCTCGCTAAGTTCATAGAATGCTGTTATTTACTTAGATAACTTATGTATCTATAATATAAATACATAGCTGGTGTGACAAGGATACATTTTGGGAGGTTAATCTACCATCAAAATCAAAGGGATTTTTTTTTCTATAAATTTTCAGCTGACAGCTCACAAACCTATGATATCCCCTCGCTAAGTACATAGAATGCTGTTATTTACTTAGATAACTTATTTATCTTTAATATAAATACGTACTTGGAGTGACAAGGACAAGTCTAAAGAGGTTAATCTACCATCAAAATTAATGTAGAGATTTTTTAGATATATTTTTAGATGACAGCTCACAAACCTTTCATATCCCCTCGCTAAGTTCATAGAATGCTGTTATTTACTTAGATAACTTATGTATCTATAATCTTAGTACATAGCTGAAGTGACAAGAATAAGTTTTAGGAGGTTAATCTACCATTAATGTCAAAGGGAATTATTTCGAGGATATATTTTTAGCTGCCAGGTTTTAAACCTATGATGTCCCCTTGCTAAGTTCATAGACTGCTGTTATTTACTTAGTAAACTAATGTATCTATAATCTAAATACAAAGCTGGAGTGACAAGGACCAGTCTTGAAATGTTAATCTACCATCAAAGTCAAAGTGTTTTTTTTGTGGATATATTATTTGTTGCTGGCTCACAAACCTATGATATCCCCTCGCTAAGTTCATAGACTGCTGTTATTTACTTAGTAAACTTATGTATCTATAATCTAAATACAAAGCTGGAGTGACAAGGACCAGTCTTGAAATGTTAATCTACCATCAAAGTCAAAGTGTTTTTTTTTGTGGATATATTATTTGTTGCTGGCTCACAAACCTATGATATCCCCTCGCTAAGTTCATAGAATGCTGTTATTTACTTAGATAACTTATGTATCTATAATCTGAATACATAGCTGGATTGACAAGGACATGTCTTGAGAGGTTAATCTACCATCAAAATCAAAGTTAAGATTGTTGTCGATATTATTGTCGCCGGTGGCTAATAAACCTATGTGTCCCCTCGGTAAGTACATATAATGATATTATTTACTTAGAATACATATACATCTTTAAAATAAATACATTTTCAGAGTGACACCATCACATTTTTGATATCTTATACTCTTTCTTAAGAAGCGAAAACGTATGATTATTGCATTACGTTTGTTTTTGTTCGATTTATGACTCTGAAACTTTAATGGGATCATCAAATCTCAATTCACTATGAAGGTACTATGTAGTCTTTTGTAATTAGTATTTTTTTTTTAGATTTGAACTCTTGAAACCGATTAAATTACAAAAGACTTTGGGTTTTTGTTAATTCTGAATTCAAGTCTATTTAATATATTTTAACGCCTGTTAGGACTTTTTTCAATTGTTTTTATAATTTCCTTATATTTAAATTAATTTTCCTCTGTAAATAAGGTAAATAAAGCAATTTTTTGGATTCTTCTTAATTTGGTCGGATTATATTGGCCGCTAACTTTTGGCTGCTAACTTCACGCCGGTGTAAAACAAGACCTTAGCTTGATAAGGAATAATAGTCCCTAGATATATACATCTTGTGTAAAAGCAATCGTTTATTCTTTGAGATGTAAATTCAAGTAAAAGGTTACTGTTTATATTCAACACATTGCCTAGGGCTCTCGAAGGGTTTTCCCTTTTAGATGTGATGTGGCTTCGCTATCCTATTTTATTGACACTAACGTATACAAATATTTTAAGGCTGAAACATGGCTTAATCAAATATTTATAACATGAAACCTCATAATGAAAGTAGCTATATACATTTATTTCAAAACTGAAACAAAAAATAGTACATGTACACATTTCAAAAGGTAGACTCCAGGACTTTTTTGGTGGGAACTAGCAGAGTGACGTTGCGTTTTCATTTCTATTTTCATAAATTCGTGTATTTTGAGTTTTATTGCATATTATCGGTGGTATTTTATCCAATAAAGATCAATCCACAAGTGACTGTGCACAAGTGAAGTGAAATGAAATGAATTATGTGTATCGTTAGTTTAAAAGGTGTCTCAAAAAGTCCGTGAAGTTTTAGTACCTACAATGACAACCATTTTAATAAAACATGACTGGACGGTGACTGCTAATGCGGACTATGTGAAAGTTAATGTGCGGACTATACGAAAGTGATATTATAAATAAAAGGTATGCGAATGAAGGACTTTGTATCCATGGTCAAGAACAAATAAATTAAAAAAAGGTAGACTTCATAGAAACAAATTTTCGCGCGTTATTATAAACTTTGAAATTTTGGCTCGAGGCACCAAAGAGCCGTGACAACCTATAAAACTTTTTTAATTTTTATTTATTTGAACAAAAGTCTTTTGGCCGATGCCAAGTTCCTTTTTAAATAGCATAAAGTGTCACAGACATGAAACAAAATCTGAAACAGTAAAGTTGGAATGGTTGCGCGACAATAATTCGCTTGGTGGTTCCGGTGCGGGGTTCCCGGGTTTCTCTCGCGTGAAATACTAACAAACACTTCCTGTTAGGCCGGTCGGGTTATGCCTGCTATTGTTTTGTTAGTAAACTTTGTGGCGGCGGACGTCATTTCAGGTGATGTTGGGGCCATTAAGCAAGTTGGTGAAGACACCAATAAATAATAACAATGCAATTGAGTCTGTACGTTTGAAATTTTTAATCATGAACCAAATTGGTCTTATGTTAGTTACACAAATACAGTACAGGAAAATATCTATTATAATCTTTTGACAATTAGCCGAAAATATTGGCATTGGCATAGAACAATTTAATCCGATTAAATTTTCCAGTAAAATTTGCAATTTCATTGCTAACTCTATACTAATATAATAAAAGGGAAGAGTTTTTTTGTTTGTTTAAACGGGCGAATCTACTACATTTACCTACAATTTGCTAGAAAGCAGTTTTATTTATTCTTATGAAGCTAGCCTAACCTAGCAGCGAATAAAGATAACTATTTTATCCAGAAAAAATGCCAGCTTCATAAAAAGTCTAGCAATTTAAAAGCAAAATTACATGCAGCCTACGTCGCAAATGCAACAAAGCGTATATTTAATGGCCGCACTATTACGGTTTCCACTGGGCGAGCAAGTGAGCGCTCTTCCTTTATGTGTGTCCAGTTTAAAATATAACTTCACTTTAGCGTCGGTATACTGGACTTTTGTGATGACTTGTTATAAAAATTACTTTATTTTACCATGAAATTAATTTTGGCGATTAAAAATTTGGCTTACTTATGGAATATTACTGTATAATCCATACTAAAACGAAAGTAACTCAGTCTGTATGTCTGGTACATTTTCACCTCTAAATTGCTGAGTCGATTGCGATGAAAATTGGAACGCAGATAGTCTATAGTCATCATCATATAATTTCCCACTGTTGAGTACAGGCATCCTGTCACGAATTAGGGTGAAATGAAAGGGAATGGGCAGATCCGCCACGCGTGCCGACTGCGAATCAGTGGAGGTAGGCTAGTGGTCAACCTACTGTTGGAGTTTTCAAGCCCCCTATTAAGTGATAGCCGGGACCAACGGCTTTACGTGCCTTCCAAAGAACGGAAACGCTCGATTTGAAATACCACTACGCTGGTCACCCATCCAGGTACCGGCCACGACGGTGGTAGCACGGCTAATCATGCTACACCACATGCGCTTTAAATGTCTACGCGTGTCTATAGTAATAATCTAATGAAATAAGGTATTTCTATCCTGGGAACGAGATAATAATCATTTTTTACTAATAATTAAATTACAATGTATAGTTATTGCAGTAATACGAAAATATGATTATACACATTTAAAGAAGAATCAACAAAAAAACTGCGTTACTTTTCTTCACTGCGCAGCTGCGTTTTTGACTTTATACTGCGTTTCTTGTCTTCTCAGTAAAATTGTACCGATGCTACTTGAGGTCATGCAGCTTTCCTCACAATGTTGTTCTTCACTAAAATTTCTCAAACCAAAGACCTTTGCCATGGCATTTAACGCCACTACCACATAGCTATATCACCACGATTCAGCTCTGGCTATGTAGAACTCACAAAAGAAATACAAGTATATCCCAATTAACATGCCGTATGCAGGTGTCCGTGCCGTTGATAAAATCAGCATAGATAATATAAATCCAAACGAAAACCCGGTGCACCTGTGTGTTTATGAAGCTAGGAGCCATTTTTTAAACTATCATATTGTATGTTTTTGGGTCGTTTATTACATGCAAGTGTTCCTGTGCTGCGGTAGTTTTTGTCTCTTTTGTGCCGTCTCTTTTATCATAATCATATAAATCTAAATTAATAAGTGTAGAAGTGGCATTCTCGCATATAATTGTAAACGTGACGATACGACTCTTCGGGTGGATAAGGTCAGTATTGCATCATCATCATTGCATCAAGAATTTATTTTAACAGTCTAACGTAGCATAAATCTCATAAGTAATCTCGTGCATGAATCAAAATCAAAATTCATTTATTCAAATTTGGCCCTTATAGGGCACTTGTGAAAGTTAACAAATGACTCTACACCGGTTCCAAATACAACTTGAACTGAGAAGACTCCGGCAAGAAACTCAGCAAGTGTTCTTTTTTTTTTTTTATGTGTACTTATAAATATTACAATTTACAAAATATATATAACAATAGCGTGCGAAGCGAACAATTCATTCAAATGCATTCTTGTCATCTACAAAATCAGAAACTTTATAGTACCCCTTCTTGCATAACTTCTGTTTTACTATCTTTTTGAATCTATGTATAGGTAGCTCTTGGATTTCTTTGGGTACTTTATTATAGAAACGTATACATTGCCCCTTGAAAGAGTTAAGGACTTTGCTGAGCCGAGTTAAAGGTACAGCAAGTTTGTGCTTATTTCTAGTGTTCAAACTATGAGTGTCGCTATTCTTAGGTAAGTTATTTATGTTTTTCCTCACATGAATAAGATTTTCATATATGTACTGTGACGACACTGTCATTATATTAATAGATTTAAACTTGTCTCTCAAAGAATCTCTAGGCCTTATTTTATATATTGCGCGGATAGCCTTTTTCTGCAGTATAAAAATTCTATTGATTTCGGCACCACTACCCCAGAGGAGGATACCGTAAGACATCAAACTGTGAAAGTAACTGAAATAAACTAATTTTGCCGTAGATTCGTCAGTGAGAGCGCGAATTTTTCTCACTGCATAAGCTGCAGAACTAAGTCTATCCACCAATTTACAAATGTGAGGGCTCCATTGTAACTTATTATCTAAAGTGATACCTAAAAATACAGTTGTTTCAACAAGATCCAGTTTTTCGCCTTTAATTACAATATTTGTGTCCGAATGTCTCACATTGGGTAGACTGAATCTGATACATTTTGTTTTTTTCTCATTTAGCAATAAATTATTTATAGTAAACCAATCAACGACTACAGAAAGAGCATTGTTCACATCGTCAGAATTAAAATCATGTCTATTCACTTTGTAAAGAAGTGAAGTGTCATCAGCAAACAATACTATCTCATGTTTTTTTTCAACAAGATATGGTAAGTCGTTGATGTAAATGAGAAAAAGAAAAGGTCCAAGGATAGAACCTTGTGGTACACCCATAGTTACTGATGACCCAGGGGATACTTTACCATTAACATCAACCTTTTGAATTCTGTCACATAAGTAAGAAATCAAAAGATCTAGTGCAGTGTCTCTAACGCCGTAGTGATGTAATTTGCTGATCAGTATTTTATGATGGACACAATCAAAAGCCTTGGATAAGTCACAAAAAACACCAATGGTGTCTCGTGAATTTTCCCAGGCGTCAAAAATATGTTGAATAAGCTCAACACCAGCATCGGTTGTTGAGCGACCCCTAGTGAAACCAAATTGTTTACTGTGAAGC
The DNA here is from genome assembly GCA_947623365.1 of Achlya flavicornis. NCBI lineage: Eukaryota > Metazoa > Arthropoda > Insecta > Lepidoptera > Drepanidae > Achlya > Achlya flavicornis. Next base: position 15,313,299 of record OX392475.1, read on the forward strand.
AGTCTATTACTATTGAAATGTACAATCAATTGATTAAGTATAATTTTCTCGAATACTTTACTGAATGTCGGTAATATGGAAATCGGTCTAAAACTTGTGGGGTCAGATGTACTACCGGTTTTAAATAAAGGCACTACTTTACTATGTTTCATAAGATCAGGAAACTCACCACAGTCAATACATTTATTAAAAATAACAGCTAAATGAGGTGCAATACAATCAATTATAGAATTAATAAGTTTAACTGAAAGCCCCCATAGATCAACAGTGTTTTTCAAATTTAGAGATTTGAACGCTTTAATTATATCGCTAGAAGTAACAGTTGAGAATTTAAAGTCAACATTACACTCTGTTACATTTTTCCTAAGTAAAGATACAGCGAGGGTGGGAGCAACATCTTGATCAGATTTTATTGATTTATCATTTATAATAAGTCGAAACTCATGATTACGTACTTTGAACTTTCCAGTTTCACTATTTATAATTTTCCAAGTCATCTTGATCTTATCATGACTATTTTTAATTTTATTTCTTATATGTATTGATTTAGCCGCAGCACAAACGCATTTAAATGTTTTTGAGTAATTCCTTACATAATTTAAAAAAACAAAATCATGATTATACTGTTTTTCCCTATATAATTCATACAATTTTCGCCTACTTATATAAATTCCCACCGTCGCCCAGTCATTGAAGACCGTATTAGATTTCCGATTAACAGTTTTTGAAGAAAAAATTGAATTATACTCATTTTTAGTTAAATTAAAAATTGAGTTATACAGTTCATTAACATTATTATTATCGTAAGGTACGTCTGGTAATTTATTGACAATGTTATTTCAAAATTTTTCAAGGCGACTTATACTCATAGGAAGACACTTAATATCTTTTTTTATCACTTTTTTTCTAGGCATATTAACTGGCCACAGTGATCAGAACTTAATTTACTTATTATTGACTTTGTTACTGGCTCTAAGTTAGTAAAAATATTATCAATGCAAGTTGCTGAAGTGGCAGTGATTCTAGTCGGTTCTAAAAAAAGATTTACTAGATTGTAGCATAGAAAAAGTGATTTGAGTTTATTACCTATTGCGTTATCCTCCAACAAGTTTATATTAAAATCTCCACAGATTATTATATTTTTATTCACACTATTTAGTTTACACAAAGCTTCATCCATACATTTTTCAAACAATTTGAATACTGCAGTAGGGGGTCTGTATACGCTCATGACAATGAATTGCTCAAGCTCTACACATGCTATTTCTATAGTTCGCTCAATAGATAGGCTCTGAATATCTTTACGTTCCTTAAATTTCAAATTGTTATGAATTATTATTAGTGAGCCACCATGTATAGAATCTTTTCTATGGAATGAACTAGCAACCTGGTGCTTACTAAAGTTAAAAATGAACTGGTGGGCCTTTAGCCAATGTTCAGTGATACATAAAATGTCAATATTATCACAGTTCAGAAATAACTCCAGTTCTAATTCCTTGCCCTTAATTCCTTGTATATTCTGGTGTACCAGGTTAATATTACTTTTGTTATATTTATTATTATACATTTTATTACTGTTTATTTCTAATGATAATGGGCAGGATACATTTATAATTTCATAGTGAATATTCTTATGACTAATGCTAGAGGTTGCCTCTATTGTCACTTGTTCTAATTTAAATTACTACTAGTACTTGGAATAGCTTCCAATGAATCCAATCTATTTGGAATAGCTTCCAATGGTTGTAAATAGCTATGCTGCTCAATAGAAGCAGCCGTCCGAGTAGCCAAACAATTGGCTGAGTTAATATAATATGATAGCGATTCTGCTACTTGTCGTTTGTGGTATTTTGGAAGATAAAAATTATCTTCTGTTAAATAATAATAATAATTCAAATTACTTAAATAACTATTAATATCAATCAAGTGAAACTTATCACTATGACGACATGTCAAAGTGTGTAATGTCATATTTAAATTGTGTCTATAAATATTTTCAGTCTGTGGCAAACTTTGAAGAAACGGGAATGAAAACAAAACTATATTTTTTACATTTAATTGTGCAAGTGTACTAAAGTATTTTATTAGACTTTGTTTGTCTACATTTCCCCTTCTTCCTATAAATATTATCAATGTAGTATTATTATTAAATGTACTGCTACTAATTCTATCTAATATCTGACTATAAGAAGCACCGGGCATACACATATTAGTTATAGACTGGCCCAAGCAGTGACTAAGTAACATTCCCATATTTTTTTCCTATTTCATCACTAAACATTACAATATTATTTAAATTATTTAAATCCTGTTTGCATTCTGTAGGATTTGGTGTATTACATTTATTTATTGTAATATTTACCAAGGGAGTTGGACAATCTGTCCTGGAGGAGCTTGATGGAGATTTTAAACAATCATAATTATAATTGTTTACAAGGGAATCAAATCTATCAGAATTTCTTTTAGAAACCTCCACCAACTCATTCATGGCCAGAACGTAGGAGTTCATCTCTTTCTTACAAGTTTCATAATTAGTTGAGATAAACTTTAACCTATCATTTAAACCAATAATTTCAGTCTGGAGTTGCATTGTATCCGAGTTATATTTAAGGATGCCATTTTCGAAGTCTACATGGCACATATTTACTTCTGTTATTAAGTTTAAACGTTCCTTCCTTAATTTAATGTTATTACATACAATCTTATTTTTCTTAATAAGATTTTGTGTTTTTTTGATAAAATTTTTGATTTTTATGTATATCTTTAGCTTATTTTTACTACATTTGATTATCCGCACTGCACCATTAGAAACAATTGGATCTTCACATGTTAAATCTATTGTGACAGTGGGTTTTGAGCATAGGGCTGAGGGACCAGAAACCCAAACCGGAGCTGGTCCGACCAACTCATCGAAAAGTGTATTGGTTTCTGCTACCTCTGCTTCACGGTTACTATTTTCTAAGTGAGTGATGTAGTTACGGGCCTCACATAATTCTTTCTCAAGAGTAGTCACTCGCCTGAGGGCCTCTTCAAACTCATAGCTGCATTGGTTGAACCCGTCGACAATGCTCTGAAGCTGATCCCGTTGATCGGCTACTTCTGTGTGCCGGACATGCATATCTGCCATCTCAGTTTTTAACTTTTTGTTCATACATAATATATTATATTATATATTTCTTTTTCACTGTCATCGCGTTCTGTCATTAATTGCTCACATTTGGTTTGAGAAATTTTAAGTTCTTGCAGTACAAGCTGCAGTTTTTCTTCTGTCTGACGAGCTGAGGTCTTGCGTGTTCCAACCATGGTGGATTGTTATTGTATTTTAAATGACCAATAGAGTTTGAATGAGCAAGTAATAACAAAAACAATAGATACAGGTATGAACAATTTGCTGTAAATTTTCTTACGACTATTTTAGCGAGTAAACAGGATTATTACTATAGATATTATTAATTAGTATGTGCGATAGAACATATATGTGAAACAATCAGAATAAACTATGTACTCGCCTGAATTTGGACCAAAAAGACGGTTGAACCGATGAGTCACTCACTATGAAATATTAGTACACTGATTTAACATCAAAAACAGCGATACAACATTAATTGATTTATTCCACTTATATTTTCGTAGCAAATATTTAGTGATTAATCAACCTAAGCACTATATTAATAGGATTTTTATAATTAAAATTATATTTAAAATTACGATACAATATTTGACAAGTTGTCCGTAGTGTTGCCACAGAGAGAAAAAAAGAACGTACGAACGAACATGTAGTTCGTGAACGGCATTTATGGGCTGACATATTGCATTCCATTATTTATTTGTGATCCAGCAGTCCATCTACCCTTAATAGCACTAATTAGATCATTAGACCATCACCTATAAGGAAGTGGCCTCGCCTATCTCCAGTAGTGATAGTTTTAATTGTACCAAGACGCCGGGATTTTTTTTACCCGTACGTTGTTGACATACCGAAAATACGGACACAGCGTTTTGCACCTCATTTATAAAGCGGACAGCAAGGGAGTGGATCTTGCTTCAGGCGTCTGAGTTTCCTGACGCTTACAATCTAGGAACTTTCAAGGCCAGAGTGAATAGGTTTCATTTGGGTAAGCGTGTTTCATCTTAGGGTTCGTCATCGCCCGTCAGTGGCAAACGCCTAGCCCATTTAATTTAAAAAAAAAACCTATGCTAAGTAAAGTGATCATCGTCATCATCATATTTTAGTCTACTTCTAAAGATGGGCTTGTCTATCCGTCACTTTCTCTAGTTCATCGACTCTCGCTTAAAGCCTAATCTTGAAACCGTATCTCAGCAACTGTAAAAATTGCTCATATAAAACTGATGTAGGCACTTAGATTTCTATGTATCATAATATTAGTTAAAACACGGCAAAAAACTGTGTTGTTTTAAGATCCGTCGTGTCGCATAACGATGAGGTCTCTTTACATAATGCTTGTGAGTCTGCAGAGTGAAGTGTTTAATTATATTCTCATTTCATGTAGTTGTGTATCTACGTGAGGTGTCTCTGTTAATGGCTTTGTTAGCATTTAAGTTTAAAACGTGTTTAATAAGGTTTATCCAAAAGTTAGTTTTAAAATTAATCCCGTAGTTTAATTGAAATATAAATCTGTCTATATCTGCATATACCACAGCATTTGATATACCGAAAAAAATACAAAAAAAAAATTATAAGAATTTTTCAACTCATCAAACTGTTGATTAGTCTCAGTAATCCCACGATCGGTTCTCCGCCTACACACCTACATCTCTATACAGGCTGATTACGACTGAAAGAATGGCCTGAATGCCTAGTTTCACGCACACTAAGTGTTTAAACAATAGGCCCGCTGAGCTCAGCCATGCAGTTTCCTCCGTAGAGCCGGATGGATGGCCGGTTCCCACTTGTTTTCCGGTTACAGCATTAGGGTTGTCGCAAAATTGTTTGTAGCTTTATTTTTGTTACTGAACCGAACTTTACGAAGTATTTTTTTGAATAATATTAAGGTTATATACAGTGTTTCATAAAATTTCGCTGTTTTTGAAATATTTATTCGTGGTTTAAGTCGCCAAATAACCTACTGGTGCGTTCCGGCAACATAACAGCCCTTGGTTTATAGTATTTGTGTGCTTTATATTCCTTTGGCCACATCATAACTTTCTTTCCGTCATTTTCCCTTTTCTAAAGAAGGCATAGGGTTCTCGCTCATACAGCCTCGTTTTGCATGTTCTTACCAAAAAGTTTTACCATACTGAGATTTTAACAAAAGTTCCTTTGCAATATTTTATTTTTTTTAACATTGTATTGAACACAGATTATATATATCTAAAGTATATTTATTATTTATATTTTATTTATTGATTTGTATATTCTAGATGTCTGCACAAAAGTTAGTTCGAGAGCACTTAAGAAATTGTGTACAAAGTATTTATTTCATTCATTTCTTATGATTTTTGTTGAATTTTTGGCCTTCAACTGAGAATAACAGGCAACAAACTCAGCAAGGTTCATCATCATCATCATCATCATCATCAGCCTATGATGTCTCACTGCTGAGCACAGGCCGCTTTCACAAATCAGGGTGAAAGGGAATGGGCAGATACTCCACCACGCGTGCCCACTGCGGGTCGGTGGAGGTAGGCTAATGGTCAACCTACTGTTGGAGTTTTCAAGCCGCCTAGGAGGCCTCCAACTAGCTTAACGAATATCACAATTAAGGGATAACCTAACGGCTTTACGTGCCTTCCATAGCACGGAAAACGCTCGATTTGAAATACCACTAGGCGGTCACCAATCCAGGTACCGACCACGACGGTGGTAGCTTAACTTGCCGATCTATTAAGAACGGCGTATAATGCTACACCACGAGCGCTTGAGCAAGGTTACATTTTTTAAATATTAATAATATTTTTTTGGGCTATCTGACTATGACTTATATTGGCTATTTTTACCCGACTGACCCGGAAGGAGGGTTATGTTTTTCGAGTGTATGTATGTATGTATGTATGTATGTATGTATGTATGTATGTATGAATGTCTATTTCTTTGGCACGCTCTACAGCCTAAACGGCTTGATGGATTTAAGCATATGAGGTGTCGTTAGATTCGTCTGAACTGTGGGAGTGTCATAGGGTATATTATTTTTATATGGCGTCTACGGATAAAAAAAGAGGGGGGGTATTAAAAACAAAAACTACGTTATTGTAACAATATGGGTATCAAATGAAAGCTTGTGAACAGCCCTTTCCATATATGTATATATTGTTGCAGTCGGGGATAAACAAATATTACAAAAAAAACATATATTTAGGTTATTGGTTTGTCCCCTAATAGAATTTCCTATTGTTTAATTAGTTTAAACAATAGGCCCGCTGAGCTCAGCCATGCAGTTTCCTCCGTAGAGCCGGATGGATGGCCGGTTCCCACTTGTTTTCCGGTTACAGCATTAGGGTTGTCGCAAAATTGTTTGTAGCTTTATTTTTGTTACTGAACCGAATTTTACGAAGTATTTTTTTGAATAATATTAAGGTTATATACAGTGTTTCATAAAATTTCGCTGTTTTTGAAATATTTATTCGTGGTTTAAGTCGCCAAATAACCTACTGGTGCGTTCCGGCAACATAACAGCCCTTGGTTTATAGTATTTGTGTGCTTTATATTCCTTTGGCCACATCATAACTTTCTTTCCGTCATTTTCCCTTTTCTAAAGAAGGCATAGCTAGCTAATAATTTAATTTATTTCCATAGTATATATATTACAAAACATAGTTTTATTTTTAGGTATAGTTTTACAAAATAGCTTCAATCCATTCCCCGCAAATCAAGGTTAATAAGACACCCGACTTAAAAATATACAAGGGAAAAAATATAAAAGTTTCCCATTTTAAAAGCGCGTTTAGCAAAGTAACTTGGCCATAACCTGAAATAGTCCCGTATTACCCGCTTAGTGGTGGGTAGTTTCTTTTAACGGTTATAGCTCGATATACCCCTGAAGGAGTATGGTAAAACTTCATAAAAGCCTAGACGGCTGGCCGGTAATGACTGTAATGATGATACAATATGGGCTGTGTTTTTGTCGCGCTCTTTCCTTATGTGTGTGAGAGAGATAAAATGATCATGGATAATGTGGGGAAATTTAAAACGAAAATACTTTCTACCAGGTAGATAAAATCGCCCTCTAATCTTGGTACTGATATTTTTAGTAACTAATACACGGAAAAGAGAATACACTCTTTTCTCTGTGATTATTAACGTTTCATCTATGCCTGGGCACCTAATGAATCCATTTTTGCTATCAATTGACTTAGTTGTGTCTGACCGCAATCTTACTATTGTAAGTGACAAATTAATTAAACTATTTGTAGTGAAAATGTATGGGTGAGGCCATATTAGTTCATATTATTACTAGCTGTCCCCCGCGGTTTTACCCGCGTTCCCGGATAATGTCCGTCTCCATACCATAGGCTATCTGCATGCCAAATTTCATGATGATCCGTTGAGTAGTTGAGGCGTGAAGGCGTAACAAACAAACAAACAAGTAAACAAACAAACTCACTTTCGCAGTTATAATATTAGTTAGGATAACCTAACAAGAATATGTTTAGCCTAGACCAACCGGCTCCCATTCTTGACCATAGGTAATTTTCGGTGCTCAATTTTCATGTTAACACTTTTTACCAATACTTTATTACAATACGGCTACTTTCTACCATCGCAATTCTCGCCATCGACTGCGACTCACACATTGGAACCAAAATGGTTTCAAACTGTACCGTTTCAAAGGAGCTTCTTTCCGCGGACGCTCAAACTGTGGAATGAGCTCTCCGCCGTGGTTTTCCCAAGGGAGTACAGAGGATTCTTCAAAAAGATGTAAAGAGATTTTTAGTAGGTCGGCAACGCTCGAGTGACACCCCTGGTGTTGCAAGCGTCCATAGGCTACGGTAACCGCTTACCATTAGGCGGGCCGTATGCTTGTTTGCCAATTTAGTGGTATAAAAAATGTTTTCCTTTTTTATACAAAGTACAAAAACAAAAATGGGTAAAGAAAACATGTCCTTTACCACAATTCAATTTATTTAGTTTTACAGTGCCGTGGTCGTTAAGGAGGCGCCTTGAAAAAGCAAGACCGCTAAACTTTTTGTTGGGTACTTCGAGATCTTTTAATTAGACTGTAATTAGTTCCGTCTTTTGGCTCTAAGCATTTTACTTGTTTTATTTTATTTCCTATAATGGTATAAATCAATTGAAATAGAGAATTGTTTGCTGCGGTTTCATCTACGATCTTTTTAGGAATAAAAGTAGCCTTTATTACTGTCCGGTACATAAACCATGAAAAAAATTACGACGATCGGTACGTTGATTACGTAACTTTATTGCAATGAAATTCAGATTGAAATGACCTCTGAATCGGTAGAAATATTACAAAATCGGAAATGGTTCTATTTCTAATGAACCTCTGTTTGTATTAGCAATTATCAGAACGTAAAAAAGTTATCAGAAAATCGCTATATGATTGAAATTTAGTTACCAAATCGCCCCGCCGGTGCTCCTTTGCTACGAATCTTGTAATGATAACTAATCTCTTTAGAAACATTCAATACAACTATAAAAACCGTCCAGTCTTGTAGTAAAAAAAAATTGTGCAGCCAAAAATAATTTTGATAATAGATTTCCGATAAAAGTAAACGATAACTACTAGATTTCGGTCTGAAAAGAAAATAATTGGACTGTTTTACAAAAAACTTAAACCGACTTCAAAGTACACTAGTTACAAGTTATCAAATTCTAATATGATGACAATGGGACCAAACGGGAAGTGTACCCTTCCAGTCAAATCGGTTAATAAATGACGGAGTTATGACGTAACAAATATATAAAAAAAAACAACCGAATTGAGAACCTCCTCCTTTTTTTGAAGTCGGTTAAAAATACATGGTCATCCAAAAGTAGGATAGTCGAACATTGTATTTAGCTCGGTTAATTCACACTCGATTGCATGCAACTGCGGATTCGATGGGTTTTCATACGAACAACAACTTTACCGGTTGAAGCTAATGACGCGTAAATTTCCCAACTGATATTAATTTCGACCAGTCGCGTTCGAAAGTTAGGTGCGATTAGATATTTGAATGGGATTATTTTGCCAACTATGTAAATGTATTATTTATGGGATATAAATAACATCGGTATGTGCTATCTACCCGGAGGTTTTTTATTTTTGAGTTTAGAGAGAAATTGAAAGACAAAACAATGGCGTACTTAATGATATAATTCAATTCGCAAATTTACTAGTAAACTAATGTAATTTATTGATGTTTGCTTTAAAATATACTAGATTTTTTTTTATTTAAAAGTAACTTTTAGAAATAACTATCTAATATTTTGTGAATATCTGCTATAGAAAACATTATCATTCCATTTATTTTTGAAAAATAAACATTTTGTTTAGCTGCAAATCAATTATTTAATGTATTATGTTCCCTTTTTTATTTAAAATATACTCCCTTGACTTGCTGTTAAAACAATGGTGCGTCCATGCTTGGCGAACCAAGCACGAGCCGAGCCTCGAACGAGCAGACCGCGAGCACGATTCGCGTAGCGTGGACGGGCTTGCGAGCCTCGAAGGGATTCGGATCGTGCTCGTTGTAGGTTCGTTCGTGGCTCGGCTCGTGCTCGATTCGCGTAGCATGGACGCACCATAACAATTCATTTCTATTGTTTTCCTCACCCGCCGCGCGCGTATCGCCAAACAGTCAAAGGATTAAACAAGATTCTTTCACGAAAACAAATCCAACAAAAGCCCAATAAATCTCCGGACAAATATAACCTTTAAGTCATAGTAACAGAATCAAATAGCAGACGATCTACCTTATACAACAAAGCATTTCGGATAATCATGGAATTCGGCCACATAAAAGTCAATCGATGAACGTCCGAGGTAATGAAAGCTTTCCACTGAGCCATGGGTATTGCCGGGATGAAGGGATACCATTCTTATACCCGTCCGTATTAACGTATAGTGACTTCTGAATGGCGGGATATGATGAATATCGTTTGGATACACGTATTATGTTGGAATTTCTGGGTCCTATTGCAAAATATTGTTGTGAAAATATGTTTTAGTCAAATATTTCAGCTGGTGACAAAGGTGAATGATCATATTGAAATTCAAAAGAAGTATTCAGAGTTCGAAAACTTTAACGATAACTTTTTCGTCGGAGGACTTGTAATGCGAAAGTATGTTTGTTTGTTTGTTACGCCTTCACGCCTCAACTACTCGACGGATCATCATGAAATTTGGCATGCAGATAGCCTATGATATGGAGAAGGACATAGAGCTTATGCAATTCAATAATTCCAAACTTCAATTAATTGAATTGTACATGAGTGACTATATGTTACCAAAAAATATTGGAATTATGTAGGATCTGGCGAGAATTCGGAAAAAATAATTTTGTTACCAATTTTGCTTTAGCTTCCTATTTAACCCCCAGCTTCTACTATGCAATTCAGATCACTGACATTATACAATTATACAGCTCGTAAATATATACTTAATATAATATTACTTAAGGTTTCTAATGTTTTCCACGGGTGAAAATAAACTATGTTATTAAAATATGTTAGCTAAGTATAATATTTAAGATAATATACAACGTGTAACAGATTAAGATGCTAAACCGTTAAACTGGTTGTTAAATGTTCCGAGTAAAATATTACAAATACACACAAGAGATAGAATCAACGTATCGTGGATATTTTAACAAAATGTGTGGCCATGAAAAAAATTGCACTTCGTAAGCGTTTTCATCTTTGTTATCTATCGGTTGATATATATAGAAAATTTCCAAAAGTCTACCGCTGCTTCCGATTAACGGCAAGGTTCCCAGAAGGCTGGCAGCGTTTCCTCTTTTGATTCATAATACAATATTAGTACACCAAACAAAAAATATTCTAACATCAAAACCTGTAAAATCTATATTTCTACTTCTAAAATTTCAAAGCTTCTAGTAAAAATATTTATCCAAAAATGATAATCCCGATTAAGTTCCATGTATCTATAAAGTTTTATGCATCCGATTGGCCAATTTTATTGGTCAGGGGGATAGTACAGCCCCTTATCTGTCCCCAGCATGCATCGGTACCCGTTATTATTTGAACTAGAGATTTGAGATTGCCTATTCTAACATAAATACCCGTAAGTTTATGGTCTGTAGTAAAATACTGATATATCTGTGACTTTGATTTTAGTTTATGGGACCAAATTCGTTTATTGATTGTGGACTGTATTGTGTAGGTTTTTATTTGGTTGCTTTTGACATTATCTAGAGTAGTCTAGACTAACAATTGATATTTTTAAAGTTGGGTGGATACTTTGTTGATTGTATTTCGGTTTGGATTTTCACGTTCAATGTGTGGATCAGCAATACTAACTAATATTATAAGTGCGAAAGTGAGTTTGTTTGTTTCTTTGTTTGTTACGCCTTCACGCCTCAACTACTCAACGGATCATCATGAAATTTGGCATGCAGATGGCCAATGGTATGGAGAAGGACATAGGCATACTTTTTATCCCGGGAACGAGAGTGAAACCGTGGGGGACAGCTAATATTTATAATATTCCAAATTTCAAATCAATAGCATCAGTGGTTGCTGAAATATTTATTTATTTATTTAATTAGGACAACCAGTAGTTATTACATTACAAAAAAATCTTAAACTAACTAAAATAGAATATGAAATAAATGTACAACTTTTTAAGGAGTCACAACATAATATTCTTTATAAATTTTGATAACATAAAAATAAAAGTATTTAAATAAAAATATAGCACTGTGACAGACGGAGTGACACCATAAGGGTTCCTTAATTTTTACCATTTCGGTTCCGAACCCTATATCAAATCAAATCACAAAATAAATTTCCTTCATGACTGCCAGATTCGCGGTTTCTAGAACTGATCAGAACTAATTTACTTATTTATACTTTTAAAGGAAGCCAATAAACCGAAAGCATAAAACGGACTACATTACCAAGTAAATATTTAAAAGCTATCAATTCAAAGGTAAAATTTAATAACTTTGAAAAGCCTTTTACATCCTCTTACCCTTAGATTTGATTAATATACCTTGGCGGTTGGAGTTAACTGAATCGTAGTAGGCCACTCCAGTCTATTCATTACAAACTATCGAGTCCGCAACTAAATCCGTTCGGATATCGGGTTTGATTCACCGTTTAAAGTCGAATAGGCCGGAAATCGATTGCTTTGGAAGCTTTGCGTTCGAATTGTAGGCGAAATATTCGGGATGTTGAGCTGTACTGGATGGAACGAGCGTGGTTTATCATAAAAAAAATAGTTAACTAAATCAGGGTCTAGAGGCCTGTTTTATGTAACTAGACTGCAAGTCTGGTCCCTATTTTGAACTCTTCAGCCGGAATTATGTTTTGCTAGCTGTCCCTCGCGGTTTCACACGCATTCCCGAGGGATCGTATGTTTTCCCAGGATCCTGTGTGTTAATCCAGAATATATTCTATCTGTGTGTCAAATTTCATCCAAATCCGTTCAGTAGTTTTTGCGTGGGAGAGTAATAAACATCCATACATACAAACTTTCGCGTTTATGATATTAATAAGGATTAACCTACAAAATACTTCAGACTATAAAGCGATGACTGTAAGGCGATGATAGCTCAGTGGTAGTGACGTCGGATACCGAGACGAAGGTCCCGGGTTCGAATCCTACAATGACCTTGAGCTTTCGGTGAAGGAAAACATCGTGAGGAAACCATAGCACGGTGGTAGGGTACTTTGTAGTACCCGTCTGGCTGGCTACCACCCTCAAGTTGAAAATCTGTCGCCAAGCACCTATCGGTGTGTTCCGTCAGCTGCACTTGAGAGCCAGTTCCTTCTAGGCTTTGTGTGCTTACCACCTTCGACCACATGATCACTTACCATAGTGATATTGTGGTCAAACACAGGCCTATACACAGTAAAAAAAAAAAAAAAAAAGACTCAAGTGTCAGGTTCGGAAGAGTGAAGAGTGAGCGTTACCAAATCACATGTTTGCGAAAAGTCATAGATTAATGATAATACACTTTCACTCTTTTCGATATTTGAAAACTGCATTGAAGACAGCGATAGCAACTGCACAAAGCCTAGTGTAGTAAGAATAGCGACACTCATAGTTGAAACACTAGAAATAAGCAAAAACTTGCTGTACCTTTAACTCGGCTCAGCAAAGTCCTTAACTCTTTCAAGGGGCAATGTATACGTTTCTATAATAAAGTAGCCAAAGAAATCCAAGAGCTACCTATACACAGATTCAAAAAGATAGTAAAACAGACGTTACGCAAGAAAGGGTACCTACTATAAAGTTTCTAATTTTGTAGATGACAAGAATGCATTTGAATGAATTGTTCGCTTCGCAGGCTATTGTTATATATATATTGTAAATTATAATACTTCTAAGCACACATTTAAATACAAAGACTTGCTGAGTTTCTTGCCGGAGTCTTCTCAGTTCAAGTTGTATTTGGAACCGATGTAGAGTCATTTTAAGTGCCTTATTTGAATAAATACTTTTTGAATTTGAATTTGAAAAAGTATAGCCATAATTTATTTGTGAATAAAAAAAGCTATACCGGATGTTGTTCTGCATTTGTGCCATATTTAAGGAGGTTGATATTTACCTTGTATAGAACACTAATCTATATATATAAAATGCTTTGTCCTGAATGACTGACTGACAATCAACGCACAGCCTAAACCGCTGATCGTAGAGAGCTGAAACTTGTAGGGTGTGTTCTTTGTATCACGTAGGCATCAGATAAGAAAGGATTTTCCGAAATTCTACCCCTAAGGGGGTGAAGAACGGGGGCAAAGTTTGTATGGGACAACGTGATTCCTAGGTCCGATCTACTTCAAATTTTGCATAAACATTCTTTAACAGAATTGATGGAAGACGTGTTTCATATTTTATTGAAACTCATCGCCAAACGGGTCTAAAAAGGGGTAGAAAGTTATTTTAGGGGTGATTTGCATCGAAGTTGATATCAATACTCCTTAGTACTTTTGATTTAAATAACATTTTTTATTTTGACACATGTTTGAAATCTCAATCCGATTTTCACAGATTACAGAATAAGGCAGATGGAGCGAACGGAACACGGGAGTGAGGCCAAAAAAGCAATACAAATTGAAAAACACATACCTGGGGGGCGATTACGTAACTAAATTTTAATCATTAACAATTGAAATCGGTTCAATATAGCGGTTTTCTGATAACTTTTTTACGTCCTGATAAATGCAAATACAAACGGTGTTTCATTAGAAATGGAACCATTTCCGATTTTGTAATATTTCTACCGATTCAGAGGTTATTTTAATCGGAATTTCTTTGCAATAAAGTTACGTAATCCACGTACTTTTATTCGCTTTTGAATTTGTATTTGCTTTGTTTAAAAAACTTTATTTAACGAAAAACACATTCTTTTTAATAAATTAGCACACAGCAGCTTTTAAACATAGCATATATAAATTCAAAAGACACTCCCGTGTTTCGCGCGCTCTATCTGCCTTTTGTTCAGCAATCAGTCATGCTCTTTAAAATTGGAATGTCAAATATAAAAGAATATTTAAATCGGATTAGAATACGAAATTTGTTTGGAAGTTAATTTCCTCGGACTTTTTGGCGGGAACTTGCAGAGTGACGTTGCGTTTTCATTTTTATATTCATAAAGTTTTATTGCATATCATCGGTGGTATTTTATCCAATAATGATCAATCCATGTGCACCAGTGAAGTGAAATTAAATGAATTATGTGTATCGTGTCTTTTCAAAAGTCCGTGAAGAGTTTTAGTACATGACCACCACTGTAGTATAACATGACTTTTATGGACGGTGACTGACTGCATGACGACTATGTGAAAGTGATTTATTGTGATTAGAACTTATATAATATAACTGGAAATTGCCAAAATATACACCCGTGTGACGCCAATGAAAAAACAAAGTTCATTTTCTCTATTTCATTAGAATATTTTGATTGTAGTTAATTTAATTTCATTCTCATTTGTTGTTATAATAATTAAATAAGATTCTTTAAGTTCGATTTTTTAGTGTAGGTATAATATAGGTTTTAGTTTTAATTGTAAAAATATCTGTGTTTGATTTGTTGTGTCTAATAATCAGTGGAGTGCATTAGTTTTCGAAGGAGAAAATTCAAACCGTACGCGGGTGAAACCGCGGGGGTCTGCTAGTCAATTATAAAATCATGCTCGTAAAATTAAATATTATTTTCAAAGTTTTGTAAAAATAAAAATCTCCCCATGTTTGACGATGTTTTATAAAGATTTATAAGATATAGATTGGTGACCGCTGCGCAGCGGTCCGGTTTCTCCCCTCGTCCCGGATCGCAAACCTATTCTGTGTAGTTATGATGTCTTATTCTGATTTGACGTTAATCATAAATCTTAAATAATTGATTACTTATCAAGCCCAGAATTAATTACCTA
Organism: Achlya flavicornis; assembly: GCA_947623365.1. Taxonomy (NCBI): domain Eukaryota; kingdom Metazoa; phylum Arthropoda; class Insecta; order Lepidoptera; family Drepanidae; genus Achlya; species Achlya flavicornis. Next base: position 15,328,819 of record OX392475.1, read on the forward strand.
TTTTATAATAACTAAATAAATCATTTACTATTGGTTCTGTAAATATGGCACGAATGCAAAACAACACCCTGTATATTATTTAAGACCTGACTTAATCATCTGAATGTTTGTTTACTAATAGGTTTATAAAGTTACTGAATCATTCAAATAATTGCAATTTTTAAGATAATTAACATTAAATTCCTATCCTCTTCCAGTATGAAAATATCCACGACGGTCTGCGCGAACGGAAATAACGCGCTTAATAGATTCGCTTCGGCTCACAAGTGCGCTGACAACTGGATAATCTATTTATGAGCAAAACTGGCCGCTCTGTGAATGTACAGTTGTTTCTCTGTTGCTGTACTGTACTGGGTTTGGTTTATACTGTGTACTCGTGAAGGTGGATTGTGAATATGCAAATGTTGGGTTTAACTGTGAAACGGAAAAAAAACAAGTAACTTTGGTATTCGCCTCTGGGTTATTGTACTTAACTCTACTGTCCTATTAATATAATAAATGGGAAGTATGTTTTTTTATTACTCAATAATGTCATAAAGGCTAAAACGTAGTGCTCCTTATTACAAAACATGGTTTAAAGGAAAACCAGGTTTTAAAATAGCCTCGTCCCTTTTTATTATATGACGTTAGAAAGTGACCAAATGACAGTAAAACCACAGAATATTTAATAGTACTACGTACAGAAAACCCACTTCGAAAACGACATTTAAACAAAAATCGACTCTTGGAACGACAGAATAAAGCGCAATCCAGTTCGCGCAGCGCTGCGCGCCTAAAATTATATTCACCTACAACTTCCCTCTCTTTCTATCGTATAACTCTATCCTGTATGACGCGGCACGTGTTACGGTAGGGTTGTCTAATGACGTATTATGAATCTTCAATATTTCCTTATCGCCTATGTATGTCCTATTACTATTCTCTGTGTTTATTTTATTTCTATGCTATTCTCCTTTCGTGAACAATGACATTTAAAATATCCTAGCTAACTAGTATTAGATCAGAAAGTTATTTTAAAATGTCTACATATTTTAATCTAAGTTGTTAGACCTATACGTACTTTGTATACTGAATGTGTATTCTGTCTACGAAACTGAATACAACTATTTTGGGGAAGGGTTTTAGTAACATACAATACATGCTTATCAAATCTGGAATGACTGACGACGCGACAAGAAACGGCACGATTACCTAGTCCAGTAGCCGTCAGCCGAAATTCACAATATTTGTTCTTAATAATCTTCATGTTGATTAAAGAAGTTTGTTATATAAAAATTAATAAAGAATTAACCAAAAAAAGGATATATTGAGTTACTTACCTACATAACAATAAGAATTGTTAAATTTTTCTGAATATTGTTCTACTGATTTTTGAAATAGTGGTATGTTAAATCTTAGTTATTCTAAGAGTTGTAAGGTAGAATTACTGTATATTTAAAGAGGGAACTCTTACCCGACTTAAACCGACTTCAAAGTACACTAAGAAGTAATCAAATCCTGATCTGATGACAATGGGACCAAACGGGAAGTGTACCCTTCCAGACAAAAAAAATATTTCCAAATCGGTTTATAAACGACGGATTTATGAGGTAACAAACATAAAAAAAAAAAAAAAAAAAACATACAACCGAATTGAGAACCTCCTCCTTTTTTTGAAGTCGGTTAAAAAATATACGGTCGAATTGAGAAACCTCCTCCTTTTTTTGAAGTGGGTTAAAAAAAAATCACATGAGTTTTCGAGGTCTAAGAGGTCCGTTTATACAAGACGACAGACAGAAGATAGAACGACCAGAAGAGACCCTTCTGGTCGTTCTATCTTTGTCTCTTTTTAACACACTGGTATGTTATCAAAACGGGCCTATTATTATAATAAGGACTTTAGGACAATACAATGAAACAACAACAAAATATCTAGAACTATAAAAACAACGATATCTACACAAGATAGGGTTAAAAAAAGAACAGTAAACACTTTATGTAGGTAGTACGTAGGTATTTATACCCACACGCGTCTTGCGCTGCGTGCGCGTTGCAACCGACTAGCGTTGTTCCGGAAGTCCGCGTGCGCGCGATCGTACCTAAACATGGGAGTGGGACAGGCCTGGTAAAACCTGGCTTTGCTTTAAACCATGTTTTGTAATAAGGGGGAGTAAGTTTCTAATTATGAAGTAGTATTAAACGCATCGAATCAAAAGTTGCCTTGAGGCTGTAGGTTTTTAAATGTTTTTTTTCGTTTTACTGTTTATGTATAGGCCTGTGTGACCACAATCTCGCCATGGTAAGTGATGATGTGGCCGAAGGTGGTAAGCATACAAAGCCTAGAAGGAACTGGCTCTCAAGTGCAGCTGTGCAGCAAATACAAAGTACCCTACCACCATGCTATAGTTTCCTCACGATGTTTACCTTCACCGAAAGCTCAAGCTCATTGTAGGATTCGAACCCGGAACCTTCGTCTCGATATCCGACGTCACTTCCACTAAGCTATCATCTTCTCAACGTAAACCCTAATGGTGCGTCCATGCTTGGCAAACCGAGCACGAGCCGAGCCTCGAACGAGCACACTGCGAGCACGATTCGCGTAGCGTGGACGGGCTTGCGAGCCTCGAACCAGCGCGATTGTCAGTTTTTTCACGAACAAAGGGATTCGCATCGTGCTCGTTGTAGGCTCGGCTCGTACTCGATTCGCGTAGCATGGACGCACCATAATACATAAACTAATAATTGCAATGATATCAGAAACCCCGTACATGATTATCAACTGGTAAACATTAAGGAAGTGAGTCGTAAACACAAATGTGCTAGTCGTTAGAATAAACAACTTTTTATGCTGAAAGTACCATCGTGTGAAGTGCATTAAGACACGGTGTTGTTGCAGTTATATACCTTCTGTAAATATGTCGTTAAATCCTGTTGCTAAAGTCTTTTATGTCGTTTAAGGTGTGGTCCCACTAGAAAGAATAGGATTAATGCTAAAGAAGACTTGAAAATCTCATTATCGTCATTGTTAATGCGTAGGTTTTTCTTAGAACAGCAAGGGGATCCTCAAGTAGGGTGTGAAGGATATTTTCAGGGTCTGCAACGTGCGAGTTTGACCGTTGGCGTCTATATTATGCTACGGTAACAGCTTACCATAGAGTCATGTAAAAAAGTAAAGCCTCCATTGTTAGGCCTCCTTCTTCAACGATGTGATAAAGGTCATTTGGGCCTTTTGGATATTGAAATCTAAGCGTCAAAACCGAAGAGGCGATACGCGGTGCACCGTACTTCTGCGGCGCCTGACATAGATTTGTGACATGAACCCCGATATGTAATGCCAGCTCTGCCGTCTTGTGGCTGATGCAAATTAATATCCATTACAAACGAGATACTAAACGACTCAGATTACAGAACAAGGCAGATGAAGCGCGTGGAACACAGGAGTGAAGCCAAAAAAGCAAATACAAATTGAAAAACACATACCTGGTATTTGCTTCTGAATTTGTATTTGCTTTGTTTAAACAAGGTTTAATAATAAGAAAGTGTATTTCGTTAAATAAAGCATTGTATTTTATTTATTTAACCAAATTCAAAAGCAACTACCAGCATTATGCATTTGTGTTTTTCAATTTGTATTTGCTGTTTTGGCCTCACTCCCGTGTTCCTCGCGCTCTATCTGCCTTTTGTTCTGTTATCTTTGCTGATCGATTCTCTAAATAAAACACCTGTTTTTGGACTAGTTTAGGTAAATGATGTTATTAATTATAAGTTTTCTACTCTATCTCCAGCTAGTATTTATATTCTAGGTTAGCTTATCGCAATAAAGCATTAGGTTCTATTTTGACAAATGCTTTACATTAACCAGAGCTACGCTTGAAATGTTTGTTTTGGCGCGATTTGAGCTCAAATATTGATATTAGAAGATTTATTAATACGTTGGTTTTAGATTACAGGAGCCAACGGCCTGGAAGCTATGAAATATTATACAGTGTAAATAAATAGATTGTTATTGTTGTAGTCGTTATGTAATGCAGTTATGTTTTTTATGTTTAAATCTAAAAACGGAAAACCTCTGAGTTACCCTTCCAGTCCAAAAATATAATTTTCCAAATCGGTTAATAAATGACGGAGTTATGAGGTAACAAACATAAAAAAAAAGAAACATACAAACGCATTGAGAACCTCCTCCTTTTTTTGAAGTCAGTTAAAAATTGGTTTTTAAAAAATCTATTGCTGTCGCGCTGTGCCCGAGCTATCCCGCCCGAGGGCGATAGAGACACCATAGACCGATTATACCTGTTTAAATTAAATATCCCCGGGTTTCTGCTCCAAAACAGGATCGATTAAAAAAAAAACAAGAATCATCATAAGAAAGGCTTTGGCTATGTCTGTCGGTTTTCTTTTGTTGTTTTATATTCGTCAAATTTGTTCGCTGGACGTCAGATAATGGCGTTATAAATGGTAAGTGTTTGTGATTTTAGAAGGATCCTAATTCATAGAATAATTAATTTATGGAGAAAAACAAACGAGGGACATACAGTGGTACCTACAGATTGCATGGTAGAATAATCATTGCTCTAGTGTCATTATCCAGAGAGGAAACTGAGGATTACGTTTGTATGGAACAAACGCCACCAGCATTTCCTCTTAATACCCTTTAGTAGCTTATGGTGCGACCATGCTACGCGAACCGAGCACGAGCCGAGCACACGTGAAGCACGGATACGCGAAGCGTGAACGGACTTGCGAGGCTTGAACAAGCGTTCGGCTCGCGCTCGACTGCGCTCCAACGATTGTCAGTTTTTTTCACGAATACATAGATTCGCATTGCGCTCGTGTTGTAGGCTCGTTGTACGTCCACATTTGACATCGCGAGCAACAATCGAATTATGTTCGATCGTGGCTCGGTTCGTGCTCGGTTCGCGTACCGTGGACGCAACATTTAATAACATTATGTAAAATTACATTTGCGTAAAAGTTATAGAATGTCCTGCAATATAAAAAGTATATTTTTAGTAACTGTAAGATTTAGTTACCGATTGAGGAAAATGTAAAAAAGTGTGAACCAGATACTCAAATGGTTTATGCTTTTTAACTATGGAACCCTAAAAGCCCACTCAATCATTAATCAGTTAATGGCGTTCAGGCATTACTGCGTTTTATTCCAATGATTTATATTTCGTATCGAGCTGCATCACGCAATCCGTTTGTTTGGGATCGTCGTATTTAATACACGCGGTGCTTATTGTATTGAATAAATAAAATTTATGTTACAATATTTTTTGTATGAAAATAAGTTGGAAAATGCACTTATTCTTATTGAAATATCTATCAGAATGCTTGATTTATGGAGGCTAGATGATAAAATTTCATAGATAAAAGGTAAGTTGTTTATTTTTAATACAAAGGGTGGAAGAAGTAACCAAATAAAATACTTCTAATATCTAAAAAGAGTAGACACAGCGTGATTATTGAATAAGGTAATAGGTAACATTTTACAACAACAAAAACATACAACTCGCAAATTATAAAAAAAATACTTTTTTGCAATATGTTACTATTATTCTATGCTATGTATGTCGTCACACATACCGCAGAGTTTGAAAACGAAGGTTTTCAACCAGTGTGTCCTACCCGTTATGACATACGGAGCCGAAACGTGGACACTCACGGTACGACTAGTCCACCAGTTTAAAGTCGCTCAGCGAGCTATGGAACGAGCTATGCTCGGAGTTTCTCTGAAGGATAAGATCCGTAACGAGGTCATCCGTCAGAGAACCAAGGTCATCGACATAGCTCATAGAATTAGCAAGCTGAAGTGGCAGTGGGCTGGTCACATATGCCGAAGAACCGATAACCGGTGGGGAAAACGTGTTCTTGAGTGGAGACCGCGTCTCGGCAAACGTAGTGTAGGGCGCCCTCCAGCGAGATGGAGTGACGATCTGCAAAAGGCTGCTGGTAGGAAATGGATGCGTCGAGCCGAAGATAGGGCGAGATGGCGCGCATTGGGTGAGGCCTATGTCCAGCAGTGGACTGCTATAGGCTGATGATGATGTATGTCGTAGTAAAATGAGTCATATCAAAATAAACCACTATATCACAATCGGATTATTGTAATTTCCCTTCTCACCTTCTAAAAAACAGTAGGCACCCACACTCTATCTTAATCAAAATTATGATACGATCACATTACAGCACATCCAATCCATTCAACCATTACTTCATGATTGAGTTACCAACATACATAAAACCATCCACATTCATTACAATTTATGTAGAGCGAAATAATTCAGCCGAAAAGCGGTGAAACAATAATGTTTGGGCAAAGAATTGCATGCCAGGCGTTGATTGAGCAGAATTACGTTTTGAGGAATGCAATTGCATTAGTTAATGCACCGGCAGCGATGAAAAACGGGAGCCACTGATATATAGAACCTAGAAGTGATAGGCGGGAGCGTAGGTGAAAGGAAATTTGGAGCTTATAATTGTGATAATTAGTGTATGTTTTTAATAATCACCCAATTGCTAATCGGATTCGAACAGATTGATCATGAAATATGGTATTTTATGTTTTTTTTGACGAGCCAGCTGGCGTGGTTGGTTAAGACTCTGGATAAGATTCCTTCATCACGCCGCAGGTCGTGGGTTCGATTCCCACACAGGACATGCATTTGTGTGCATAAACATGTCCGTATGTCCTGAGTCTGGGTGTAATTATGTATATTAAGTATGTATTTACAAACAAAAAGTAGTATATGTATTATATCAGTTATCTGATTTCCATAGTACAAGCTCTGCTTAGTTTGGAATCAGATGACCATGTGTGAGGATTGTCCCAGGATATATTTATATTTTCCCAAGGCACACCATAAGGTTTGAAGAAAATGAACCATTAATGGTTTAGAAACGGGTGTGTGCTATCCTTGGTATTGCATTCGTCCATAAAAAAATCAAAATAATTTATTCAAATAGACTTTCGTAGGCACTTATGAAAAGTCTGACTCTAATACTCTAAACCTGGTGCTCATGGTTGCATTTGCTTTTCCATAGGCAGGTATTTGCTACCAACTTAGTGTCAAAAAGGCGATTGATAGTGTTGTAGAAATTAAAATCGACTGAATAATATTTTCAACTCTTATACAAAAACTGGCATTCCAGTTAAACTAACTTTCATCAGAAAATTTAAAATACACCATCTAGAAAATCTTATCGTTTATCAACCACATTAGCCGGCTTCGCAACCGAATAATGTTCAGTTTGGTCGAAAATTCGGGCTCCCTGTAATTGTGATTTAGTACAGCGGATTTGATATGCGATAAACTTATCGGGCCAAATAGCCGAGCCTTTGAAAGCGAGTTAGGCTGCTCGCTTACACGGTATTTTGCGGCCAAAATTGTATAACTATCCACTTTCATATTGTTTGAAGTTATAATGTGCTTTTAATATTATGTTTGGGCGTTATTTTATGCGGTTTAATTAATATGATCGAATCGTGTCGAAATCTGTGTTAATACGCATGTTGATGGTTTTGTTCCATTCTGTTTGTATTGTTATGTGTAACAAAATAAGCTTAAATTTATTGGTATATGCAATTGAATAAATTGTCGCTAACGACCATATTATCGAAACTGAAATAGAATCATTTTTTTATAGTGAATGTTTTTGAAAGGTAAGTTTTTATGCAAGTATCCTATATCATCTTGATTAGACGTGTATGTGAATGTATGTAAATGTGAGGTGGTGTTAGACTATTAGTAATTTGTTAAACTCAATCATGTTAAATTAATTAACAGGACCCGATAAGTAATTTGTAAGCGATTGGCTGACCTAATACAAGCCTAATACCTAAATAAAAAAAAAAGTAATTTAAAAAAACTTAATCGACTTCAATATCACTAAAAAGTATGAAAAAATTCGAATCTGACACTGATTTGAAGTCAGCGAAATATTTTCAATGTAATACTCGTGCTTCGTCGCGTGCTTTTTTTAATAAATTTTTTATTTTGTCATTTTAAGTTTTTCTTAAATGCACTAGAATTTGATCAAGTTTTTGAGTGTTTTTCCTTTGACACCACACCCGTAGCACGAGCTACGGGTGTGGTGTAAGATTAATTCGAATTAATAAGCCAGGCCGTCACACATATTTGTCCATATCTTGAAAAACGATTGCGATGAAACTGGCACTGTTCCCTAAGTTGAAGTAAATGTAAACCAATAAAAAAAGAATGGTTACAATCCGATTAAAATCTTCGGAGATATGCGTGGACATACATACACCTATGAAAATTTGTATATTTGTTTGGAAGCCCTAATAGATTATCATATGTGAATATATATTGCAGTTCCAATAATATTACATAAATAAAATAAAAATAAAATAGCCTTTATTTTTCGGAAGTCCGAGATTAGCAATATAAAAAGTTTTGCAATATAAAATATTTTCACAATATATTTCTGACTTCTGAGTGCCTTTTGGCAAAGGCCTCCTCCAACTAACGCCAGTGGACTCTGTCTGTTGCCACTCTTGTCCAGAACGGTCCCAAAGTTTGGCGTATTTCGTCCTCCCACCTTCTTGGCTGACGTCCTCTCTTACGTTTGCCATTTATGGGGTACCATAGAGTCACTCGCTTGCTCCATTTGTTACATACATATGTGTGAAATTGATAATCTCCTTTTTTTAGGGTTCCGTAGCCAAATGGCAAAAAACGGAACCCTTATAGATTCGTCGTATGTCACAGCCATTTATTTCCGAAACTATAAGAACTATAATGTTGAAACTTGGTAAGTAGATGTATTCTGTGAACCGCATTAAGATTTTTACACAAAAATAGAAAAAAAACAATAAATTTTGGGGGTTCCCCATACTTAGAACTGAAACTCAAATTTTTTTTTTTCATCAAAACCATAAGTGTGGGGTGTCTATGGATAGGTCTTCAAAAATGATATTGAGGTTTCTAATATCATTTTTTTCTAAACTGAATAGTTTGCGCGAGAGACACTTCCAAAGTGGTAAAATGTGTGTCCCCCCCCCTGTAACTTCTAAAATAAGAGAATGATAAATCTATAAAAAATATATGATGTACATTACGGTGCAAACTTCCACTGAAAATTGGTTTGAACGAGATCTAGTAAGTAGTTTTTTTTTAATAGGTCATAAATTGAAATTAATATCAAATACTCAGGTCTATACTACCATTTACTTATATACCTACAGGTTTTTACGGAACCCTCGGTGCGCGAGTCTGACTCGCACTTGGCCGGTTTTTTTAATTCGATTAATTAGACCAACAGTCTGCTCAGTACTGCTTTCACCTCTGGGATGGATCTGCCAAATACCAAGTGGAGACCCTTGACTGAATAGACCGTTCGTGCTAGGAGACTCTCTCTTCAAGAATCACGGAAACGCGGGTAACACCGGTGACTGCTAGTAGGTATATCTATATTATGTAGAACGTTTAACATTGCGTGTGTTTCGATAGACGACATCAGACATAATTCATTACGCTTAATGCCCCGGGTGTCGAGTGAAATGTACACATGCCGTATCACACATTATTATAATGCGTTGAACTAATTAAATATTTCACTATGTGTTTTTAATTTACTGTAATAATGATACTGTGGTTTTGATAGTTATTTCATGTTATCACGGACATGGATACCTCTATGGAATCCCTCCGATATTATCACTGGTTGCGTAGACTACAAAACAACCTGACAATAACAAGAATCGAGATAGAGTGAAGTGATTTTTGCACGGTTAGTAAGTAATACGAGAGTGATATCTCTGTTGTTGCAAGTGCCTAAATGCTACAATAACCACTACAAACTAAAACTAAATAAAAGCTTGTAATAACCACGCAGATCAAAGATGTTAGGGATATGAAATTTCTAAATATATGAATAATATGATATCGGTTTCGGATACGGTTACGGGTATGAAATTATTCGGATATCCGATTGTTTCGGATAGTTTCAGTTACGGTTATTAGTTTTTTACTTGTAAATTGAAAATACAAATAGGTAACGAGTTGACTAACGACCCGGCGACGATTGGCAAAACTTGTCATAAAGTTTCTCATTGCAGTTAGATACTGCCCCTATCCGAAATGATTCTAAAGATGTATATCTCAATCGGTTACGGTTTCAGATTTTTATTTCGGATATCCGATAGTTACGGTAACGCATGCGGAACTCTACAACATCCCTGAAGCAGATTTGCAGATAATACCAAATTGGAACCACGGCTTAAGTAAATGAATTAAATACAAAAACCACAAATAAAACAACCATTCAAACCATTACAATTAATATTATAAAACGCTTTATTTCCAGTAACAAATGAAACAGCAATAATTCGTACGTAATCGGCTAACGATTAAATATAAATATATTTTGCACCATAAAACAAGAGCAATCGTCGCAATAAATATAAAAGAGCAATTACTTTTCATTATACCATGTTCGTGTCATGTTGGACGAATAATAATCCTCATTAGTGAACGAAAAACCTACGTATTCCACGGTGATAAGGTTGTAACGCCCGCTGACTGACTATTACACTCATGGCAAAGTCAAAGCTAAAGTTATTTATTCTAAACAGGTACTCACTCACTTATCATGGTCAAATCAGAAGGAGGTTAATGAACTTTACTGAAAATAAACTATTACCCCGCCCCTTTTCTTTAGGATACCCGACCGCCCCGCGGGCAGCGGCCAGGTAATGCCGAACTTGTACCTGCTAGAACCCTACGGTGGTCGCCATCTGTGCTGAAGAGAGGTGGACGGGCACTCACGGGCCTCCACGGGCGCGCTTAGATAGCTCGTCTTGGAAGAAGTGTGATACCTCTCCCCAGCACCCTCTCTGTGCTATCGCACGATGAGTCGTTACCCTACACCCTGCTTTATTTTGGCATACACTCTTGAGAGTTTAATTCAGAGAGGTAGAGCATAGCGTTTATTCGTTCAAAGAGCAGCTCGACTGGGAAAGTACCTCCACCTTACAGAATACCGCAGCCAAATAAATTTATGTTGTGTTCTTGAACGAGTAAGGTCACCAGAGCTCATTAGGGAGGGGGAAGGGTTGGTAACGCGTGAGTGATGATCCGTGTGTTGCAAGCGTCCATATGTCTATAGTAACCGCTTACCACCAGGCGGGCCGTACGCTTGTTTACCGACTGCATGGTAGAGCCAGTTGCCTTTAAGACTACGACAGCTTACCACCATGACACGATAATGTGGTCAATGGTGGTAAACTCTCACGCATAGCACACATACAGCTCCTCACAGCCTGATTATGGTAAAACAAATTAGTATAATTCGTTTTAGAAGCCTAGAGACGCCATTTAATACCGGGTAACCATAGGCTGAGTGTAATAATATAATAATAATAATAACTGATTGTTCACGCTGTAAGATTTGATGTTTTTGTCGCTGGTCTAATTAGCAAAAAACACTTTAAAAGATTTATAACTCACGCGCGAACCATATAGATGAAAGACGTAATTGAATGTGAGGTTAAGTTCCGGTAGTGTCATGGCCGATCTAGTGATGTACCGGTGGTGTAGGGATGTGATGCTACAACACCGATAGAACAATATCCTAGAACAAGTATTAGATTGAAGGTCAAAAGCTCAAGACTTCAAATTCTCTAAGAGAAATTTACTTTCTCGGCTATGTCTCGATATAACTGAGCCAGATTTAGCGAAGGTATATTAATAGCAGGTAAATAAAAACGTAATGCAGCGTTACAAAAATGAGATCATGACCGCCTTTTGCTTTCTTTTGCTTTGATTTCTTATGTTAGACGCGTGTTTCCATTGAATATTATGAGACGAGAAATAAGAATGATATTCTAGTATTACTACATGGATGATTTTTTGTAACAAACCCTTATCAATCTACTGAGATTTTCTATAGTGGCCACCTTGCCCACCGTTAGGTATAAAAGAAGAGTTTTTGTAACAGTTTGAATAATCCATCTTCTTGGATTTGAATTAGCTCAAAGAGCAGCTCGACTGGGGAAGTACCTCCACCTTACAGAATACCGCAGCCAAATAACTTTATGTTGTTTAAAGTTCCTGCGCGTGAGTAAGGTTGCCAGAGCTCAGAAGGAAGAGGGGAAAGGTTGGTAACACGTGAGAGATGCTTCGTGTGTTGCAAGCGTCCATATGGCTACGGTAACCGCTTACCATCAGGCGGGCCGTATGCTTTTTTACTGAATTAGTAGTATAAAAAAATGATATTAATTTACATATAGAAATCGAAGATAAACAGAAACACTTCTTTTGTTTGTATACGAAAGGACGCCATATCTACTAGCTGTCCCACGCGGTTACACCCGCGTTCCCCGGGTAAAAGTAGCCTACACTGAAAAAAAGGTTCTACAAAACTAGTTATGTATGTTGAAGTTTTGTTGTCTGGAAACTAACTTTAGTTACATCTAATCTTATATCTCTTAGATTTAATCAAACAATTTAGTAATGAACCAAAACTAGTTTTGTTACTGGTAATTTTTAGTTCGCAAGCCACTCTGTTTAGGTTATTGGTAGTATAATTTTGTGTTACTGTTAAATAAATTTTTTTTTCAGTGTATGTCCTTTTCCATACCATAGGCTATCTGCATGCCAAATTTCATAATGATCCGTTGAGTAGTTGAAGCGTGAAGGCGTAACAAACAAACTCACTTTCGCATTTATAATATTATTAAGTTAGGATTCTTCTACAAGTCTTTAAATAACTGAATTAAATGCCACAAAATGGTGAAGACAACAAAGAAAATATTAAAAAAAGACTATAAAGACAACAAAGCGAATTGCTTACCATCTCCCCTTTGATTATAAATATGATATTAGATTATACTAAAATTAAATAAAATCAGAATTAACAATGGTATAGTGAAAACACTCTCAGCTGTCTTGGCGTGTTACATTGCAGAAAAATGTAAAATATTTACAAGAGGTCATCCTGGCCCGCGGGCTACGAACCCGGGAAACGTTTCAACGACTGTTTAACTAATTATTGCTACCGTAATCGCAGCGAAGTAAACTGGATCTTAATGTTACTAACAATACAATCTTTATTTACTTAGCAAAATAAAAATTAGATAAGAAATAGGGTCTTACTTCACTTAAGTGTCTTATCTTTCAAATCGCACTGATTCCTTACTACTACCTTACTTAATGAATGCAAGGTTTCTCTACCAGTCTGTTCTCTAAAGTATACTCTAAATACACTGTTAGGTTTTTTATACAGTTTTGAGAATAGTTGTTATGTTGTCTTATAAGATGGTTTAAGCAAAGTCCTGGCTTTTTTATTATATGACGTTTGAAAGCCGCCTAGTAGGACTCTACAATTTAGTGATAACCGGGACCAACGGCACAGATTACTAAATAGTTACTTGCCAACGGCTTTACTTGCCTTCTAAAGCACGGAAACGCTCGATTTGAAATACCAATAGGCGGTCACCCATCCAGGTACCGACCACGACGTTGGCAGTTTAAAATTTCCGATCAATTAAGAATGTCTAATCATGCTACGCTATGCTATAATTATGTAACATCACGAGCACTTAGTGTTCATTGTATTCTTATCATTCAGAGACAAAAATAATCAAGTGTTTTGAGCCGGAGGCATAAGTCAGTTTAAAATTAAAACACTTAGGCCTATCATCACTTACCGTGGAAGACACGCTACAAATAAATAAAATCGACAATGTACTAACATAGTCCAGTCGAGTCCAGTCTATCTCTATTATTTTTATTCTAGTTTACATAATTTTCTTTATAATATCTCAGAGAGGTAGAGCGTAGCTGAGAGAGGTAGAGCGTAGCTGAGAGAGGTACGGCGTAGCGTTTATTCACTCAAAGAGCAGCTAAACTGGGGAACTTTATGTTGTGTAAAGTTGTGTTTCTGCGCGTGAGTAAGGTCGCCAGAGCTCATAGTGGAGGGGGGAAAAGTCGGTACTTCGTGAGCGATGCTTCGTGTGTTGCAAGCGTCCATATGGTTACGATAACCCCTTACCATCAGGTGGGCCATATCCTTGTTTGCCGACTTAGTTGTATAAAAACATTTCAAACTAATTTTTAGTTATAAATCGACACGGTATAAAATCTCCTTGCAAAACTTTATTCCCTTGCTCCATTGATAGTCGAATGTAATATATCGAAGGAGCATTAACTAAAAGGGCTGACAAAGTACCCTAGAGTCCCCAAAGTAAGGGCTATTGAGTGAATATAAATAGACAATGAGGTTGGGCGTGTTCCCTTAGCGTTTGCAAGTTTGGGACTGTAGGGTAGGTACTTCTTACTGATGTTGGTAACTGTGACTGAATAGGGGAACAAAGTAGCCTAAATTAAAGGTCATGTATTTATGGAACAGCTTCTTATCATGTAGTATATTGTTCCGTTAATTATACGTGGCCATAATTTTAAAGTATTTAAAGGCATCTGCGTTCTTAAGATTCTGTTAATAAAAGACTAGCGTCCTCCGCGTTTACGTGCCTACCGAAGCACGGAAACGCTCGATTTGAAATACCACTAGTCGGTCACCCATCCAGCTACCGACCACAACGGTGGTAGCTTAACTTGCCGATCGATTAAGAACGGCTTATCAGGCCACACCACGAGCGCTTCCCCTTTATAACTATCAGTAATTAAGTGCACTTGCATTTTGTTAATATAAAAAAAATCAACGAAAATTTGGTTCAAGTTTAGTTTCTCAAAATCATTGTTATAATCTCAGAGTCTTGGAATCTAATCTGTTTAAAAAACTATGAGACAATTCAATTATACAAAATTGTGCCCAAACTGTAAATCACCAATATTTTCATGAAACCTGCAAAATAACCAATGTTTTTGTTACCTCCAAAGCTGCACGTAAACAATGCAATAGCTTGTAATAAAATAAAAAGGTAGAATGGAAATGGCAATTGGAAATAAATCCAATGAATTATGGCCGAAACAGCTGTTTCAAGTGTAATTGTTTCCGCAAGTAAGATATAATGAATCGCGCACGTTTCGATCGCACCCGTAAATCAAGTGGCTGAAAGAAAGCCTATAGTATTTTTGTTTGGTTTAAGTTTTTAAATTGTTGTGTAATGTAAAACGACAGGTTAGTTTTTTTTTAAATCCTGTTGGATTAATCAGACTTAGGCTGTATTCAAGGCCATTATGTTTAGATTATATGTATACAGGGTGGAATTTTATTCAAGGGAAACATTCCTTTATTTTCAAAAAGAAACAAAACTGCATTTAAAGATTTTCCAAAATTCACTTGCCACACTCGGGAATCGACTGGGCTAAAGTCCTACCCACTTATTCATAATTAAGTTATCAACCGTTGATTAGCTAAAATTCTGAAGTCTTTATCTGACACGTGACATTTGGTGATCGAAAGAGAGAGACGGAGGACACTATTACACTGATTTAGTTAAAAAACGATTATGAATAAGGGGGTTAAAATATTACATTCTGTACTTTTATGGCATCAATCGATAGGGTCAATCATAACGATCAAATCTGTCTAACAAACATGTTACATAAATGAACGGAACCTACCTCCACTAATCCGCAGTGGGCACGCGTGGCGGAGTATCGCCCAGTCCCTTTCACCCTCATTTGTGAAAGGAGGCCTGTGCTCAGCAGTGGGACATTATAGGCTGATGATGATGATGATAACAATCCTAACTAATATTATAAATGCGAAAGTGAGATTTTTACTTTGTTACGCCTTCATGCCTCAACTACTCAACAGATAATTGATATGCAGATAGCCTATGGTATGGAGAAGTATATTGGCTACTGTTTATCCCGGAAACGCGGGTGAAACTGCGGGGGACAGATAGTAAATAATAAAAACGAAATAAAATTAGAAATTAAAGGGGGATACAAGAAACGTTCAAAATTCAAAATTCAAAATCATTTATTCAAATAGACCTTCGCAGGCACTTATGAAAAGTCTGACTCTAATACTCTAATACCGGTTCGGAAGGTTGCATTTGCTGAGAAGAGCCGGCAATAAACTCAGCAATTACGCTTTTCAAAACAGGCTTAGATTCATTACATAATATTTACATTCTAATCGCACTGAAAACAATTGCGTGCCCCGGCACGTATTTAACGAACGTATTTACGGAACCCTTAGTATGCGATTCCGACTAGCGCTTAGCCGATCTTTTAATAATACTAGTTAAGAATCCGATATACAAAGGCGTGTATCAGTGCAGTTGGAAAATTACACATTTATTCTTTACATCTGCCGCAACCGGAATTTAAGACCGTTACAATGCGGTTGCAGTTTTATATGGATCCTTTGTTTTGAACGTAGCTTTTACTGATACTGTTTTCGCGGCTTTACAGGCTTAATGTCGGAAACTCAATCTTTTATGCAGCACATAGAGTATATATTTTATATAAAATATGGATCAATCTGACTGGGATATTTCGTCACACGGCTGATTTCAAATCAAACAAGATTATGCCCAACCCAGATATCTACCTAATATACTAAATATTATACATACATGCCACCTTGGTAACATATACACGAATGTATAGATAATTTTTAACCAACAGACTGGTATAAAGAATCATGGCGAGATTTGTACAAAATAAAAAAAAAATTAGATATGTTAAAATGACGTATTTATCCTTGGTGCCTAAGGAATAACTTGAGGCATTTAAAATATTTTAGAACCCCAGGATAAAAATGCGAAATTTTATGCCATACCGGCCAATCGCGAGTATGGCGACCAATATCGTTATGTTGTTGTTATGTTTAGCGGGTTTTATAAAATATTTCAAGTATATTAATATCTTGCTGGTAATGTAATCTCAACATTGGAAGAGGTTCAAACACCTCAAAAAAAAAACTTTTTCTAAAAATGAATGTTTGGAACTCGCCATGATTATTTGTTGTTGGGTTTGATACAGGCTTGGCAAAATAAATGAATGAACCCTAACGCTTTTGGATCGTATTTTAATTTTCACTTGATTTGCCACGCCAATTTCACGGGGTCTTCTTATCATTATCATCATCATCAGTAGCGGTATTTATGGTGATGTAGTTCCATCAACTCACCATAAGTTGTGTGACCACTACCGCAATGTAGTTATAGTGTTAGTTGTAATAGGATAAAGACTTTGCAAAGGCTAAAAGTTTTGAGATAATCAATATGTTTATATATATCATGGAACGTTTTTATTCCAACTGCCGACCCCAAAGAAATAATGACAAATATATGAGAATATCTTAAATTATAATGTACAAAGATTCTACGGACAGAATTCGCGAATATCTTTTTGTCCTACAAATACGCCGTAAAGAATTCGACAATAATTTTCTGTGCCAAAGGCATTCTTCCATTGCCTTTTCAATTATAAAAATATATTCTTTATTATTTCTACGTTTCCAGTCATTTGATTCAAGGCCCTTTTTTGTAAGCGAGTTTTTTTGCGATATACGTAAACGTTTGTCTGGACTTAACAGCATTGAATACAATGGTCCTTTTTTATTATATTTTCTATATACAGATATGTTTAATTGACTTCTTTCTAAACTTGTCAATAGTCACAGTGATAACAAATTGTGTTTATCTAATAGTTTCCCTTTAGTTTTATTTTGTTAGTAAGTCATGCTCACTTTAAGGCCCGGCGGCGTCATATGACGAGTCGTCCTCTTCCCTACAATATGGCGAGGAGGGCGATGGCTGCCACACGCGTCTTACTTGTGAACAGGTGCTGCTTATGGGGGCTGCTCTGCTTAAGTTTGCTATTATTCAGTCCTAATTTGTAGTTTTGCCGCCGGAGCTCTCAGTTGTTGTCAGTGCGATTAGAATGTAAAATTATTATGTTATGAATATATGATGGTTTTGAAAAGAGTAATTGCTAAGTTTATTGCCGGCTCTTCTCAGCAAATGTAACCTTCCAAACCGGTATTAGAGTAAGACTACTCATAAAAGCTCGCTAAGGTCTATTTGAAATAAATGATTTGAATTAAACCATTTATTTTTGTTGATAGTATGAGATTAAACTATATTTAAAATATATAACAGTTTTATAAGACTTATAAGTACTTAAAACTCTAACCCTCTTATTAATAAATAAGGTGTAAGGCAGTCTTGTAACACCCAGGTATTAAGATAGACCCAACCCTTTTTAACCGTCGAAAAAACGGAGGAGGTTTACAAGTGGACGCGTATATATATTTTTTTGTTTATATTACTATACTTGACTTACACCTTATCTAATAAATCTTTAGGTAAATGTATGTCAAAAAAGTCTACAAAAGGTCTTACCAAAATCTTCATTGATAAAAAGCCACAGTCTAACACCACTTACCTGTAACAAAAACACGCATATAAAACTCGTTTATAAAAAAAGAGCAATATTATTTCATTAAATATTTAACCTAAAAAACATCTTTCATCCTCTGAAAGCCAGCATTCTCGAAAATAATTCTGTTCAAAGTAAGTCCCGTTTAATTAATATTTCCTTGGCAAATCAAAGCTGTACCTTTAAATGGCCGCCCGAGGATGCTGAATAAATGAGTATCTGCTAAACAAGTTTTTTCGAAACTAATGAAAATTTGATATTTCGCTATGCCAGTCTCAACCGGTGACAGAGTTGTGCGTGTGACACACTGTCAGCTGCGTCTGGCAAACAAAATATAATCTTTAACATTAAAACTGCAATAGTAGTAGAATTTTATAGTAAAATTTTCGTGTGGTAGAAAAAAAATACCTAGTAAGCTTCTGTCACCTACAAGTGACAATCAAAGGGTTAACGCGGCGATAGTACTATTATAGAACCTATATCGCTCTTATGTGAGTTCCATAATGACAATTATTGTTTGTTCTATTTTTTAGCTAAGTGAGAATAGATATAATTAATTCACATTAAATTTAAAAATTAAAATAAAATAACCTAAATCATAAAATCTATTAACTAGAAAATTATATGATTAATGAACACATTTTTTTCGAGCAAGTTTATAAATTCATAGCTGTATTGGTGCGTCCAGGCTACGCGAACCGAGCACGAGCACGAGCTCGTGCTTCGTGCCTTCGTTCGTGCCTTCAACGAGCGCGATGCGAATCCCTATGTTCGTGAAAAACTGACAATCGGGCGGAGTGCAGTCGAGCGCGAGACGAATGCTCGTTCGAAGCTCGTAAGTCCGTCCACGCTACGCGAACAACGAACGAGTCCTGTTCATTCGAGGCTCGGCTCGTGCTCGCTTCGCGTAGCATGGACGCACCATAACATTTTGCCATGGTTAATATTTTTTTAATTATAACATTTTCAGCAAATTATTTTTATAGAAATAAAAATTCTAGTAAACAATTCGCTCTAAACACCCACAGGCCGTCCGTATCACCGGTTAGGCAACCGCCCTATTTCTAACACTAAATTATTCATAGCCTTGAAGCCTCCGCTAAGTACGAACAGTCTGTCGACTGGTGTTGAATCTCAACGTGTTTTATGTTATGTTTTGTTATTACTATCATTAAACTGGTGTTAAAATGCCTACTTAGCTACACGCGTTTGTAAAGTACTGTTGTTAGGAAAAATGTTTGCTCTTTTTTCAGCTTTTTAAGTTTTGTAGGATATTATTAAGACATGTTCAGTTCTACTTTGTATTCTGATATTAATCTTAATCATGGGTTTAACAAAACCACCAATCAGTATTCTTATGTTGTAAAAAAAGTGTAGGTAATAAAATGTATTTGTATGTATGTATTTTTCTGTTACGGTTATCACAATCACAAAATGAATGTAATTGGGTATTTTTTTTTATAAATAAACTATAATTAGATGTAATAAAATGTATTTGTTAAATTATTGAACAGTGAATAATAAATCAGCCAAGTGCGAGTCGAACTCGCACATGAAGATTTCCGTAAAGACGTTTCTGGTATGTTTGCCTTCTTTAATTTTTTAATTTTATTAAGAAACAAATCTGCCGCGTGACCGTTTGGACATACTCAGAAAATGTTTGTACGAGCTGGCGACGAACGTTCGCGGCATAGCGCGGCATTTGCTGTGTCTGGCTGGACACGCGCTTATAAATAACAATATACTTACAATATATATAACATAAAAACAATATATAGGGTGATGGGAAGATGGGTGCAAAGCTGTAAGGCGATGATAGTATAGATCATTTAGACCCTTTTTAGCCATGGTTGTCTAAGACGAAGTGTGAAAATTTTTTTTTACCAATCTTTTCTGGTTTTTGGCTCAAAACTCCGAAACTTATCCGTTAATTGATAATTATAGCCAGTTTGGATGATGTGTGAATTCCTTTTCATATTATTTATTTAAAATAATCTGTAAGCAATCCAAACAAACATGTACTAAACATGTGTGTCATCAGTTTTTAGTTACAGTAAAGATTGGTAAAAAAAAAAATTCACACTTCGTCTTAGACAACCATGGCTAAAAAGGGTCTAAATGATCTATACTATCATCGCCTTACAGCTTTGCACCCATCTTCCAATCACCCTGTATATAACAAAAGCATATTTTGTGAAATTCAATTTTATTGTGACGTCACGTGTAGCTGCATGAACATTTTAGCTCCAGCGCGTTTTCTGTGTGAGGAAATCTAGTTATATTTATGAGCTCGCCTACCTACTTGTCGCATTCAGTTACAAGAAACAACTTTTGCGTGACATAATGACATAAAATAAAATGGCATTATTTTGTTAAACGTCGATATATACTAATTAATTAATTATTCTGTGATTGTAATTTTATTTAATAAATATTTATGTATTATTTTTACGCCCCCAGTGGCAAGACATTATTATACATAACTAGCTGTCTACCGCGGCTTCAACCGCGTTTGTTCCCGTGTTTAAAAGTAGCCTATAATACTCGGGGATAATGTAGCTTCGTATTAGTGAAAGAATTTTTTGAATCCGACTGGTAGTTCCAGTGATTAGCCCCTTTAAACAAACAAAAAAACTCTTCCGCTTTATTATATTATATTAGTATAGACAACTAGGTAGCAGTAGGTAACGCGTGAGTGATGCCACGTGTGTTGCAAGCTACCATATGGCTACGGTAACCGCTTACCTAAAAAAAACAGGTGCCTAATAAAAGAAGAAAATAGACAGCGTCCATAATTTCCACACGCGTTAACTTGTGAACAGGTGCTGCTTGTGGAGGCTAGTCTGCTTAAGTTTGCTATTTACTTATTAAATAGGTATCGATTCAGTCTACTTTGTGTTTTTTGCCGCCGGGGCACGCAATTGTTGTCATGTTGTTATGTAATGAATCTATGCTTGTTTTGAAAAGAGTAATTGCTGAGTTTATTGCCGGCTCTTCTCAGCAAATGCAACCTTCCGAACCGGTATTAGAGTATTAGAGTCAGACTTTTCATAAATGCCTAAAAAGGTATATTTGAATAAATGATTTTGAATTTGAACTTGAACGAATGCTTTGAAGCCAACCAATCACTTGCTGATTTAATTACATTCAAAGCAAACAAGCTATACACCAAACCGCACAATATTACGTTAAAAAGGCCAAAACTTGATCGGGCCTACGCAAAACTGGCAAAACTCGCGAACCGACTTCTTTATTCAATTAAGGCGCTACAAAAATTACTGCGGGACCCATGAATCACCCTTAACTGCCGTCAGTATTATTTATTTATGTTAAATAGGCTTAAGTACCTACGTACTCGGCTCATAGTACCCTTTATAGCAGTAAAGTACTCGGAATAACGTTACTTATTATGTGTACGCCCTTAAATATGTATTGAATATGGAGATAAGGGTGTCAAATTAGGAATATGTTAAGAATTGAGTATTTAATTGAGTATACACTTTATATAGAAAGGGCATTTTATTTTTGTTCATGGGAATCGATTCACATCCGGTGGCGTTGCATTATGGTATCTAACCGACAAGCCAATCAACTCAGGTATGAATTTTATTGCTACAAAGACCATATTTAAAACTGAATTCTAATAACAGATTACTAAATAGGCGCGGCTTGTACACACGGCAACAGATCAAGCTATACATTTCTAGTATAAGCTGACCTCCCATTGTACTGAAATCCTATACAATGCGAGATCAGCGTATACTGGAAGTGTATACCTTGATCTGTAGCCGTGTGTACTAGGCGCACAGATCGCGAAAGAGATTAATAAAAGTGAAAAAAAAAATAACCTCGTAGTACGGGATCCGTATATTATATTTTGAATTCAATACACTTATGGAACAAAAATTTTGTTATCAATTCTTTGAATAATTTATTTTGAGCTGAATTTTTTTTATACAGTCTATTCCTGATGTAATTTTTACTCCTTTCGGATATATATACCTTTTTATTATTCGTTGTATACAATATATAGTCCCAGGTTTGTTCAATATCATAGCTAGAACTGAGCCAAGCTTCGCCAAAAGAAAATTTTTCGTTCAGTACCGATGAATGAAAACTCTTTATTCAGATATTCAGATTACTCAGATATTCTCGCGTATTTTAATTTCTGGTTCTACATGCAAACTCAATTGTCTACAATACCTTCATTATGTAATAGTACCTAAGTTGTTTATGTAGTAATAAATGCATTTTCATTTTCATATTTTGCATAGAGTATGCCCAAAGCATTTAAATAACATTTGTAGTTCAATATGTCTCTTTGCAATTTGTCACCACAAAATACAGACGTAAATATTTTCTAATAAGTACTAATGTAAAACTAAAGTAAATAATACCAAAATTAATAAAATAGGGACTTTCAACTACTTTACCGCACAAACGATATTAGAAACAAGAATCTTAAAATTTTCTTCAATATAATAAAGCCATAGAAAACGCCTAGATCCATATTATGTTTCATATACTTGACCATGTGTGAGAACGGCAGTATTGCATAGTCATTTCGTCGACAAGCTAGACTGCGCAAGCTAATGGACTAAGCTACTTCAAAGTTTTAACGATCTTTACTTAAAGCTAATGTTGCCGTAGGTACAAAATGTTTCCTTGCAAATGGTTCGTACGTACTTCAGCTCCAAACTAAAAACAGCATTAGTACGTTTACAAAAAATTGTAAAACACATGTGCATTACTTTCCTTAAAATACGGTGAATATTTTATTAGGATGTCTTGTTTAGGTTTTTTTCTAAACATGGCTTTAAGAATCTTTTCAGAATCTTCTTATATCTATAAGAAGATTCTGTTTGAGTAACAGTTCAATGGTAATAAAAAAAAAATTTACGATGAAGTCCATGTCTTAAATACTTGCCTCTTCTTGTTACATTCAAATAACATACTCAAGTCATTCGAATAATGGTGGATCATTCATCATCAGGTCTAATTGACGACCTATAAAATTCTATAATGCTGAAAAAATATAGGTATATATATTTTAGATTGATAAATAGTTAGACTTAGTGGCGTGATGCACGTCACCATCAAAAAGTCTCAATTTAATTCTCTTAAGAGAGGTGGAGCATAGCGTGTATTCGCTCAAAGAGCAGCTCGACTGGGGAAGTACCTCCACCTTACAGAATACCGCAGCCAAATAACTTTATGTTGTGTAAAGTTGTGTTCCTGCGTGTGAGTAAGGTCGCCAGAGCTCATAGGGGAGGGGGGAATGGTCGGTAACGCGTTAGCGATGCTTCGTGTGTGGCTTCGGTAAACGCTTACCACCAGGCGGGCAGTATGCTTGTTTACCGACTTAGTCGTATAAAAAAAATATTGAATACCGTTTCCAATTCTCAAAAAATATATCTCAGCTTACCCGATACTAGAAAACCAGAAAGTGCGTCAATATACAAGTGACGTGTATCCAAGCTGTATTGCTTGGAGATACGTCACTTGTATATAATACTATTAGGTCTAGAAATATTTCTAAAAGTTCTTCGGATAGGTAAACTTTGATTAGGGATTTAGCATCGACTTGACAAGTGAGCTTCGTGTGATATACGAATTTGAAATAGTTAAAGTTGCTAGGTATTGACGTATTTCAGATTCATGTTTCTCCGGATCAGGATAGTTCGGGGCTTAGATTTTTGACAAATTCCCGGTAAAGTTATCACTTTACGTGTTCTTTTTATTTTTAAATGTTTTTATCGCTTAATATGTAGTTTGGTTTAGAAATAGCTAATATGTCACTTCCCAGAAACTAATAAAATTGTCTTTTGTATGTGTCTTATGTATGTAAAGACTTGGGACAAAAAATCGTGAAATTTAAACAAATGCACTATCAAAGAAAAGCAATGAACGTAGTTAAACCCTGTACACACTAAAAGACTGCACTATACGTCTCACGACTTATAATTCGGGCAGTTGTGTGACTTCTGGCTTGGTATAGTCATCCAATCTATTTGTAACTATGCAATGAGGTAAAGGAATGTTACATTTCTTTATTCTAGTACTAGCTGTCCCCCGCGGTTTTACCCGCGTTCCCGGGATAAACAGTAGCGTATGTCCTTCTCCATACCATAGGCTATCTGCATGCCAAATTTCATGATGATCCGTTGAGTAGTTGAGGCGTGAAGGCGTAACAACAAAGTCACTTTGCATTTATAATAGTAGTTAGGATAATTCCTTAAAAGGGCAGCGATTAATGATAAGTTTTTTCATAATTTTAATCTTTAACCAATAGCTAATAAGCTATTCTATTTAAACAAATAAAATAAATGTATTTGTTTTTGAGTAGCTGTGAAATAAGTGAACCATTAAAATCGTGTCAAAATCTGTTTCTGCATAAAAAAAAAATACGATCATTTGTTCCGGAATTTTATTACCCCGAAACACTACTAGGCATCCGAAAATCTTTTCCAATACAAAATTATAAATCGTATGAACCAGGCTTTATAGTAAATGTGCACACTGATACTAATACAACTAAAAGCTGATGAAATGGTAATTCGAAAGTAGCCGTATCGTTGCGCTGTAAATATTTTTCCAGCGCCGTAAATCTCAATCGAAGTACATCGAAACTCTTTCACGCTGTACAGTCGAGGTCAAAGATATATTTACATTTGGAGTTACCAATTTGGTGTAAACATATCTTTGACCGCGACTGTACATTACCTAGTTGGTAATAGTTACTACAGGGAAATATTTTAAACACATACCCCCTTATACATAAAATGCTATTTAACTAATATATTGATTATGGTTAGTAAATGACGTCACCTGATACTGTCATTGTCAAACAATGAGTGAAAGACCCAAAATGTTTTTTTTAATAATGAGGAGAAAGAAATGTCGATAACGCGTGAGTGATGCCCCAGGGTGTTTCAAGCATCCATAGGGCTACAGTAACCGCTACCACCAGGCGGGCCGAATGCTTTATACCAGGGCCTTCCTATTGGTCACTTATGACAACCCATATACGTCCATGTGTCAAAAAGAGACAAACATAGTGCGGCAAGAAGAGACACCCTCTTGTGAAATATGTTCAAATATGACTTCTTAGCATGGCCTTGTTATACTTGTAATCTATATATATAAAATGCTTTGTCCTGAATGACTGACTGACAATCAACGCACAGCCTAAACCGCTGAACGTAGAGACCTGAAACTTGGAGGGTCTGTTCTTTGTATGACGTAGGCATCAGATAAGAAAGGATTTTCCGAAATTCTACCCCTAAGGGGGTGAAAAACGGGGGTAAAGTTTGTATGGGACAACGTGATTCCTTGGTCCGATCTACTTCAAATTTTGCATAAACCTTCCTTAACAGAATTGATGCAAGATGTGTTTCGTATTTTATTGAAAATCATCGCCTAACGGGGTCAAAAAGGGGAAGAAAGTTATTTTAGGGGTGATTTTCATCGAAGTTGATATCAATACTCCTTAGTACTTTTGATTTAAATAACATTTTTTATTTTGACACATGTTTGAAATCCCAATCCGATTTTCACAGATTACAGAATAAGGCAGATGGAGCGAACGGAACACGGGAGCGAGGCCAAAAAAAGCAAATACAAATTGAAAAACACATAACTGGTATTCTTTATTGAATTTGTATTTGCTTTGTTTAAAAAACTTTATTTAACGGAAAACACTTTCTTTTAAATAAATTAGCATACAGCAGATTTTAAACATAGCAAATGCAAATTCAAAAGCGAATACCAGGTATGTGTTTTTCAATTTGTACCTAATTGCTTTTTTGGCCCGTGTTTCGCGCGCTCAATCTGCCTTTTGTTCTGGAAACTGAAATGCTCTTTAAAATTGGAATGTCAAATATAAAAGAATATTTAAATCGGATTAGAATTCGAAATTTGTTTGGAAGTTCATTTTCTCGGAGTTTTTGGCGGGAACTAGCAGAGTGACGTTGCGTTTAAATTTTTATACACATAAATTCGTGTATTTTGAGTTTTATTGCATATTATCGGTGGTATTTTATCCAATAAAGATCCATCCATTTGCACCAGTGAAGTGAAATGAAATGAATTATGTGAATCGTGTCTTTTCAAAAGTCCGTGAAGAGTTTTAGTACATGACCACCACTGTAGGTATAACATGACTTTTATGGACAGTGACTGACTGCATGAGTTGAGGACTATGTGAAAGTGATTTATTGTGACTAGAACTTATATAATATAACTGGAAATTGGCAAAATACAAACCCGTGTGACGCCAAAAAAAAAAGTACATTTTCTCTATTTCATTAGAATATTTTGATTGTAGTTAATTTAATTTCTTTCTCATTTGTTGTTATAATAATTAAATAAGATTTGAGTTCGTTTTTTTGTGTAGGTATAATATAGGTTTTAGTTTTTGATTAAGGATACATCCAGATAGAGAGTCGCAGCTGTGCATGCGTCGATAAAAATACGCTCTAACTGTTAGGGGCTAAATCAATATTTAAATTTCTCACGATTTTAATTGGAATATTTTAACAACTACTATCATTATGAACGTCATTATGACAAGCAGAATGACGCAGAGGGAGCGTAAAACGTAGCTGTTACGCGCAGCAGCCTATAAAAGTTGGCCTATTTTGTATATTAGTGTAGTATGGCGACGTTCTTTCTAGGTATATTTATTTCTATGGTTTTAGTTTTAATTTGTAAAAATATCTGTGTTCGATTTGTTGTGTCTAATAATCAGTGGCGTGCATTGGTTTTCGAAGCGGAAAATTTAAACCGTACGCGGGTGAAACCGCGGGGGTCTGCTAGTATAGAATAAGTTTTGAGTCAAGATTAAGACAATTTGAATCTCAAACCTGGACCCATGGCGTAAGGTTTATATTCTATCAAAACAATATATTCTTAAGACTTGACTTACGTTTTGATCCTCGTATACGGGTCTTAGACTAGATTACAATCACACACACCCCAGCAGATATTTAATCTGGGATCCAGACATCTGTGACCTAACTTCCACATGGTTTGATCTATTCAATAAGAAGACTCAGCCAGCTGTTGACGGTCCTAAGTAGGGATTATAAAGGATTTCAGAATTGATAGCGGGAGATGAAAATACTTTTATAAGAAAATTATATAAGGTATATGAAGTAATTTATGAAGCTTACCGTTTGATAAAAATTTTTTGAACATACTCGCTCGTAAAGTGGCTTTTATTGCACCGATTTTAGTATCAAAAGACAGCTTATTACGAACTGGTGCTTTTTACTTTACATTAGCGCACTGGTATGATATTATCCCGATTATTTTAAGTTTGTATCTCACTTTAAGTGATATGTGTGTAGGCGAAGCATTTTTAATTTTACCGGATAAAACAGATTGACAGCGCATCGCTGTCAATAAAAGGAATCTGCGCGCCATAATGTTAATATTCTCATTGTGTGGTCGATATATATAAAAAAAAATACTTAAAAATATGTAACTTTATTTATTTCCTCGCAAGTGTGTTGAAAAACACACGCGTGTGCATTGATCATTACACTCTCAGCTTCCTTATCACCTTAATACCACCTCGTCTGTAATGACCAACTTTGCACACAGTGTACTATTAAATAACTGATTGACTCAAAAAACCGGCCAAGTGCGAGTCAGACTCGCGCACCGAGGGTTCCGTACAAACCTGTAGGTATATAAGTAAGTGATAGTATAGACCTGAGTATTTGATATTAATTTCAATTTATGACGTATTAAAAAAAAACTACTTACTAGATCTCGTTCAAACCAATTTTCGGTGGAAGTTTGCACTATAATGTACATCATATATTTTTTATAGATTTATCATTCTCTTATTTTAGAAGTTACAGGAGAGGGGACACACATTTTACCACTTTGGAAGTGTCTCTCGCGCAAACTATTCAGTTTAGAAAAAAATGATATTAGAAACCTCAATATCATTTTTGAAGACCTATCCATAGACAACCCACACTTATGGGTTAGATGAAAAAAAAATTTTTGAGTTTCAGTTCTAAGTATGGGGAACCCCCAAATTTTATTGTTTTTTTTCTATTTTTGTGTGAAAATCTTAATGCGTTTCACAGAATACACCTACTTACCAAGTTTCAACATTATAGTTTCGGAAATAAATGGCTGTGACATACGGACAGACAGACAGACAGACATGACGAATCTATAAGGGTTCCGTTTTTTGCCATTTGGCTACGGAACCCTAAAAATCGCATAAAACTGATTTAAACACTCCTTTACCTACAGCGAAAAAATAAACAATTTCACCGAAATGGATCAATATTTTTAAAACTTCATTCCATTAGCTAAACGATAAATATTTACGTAAGCCCTCCGTTTGTTTTAATACACATAAGAGCCGTGTGTCCCACTTAAGATGCCGATAGTACAGTACATTGATCCACTCGTACTTTGATGGTTCTCGAGATAACATTAAAAATAGAGGTTTCAGCGTTTTATAATCGGTCTATCTTGTGATCGTCGGGTGGAATTCATAATGACCCTTGGTACTTTCAGTTCACGTCGGTTTTAATATAGGCAGGGCTATGTATCAGGTTATTTAGTTTTTCATGTGGGAAAAATATTATATATATGATTATACAAATGATTGTACGTTTTGATCATACTAATAATAAACTTCAATAAGGGGTTCTTCAAAAAGGGTGTGAAAAGATTTCTTCAGGGTCGGGGATACCTACCCCTGGCGTTGCAAGCGTCCATAGGCTACGGTAACTGCTTACCATCAGGCGGGCCGTATGCTTGTTTGCCACCTTAGGGGTATAAAAAAACAACGTTAAGGTTCACTATTCAGTTACGTCTAAATGTATACCCACAATGTTTCGCATTTGTATATGTATTAGGAATGTAAAGTAGTAGTATTTATTAGAGCGGTTTCAGAATCAATATTTCATATAATCTTGTACTAAAGGTATTTTTCATCATTATAAATAACTAGCTGTCCTCCTCGATTTTATATGTCCTTCTCCATACCATAGGCTATGTGCATGCCAAAATTCATGATATCTGTTGAGTAGTTGGGGGGTGAAGGCTTAGTAAACAAACAAACTCACTTTCGCATTTATAATATAGGTCAGGATTTGAATTAAGATCATCATCATCAGTGGTCAACCTACTATTGGAGTTTTTAAGCCGCCTAGTAGGCCTCCAATTAGCTTAACTATCACAATTAAGTGATAACCGGGACCAACGGCTTTACGTGCCTTCCGAAGCACGGAAAATTAGGATTAGGATACTAGTACCTTTAGTCGGCAAGATCTAATAGGCTCGTTTTGGCAAGAGTGTCTCTGTTTATCGCACTATGTGTGTCTAAAGAGGCTCTTGTCGACTTTACTTAACAAATACAGTAATAAACAAATAAAACATGAAACCAAACTAAAGAATAAATACAGCAGGAAAACTAATAAAGAGAATACACCAACTAGCAGCATAATTCAATCTAAACTTACACAGCTAAAATAATACAGCCACATTGATATGCGACACTCGCCTAGTGTAGCGTTCCCCAAACAAAAACACGTTCAATTTATACCAAAGCAGTTTCAGCCAAGTAAACACAAGCGAAATCCGATTCCACAAAAACACAGATTCGGTCCAATTTTACTTAGAAGTTAATCTGTAATCATGATTCAAATCCCCGCGTGGTCGGAGCGACACCGCGCCTATCCGTTTAAATGGACAGAAAAAACGACGAGGTGTGGCCTGTTTCGATATTAGGCTGCGTTCATTGGAGAAGCGGTTGGCGGATACATTTTTGTTAATACCGTAAAAATGATAAACGAAAGAGAAAAGCTTATAAGCTGGAGGTTTGTGGTTTTATAAGTATTTTCACAGTGGCTGTATGCACAGGAACCAGTTACCAAGATAGCTATAGAAAAGACGGTGGCAGGATTCACTCAGCGGTGGGCCTACCACGAATCTTTGGTGGTCATCGTAATGAACACCATTAATGACTTTCATGCAATGACAACCCACCAATGTTCTTCGTCGTACCGCGTCATACGCGCGTATATGCGGTAGCCCCGCTGGATAGGAAAACAAACGAGTGGCTCAGAAAACAATGTTCGGATGTCATTTAGACAAGTCCCTGAACCGAAGTCAGAATTGTGGCAAATGAGGATCAAAGCGTTACTAGAGTGCAGGCCTTAGGAAGAAAAACGCTCTAGAGATCAACCATATAGGTACATTGGTAGAATAATATGAAACTAACAAGAGGCATAAAATGGATAGAAAAGTTCAACAGCACTGAAAAATCTCAAAGAGAAGGTTGAGGTATATAAATGCCAAGAAAAGAAAGAGGATTATATTACTCAAATTAAACTTCAAATATGTAAAACAATCGGACGAGCCATAAACAGCTTTATAAATCATTGAAACGCTAACATCCCCGCTCGCAATCGCAACGTCGCCTTACATAACGGTCAGACTGCACTTTGCGGCGTTAGAAGGACAGGACACGCCATTGGGGATCCGCAAAGCTAAATTGGACTTAGGGACCGGTCACTTTCCTTGTTCCGATCGACTTGTTTCTTTCTCACTCGTTCTTATTGCATTCTATAAAGTGGAAAATGTTTTAGAATATACCAGTTTCTATAAACAGATAATGCAATCAATAGTGGAAGAGGCAACTCTGTTTAACATTTTATTTGAATGTCTTTCTCGTGGCACAATATTTGTTTGAGAGGTTTTAATGAAAGTTATTTCAATGATATTCCTTTTTAGGTTTCATTACGTTTTACATTCTTAAAAAAATGATAACTTTTTCAAGTATTCCACTTTTGCAGGAATTGTTTTTTGCCAGATTGAAATTATGTTCTAAGCTTCAATAGGTTACTATTATTATTTTTTGTGGTGATAAATAAGACGCGAAAATATCTTTAGAGTATAATGTAACAACATCACGTAAGGGTACAAAATCGGTACAATATACTATAGTACCAACAGATCTGTTTTACACATTTGTTCTTTACTAGTCAACACTTCGACGCTCCGTTTACTTTTACGAACCGTAAAGAGTTAGTATTGAATCTTATTTCCATTTGCTGTGGAAGTCAGTCTTTTGTAGAGTTTTTGGAGCTGCTGAGTTTAGGAACTTTAATATTACAGTTATGCGGTCTTACTCATAAAAATCTCTTAAATAACGGATTAAGTAGTAGATAGCTAAGTACTATTTAAAATGTTATTCAGTGTTTAACTTTTCTTTACTCATAAACGCTTTTAAGTCATGATTTAGTTATTGAATGATTTAAAGAGCAAAAATAATATTATATATGGCGACACCAACATCAAGACCATAAATTAGTACGCACGTGCAAAATGCTTGGGTCGCCTCCGCATTCGTCAAATAACGTAAACGCGAAGAAAAGTAATGAATCGCCAAAATGCAAATCTTGTGGAGTGGTTATTAATGAGCTCTTAGCCTTTATTTCGGATAAAGTGGATACATTACTGGAATCAGCGATCATACAAATATGTGTTAGTGCGTATACATCCTCGGAAATAGAAGACGCCCGACATATTGCAGTGTCTTTGCTTGCGCCGAATAAGAAATTACTTAGGAGGAAAGAAGGTTCCGAACAGAAGAGCCTGCAGGAGATAATTAAGTACATTAAGGAGCATGACACAGAAAGTCTGCCTGTATTTGTGGCTAGAAGACTATCTAAGCTTCCACCCGTCACGTTCGACCATGTCGACGTTACAAGTTTCCTTAAAGAAATGGCTTTGTTAAGGCGTGAAGTAGCTTCTTTGAAAGCAAATCAGGCCCGATACCCGCATATTGAAGGCTCATTGACGGATATCGAGTCTTTGAAGAGCGATATACTGGACATTAAAGAATGTATAACTAGCTTACAGCCAAATAATGTGAGTATTAAGACAACTGAAAAGGAACAAGTAACTTGTACACTGATTCAAGCGAAAGCAGACCGTGTGCCCTCGACACAAGACTCAACTGACAAAACACCCGTTAGGCATTTGTATACAGCAGGGCGCTCGCTTGCACAACCGCATCCTATGCCCCGAACTGCTCGCACGCACCCCACTACTGAGACTGTGCATACTCCTACATACAGGGACATTGCGCAGCGCACTGATACAAATAGGATACAATCACAGTGCGACCTCACCCAGACTCAGACCCAGATGAACGTAAACAACACTTACAAGACTAATGACGAGTTTATCGAAGTAACATATAAGAAAAATAAGAAAAAAACCAGTAATAAGTGTGGTTCGGCGCAGGGCCCTAGTAAAATACAAGCAGCGGAAATGCCCGTGATGATATACGTATCGAGATTATCGAAAGATACTACTGCTGAACAAGTTCGGGAGCATATACAGGATAAGGGGGAAAATTGTTTAAACGTACAACTTCTACCTCAGAAAAATGTCACAACTTTTAAGTCTTTTAAAGTTTCGCTGGCGCGGAATAAATTAGATGTATTTCTAAGCACTGACTTCTGGCCATCTGGGGTTAAATTCAGAATATTTCACGAGCGTAATGCCACGACAGATAAAAACGTTAACAATTTTAATTCAACATGATTAGTACAACCAATAGTAATAGAAAGTTGACGACAATGATTTCGTTTAATTGCAAATCCATAAAAAGATCTGTGTCTTATGTACGTGATTTATGTAAGGAATCTGATATCGTTGCATTGCAGGAAACTTGGCTCTTGCCACACGATCTTGACTATGTACAAAGCATTGATGATGACTTTTCATCGACAGCGATATCATCAGTAGACACGTCGGCAGGCCTCCTGCGCGGGAGACCGTATGGAGGCCTTGCAATTTTGTGGAATAAATCAAAGTTTCCAAATGTAACTGTTATTAAAGGTTTGTGTAACCGAGTAATTGCGATACGTGTAGTCATGGGGCGGCGAGCGTTCATAGTTATAAATGTGTATATGCCAACTGACGATCCCAATAATCTTCCCGAATTTACGGATTGCTTAGCGAGAGTGAGTGCTATTATAGATGAGAACGATATACAAGCCGTGTATGTACTCGGAGATTTTAATGCACATCCAACTGCACGATTTGGAAAGGAGCTTCTGAATTTTTGTGAAGAGCAGAAATGGTATTGTGCAGACATAGAGAAGTTAGGCATTAATACGGACATATTTACTTTTGTGAGTGAAGCGCACGGCTCTCACAGGTGGCTAGATCATTGTCTGACGACCAAAGCAGCCTGGGAAACTGTGGTGTCGGTGGGAGTGGTGACGAGTGACGTGTCGTGGTCGGACCACTTTCCATTACGCGTTACCTTGGATATTTATAATATGTCAGAAGGGCGTGTTATTAAGAGTAATATTAAGCAGGACAAAATCAAATGGGGCGTTCGGAATATAAGTCAAATAGAACAGTATAATAGGTATTGTATGGATATGATGACGCAAATTGAAGATGTAGATAGCTCTGTGTGTGATTACTGTGTTATTGGTAACGATTTTAAGGAATGCTCCAAGATAAAAGATCATTATAAGTTTATATGTCAATTGTATTCCGAAATTGTATCTGTTTTACAAAATTTGCTATTGTTACTTGCTGTTCTCATCCTCGAAGAGTTAATAAAGAGGTACCTGGGTGGAATTTCCATGTAAAGGAAGTACACCAATTATATCGAAGTTACTTTAATTGTTGGTTAATGGCGGGAAAGCCAGGGTCTGGGTTGACTTTTGATAATATGGTTATGAGTAGGAATAAATTTAAAAGTAAATTAAAATGGTGTCAAAGAAATGAAGAACAAATAAAATTGGATATTTTGGCTAAAAGTAGGAAAAATAAGAATTTCGTAAAATTTTGGAAAGAAACCAAGCAATTTGACTGTAAACAAAGTTTGCCAGTAAGTGTTGGCAGCCTGCAGGATCCACATCAAATTGCCAACATGTTCGCTAAAATGTTTTCTGTTGAACCGCAACCTATATTAGGGAATGCGTCTGGGACTGGGAATGTCGATGAGCCGAGTACTAAACTCTCACAGATTCGCTTCACGCCTGGAAATGTAGCATTAGCAGTGAGAAGGATGAAGCATGGGAAGTCACCAGGCTATGACGGTCTCAGTCTCGAGCACATTATTCACGCAGGTACGCATTTGTACACAAAGTTAAGTCAGCTTTTTAACTTATGCCTTCAATACTCGTTTGTTCCGCCAGACCTTACTAAGACAATAGTCGTACCGATAATAAAGAACAAGACTGGTGATCGTGGCTCTGCAGCTAACTACCGCCCTATATCTCTGGGTACAATATTGGGTAAGGTGTTTGAGCGGCTGATCCAGCCTGAGCTGCTAAGGAATGTTAGCTTTGATGATGCACAGTTTGGCTTCCGTCCTGGCCTTTCGACAGATACTGCCATTATAAGTTTAAAACATACAGTTAACTACTACGTGGAACACAAAACATCAGTGTATGCCTGTTTTCTCGACCTGAGTCGTGCGTTTGATCTAGTGAATTATTCAATTCTTTGGAAAAAACTGCGCGATTCAGGTGTTTCAGGGGAGGTGGTTGATCTGTTGAGGGCTTGGTACGAGGGCCAAACTAATACAGTTAAATGGGGCGACGCTTTTTCTAGCAGCTATAGGTTAGAATGTGGTGTTCGTCAGGGTGGATTGACATCTCCGGACCTTTTCAACATTTACGTGAATGGGCTGATCGAGGAGCTGCGGGGGACTCGCATAGGTTGTCACATAGGTGGACTATGTGTAAACAACCTAAGTTATGCCGATGACATGGTTCTCCTCAGCCCCTCGATCAAGGGATTAAGTAGGTTGCTTTCGGTCTGTGAGCACTATGCAGCTGCACATGGGCTGAAATATAATGTAAATAAAACCGAAGCGATGGTATTTAGGGCAGGGAAGGGTCCGGAGAATATTCCGGTGTTACGGCTGAATGGAGCAGTGGTGAGGATGGTGCAGCGGTTCAAATACCTTGGTCATATTATTACGGATAATCTGAATGATGACGCTGATATCGAACGTGAGAGGAGGGCACTTTCTGTACGGTGCAACATGCTGGCGCGAAGGTTTGGCAGGTGTAGCAAAGAGGTAAAATTGACACTCTTCAATGCTTTTTGTCAATGCTTCTACACCTGCCAACTCTGGGTTAAATACCGTCGAAAAGTATATAGTACCATGAGGGTGCAATACAATGATTGTTTTCGCATACTCATGCGTCGGCCGCGGTACTGCAGCGCGTCTGGTATGTTCGCTGAGATGGGGGTGCCTGACTTCTTTGCCGTAATTAGAACGCGAGTGGCGTCATTTTGGGGTAGACTGCAGAGATCACAGAATGCGATCCTGAGGGCTGTGTGTCACGATTTTAATAGTCCAATCTTCAGACATTGGCTTTCTCTTCATATGGATGAGAACCGAAAATAGTCGGTTTTAAACGTGTTTTTATTGCTATTTTTTAAATTACTGTTTTATTTATACATGTCTATTGACCTTTACACTATTGTGTAGTTTTACTAAGTAAGTCTATTGACCTCAACACTATTGTGTATTGTGTTTTAGCTTTAATTTTACATTTACTGCTATAAGTAGTAAGCACCATTATGGGTACCTCTGCCTGCAAATAAATAATTTTATTATTATTATTATTATTCTCTTTATTTCTCTGGATTCTTAGATTATTTTTTTTATAACATTAATGTATAAAATCAAAAATATTATAAAAAAACCTAATCCTATATATAAATATGATTATTTTTTTTTACAATATTTCTATAAAACAACTAAAAATGTTATAAAAAACCTAATTCTAGTATGCCGCCGGCAGCGGGGTAGGGCCCAAGCTACCGGTGGTTAGGGCTGCAGAGAGAGGAATCTCCTGACGATGCGCGCCGTGTCCAGGAGTACCGCCTTCTGTATCTGACCCTTGATCCAGCCATCCAGCGAGAGCCTCTCAAGATGTTGGTCGAGACTCTTCGCTATGAGACCGTTCGCTGAAACAACTATCGGGACAATGATCGTCGAATCAACATCCCACATGGCGGTCACCTCGTGGGCCAAGTCAAGGTACTTGCTGAGCTTGTCCTTCTCGGCCTTCACGAGGTTCTCGTCATGGGGGATGGTGATATCAACGAGCACTGCCCGGCGCTTCAATCGATCTGTCAGCACGATATCAGGCTTATTGGCTACAATAGTCCTGTCCGTGATGACAGATCGATCCCAATAGAGCGTGGCACGACAATTTTCGAGAACTGGCGCAGGTGCGTACTTATAGTACGGCATTTCGGACTCTACAAGGCCGTATTGAAGAGCAAGTTGCTGGTGGATGATTCTGGCTACTAGGTTATGTCTGTGCAAGTACTCGCCGTTAGCAAGATGAGAACAACCGGAAATAATATGCCTGAGTGACTCTCCGGGACGGCGGCATGCTCGACAAATGTCGACCGTACCGTCCTTCAGGATATATTTCCGGTAGTTATTCGTCTTGATAACTTCGTCCGCAATTGCACAGACAAAACCTTCGGTTTCCCCAAAGAGGTCACCGAAGCGTAGCCAGTTCACCGACGCGAGCAGATCTACATCGGGCCCTGTTAGGGCCCTGTAGAACCGCCCGTGTAGCTCCTTACTCTTCCATACGTCCTTGCGGTCCTCGGTGCTTAGCACCTTTGGTCTGCGCCAGTTCTCGTTTGCCAAGGATAACGGGGTGAGGCCCCTGTCTACTGCCACCACATCGCGATGCATCCCACACTCGTTGTCAAGGAAATACTTCCTAAGACTGTACACCTCGTGGTTGTGGAGGTTCTTGGCGTTTAAAAAGCCACGGC
Organism: Achlya flavicornis; assembly: GCA_947623365.1. Lineage (NCBI taxonomy): Eukaryota > Metazoa > Arthropoda > Insecta > Lepidoptera > Drepanidae > Achlya > Achlya flavicornis. Next base: position 15,365,952 of record OX392475.1, read on the forward strand.
CTCCACACTTACGCGGGATGTACAGTCTCATAACAGACGAGCGTGGGTGTAGCATTCGATGTGTTGTGAGCAGGAGACGGACCCTCCTATCCAGGGCGTCCAGCTCAGTTTGAGTCCACCTTAGTATGCCAAAGGAGTACGTGAGCAGGGGCATCACCCAGGCGTTGAAGGCGCGCACCTTGTTACCACCCGACAAAAGACTGGTCAGTACTTTTGTCAGGCGACTGAAGAAGCGCTCCTTCACAGCCCGCTTTATGTCCCCGTCCACAATACCCAACGACTGTGACATACCAAGGTACTTATAGGTTTCTGCTTCGGAGAGTGATCTGAGAGACATTGTCTCAGAAAGCTGTAAATTCGTTGAATTTACGACTTTCCCCCGCTGTACATGCATAACCGCACACTTATCTACACCAAACTCCATTTTGATGGCGCTACTAAAAACTTCTGTCATTTTCAGTAGCTCCAACAAGTCTTGACGTTTTGGTGCAAATAGTTTAAGGTCATCCATGTACAACAGGTGAGAAATGACCTCACCCCCTCTTCGAAGCCGGCAGCCTAGTCCTGAATCCTTCAGCAGAGTACTGAGCGGATTCAAAGCTAGGCAGAACCACAGAGGACTCAAACTGTCACCCTGGAAAATACCTCGCTGAATCCTTATAAAGTCCTGCGGGCCAGAAGTGCCATCTCCACCACCTGGTTGACGAAGGACTGTCATCCACTGCCTCATACATGCGCTCAAGAAGGATCTAAGAGCTGTATCAACTTTGTACAGTTCCAAGATCCTCTCCAGCCATGAGTGAGGCACTGAATCATAGGCCTTCTTGTAATCAATCCAGGCAGCCGAGATGGCTCCCCTATTCCGCCGGACTTGTTGGCAAATTGTCGTGTCGATGAGGAGGAGCTCTTTGGTACCACGGGACCCACCCCTACATCCATTTTGAGAGGAGGCCAAAACGTTATTCGCAACAATGTGCGTATTAATTTTTGCTCTCAAAATGGATGTAAGGAGCTTGTATAGTGTAGGCAAGCACGTGATGGGTCGATAGTTTTTCGGTTCCGTGGTACTACCGGACTTAAAGAGCAAGGAAGTAACACCGGTTGTTAGGAAAGTTGGCAGGGAACCATCCTCAAGGGCTTGTTGGAATTGCGTTGCCAAACGTTCGTGTGAGCATCGAAACCACTTTATCCAAAAGTTGTGCAATCCATCCGGCCCAGGACTTTTCCAGTTCTGGGTCGTACGGATCGCACAACCTATGTCAATGGGGCTAATGGTAATAGCCTCCATTGGTTCGATGGACTCACACTCACGTTTATTATTATTATTATTATTATTATTATTAAATTTGACAGTAATGGAGGTTTTAAAAAAAAGAAGAGGCACCATTTTGAAAAGTTTTATTATGTGTTTAAGATAATATTATAAATGGAAATTAACAATTAATTCAGTACGAGAAAAAGATCACGTTTTTCGAATTGGGATGTTCTCATCCCAATTCGGTTTGTTTGCGAACTTTATTAACCTCTGAATAAAAAGGTAATTAGATTTTTGAATCTAAATTTCATGTAAATTATAATATTTACAAGTTTATTTACAAATTCTATTTCATCTTCTATTTTTAAGAAATAATTTATGAATTTATATTGTTTCAGGTCAGACTATGAACAAGAACATTTCTTATTCATAGTCGGATCTACTGGCCTTTGTTCGATGACTGGCCTAAGCAGCGATCGAAAAATAAATCCAAATAGCTGAAGAAATACATGTAAAACGTGTAGGAATTATGAATTTGGAGGAAGAGTATTGGAAAATCAAAATACAAACATTGAATAAATTAATGGAATTAATGTTGGGAATAATTATGTGTAAATAAATCTCTAGTGAAATTGTGTATGTTATTACTAATATTATTTATATTATGTTGGTCCTCCTTACATTATGTAGCACACACGGCACAAGCAATGATAAGTATAGTAGGTAGATTTAAAATAGCATGAGTTCGGTAACTCATGGTATTTTATAAGATTTCTCATTGGTTAAAGTTTATTTCGATATAATAAAGGAATACTATGATAGAGCGAGGTTTCATCAAATATTGTGAGTACTATTTCAGAGTAATAAAATGGAACTTCACTAGATATTGGTAAAAACCCTTGACCTTGACGACTCAACCTATGTGAAATAGAGTAGGAGTTGTTTTATTATGTTATTATATGAATCACCTATGACTTAAAAATTCATCCCTCTAATACCTTTAAACGAGCAATTCTTGTATATATATATAATCTGAATCTCGGAAACGTCTCCAACGATCTTCATGAAACTTAGTATGCGTGGGATTTCGGGAGCAATAAATCGATCTAGCTAAGTTTCATTTTTAGGAAACGTCGTTATAACCGTGTTTTCAATGAAAAACTGCTACAATATCATTAGAATACCTACGAAGGTAAATTTCGCCACCATCTACAGGATTATCATAGCCAGATGGGAAATCGGGCGGTTCCGAAACCAGAAGATCCTGTTCGAGTTCAGATCATCATATTTTCCCTTTTTTTCAAGGTCCTTCTTTTGTGAGGAAAACTAATATGATTTGCAAAAAAACGAGCAAAGGCCGGTCATCCAGGTAGTATAAGTTTAAGTAATTTATGGTGTTTCTATATATATCATCATATATCCATCGTATTTTCAGAAATAAATGAAAAATATTTTACAAAAATCAAGCATCAGCTGTTTATTTGGCGGCCATTTTGCTATTTAACGCTCTAAACAAGGGTCGTAGGTTGTTTAATTTGACAGCTCTTTAAATAACGTTTTTAAGCAGTGAATAAGGTTAAATAGCGTTTATGAGTGAAGTTTTTTTTAAATAACAGTTTTAAGTATGACTTAACTTTAAATAGCGTTTATGAGTAAGGCTGATGGTGTATATTGTTATTTAATTCTGTAGTATAGAACGTTTATTATAACAAGTTTCTTTAATTTAATTGTGTATAAAATAGACTACTTCCAGACAAACAATAAAGAATTAAGTATATTAGGTATACTTTAGATGAAATATCTGGAGTATAGCGGAGACCAAGTCCCATTTTAGTTTCATCAATTCAGACGAAATATAAATCGAATATTACTTGTATTACACACATTTAATTCTAAAACGTACTATCTCCAAATTATAACATCCTTAAAAATATTTCATATTAATGTTCCTGAAATTATCAAGCTAAAGCCTGAAAAACCTAAAATAGCGCTACAAACAAAATAAAGTACCTAATAGACATGGCAAAATACACTTGCCAAAAAACTCGTCTCGCATTGCTTTGTTCACATCTGGTCCAAAGACGTCAAATTGCACCCAAGGGGTGTTTCGATTCAGTTACAATGTACAACGCTCTCAGCTTTCCAACTTGCGGCATTCAGATAAATAGGAAATGGGTTTTTACTAAGCCCGTGATAAATCCTTGCCTTTAGAAAGTATTCCTAAAGAGTTGAGTGTTGAAATTGACCGCACAGTGCTTTTACGCTTGTGGGTTTTGTGCAGTTATACTTGAGTGATATTTGCATGAATGGGTTGCTTACAACCGTACTTATAAGCGTGTAACGGAAAGGGTTTATATCTATTCATCATCATCATCATCATCAGCCTTCTTTAAGTCCACTGTTGGACAAAGACCTCTCCCAGAGCGCGCCACTCGTTCCGGTTTCTTGCCACCCGCATCCAGCCCAGTCCGACCACATTTTTGAGGTCGTCAGTCTATCGGGCTGGGGGCGCTCCATACTACGTTTGCCAAGACGCGTTATACACTCTAAGACTCAACGGTTCTGCGGCAGATGTGACCGGCCCATTGCCACTTCAACTTGCTAATTCGTTGAGCTATGTCGGTCACTTTGGTTTTTAGGGTTCCGTAGCCAAATGGCAAAAAACGGAACCCTTATAGATTCGTCATGTCTGTCTGTCTGTCTGTCTGTCTGTCTGTCTGTCTGTCTGTCTGTCTGTCTGTCCGTGTATGTCACAGCCATTTATTTCCGAAACTATAAGAACTATAATGTTGAAACTTGGTAAGTAGATGTATTCTGTGAACCGCATTAAGATTTTTACACAAAAATAGAAAAAAAACAATAAATTTTGGGGATTCCCCATACTTAGAACTGAAACAAAAATTTTTTTTTTTTCATCAAACCCATAAGTGTGGGGTGTCTATGGATAGGTCTTCAAAAATGATATTGAGGTTTCTAATATCATTTTTTTCTAAACTGAATAGTTTGCGCGAGAGACACTTCCAAAGTGGTAAAATGTGTGTCCCCCCCCCTGTAACTTCTAAAATAAGAGAATGATAAATCTATAAAAAATATATGATGTACATTACGGTGCAAACTTCCACTGAAAATTGGTTTGAACGAGATCTAGTAAGTAGTTTTTTTTTAATAGGTCATAAATTGAAATTAATATCAAATACTCAGGTCTATACTACCATTTACTTATATACCTACAGGTTTGTACGGAACCCTCGGTGCGCGAGTCTGACTCGCACTTGGCCGGTTTTTTTGTCGGATGACTTCGTTGCAGATTCTATCCTTCAAAGAAACTCCGAGTATAGCTAGGCTATATATCTTTCCGAAAAGAGTGAAAACTACATCAGGTATAGACTCACTTCAAAAGTTTCTGCTCATATTAAATTACTCAAAACCGTATACAAAATTTTGGTACTAAGTTTATTGAATTAAAATCATTACCAACACCAACGCGTCACCGCTCTATGACCTTCTTACGTCACTTGCTAATATTATCATATTTTTTCTCTTTCGCTATATATGCGCCTGAGTTCCAATGAAGTCGTGTACTTATATGAATACCGAATACCTTTTCTGTTACAGTATGTGAAAAAATAATCTCATCTCACTATGTCATCTCATCTCATCTCACTTAATATTGATTCTAGGTAAATCTAGATAAATGCGAAAGTTTGGATGTTCGTCCCTCAATCGCGCTTCAACATCTAAGCAGATTTGGATGAAATTTGGCAGATAGATAGAATGTGTTACAGATTAAGACATAGGATACTTTTTATCCCGGGAAAACAATATGTTCCTCGGGAACGCGGGTGAAACCGCGGGGTGCAAGTTATTTAAAAGCGCATTAAAATTTCTTCTGGTATTCTTTTGTTTCACTTCTATTCCTACTGGACCACACATTTAAGCTTCTAAACGTCATTGTTATTGATCAATTTATTTTGGGCCATAGATACTGTTTTATGATCATACGAAGGTCTGTTATCGCGTGAACTAGCCCATCCGGTTTTATAGACGTGTTAAAAGTTTTGCAGCCCTGAGTGCGGTTTTACACATTTTTATGTACAGTCGAGGACATAAATATGTATATACTTTTTGAAATTCAATCACTTTTTGCGATAATCTGGCATGTTTAAAATGCAAGTGTTACAATATTACACTAATTATAATAATATATGATAGAAGATTCTGCCTGCATAATATCTCATAGTTTCAATCAGTAGTTTAAGAGGAAACCGTTGTTGAATTTCACTAAGTGTATACATATTTATTTCCTCGACTGTACATAGCTATATAAGAATAATACCGTATTTCATAAATCAGTTTGCTCAAAATTACCAGTAGAAACGATCCTCATTAGTTATGTCATGTTATTAGTTGATAAAACTGGCCCAAAAGAGTTGGGTAGTTAATTAATATTTACTTTTGTAAACCATAAACTGAGAATAGTTATTTCTGGGTAAGCGTGCTCCATCTTACGCTTAGTCATCGTCATTAATGAGTGAAAAGTAGCCAAAAGCGAGCCCATTTAAGATATACAAAAGAAACACCAAATACCAACAAATTATAATAGTACATTGTGATACATGTGTGCAAAGTTGGTCATTACAGATGAGGCTGAATTAAGCGCGTGAGCCGTAGCGTAGGCGAATGCGATAAGGAAGCCGAGAGTGTAATGACCGCACACACGTGTGATACGACGTTTTTCAACACACTTTCGAGAAAAAAACAGACTTGTATTTTAAGTAATAAATAAATAAATAAATAAAATATAAATAATAAAATAAAATAAAAGTAGATTTTTTGATAATCATCAACCACACAATGAGAACGTTAACAAATATGGCACGCAGGTTTTTTTTGAGAGCGATGCGCTTTCAAACTGTCTTATACGTTTAAATTAAGAATGCTTCGTCCACAAACATATAATTTACAGTGAGGTCATAATCGGGATAATATTATAAAACACTAGTGCCGTAACGTAAAGTAAAAAGCACTAGTTCGTAATAAGTAGTCTTATGATAATGATTTCCCTGACTTATTTCACGGTAGTTTTAGGCGGTTTAAGCAGGACTATATTGAAAAGTATTTTAAAAGTTGCTAATAATATATTTTGTTCTCATTTCTTAATATTTTATTTTTTTGTTAATTTTTCATTTTGTACTTGTGTGTTTATTATTTTGTATAGTTTTCGTAGTATGTAGACTTGGTACCTAGCTGTGAATTGTTAATTGTTTAAGTTGTGTCCAGTTCTTATTGGATAGCAGGTTTAAGTAATATTTTTCTTCTTTATGTTTTTGTGTAAGTGTAATCTGTTATCTGTTACAGTGCCGTTTAATAAAACTAAAAAAAATATACTAAATGCAATAAGAAACTCTTTACTATTTTTTTTTAGCAATCTCCAACTTTATCAAATACATTTAATATTCCCATTAAACGTCGAATCACTAAAAAAACACCCTGTACAAACCGGGGTTTAAGACACAAATAAAAACTAACATTTTCTATATATCCACGACCAGAATGGCCGTGAACGTCAATAAAATGAAATGTAAATATTATAACTGCGGGGATAAACATAAAATCGCCGTAAAATAACGTACCGCTATCTTTATTGGTCCAATAGACGACTTATCGGCTTAAAAAGTCGCACTGCAGTTTCGTATGCATGTAATTTGATCGTAAAACTATCGTCAAATGTTGTACTGCATTTTGAACTCTTCAAATGTTTGAAGTATAATAAAATATGGATATAGTCTGAAATTTGAATAAGCATACATAACAAATCAATTTAAAATGTGGTAGTAAAATTCTCTATTTTATGTTTATTTGTTATGATAGGAATTGCATAGGTTTTATGTTGATCGGTGGCTGTAAGGGTTTTTTTAATTTCATGTTTATAAAAGCTGCTTATATCAGTTTCACGGAGATACATGGTAGGTTTGTTTCATGTAAATCCATGTTGTGAATTTGCTGAAATTCAAAATTAATTTGTGTTTATAATAAACATATAAAAAATAATTTGTTGAGTTTGATATGTACTATGAGCTTACTGATATTAGATGTATTCAATATAGCACATTAAAAGCGATTATTCAGATATTTCAATAAAATACATACTTATAGGTACTATACATACCCCCTTACTCATAAAGCGTTATTTAACTAATTTATACTGATTATGTGGTCACGTAAATAATGTCACATTATTTGACAATGACAATAGAGTGACGTTATTTACGTGACCCTTTAAACAAACTTTAGTTAAATAACTTTTTATGAGTAAGGGGGATAATATGTACTTAATTACTTACTTACTACTACACACTATAATAATAAGCAATACTTTATTGCTTATTTTTAAAACGGTTACATAGATACAAAAATAAGGGGAACAATTCAGGTGGCTCTATCTCGAAAGCGATTTTACCAATTAAAATGGGTCAATTAATTTTCAATTATAACCTTTTATTGGAGATCGCAATCAAAATATTTACACATTTAAAATTAATAACTAAGGTACATAAATAGGTAGATATTTTTTACCAATGATATTTCTTTGTTCATTTAGCATTTTCCAACATAGAAAGAAATTACTTCTAAACACATTAAGCTTTAAACCAGACTTAGCCAACTAATCCAAAAGTCAGGCACATTTGTCAGGAGCGGTAGCCGCAAATGCAGTCTCTGGACTGTACACGCGACCTCACATCACAATATTTATATCTTTAACCGCTAAGCTGCTCAGTTCTGAGCCTGTTTATTTGTTTAACATCAATGGACAAATTGTTATACACATTATGGGTATTCTGTTTTGTATTTAAGGAATATAGTGCATTGATCTTCTAAAGTCATAGTTTTAGAAGTATATTTTTCAAAGAGTTAATTGCAAATCTATAGTTTAAATCTGTGGGTCAAAAAAACCACTCGAGGAATATTGCTAAATATTCATTCATTCCCCGAAATTGCAGATCTTGTGTATTTCCAATATATTTTGGTATATTACTCACTTATAATTTTTACTACTAACTACATTTTATTCTTTATCAGATTCGGATTTGATAGAATGCTTCTGTAATTTGGAAAATTAATTCTAGTTTAGACCCGGCAGATTAAAACTGGGCAATAAACTATCCAGATTTTGTAGTATAAATTTTATCAACAGACAGAATATTTCAGACCGCAAGAGTAAAAGTTAACAAAAGTATCTAAAACGAGAAAATGTAATAAATACTTGCTGGTATCAAAAATACTTGTAGATACTGAAAGATGCATTATAATATCTTACCAATGCCAATAGAATATAAATCCTAAACCTAACTAGAGATAACGTGCAATTTTATCCAAAACAGTGAACTCAAAACCACCAAATTGTTCCGGAATCACTATTATTTTCCAACTCTATCTTTCTCGAATGGCATATCACTCGAACGCTGGAAGATGCCAACTTTCAGAGCACTAGGCTGGAACATCCGATGATTGCACCACACATGGTTCCGCACAGTGTGTAGGTTTATGTAAATGTACGGAATTCCATACAGGAACGATGCCAAGAACTGCCACCTAGAATCAATTTGCAAATTATCCAAAGGTTACTTACTTAAATCGAGTAAATTGGATTCATCCACAAAAACAAGATCGCCAAGGTTGATTAAGTTATGTTTTTATGGGTGTTTGTATTTGGCTTTATGATGAAAAATAGTCTAGTTGGTAAGCCAATTTTTAATGGATTTCTGGTAAAGCTTACTTTTATAAATTAACCGGTTTTCTGATAACTTTTTTTAAGTTTTGATAACTTCAAATACACAAAGAAATGGAATCATTTCCGATTTTGTAATATTTCTACCGATTCAGAGGTTTGTTCAATCTGAATTTCATTACAATAAAGTTACGTAATCCACGTATAGTTTTCACCCTTTTCGAATAGATACCTTTCCGTTATAATTTGTAACATTTAATACCAGTATTTTTTTTATATTTTTTTTTAGTTTCTTGGCTTCAGATTCATTAGGGTAGTGGCCAGGCACTGAGTTATGGTTCCCTCGCTATATATTCCTTGTCCAGAAGATCACGGATGTTATAGGATTCGCACCAACCTTTGCCACGGTATTTGAAGACATTTCCATATCAAAACTGTGGAGCTATGAATATGACTAAAACCATTCACAAATAACTTGTAAGACTGACGCTTTTATTCGGCTACTACGATATAAGTCTTCAAAACAAATCATTTTTTTCCATGAAAGATAAATTCCATGAATAATTAAAGCCAAAATTCAAAAACTTTTTAAATCACTGACTGTCACAATCCCTCAGACAAAACTCCGTTGTTATTAGTTAAAAATAATGTCTGGAGCAAAATGAACCGTCGTTTCGTTGCCAATTCGTTAAGTTTAAGGCTCATTTTCTCGAAAACCAATATAGTATTGCAATATCAATAATCAATTGGAGCATTGTTGGCAGAGGTCCAATCTATTACGAAGACGATATATTCGATGCACATTCAAATGTATTGCACATCCTTTTGTGAGAGAATCTTACATCTGGACTGAAAATCATTGTGTATACATTTTTTATTGGATAGTTTTGACGAAAATAAAAAAAGAAAGTTTTCATAAAATATTCTAAATGGGATTTCAACTTATCTTGATGAAATTTGACACGCAGCAGCAAGCCGATGTCATGGATTATGAACCTACGAACTTTTTAAGCTGGGAACGTAAAACTACGGTGGACAAATTTCTTAATTCCCAAGGATCTAAGGTTTTTCGACACTTATGTCTATCTATTCGCTAAACTCTGCGTGACATACACACAAACTCTATTTAATAAGATATAAATTGTTCAATTATCTCTGAAATCGAGTTAAAAGTAAAGAAATTACCCATTTGCACATTGGCCTATATTCACTATTCCAAATCCATTCGTCCCTAATCGCTTAAAGTATTCCCCTTCAGTCAATTTTCTTCACAAAATAGAAGGTTGAAGGCCTCGCAATGGATTAGTCACGGTGACTCATGAATATTGCTCATTGTAATATAGCCTTTACAAATTGGAACTTTAGAACCCTTTTGCTGTTGAATAAACATCGCCAATTATATATATAATAGTACTTTTCTTAATGATCCAGGAGAGGTAAATTATGTTTATTATTTACAATATTTATGGACTATGATTTTGACCTTTTCTGCTTGAGCTTAATATGAGTTTTGTATTGCTTGAGCTGTGAAATAGTTTTCAATTTTATGAAATACTTGCTTCCGCTCCCCGGCTTTACCTTCGTTCCCAAGAGATCTTAATATTGTTTCGCGATAAAAGTATACTGTTATTCCAGAAACCTTTCTATATGCCAAGTTTCACCAAAATCCTAACTAACATATACACAAAAATTCGCATTGGTAATTCTATTAGTAAAGGATTCATCCTTCAGGATATAATTATTTTTTACCAACTATTAATTGTAATAAATACTTTGCCTTATAGTTTTTCAAAATTTTTGACTTAAACACTATTATGCAATTTTACCAATATAATCAAATGATTTAAAAAGGCTGATTAAAAATTCAAAATTAAACATCACAAATGAACCAACCAACTCTTAAATTTAAAAATAACGAAGGTTGAGCACATCAGTCCCATGGGTTCTGACTTAATAAATTGGGAGTGGTTTAGACACCGTGTTATTGCTAATATTGAAATGGAAACGTGTGTGGAGGTCTTAAGGGAATATACCTATCAAGCCAGTAGGCGTGACTATGTCCTATTAAAGTTTTAATATATAGATGTCTGGGTTTTCCCTTTGAAAAGCTACCAAGGTACCGAATGTTATATGTTATTTTGCGCTGGTATATGGAAGCAGTCGCATGATAAGCCGTTCTTAATCGATCGGCAAGTTAAGCTACCACCGTCGTGGTCGGTACCTGGATGGGTGACCGCCTAGTGGTATTTCAAATCGAGCGTTTCCGTGATTCGGAAGGCACGTAAAGCATTTGGTCTCGGTTATCACATAATTGTGATAGTCGTTAAGCTAGTTGGAGGCCTTCTAGGCGGATTGAAAACTCCAACAGTAGGTTGACCACTAGTCTACCTCCACCGATCCGCATTGGGCACGCGTGGTGGAGTATCTGCCCATTCCCTTTCACACTGATTTGTGTAAGGAGGCCTGTGCTCAGCAGTGGGACATTACGGGCTGATGATGATATGGCTGCTTCTTACATCACTGCCTGGTATTTTGGTACTAAAGTGAATATTTGCAGTCTATTTGAGTCGTGAAGAGGTAACAGATAGCTAGAATACTTTCGCATTTAAAATATTAGTAGATATGTACTTGTAAAAGTATATAGATACATAGTTATAATGCATAGAATAAGTTCAGCTTAATCAGGAATCAGATGTATTTGAAAAAATATCGCAGGATATTTATGATTATTTTTATTTTATAACTAGCTATCTCCAGCGATTTCACCAGCGTTCCTAGGATAAAAAGTATGTCTATCGCCATAGGTTGTCTGCATGCATCGTGATAAGTTCAGCGGTTCAGGCGTGAAAGCATAAACAAACTCACATTCGCATTTATTAAATAAATAAATAAATATCCTGGGACATTCTTCACACACGGTCATCTGATCCCAAACTAAGCAGAGCTTGTACTATGGAAACCAGATAATTGATATAATACATATACTAATTTTTTGTTTGTAAATACATACTTAATATACATAATTACAAAACACCCAGACTCACATACAGAAATGTTTCTGCACACAACTGCATGTCCTGTGTGGGAATCGAACCCACGACCAGCGGCACTATAGGTGGAATCTTGACCAGAGTCTTAACCAACCACGCCAGCTGGCCCGTCAATTATATGTACTAATTAGGATTTCACGCTTAGGAAATACCTGGTAATAGTGAATATTATATGTTTACCACAAGTAGCCTCTATCAAAATTTATTGGTAGTAAATTTATTAAAACCAGACAATATGTGCGCGGTGTCCTAGCCTATTTAGGAACATACAAAAATACAGACATTTTATTTATTAAAAAGACAATGTGGCGAAAGCTAATTCTTTGAGACTAGCTCAACACAAAAGCTTCAAAGTTAAGGAAAGTCCAAAAGGATAGCACGTTTCATTTTTCATTAAATTAGACATACCTACATTATGCTAAACCAGTCCTTACAACAATATCTACTCTAAATTAGCATAAAGTTATAAAAACTCCTTTCTGCGGTCGCTTTTTTAAATGAAACTAATCTACAGATTATTATAGCAGCGGATAATCTGACCTCGTGAAATGAACCCGTCTTCCAGTCCGCCATCAAATCCATTCATTATGTCGCACATACAAAAGATGTGCGGAATCCTGACACGCGGAAACGTCATATAGACGTCGCTTGACTACGAGTAAGTACAGTCGAGAGCAATTGAAAATGTTGTTGTAATATTTTTTGCTACGGAATAGGCTGCTATTTGACAAGAATCTTATTGTGGTGGTTGTTTTTCACAACCGATTTGCTACCGAGGTGTGATACCCGTACCACAAATCATAAGAATTATAAACCGAATAATATAATTCTTCTTCTTATTTTTAAGTTTGGCAACTAAGCCCAAATTAGGGCCAAATAAATCTGCCAATGTCGAGTTATATCCAGTATGTTTTACTACAATGGTGGTCATTGTATTAAAACTCTTCACGGACTTTTTGAGATAACTTGAAGAGTCACGATACACATAATTCATTTCATTTCATTTCACTGTTGCACATGGATTGACCTTTATTGGATAAAATACCACCGATAATATGCAAACTCAAAATACACGAATTTATGAAAATAAAAATGAAAACGCAACGTCACTCTGCTAGTTCCCGTCAAAAAGTCAATAATATAATTAATAAGGTAGTCGAAAAAGTTTAACCGTTATTATAAAGCGTGATATGTTAATTAATTATATTAATAATTGATTTATTGAACAAAAAAGATTTTACACAAAATTGCTTATATATTGTTCCCTTCAATCCTCTGTGCTACCACCATCGTGGGCGGTACCTGGATGGGTGACTGCCATACCCTTTCACCCATTTTTTTTTATATGTTATATGGGCTTGCGTTTCATCCTGCGTGAAATAGACTGCTGAACAATAAAGTGGAATATCTTTAGGTTGAGATACTTTCAAAAGTTAACACTAAAGATACTATCTAACTCCCGCTAACCCGTTATCTTACCGACTGTACATTCAAAAATCTGTAGCGGAATAAAAAGGTTGGCCCCCATTATGCGGGGCAACAATGGCCCCAACTGAAAAGTACCCCGGATACCGGCTGCAACATTATAATAAAAGGTAACTGCGAATAGGTTTCCGGGATAAAATTTTATTGTGAAACATCGACAAAGGACCAGAGCACTGCGCGAACAAAAGTCGATGAGGGGGGGGGAGTCGTGAACTCTAACAATTCGCTTGACTTGTAAGTCTTGCGACGAAGATCTTGTGCTCACTACGAAATATTGAGGATCCTTTGATCAGAAGTTTTCAGTTTAATTGTATACAGTGTTGTGTCAGAAAATAATGGTTATGAAGACAAGGCTTTGCAAAAAAAGTTTCTAGGTTTAAGACTTCCTTAGTACTAGGCGCACAGTAAAAAAATTGAAAAAAAACACGTTAGTAATCGCTTAATCCGTTTGCGTTTACGACTATAGGAATTGGCACAGCGCCTCTAGCGGAATACTCATGGTACAAATTTCTCCCATACAAATGTATAGTTAACTCAAACGCAATAGGTGCTGATTCTGTTGTTTACAACTAAACTAATTTTAGTCTCTATGCACCTTATTACAAAACATGGTTTAAAGGAAAACCAGGTTTTAAAATAGCCTCGTCCCTTTTTATTATATGACGTTAGAAAGTGACCAAATGACAGTAAAACCTGGCTTTGCTTTAAACCATGTTTTGTAATAAGGGGGACTATGTCTCTTTCTAACAAAGAACATAAGAAAAGGATGTAAGAAATGTAGTCCTGTCAAATTAGTCCAATGCTTTTTATCGATATAAAAGTCGCCATCTATCGCGGTTACGTCTAAATACCCGCAAATAAAGACGGCAAACACTAATTTGACAGCTTGAAATATGTTCTATGCTTTTTCAATACGTTCGTAAGAAAGAGATGTGATGTGACTAAAATTAGTTTAGTGCGATTTACAACAGAATCGGCACCAGTATATGCGTTTATTAACGTTAATTCTTTACAACTCAAGGCACTTATCGCGAAATATTTTAAGAGAGGTAGATCATAGCGTTTATTCGCTCAAAGAGCAGCTCGACTGGGGAAGTACCTCCACCTTACAGAATACCGCAGCCAAATAACTTTATGTTGTGTAAAGTTGTGTTCCTGCGCGTGAGTAAGGTTGCCAGAACTCATAGGGGAGGGGGGATAGGTCGATAATGCGTGAGCGATGCTTCGTGTGTTGCAAGCGTCTATATGGCTACGGTAACCGCTTACCATCAGGCGGGCCGTATGCTTGTTTACCGACTAAGTTGTATAAAAAAAAAAAAAAAAAAAAAAAAAAAAAAAAAAAAAAAAAAAAAAAAAAAAAAAAAAAAAATAGAAGATATTAGAATATTAGCAAGTGACGTGAAATGATAATTACTCTCATTTACGTTGGTTATGATTTTAATTCAATAAACTTGGAATCTGACCTGAACCTGACTGGACCTGAGGTCAGGTCCAGGAGGGAAAAGAGCAAGAGGCAGACCCAAAGATCGATGGGTTGACGACATACCGAAAACGGCAGGCAAGGACTGGATGAAGTTAGCCAAAGATAGAGAAATATGGAGACAGTTGGAGGAGGCCTATACCCAAAGTGGGGCCATGAGCTAAATTAGTTTATAATAAGTGTGCTTTTTTATATATTGAACCTATATCAAATTCATGGATTAAATGGCTTATAATAATAATAAAAAAAACTTGGAATCAAAAATTTTTTATGATTTTTTGAGTAATTAATTTTGAGCCGAAACTTTTTGTAGAGAGTATAATAATATAACCAGTCTTCACTCCTTTCAGATAGATATACCGTTTCCCTTACACGTTGTATAATCTTCCTAAGGGTCTTGATTGATGACTATACATCTTTTGTTTTGAGCTATGCATAGTTTGTTAGCCAGTAGGATGTATCATACTCCTTTATCTTAGCGAAAACAATAAGCTGTTTCATACATCATAAAGCAGTCGTTAAGCAAATAATAAAGCTCTTGAAAACACGAGAAACATACATACTTGACCCACGTTGCTATTTATAAGCACTAGCTGTGCGAAACAGTTTCACTCGCATTCTAAACTTAAATCTATAATATTAAACTCCAAGATCTAAGCTTCTTTTCTGCCAATTTTGAATCGTCAATTGGAATCCTCAAAAGCCTAAAAGCCAATAAGTAAATGCAACTTTCCGTTATTACCTGTGAAGGTATTTTTTTATAAAACGAATGAAGCAAACAAGCATACGGCCCGCCTGATGGTAAGCCGTAGACTATGGACGCTTGCACCACCAGGGGTATCACTCACCAGGGGTCTAGTTGAATAAATGAGTTTTGAATTTGAATTTGAGTACGATCTTTTAAGGTGATGATAGCTCAGTGGTAGTGACGTCGGATACCGAGACGAAGGTCCCGGGTTCGAATCCTACAATGAGCTTGAGCTTTCGGTGAAGGAAAACTCGCGAAGAAACCATAGCACTGTGGTAGGGTACTTTGTAGTACCCATCTGGCTGGCTACCACCCTCAAATCTGTCGCCAATCACCTATCAGTGTGTTCCAACAGCAGCACTTGAGAGCCAGATCCTTCTAGGTTTTGTGTGCTTACCACCTTTTGTCACTTAATTACTTCCATGGTGAGATTGTGGTCAAACACAGGCAAAATAATAATAATAAAAAACTATCAGGCAGTAAAAAACAATAGGTACTTATAACTAATATACCTACCTACAATTCTTACCAAAACCAATCTCAAATTGTGAAATAAACAAAAGAGAATCTGACCATGGTCCAGTTTCTAATTTTGGTGTAGAATTTCTAGCAAAACTAGAACTATCACGTGCGGCGGGTTGTAATTTAGCGTTCCACATGCAGCTACGGTGTGCACAAATAAAATATAATAGCCGAGATTTCCTGAACACAGAAAGCTCTCTGCATATTATGTTGTTGGTAAATTAAGCAGAGTGCGTGACTCATTTAATTACCGATTATGTTGGGGTGTGGCAATAACAAATAGCCAAATTGTCACCATGTAGAGTAAAAGCTTTTTGTCGATGGCGGAAGTGTAATGATATGCGGTAATAAAGTTAAAACAATTGATGATGCTTTAGTTTCTTTTGGAATTGCTTATTAAGATTCCAAATCGTTAAATGTATTAAATAAGACAAGTTTTTTATTTGACAACCAAGAACAATAAAAAATTTCGGACATATTCTCGCTAACAAGAAACTGTGTATATGAGAGCCGGCCTCTCACGCAAACATTCACACATTAGTTGGCAATTCCGCGGGAAACGAGAATCTCGTGTGCCTGCCGCCGGCTTGTGCGTACACAGCGAGGTGGCCGACTTGTTTTTTGTTAGTGAGAATATATCCGATTTTTTTACATCCTTGTTTGCAACAAATAAAAACATAGTGTTATGTTTAGAATTGCGTTGGTTAAATCAGTAAGTTGATACTAATTTTATCTCAGAACAATACCTATCATCGGTAAACTACTTGCGGTCTGTATAAAGATTCTACAGTTGTTTCTCACTCACCTAACAACCAACTTTTCTCTAACATTATGCACATTTTGCTGTAAAACCTTGTACCTATGCATAACTTGAGCAAAATGTCTGCGCTTAGGTAATATGGAACATTTTTGAAGCATTTCAAACTACTGAAGTTATTTTAGTATGTAACATTTAGCAGAAGCGCCCCAAGTGGACTTATAAACTTTCAAAAAGTTGTTTAAATATGTATGAACTTTTTAAAATATTAAGGGTAAATTACGTAGAGGTTTGTGTATATTGTTGTATACAATTTGTAGACCTAAACTCGATATTTTATTTATAATATCGAGTTTAGAAAAATATATAATAGAATAGGAATTGTAGTGTATATTTTTATTTTGTTATTTATCTATTAATTAGTTTAGTTTTAGTTGTTATTTATTATCATAAGTGTTTAATATGTTTGTTGTTGATGTGTCATATTCAGTTTTTTGTTAATAAAATTTGTAGATTTCTATCGTACAATACGTCTATAGTTTCTATTACAAATTAGTCCTTAGCTGCGTCCAGTGGCTCCCAGCCACTCTAGGACGTTAATCTACCTAAGACGATGTTCACGTGGCGCTTCCCATTATGTCACTGCCTTTGTATAGACTTCCTTAGCCATATATTTTATTATGGCAATAAAATAATAAATAAAAAAATAAAAAAGCCTTTTATTTCTTGTAGATAATTAACAGTTCCTATATATAATAAATCTCAATTTAAAATTAGTCTACAGTGTGTATCCAATCTATAGTTTGTAATTTTACTTATCTATTTCATGTAACTATATAAAAAGTGTTTCTTATTGCTAGTGTTAGTATTCTTATTTTTTTGTTTTGTTAGTTTCACATTATTATTATACTTTTACATTATTTTTGTTTAAGAACTAGTTGTAATTTATCGTTTTTTTTTTTTTTTTTTTTTTTTATTTATTGGCAATACAGTCTTTAAAATGCTAGTTCTCCTGTTGCTAAGTTTTGATTGGATATTCTGTAAATTTGTTGTAACTTTGGAAAAATGATAAGTAGTAAAATATTTATAACAATCTTGAATTCTAAAAATAATGACGAATCAATCGCACTCGCTCTCTCTTTACACGCCCCATATAGTTTACAGTGAAATAGCAAAAAAAAATATACGCATGTTGATCAGGCCATTGTGAGTTTTCCCAGGTATGTAAAGACCTTCTTGTGCAATAAAATATAACACAAATACCTACTAGATAGTAAAATAGAGTACCTATAATGAAATGGTCAAGGGTATGCGGTGGATGTATCAATCAATTACGAAGGGCGACGCCTCACACGATATACTGCAGATAAGACGGCCGCGCCCGTACCTACATTATTTTAAGACCCAAGTGGTAAGAATGTTCCCTATTTTAAATCATCGGTTTTGATTATTTCTGATATTTAATAAATTAATCTACGTATTTACAAAAAAAAATATGAAAAAAGGAATATAAACGCGCGTATTTTATTATTTTGTTACTAAAATACAAGGTCGCCAGAGCTCATAGGGGAGGGGGGAAAGGTCGGTAACGCGTGAGCAATGCTTCTTGTGTTGCAAGCGTCCATATGGCTACGGTAACCGCTTACCATCAGGCGAGCCGTATGCTTGTTTACCGACTTAGTTGTATGAAAATAAAAAGTGTTGGTGATCATTTGCATACCATATCATTTTTGTATAATAATGTCCAACGAAAAATCATATTATTACACTCATTCACTTTTACTCATGTTTATGTTGAGTAAAAATAACCCGCAAATTGCTCCGCTCATCGTATATAACTTGCACCACACAAAGATCTATTGCTCACAACCCTAATCAATATCTTCGTGCTATTTGCCAACATGACGTTTTTATTGAATAAACGCCAATACACACTATACTCGTCGTGAATTCCATGTTATCAAAAGATTATGACAGATTGTTTCCAAAAGAGATTTGATGCTTTGAACCATTGTATGTTCATCGTCAGCCCAAACTGAGGGTGAAAGGGAATTTGAAATACTCCACCAAGTATGCCCACTGCGGATTGGTGATGGTAGGCAAGTGGTAAATCTACTATTGGAGTTTTCAAGCCGCTTAGGAGGCCTCCAACTAGCTTAAAGACTATCGCAATTAAGTGATAGCTAGGACCAATGGCTTTACGTGCTAAAGCACTTAAACCGGAAAATACTCCAGTTGAAATATTACTAGGTGGTCACCCATCCGGTAAGTATATAAAAGTATTTCTATTACTTTACAACTAAATAGTGAAAATTCATTTAAGATGCAGAAACGGTTAAGCGTCTTGAAGATTTTGGGGATATTTTATCCCATACAATAAAAATACCAGCTACGTCTAAATCGGTAAACAAGCATACGACCCGCCTGATGGTAAGCGGTTCCCGTAACCATAGGGACGCTTGCAATACTTGAAGCATCGCTCACGCGGTACCGAACCCTCGCCAATGAGCTCTGGCGACCTTACTCACGTGGAGAAACACAACATAAATTTATTTGGCTGCGGTATTCTGTAAGGTGGAGGTACTTCCCCAGTCGAGCTGCTCTTTGAGCGAATAAATGCTATGCTCTACCTCTCTTGAAATAGCTAAAAGTTTAATGGCGTTTCAGTGGGTGACCATTCATTTAGTAAATATAAAACATTAATCAATGTCCCACAAATCATATTTACCTACAATCAATTGAATTACAAAGCCAACAAATATCCAATAATAGTGTACCGGAATGAAAACGCAATTCAATTTGCCTATTAAATACTAATGCAATTTCGCAAATGGTAACTTTAGAATCAATGGCTGTTAGAAAGTCATAATTGCTAGTGTGAAATATTCATGCAATTGTATCTAATGGCTACTAAAAACAACGATCTACTAATGTGCATTGAAGATTGAAAATCTAAATAAATATTTATTTACTTATAATTGAATTCAGAACTTTAATGTTTAATCAGTTGTCACGCACTTCTTGTTTTTATTATGTACTTAGTTATAGGTCGCACGTACTATCCGCGAGTATCAAAATCAAAAAGTCATTTATTCAGTTTAGGCCCTGGTAAGGCACTATACAGTTGAATTTACCACCGGTTCGGAATACACTTAACAGGGGGCCTACCACAAGCTCTTAAAACAAGGTTAAAATAACCTTATTTGTGTTTTGTCTTGTTTTGACGCCGGATGTCAATGAGGGACAAAAGACAAATAAGGTTATTTTAACCTTGTTTTAAGAGCTTGTGGTAGGCCCCCTGAGAAAACTCCGGCAAGAAACTCAGCAAGGCTGTTTTTTTTTGTGGAAGATCTTTTGTGTGTCAGCTTTTTAAGTATAAAAAAACAATATTCTTAACACAGAAACAGACAATAAATAAGCCAATTAATGTATAAAAATTAATTTTAATGTATGAAACATACCCCTAACCTCGTTCAAATGCCTCGCCTAATAATATCCTCATCTTTAATAATATAGCAATAAGATAAATAATAAATATACGTATTGTGTAGAATATTAATAAAGCCGACATTGCTCGACGGGCGGGAATGCCTACGCAAAGAATGGGGGCGCATACCCGTGTCACGCCATAACGCGGCTGAATGCCATATTAATAATTTCTCAACTCTGTATTAAGGAATTGTTGGTGACGTCACGATATGAGATAATTATCGTTTAGAAATATCTTTGGGATTGTGTTTTGTTTTCTTAATCTTTATATATAAAATTCTACTTTACGTGTGTATGTCACTGAATTCCTCCTAAACGGCTGGACCGATTTGAATGTTATTTTTGTTGGCGTTTCGGTATCTAGGTTATATAATCGACTGCAGCGCCATCTGCCTGATTTGTGAATCTAAACCATCCAGGGCGCCACCCAAACGCATACACAAAAAAAACATTCAAATCGGTCCAGCCGTTTAGGAGGAGTTCAGTGACAAACACACGTACAGTTGATTTTTTTTGTATGTGTTTGGGTTACGCCCTGGATGGTTTAGATAGGGTAGGGTAGCACCACGCGAACGAAGTCACGCCGGGCAGCTAGTAATAATATAATATGACGAATTGTTGGATATTGTTTGATCAGAATCCAAAAAATAGAAAGCTATAGGTAGGGTATTTCTTCATTATCCCATGTTTTTTACAGTTCAAGGTTTTTCGTTTGTTTATGTTTTTCTGAATTCAGAGTGCAATTACACCACCTTAAAAAAGTATCAAAATTATTTAAAAAAGTGCCAGAATTAATCACAAATAAAATATCAAAACCTCAGTAGTCCTAGCTATAAAATAAGCAACCACAAAAGCAGCTTTAAAACAACACTTTGTAAAGAAAACACTTTTAAAGCCAAAGCAAAGCGAAACCAAACTAAACTTATCAAGAAATGTTATAAAAGCTTTTTTCGAAGCGTTCATAAAAACAGATCCGATCATACATTTAACTAGGTCAAGAATGTATGCGATGTTCGGCCTATATAGACATCATTATTGTAAATTCTTCACCGTATCCTGCCGATCTCATTTCCATTTAGATTATGGTGAACTTTTACCCATGAATTGGTTCAATATTTTAAGGTATCTTTAGTAGTTTTACATGCCCCATTTTTCATGACGTCCCATGGATGAAATTGAAGCTGAAATAAATAGCATGTGAGGTGTAATTATCTAGAACGCTTAGCGTGAACTGCATTCCTTATGCGAAAAGCAAAGGAGTGGAACTCTACCCCAAGAGAGTTCCACTCCTTTACTTGTCCTTTTGTGTTTACTAATACCCATCGAACAATAACCCAAAGAAGCGCAATGACGTTCATTTTGGTTGAAATATATTCCGCCGATAATGCGCTCTGATTGGTTAAGTCAAGGACACATACGCTCTGATTGGCCTGGTCAAAAATACACGATGCAGCGAGTGGTCCTTAATGCTCAAATTCAGTGACAAATCACTGACCAGTTTCGGAATTTGTTTGTTCAGTATTACTGCTCTAAAGGGATATTTCCTCGATGGTGATACCTTTAACCTGGATGTCTTCAAGACCAGAGTGAATAGTAATTTTCTGTGTAAGCGTGCTAACTCTTGGGCCTAGTCATAACTTCTCCTAGGGTCTGTCGACGGCCAAACGCAAGCCCATTGAACATAAAAATATTTTTTTTTACATAAAAGGTCAGGGCAGAAGCAAAGTAACGTTACGGTTAAGTGTCTAAAGAAATCTAAACATCTCCTAAACCACACAACATAATTAATTCAAAATTCAAAAAATATGCATCGATTGGACCCAATTATATTTTTATGCCTTTTGCGGTCGAGACCTTGGGACCATGGGGGTCAGAAGCTCGCCGTTTTGCTCGCACCTTGTCTTCAAAATTGATCGAGACCTCCGGAGACCAGCGGGCGGGGAGCTTTTTCCGCCAACGCGTCAGCTTGGCTATCCAAAGAGGAAACGCTGCCAGCCTTCTGGGAACCTTGCCGTCAATCGGAAGCAGCGGCATGCTTGAGGAAATTTTCTATATATAGATTATATTTTGTAAATATAGATTGTATTTTGTACATATTTGTTGTTAATAAATTAATTGATTAATTTTATTTTGTTTCATTTTGGTATTAATGCGTTAATAATAATATACCTACATTTGAATGTTGCTTTCCACTTCAAGAAGCTATTGTAATAAATTTCGGAAATATTTCATGATATATGTTGTTCATTAAAGTGGGTTTTTTATATTGCTCGTCAGTGCAATTGCAAATAATTTCATAACTTTTATGAAATTATTCAATGGTTCTGTGTTACAAAATACCAGTCGCAGATCGTTTAAAAGCTACCTAAATAGATTGTTTAAAGCAAAATCATTGACAAAAGCCTTCTTAGCTCCATAATGAGTGAACAAGAACATAACCTTGTACTAAGACTAAATAGCTTCAAACATTTATTTAGAGAAGGCATACCGTCTACCAAAATTGCAATTAAAGTCAAAGGGGCAGAGTCTTAGAGAGGCAATGTACCGTGATCTGGGGCATGTAAACGTATTATCACGTTATAAGTTACGGGCTAAAGCGGAATTAGCTTCTTCTTTAATACTTGCTTTACCCGAGGTTTTACTCGTGTTTTTGGGATACAAAGTATCCTGTGTTTATATCCTTATTCCAACCTATCTTTTTTCAAATTTTCAATATAATCATATAGTATGAGAACGTAACAAACAGACGGGCAGGCTCACTATTGCTTTAAAAATATAATAGAGAGTGAATATTAATAAAGATAAAATACACGCAATTTTTTTCAACGCTTTATATGTTGGAGCGAGATGGTAGATTCCTCCGTTCTAAAGAGAAGATGTTTGGCCAGGCTCGTCGGATTCGTGATGTTGGAATATCTCAAGTTTTCAGAAAATTAAAAATTCAAAATCATTTATTCAAATAAGGTCTATTTGAATAAATAGACCTTATTTGAATGCAGGCACTTATGAAAAGTCTGACTCTTCGAGAACTTCAATAGCGCGTTGTATTTGTGTTGTCATGTTACAAATATCGTAAATTTTAGCGCCATCTATCCACACTAATTTGTACTTCTGATAGATGTCATTATTATTCGAAAGTAAGAACATTTAAAAGAAAATGTCAGATACTCAAAATATCCTTCATGATTAAAAAAGGGAAAGAGATACCCAATGAGAGAGAAACTAGCGAGAATTCTTCATAAAACCCTATCGCAACTAATAACGACATTATTTCTATAGTCCTTAAAAGAAAAATAAAGTACTTATTACAGTTTACGATACTAAAACTACGAAATAATGAACCACTTCAAAAAACAATTTAATTATAAAGTGTTATTAAAATTATTTTTATTTGAATTTTATGAAATGTTAGTTTTTTTGCAATTTATGTTATAAAACAATCGCTGCTTACTTTAATTCCAAACGTTTTATTTTAGTTTGCAGCAGAAATTGTTTAATCGAGTTAAAAGCGCTTAACTCCTAAAGCTTAACCATAGCGTTTTTACTATAGCTAAATTTCACAGTTAACGATAGTAATGACTGCAATTATACCAATTACTTTTTATTGCACTTATAAATGCATGCAATACTTGAAAACTTTGAATTAATAGTTGATGTTGAGTTAATTTTGATTTTGCTAAGAGAGACTCTTTGCCCAGTGGTTTCACCTACGAAACCGAAGGTTTTTTTTTATTTCAGGATACAATGTACATCTATCCTAAATTGTATCCAAATCCGTTGAATATTAAGGCGTGATTTAGACACATCCACTATCAACTATCTCATTTATAATATTTAGTAGCGGTAGAATATAGTCTTATTTTATGATATTTGGATAATCGAGTACTATGGAATAACCTAAACTACAGTAGTACCCAACTGATATGGCTTACCGATGTACCTGCGCAGAAGATACATTTTCAAAGCGCGGTAAATGCTATTGGTCGGCAGCTGTCGCCATGTGTGCGGGGGGGCTTGACTTGCGAGTGAGACGGAACTAACAGCTGCACTGTATTATGAACCTTGTAGTAGTGATCTAAGGTTGATTGTAAGTTATAAGCATTCTTGCGTTAATCTTCGGGGCCATACTTTATTTTCTGTGCGAACGAAGATTCACGACGCGTCTTATCAATTGGGTATTACTGTACCACCGTGCTATGGTTTCTTCTATCAAGTTTTCAGCTACTATCACTAAAGTATCATCGAATAACATAATAATATTACTTTAATATCTGCCAAGCAAAAGTGTCAAGGCATATTTTCTGAGAATGGTCATAATTCGTCGTATTTTTTATCCAACGAAGTCGTTCGGTAAACAAGCGTTAAGCGGTTACCGAAGCAATCTAGACGCTTGCAACACACGAGGCAACACTTACGTAGTACCCTTCCCCGTTCCCTAATGAGCTCTGGCAACCTTACGCACACGCAGGAACACAACATTCAATTGTTTGGCTGCAGTATTCTGTAAGGTGGAGTTACTTCCCCAGTCGAGGTGCTCTTTGAGTGAATAAACGCTACGTTCTACCTCTCTTTGGCTCCAATTTAAATAAAGAATAATCCCGCCACCGCCCATAGCTTGGACCACGTGCTAAAATAGCAGGGTTATTATAATACATACCTAACGCTGAGCTACGTATAGCTGACGGTATTCAACGCAGGCACGGTGGTTGCTAACCATCTTAGCCGATGGAATCACTATTACACATTTCAAATGGATCTTAGACGATGCGACAGACGGAAATTGTCTGATGGGGTTTTATTTTGCCCCCTATTTTACTCCCTTAATAATTTTGAAAACACTTCTTTATTTGATGATATGGAAGGAAGCTGTGTGTAAAATTTCATGTTTCTAGACTGTGGAAATTAAGCTTTGCGTTGATATTCCAGTCAGCTAGTTTCTCTTTTCTTAAAAATAAAGAGTAGGTTTTTTTTCATCGCGTGTTTTCGTGTTTTTTATGGTGTTTCTGCTTTTTACCGTCGAGAGATTCCATAATAACTTAAAGTTGATGAGCAGATCATGACAAAATTAATTTAGGGTACCACCGCCATCTAAATTGGATAAGTTGTTTGCGAAAAATCGGTGAACAACTGAAAATATACGAGTATGAAAAATAAATCTCCTATTGAATTCGGTAAAAAATTACAACAGTTGAATTCTCCACCAAATCTGTGGTCAATCGAGAATTCTCTATGTTATTCATAGTAAAGACAATCGTAGTATACCGTATAATAGACAATACAATAACGGGTCAAGCAACAATCATCTCCAGAAATCCCACCTCAAAGTCACAAACACAAACAGATCCAGCATGAATCCGTATACACATTTATCAAAAGACAATGGCAAAATGGGATTGAGAAATAATGGTGGGATTGTATGCGGCGACAGATACAAAGGTATCACAACGCCCTGTAGATATCAGATGATTTATTAATGTTGGACTGTGTGCTTGGTGCATCCCAATATACAGGCTTGACTGAAATATAAAAACGAGGCGTTCAAAATCAGGGGCTAGTTATCATTTTGTTTTAATTTTAGAATGTTTCTTCGTAAACTTATTTCCAAAAAGTAAGTAGTAGGTAGATGATACAGTACTCGTTCTGCAGTTTTCCACGTACTAGAAGGGACTAGCGTATTTGTGGAATAAAATTATCATGTTTTATTTTATAATCTATCTATGTATTTGCCTTTCATAAATATCCGTTCAGGTATTACAAAAACTGAACGGATTTGGATATTTGTCTAATAATTTATAAAATCTAATTGTTTTTTTTTGTATATACTTACTAAGGAATAGAGTCACAAATTATAAAAGGAAACTTCAACTTCTTCAATATCAACCAAGCTAATACTATGTATGCAAAATAATATGATGGAATAAGAATAATATTAAATGAGGAGCCACGTGATTCATAATTCCCACAAAATACTAAGAAATCCTGCCACCACATTACTTCCTCTCCACTGCTTACAAAAATAATAAGCAAACAATATGCGTTGTTCTAAATATATCAGTTTACGACGCAGGCCAAAGAACGTCAGTGCATATTATGCGTAATGTATACAAATATTCGTCAACTTTAAATGTTGAGATTCAGGAAATGAAAAGTATTTATCAATAGACAAGGAGACAAGAATATAGACAACGCCATTCAACAACAATATTCAAAATTCCATAGATTAAAGAGCTAGTTTTTCTCTTTTCAGTTAGTTTTTGTTTTACGCAGTCGGGTTTTTTGTTTCTTTTAACAATTTAATTGATTTCAGACTTTTTAGTTTTATTCAGAATGAGTTGTATATATTAGTAAATGAGCGGTACGGTAAAGTAACGCTAACATCCATCGCAACTCTGTGAGTTACGTACGGCAACTGCTCAGTACCTACCGTCCTTGCATTACACGTAGTTTTTTGCAGTTTACGTCAAAATGGTACCATACAAGTATTATAATATATACATATATGGAAAGGGATGTTTACAAGCTTTTGTTTGATACTCATATTAAAATTTTTGTTTTTAATACCCCCCACCCCCTCTTTTCTTTTTTTTTAATTTGAAAATAATATACCCTATGACACTCTGACAGTTAAGACGAATCTAACGACACCTCATATGTTTAAATCCATCAAGCTGTTTAGGCTGCAGAGCGTGCCAAAGAAATAGACATACATACATACATACACTCGAAAAACATAACCCTCCTTCCGGGTCAGTCTGGTACAGTTCATATTTGGATGTCTCTTTCTGACAAGTGATGTTTTGTGAGCGAAAGAACGAGAGGGGTCACTATAACACTTTTAGTTACACAGCAAAACAATCTTTTTCAAATACTTACCAATAATGCTCAGCACTAAGAGGAGACCATATTTATAAACAATACCTGATGAAATCCAGACATTGAGTTGGTAAATGATTTGCCAATTGTACGTTTTCTTCTAATATACTTTAACAATTGCATCGGAGCACAATATGTTCCCATCTAAGCGAAGCAAGGAACCCCAGATGAAGCAACCTAAGTTTTTCAATTGGACTTAATTAAAAGAAAACAAGCACGTACGTGCTGTGTCGGCATCGGGCGTTGTTCTTAGTTAAGTATATAGTATAGTTTGTAGTTAGAGAAGTGAACTGTGCGTGCTGCTACTAGGATGGAAGCTTTGTTTTGCTATGTGAGACATGGATTGCATTGTATTTCAAAGAAGTGTGCACACCGCGATTTTAGGCGAGTTACTGATTCAATGTTTTTGTAGGATAAAATGAGTTTCATTTTTTAGGTTATTAGTCTTAAATTACGCAAAGATGATGCTATTCTTGAAGTTAACTAATAACAGACTGAGCGCTGAAAACATCCGTTTTTCCTGAAGCTTCCGACACTTAAAATTAAGGAAATAAATTGGGTAACTTGATATTGACAGGAAACTACAGCAAAGATTAATGTCCCCAAGGATTTTGGAAATATTTTTCACTTTTCTTTTTATAAGAAAAATTATAATCCTATATGATAGTCAATACGTATTCAACCATAATATAGCAAAATCAAAAAAATAACTATTGAGGCACTTATGGACGTTAACAAAATTGACGCTACTACCGATCCGTCGTATCTAATAACATGATAGTCAATTGTCATATAATGGTGCTGATTCTGTTGTTTACAACTAAACTAAATTTAGTCTCACTACCTATATCTCTTTCTAACAGAGAACATAAGAAGAAGATGTAAGAAATTTAGTCCTGTAAAATTAGTACAATGCTTGTTTTCAATATAAATTTAGTCGCCATCTATCGCTGTTACATCTAAATACCCGCAAATTAAAACGGCAAATAGGTACTAATTTGACAACTTTAAATATGTTCTATCCTTTTTCAATAATGTTTGTAAGAAAAAGAGATATGATGTGACTAAAATTTGTTTAGTGCGATTTTCAACAGAATCGGGACCAATATTGTACTACTTTATGTTGATGTCAATAGTAAGTACCTAATTGTTTTTTCCCGCGAAATCCACCATGAAACATTAAACAGGCTGAGTGAATTATTCGCCCAAACACCGAACACCCTTTGAGCGTGTAATGTACATTTTATGAACGGTAACCAACTACGTAGCGTTCTACAATCTATTAATAGTTTTAAGACTAACAGTGCACGGCTTCGATTCCACACCAAACGAATTATTTACGATAGAACTCCATGGTCTGTGATTTAAATAGAAACGGCTATCGGCAGCTGGCTTTGCGCTCGCGATGCGCAGAGGTATTAGTTTAATGCGCAGTGGGTATATAGCGCCATGAAGATAATGTATTGCGCTTTATTGGGCTGAAGCGGGGATATGATTAAATTGCTATTTAGTTAATATATTCTGAAATAAATATGTAAGTCAAAATACTTTTAGCCTTCAACATTATTAAGAGAGGTAGAGCATAGTATTTATTCGCTCAAAGAGCAGCTCGACTGGGGAAGTACCTCCACCTTACAGAATACCGCAGCCAAATAACTTTATGTAGTGTAAAGTTGTGTTCCTGCGCGTGAGTAAGGTCGCCAGAGCTCATAGGGGAGGGGGGAAAGGTCGGTAACGCGTGAGCGATGCTTCGTGTGTTGCAAGCGTCCATATGGCTACGGTAACCGCTTACCATCAGGTGGGCCGTATGCTTGTTTACCGACTAAGTTGTATAAAAAAAAAAAAATATCCAGTCCAGTTGGAATTATTTTAATCAAAAAATATGTTGATGTAATTTGAATCGATTTTTCCAATGCTTTTGACGAAGTTGACCATAATTATTACTTTTAAAAATTGGCCATATTGTGATGGTTTGACCCTCGCACGCGGCAGACAATCGAAGTTCTTAATTCATAGAACATTATGATAAATCAGAGATGTCATTCTTTTTGTAAGTCCAATTATTTGCCCATCTTAACTTTGACTCTACTTTTCTTCATATTTATCATCTTCTCACATCTTTTAAGGCGATGATAGCTCAGTGGTAGTGACGTCGGATACCGAGACGAAGGTCCCGGGTTCGAATCCTACAATGAGCTTGAGCTTTCGGTGAAGGAAAACATCGTGAGGAAACCATAGCACGGTGGTAGGGTACTTTGTAGTACCCGTCTGGCTGGCTACCACCCTCAAGTTGAAAATCTGTCGCCAAGCACCTATCGGTGTGTTCCGTCAGCTGCACTTGAGAGCCAGTTCCTTCTAGGCTTTGTGTGCTTACCACCTTCGACCACATCATCACTTACCATAGTGAGATTGTGGTCAAACACAGGCCTATACACAGTAAAAAAAAAAAATATAAAGCACATCTCTCATCTCACATCTCCGCAGACGTAAACTGTGCGATCGCCGCTACAGGACACAGCAACTACGGTTTCCCTACGGTTTTGGTTGCTTGTATCCGACACAAGACACACGCCTGCGCAGCGCCTGAGACGACTAAATTATTTCAGCGCTAAAGAGAATTTTAGTTGACTATAAAAAAATATGGACATAACTTTTGCTTATGATAGCTTCTGTATACGTAGTAATAATGCCACCAATCAACCCTTTCATAATATTATAATCATAAAACCCATATCAGAATATATGTATAATAATAATATTATCTAAATAACCTAATGGGCTATTAGTAACAGCATAATTATGGCGTAAGCTTTTAACTCGTTAATTGGATGAGGCGGGTCCTTCCGATAATTAGCTCATTTTAATTTGGAACAGGCATTATGAAGTGATAATATGATTTGAATTAAAGATAATTCGATTCCCGGCCTATAATTGGGTAAACAACCCTGTTTGCGTTTTATTATACAACGATTTCGAATTATAATGTTTGATTCGAGTATAATGAGGATTTATTATAAGTGTGTATCTACAAATAATGGTATTGGAATTATCAATTAATATAGTTGTTTAAATGTGGTGATTTTTATGTTTTAAGATTTTAGTAACATTGTTTTGTATTTTGAGCTACAAGGTACTTAATAATATCTAGACCGAATTAGTTTAGTTTATTTTTAGAACAAAGTCGATATGAAATAAATGGACTGTTTTACAAAAAACTTAAACCGACTTCAAAGTACACTAAGAATTAATCCTATCTAACAATGGGACCAAACGACAAGTGTACCAGACAAAAAAATAATTTTCCAAATCGGTTAATAAATGACGGAGTTATTACGTAACAAACATAAAATAATACAATCAAATTGAGAACATCCTCCTTTTTTGAAGTCGGTTAAAAACGACAATGAATGAAACAACGTAAAGTACTCAACTCATAAATACGAACAACTTTTGCTATGGGACTAATTTCAAAATCGCATAAATGCATGAATAGCTCTTTTATTTGTGATTTCGATTTTTGTGGTTAAAGTTATTGTTGTATCCAGTGTGTATACGTATAAGTATAACTCACTTCTATCAAATGAAATTAAACAATTCATAAATCCATCCCAAATTCTAACGTGCCAGTAAACTCCTCCATGGCTTATCTAAAGCAAAACAGAAAATATCTCGAACATAAAATCAAGAACTCAGCACTTCATTTTATAGTTCACTTCAAACAAAAAAACTATAAATAATATTATAATAGGCAATGCACACACGTGCTGCATCTATGATTGTTTATAGTGAGTGTTTGTAAAGCCGCTTACACACTTGCATGGTTATGCTAATTAAAGAATAACGAACGTTCGCAGTGAACCGCTTTCATTTCACGTAAGAGTTTGTTTCGTCATACTTTATGTTTATGGAGATTTTAGGTTAACTTGCGTTGTACTTATTTACTTTAATACTTCGAATCATTGGACTTTGATGTTGTTAGTTGTGTATAAAATGATCATGAAGGTGATGTGTTGATTTAAAACGGCTTTGGTTAGATGACTGTTTACAAAAATATATTTTTTGTTTAACTAGAACCCACAGTATTAGAAAAAATGTATTGTCATAATTTGACATACTTAATTGATCTTATCCAAATTGTATAATGTTTTTTTTTGTGAAAGATAGTTTCTTAACCACCTCACGGGTTTTTTTAACATGCTTATTATGTTTGATCTTCAGTCTTTCTAGATTTAGATGTGAGCTGTAAATATAGACTATAAAAGTATGAAAATAATTTAAAAGCAAATGTGTAGACACCTTTATTGTTCTAAGTATAAACTCCTGCGCATCGATGAGAGATCCAAATCAGGAATATGGCACAGGAAGGCAATAAAGTTATCCAGTATTTCTAACCATAATGTCCAATTATTCTATATTTTATTGTTTGTTTACGCGATGGTTTTCGCCAGATGTTAAAATGTGAACGGACAGTTACTGAGTGCAAATAATAGAAACTATCTGGAAGCGTCTGACTCAGTATATTGCTACCTGTATGTAATGGTGCGTCTATATAGGCTGCTCTGTACACGGAATAACAGCTCTAATAACGCAATAAGCTGTATAATATGGGTCCTTTTTGCACTTATAAGGACTGTATAAGATCCTATACAGCCTTAATACAGCCTGAGTATACAGCTTATAGTATAAAAAGAACCTTAATACAGCTCGTATACAGCCTGTTATGCTACTTGGGATGCTATGTGAACTGAGCACGAGCCGAGCCGCTCTTCCTTCGTTGCTCGCGATGTCAAGTGTGGACGCACAACGAGCCTACAACACGAGCGTGATGCGAACAAAACGTGTTGGTCAAAAAACTGACAATCGGCAAAACGCAATATTGAGCGCGAGCCCAACCCTCGTTCGAGGTTTGCAAGGCCGGCCATGCTGGATGAATTCGGGCTCCACGTGTGTTCGGCATGTGCTCGGTTCGCGTAGCGTAGACGCACCATAATGTTAACGAAAACTCAATTGACATTTCTATGAAGGTGCTAAAGGAAAACATTCCAAGAAAACCCTGTGGTAGAGTTATTTGTAGGTTATACTCAAGTTGAAAATCTATGGGAAATGCCCTACTGCTTCAGTTTCAATAGTAGAATTTAAGTTCAATTCTATATAGATAGATTTACTTCTTCTATTTCCGTTGTCAAAATCAAAATCAAATCAAAATTTATTTATTCAAGTTAGGCCCTTATAGGGCTCTTATGAATGTTAACAAATGACTCTACACCGATTCCAAATACAACTTGAACTGAGAAGACTCCGGCAAGAAACTCAGCAAGTATTCTTTTTTTTTCGGTGAAGATGTGGAACTAAGAAGGAACAAATTTTTTTTAAAAACATAATCCATTTATTATAAGATTTATAATGTTATTAGATATCGTATAGTATTTCACAAACTCTTTGATATCAAAAATATGTATGCTGCGAAAACCGCTGCCAAATTGGAACGATAATGATTTTACTATTATATTAAATAGAATTGTGGCCACAAAACATCGTATTCAATACGTTTTCATAGCCTTAACTAAATACCACCCGCAAATATGCCTATGTGAATCGTAGGGGAAAAATTACTGTATGGTAATCGTAATATATGATGGTATTTTTATTGTATCATCATCACCATCATCATCATCAGCCTATAATGTCTCACTACTGAGCACAGGTTTCCTTTCACAAACTAGGTTAAAAGGGAATGGGCAGATACTCCACAACGCGTGCCCACTGCGGATCGGTGGAGGTAGGCTAGTGGTCAACTCACTGTTGGAGTTTTCAAGCCAATCACAATTAAGTGATAATCCGGACCAACGGATTTACGTACTACCCGAAAAACGGAAACACTAGATTAAAAAAACCACTAGGCTGTCACCCATGTAGGTAGGTACCGATCCGGATTGATTGAACGGCTAATCTATTTTATTGTATATTTTTCCATAGTACCTAATCAAATGATTTTTTAGGCCATCAGCATTCAGTCTTTTTCACAATTTATAAATATTTCGGACTTTCTCTTCTATCTATGCACTTACATTAGTATATTCAAAATTCAAAATTCAAAATTCAAAATCAATCAAATAGACCTTCGCAGGCACTTATGAAAAGTCTGACTCTAATACTCACTAACGGAAGGTTGCATTTGCTGAGAAGAGCCGGAAATAAACTCAGCAATTACTCTTTTCAAAACAGGCTTAGATTCATTACATAATATTTACATTCTAATCGCACTGAAAACAATTGCGTGCCCCGGCGCGGCGGCAAAATTACAAAGTAGACTGAATAAATATTTAATAAGTAAATAAATAGTAAACTTATATTTTCCGCAAATAGGAAAATAAAACTTCATCGACTTATAATTTTAAAAAGTCTAACTTCGTCATTAGTAGGTAGTCATAGGTGGGCACAACAAAACCTTTCCAGGCTATAATTAGTGGGGCACAATTAGAATACCGTGAGTTAGTGATCAACCTCAATAACAATTAGAGCTTCGCCCGAGGCCCACAATGACTCATTGATACCTACCAACAATGGCCGGGCTCTTTGGGAATGCATTGTTGCATATATGACGTTTAGAAAGATTTAAAAAAATTAGCTGTTAATATTAAACGTATCTTTCTTTTAAATTCCTAATTCCGTATGATTGTTTACCGACAGTCGTATCGTTGTAGCGCTCGTGGTATAGCATGATTAGCTGTTCTTAATCGATCGGCAAAGTTAAGCTACGTCTGTCGTGGTCGGTACCTGGATGGGTGACCGCCTAGTGGTATTTCAAATCGAGCGTTTCCGTGCTTCGGAAGGCACGTAAAGCCCGTGTAAAATTCAAGTTATATTCAAAATATTTTTTTTGCTTTTCAGTTTTTTCGGTGATTATTTTTTTTTGTTAAAAAGTTTTTATTTAGATATCAATAAAATCGAAAGTATCAGAGCTTTATATATATTGAAACTTAATACGCTTAATAAGTTCACTATTGAGATCATATCCCGAGAATTTTATTCATCTGTTCATAAATCATAATCAACATCAAGTTACAAGGGTTCAAAAAAAGGGGGGAGAAAAGGTAGGTAGTGCCCTTGCGCTTCCCTTGGCACTCCTTGGCGGGCAGATTCTTAAATATAGATTTTTACATTATTATAGATACCTAGATTCATATCTAGTGGTATAAAATTAAAGTGAATAATAAGTTGCTTTCCATAAAAATATTTACAAATATATCTCTTCAAAAATATGAATATATTATCTTATTTTATTAAAAAGTTAGCCACTAAAAACTTGTTTGTTTATAACAAACGTAAAAAATGCAAAGAATTCATAAATGTTTCCAAATTAAGTAAAAAGTAAAATATTAAAGTTTTCTAAATCAAATTAGTTTGGAATACAAATTTCAATTTAAGTTTCCAACTTCACCCGATCGTTGCACTTTATAAATACCAAATGATGTACACTTTTTTAAAGATATTTTTTACTATCTTTAACTTATACTGAGACGTGAACAGGTGTTTTAAGTGGTAGGTAGTTATATAGTTTACTTTACTTGTATAAATTATCAACTTACATTGTGTGTGGATTAAACTCTATAATAATAAAAAAATATACTGCAAAATTGTGTATGTAATTCTATTAGAAAAATCCCCAAAGCTTATGGAGAGTTCTCTCTCCTTCCCCTATTCCAAGATATAAACGATTTAATCCTACATTTTAACACATTAATTCCATTTTTTTTTTTTACTTGTATAGGCCTGTGTTTGACCACAATCTCACTATGGTAAGTAATGATGTGGTCGAAGGTGGTAAGCACACAAAGCCTAGAAGGAACTGGCTCTCAAGTGCAGCTGACGGAACACACCGATAGGTGCTTGGCGACAGATTTTCAACTTGAGGGTGGTAGCCAGCCAGACGGGTACTACAAAGTACCCTACCACCGTGCTATGGTTTCCTCACGATGTTTTCCTTCACCGAAAGCTCAAGCTCATTGTAGGATTCGAACCCGGGACCTTCTTCTCGGTATCCGACGTCACTACCACTGAGCTATCATCGCCTTAAATTTATATATTTATTATATTAAACACATTAATTCCATCTTTAAACTTACCAACTCATCATAGTAGTTCGCAATATGCGAATAAATCAGCGAGTCGTAATCCATCGTTTCCTTGACACAAACACTAGAACACGTTTCAATCTGGACACAAATAACTATGTTATCACTGCGCGAGATATCTGCCAAAAAAACTGCTATTTTCCCGGATAATATTCGTTAAGGAAATCACGGTTTCCCTCGGCGTGGTCAGGCGTCAATTTAAGACGCATTGGTTGAATACTCGAGCGTGTACTAACGTCTGTAAAGCTAAAATAAGACCAAATTTTAAACACAAGTCTTTGGTGCCGTTACGTATAAATATAGAGCAGTTATGACCGCCTGTGTATGCGGTGATGACTTAATGCAAGAGTTATGGGATGTGTGTGTAGTGCTTATTCCGAGTTTCGACTGATTGGATTATATAGTAGGTGCCTGCGTAAATATTGTTGTTTGTCTTGTACTATATACACTTATTGAATGATTGAACCGTTTTTAGTATTATAATACAGCTTATTACGCACTAGTGCTTTTTACTTTACATTACCGCACAGTTTTATGAACCAACAAAAAATAATGGAACAAGTAATAATAAAAATTAAAAAGAAAAATATATACACAAAAAAGATTATTGTACTATATATAAAAATTGAAAAAAATAATATATTTATAGTTGTTTATCACGAGTGCAATCATGTGACTAAGTAGCGTTTATTAATTATCAGTAACCTACATACATTTTATGTGCAGGTATTTTAAGTGGCAAGATTACTTAAAGTAGTTTTGTACTAAGCAAAACAAATGTTTCATAAGAAAATGTGTTGAGTTAAAGTCATACGTCAATAGTATCTTTATACAATTCTAACCATAAGAATTTATTTAAATGTTCTAAACAACTGAAGCGAACTGAACACACCAAAACCTACGCTTTCATACTCAACAACTCTATACATTTTGCTGCTGTATGAGAAGAGGAAGCGAGTTATGGCGTGTGCCCGACTCATGAGTTACTTCAAACATTTATGTTAGTTTGTTTTAATATCCACGGATTTTTTCCTACGATTAATATTGTGAACTACAGAGAGACTCTACGTCACCGCTCTTAGTTAGTTTTTTTTTATTTACCGCTGGAAATGTGAAAATGTTTTGCGGTTCGAAGTTCGCTCGCAGTATGACTGTTTTCGAATTGAGTGGTTTCAATGTTGTTATTTTTTTTAAGTTCTTGTAATGTTCTCTAAAAGAGTTATGTGGATCTTGAAGAACTATTTTAGCTAGAATCATTAAAACTTTTTAAGTTAAAAAAAAAAATGTCTATTGGCCTAAAAAATTATAAAGCGAGAAATAAGTACTTGTCCAATATTTTTTGATATTCTGACGGACTAATTAAAATAATAATTTTGTTACACATATTATTTGCCCTATTGGTTGTTTTTAGTCGGGTCGCAGATCATTTTGTTAGCAGGCAGACCAACTTGAGGGTATGTTGCCTTTGGACACTTAGGGTCCGACACACAGAACGGCTCGGAAAGAAGAGCATATTTTGTTACGCGTTTCAAAATAGAGTTTTTTACATTGAATTCGGAGTGCCGCCATAGCGCGCTAACAAAAGAAGTGAAATATAAATATAAACCTTATTTCAATGATCCTAAACTCTTATATATGTTTATTTCTACGAGCCAGTGTGAACGGACCCTAACAATAACATGAACGTTTCGAATATTTTGTATCAGAAATATTTAAGTCTAACAAGAACGCAGATTTTTTCAAACTGTACACCGTGCTCGTAAACACATCTTACACCTATCCGAGCTTTACAGTTTATTTGCGCTAGAAAATCTAGATTTATTAGTTTTGTACACAATTTCGTAGTACGTGTTTGAAAAAAAAAAACAAAAAGTGTGAAAAAAAAACATAATGTGAATGTTTTTCGCAAAATCCACCACATGTGACCAAATATTTACTTCCATAACAACCAAAGTTTGCGATTGAAATTATTTTGTATACAAGTAGATCGTTTAAACTGTATAATTGTATATATGTCAAGTTAGATCCCGAGGTGGTCCCATATAAATTTTATCGTGATCTGACCATAGAAATTGAAGATATGATGGAATTCCTCAACGTCAAAAACAGAAACATCGCGGTTGAATCATTTTATTCTATATTGTCGAAATTGTATCAATGATATTCACAATTGCACATCCTCGCTCAGTGACAAATCTTGAGAAGTATTGAAAACAAATATACGAAACTCACAATTGAAAACTAAAACCTTTTTAACAAAAAAAAAAACGCCTTCAAAGTACACTAAAAATTATGAAATAACTCTAATTGACACTGTTTTGATGTCAGCAAAATGTAATAAAATAAAATAGAACACGTCATGCTCTTTCGATGTTTTTTGAAGGCGGTTTATTTTTTTTGATAAAAAGTTTTTATTACCATTTTGGTTCGAAATCATAAAATGCTTTCATGGCAATTAGAAATTAATATATGAGTAGCGTAAAACTAAAAGCTATTACTTTAACTAAGTAAGTGGAAAATAAAGAATATAAGGTGCAGTTTTTGAGTTATAGCGAGAAACTTTCTTGGCAACAATATGCTAAGAAAAATACTGGAGATAATTACATCGTA
Source organism: Achlya flavicornis (assembly GCA_947623365.1). Lineage (NCBI taxonomy): Eukaryota > Metazoa > Arthropoda > Insecta > Lepidoptera > Drepanidae > Achlya > Achlya flavicornis. The sequence goes on from OX392475.1 coordinate 15,404,085, forward strand.
AGTTTCGAACAAGCCAAGATTTGTATATAAAGAGAAATAAATACATTCTATACCGGCTGCCAAAATAAATAAACAGGTTAAAATGTAACAAATTATAATCCTTGAAATAGTCACAGACGTACACATGAATCACTTTAAAATCGGATTTCTAGTTTAATAATTGAAAATGAATTTACTGAACTCCTTGTCTTGGTTTTTCCAAATGAAAACATCAGGAGACTAGCAGGGCTATTTTAAAACGCTCGGATTAGATATCGGAAACGGTTTCAAAAACTACCGAGGCGATATTCCGCAATTGCTTTTTTAATTTCCGAATTAGAATGTTGAAATGTTGATGTTTCTTGACGGAATTATCAATTCGATTCACCGAAAAGTTTTCGGATATTAAAATAGCAATAGCTGAAATTCGCCTCGGTTTTTTTTAAATCCGTTTCTGATATCGAATCCGACGTTTTAAAACAGCCCTGCTGGGAGAGAAATAAATAAATATCCTGGGCCGATATCCCCCCGCGCGCTTACCTAAGGCGCGGTACAGCGGTTTCAGTCAAACTTTAGTCTAAAGCACACTATCTAAGCTGAAAACTTAATTCAATATTCCAACGACAAAGCACCCTCAAATAAACAGCCCCATACTGTACGTAGTATTTATCTACTCTGAGCTCATACCATGCATTGCCACCAGAGAGCACTAACAAAAGTCTCACATTTAAACAAATCCTATTCCAGATGTGGCGAAACAACGGTTGCCAGTGCCATGCAAGGAAGACATTCGCAATATAAAATGTCGTCCCACTAAGCTGCGCCGCAACACACCGCATCGCAGCAATTTATTGCCGCATGATCGTAGAATGCGGTCTGGCAACGCACGCACCCTGCTTCATGCGTTTGTGGACTTAAGAATGCTTGGATATGGTATCCATGTCTATGATGACTTCCAGTGGTGATAGAGAAGTAATCTTTGATGAGAATTCTATACACTTAAGACCGTGTTATAGAGCGAGAAGTCTCAAGAGTAGATTATGTTAATTGAAAACAAACCTTATTGTATAGGTCCATGGTCCAAATTCAATTGTTTTTATCGCGACTTCATACTTTACTTGAGGTTATTGACGTTCTATATGGATCTTAATGTGCATCAAAATAAACAAAAAACACGTGTTAGTGACACATCGGTCAAGACAGCGAGACATCACCGTCATGATGACGTTATTTTCTGAATAAAGATGTAAAATTTTCAAATCATATTGTATTCCTTTAGAAGTAATTAAACTTTTTAAGGTAGGTATACTTCTTTATATGTCTTTATTTTAAAATAAAATTATAATAAATATATAAATCGATCATAATATAAAGTAAGATAGGTCTAGTCACTAAATATAGTCAGACATTGTCTAGAATATACACAACAGCAAGAAATTGCGCAAAAACTGTAATGACAAGAGTCACAATAATTATTTGTACGGTCCACTTTATGACACGCTGTCATGGAAGACTAATAGATGTCCAGATCCTTGATAGGATTGCTGACGCGTTGCCAACTTTAAATGGATATTGGCTTTCTCATATATTGCACGAATATTGATGTTTGTTACAAGTTATGTAAGTGTCCAAAACTGGCCAGGTATAACTCTTGTCACTCATGAATCTTACAGATTAATTGCTACAAACATTTTTAGCACAAAGTCCAGGCATTGTAGCCCACTCAAAAATGATTTATCCGAATAAGAAAGCCATAGTTATTTTATTCAAAATACCATCTGAATTCATTATTGGCAAGAAGGATCTTTAGACGTAATTTTGATTGTGGAATGAAATTTTTAGAACTTTAGAACTTTTTTGGTTGTCATTGGTTGTCATCTTCAAAATCTGAAATTGGTGACGTTCTTTTCAGTTTGTAATTTTTTACTAAATGTAAGTAGGGTAAATAGTACAAACCCTTTTCAATCTACTGAGATTTTCTATAGTGGCCACCTTCACCAACCGCTAGGTCATAAAAGACGGCACACTATTCCTGGCAACCCCTTACGAAGCGTCAGAGACCCTCTGCGGTAGGTCACGCACCCAGAGTACTCGCCCCTGGTACTCTTGAGAAAATGTGAGTCACACCGTGATCGCTCACTACCATTTGTCCAGGATGGTACCGGAGCTGTTAAAAGTCGCTCACCACGCGCACCCCACTAGCTGCGTCTGTGCCAGTACTTACGCAAGCGCAAGCACTAGCACAAGCACACCCTAGGGTAAACAGTACAGTAGTACCCAACTAATATGGCTTACCAATGTGAAGCCTGTCGTGCCGTGGTACGTGGTGGCCGATGGTAAGCCGTGGCTTACCATCTGCGCAGAAGATACATTTTCAAAGCGCGGAAAAAGCTATTGGTCGGCGGCTGCCGCCATGTGTGCAGAGGGGCGTGCTTTGCAAGTGAGACGGAACTAACAGCTGCAGTGTATTATGAACCTTATAGTAGTGACGTAGTGATCTAAGGTTGATTGTAGTTATATGCATTCTTTCGTTAATCTTCGGGCCATACTTTATTTTCTGTGCGAACGAAGATTCACGACGCGCCTTATCAGTTGGGTACTACTGTACCTGCTTTGTCGTACCCGCCTGGCTACCATCGTTAGGTTTTAAAATCTGTCTCAAAGTACCTACCTACCAGTTTGTTCCACCAGCAGCAATAAAGAGACAGTTTTCAGATATTGTGTGGTACCACCTGCGAGTACATCATAACCAATTTATTATAATGTGACTGAAACTGTTAAGCATACTGTTTACAGTTACTCATCACCAAACAAAGCCTAATTGGAACTGCAATAAACCCATGAGGGAGAATTGGCCTTCAAAAGTCTTTAAACGAACTTCTAATTTAAATTTTCAAGTCAGGCACATCCTACATGCTACCGTTCCTTCCTCCATGGCACGCACGCATGACCTGTTGCCGTTAGTACAAACTGGATCCTTTCCAGTGTTTAAGTGAAATATAGTCAAATAAAAGCATTGTAGTTATCATTTACATTTTTCAATTTCCCAACCGTTTCGTGCCAAGTGTGTTTCGCTCGATTGTAATTTCGCTTGTGTGCCTTAACTACACTTTAGGCTGTTTTTAAATGGCATTTTACGTGCTAGGGAATTCTTTGTAGCGCGTAAATTGAATTAGACTTTTTTATTCGTCGCATTGTGAGTGTCGCGGCTTAGGCATATTAAACGTGATGAAAAGTGGGTATTTTGTTATTGTTGCTGAATATTTTTGTAGCCGTGTTGTAATTTAGGGTTACCATTGAATTGAGTTTTTGCGGCTTTAGTTAGGTAGAATTAAATTACATTTTAGTATTCATCTTGAAAATATTTTACTTATTTTTGTATCTGATATGCTACTAACGTGGAGGTTACACAGACTGCCACGTCGCAGGTCGTGAGTTTGATTCCTGACTACCATAAACATTTGTGTGTCAACCACATGGAGGGAAAGTACCTTAAATATTGTAGATTGAACATTTTACTGAAAAGACATTATTTAAAAAAAAACAATTTAAACTGCATTCATAGATTTTTAAATAGTTAGATGGTTACATTTGATAAATTGATTAATTTTGTATTAAAAATGTTAAAATTAATGGTCTTCCTTTTATTTGTGTTATTTGGCAAAAAATAATCCTTATGATGAAGCCTTTCGATCGGTATGATAAAGCTGCAGAGTAATTATTTTTCTCATGTAACGGGTTCTATTCCCGGTTCAACCATTTAACTATAGCCGCCCGTATTGTACAAGCTCCGCTTGGTTTGGGATCAGATAGCTGTGGGTGAACAACTAGAACATTGTTTATTAATTGCCAGTAATTTTGAAGTAGGTACATAGTTTAAAGTTAAAAGAATAGCACAACTAACATTATTAATGCAAAAGTAAGTCTTTTTGTATGTTTGTTTGTTACGTACAGCCTACTTATACCTATTTCAGACATTCGGTGAAAATAGTTTATTTATAAAACGGAATCCAACTAAACTTAAAATGCCCAAATATAAAAGTGCCTTTCATCAAAAAAACTGTTTGATGATGTCGGTAAAAGTCTATAATAATAATCCATCGGGCCATAAGAGCTTCTTAAAAAGTTTACATTTAAATTACGGGAATGGCTTATTGAAAAATGTTTCTATAATTATAATTCAGGTTTTTTTTTAATTTTAAATAATTATCATTTATTGTCATTTTTTTCTTTGTTTTTGTACTGTCTTTTATTTAAAATGTATGATGTTGTTGGTTGAAATTTTATGGCGGAGTTTAGGAATAGGTATAGGCCTAATTTATAGCATTTTAAAAATGTATGTGTAATTGACGTTTAATTTTTGTATTGTCTTTTAATATTGATCAATAAAATGTCTAAATATTTATTATTGTACTTTAGTTAAAATTACATTTAATTTATAATAATTTTTTGTATTTGCATACCTTATAATAGGCAGGATACACGTGTAAACTGCTAAACCGATAGCGACTAAATCGATAGAAGAACATATGCGACTTTTATCCCGTGAACGTGGGTGAAACCGCGGGGGACAGCTAGTATAGTTTAGCATTAAAACTTTCACGGTATCTTTATTGTTCAACATAACCAAATCAACACATAGTTTCAATCTTAGTTCATCTCGGGCAAAGCAGATGAAACTACACCGAGTATATAAAACATACATACTTGTAACATAAACAGAACACGTATGTCTGTATTTGTTATGATTTCTCAAATATCACGTACAAATATAGCATATGTACGCGGCTTGCTGTACCCGAGTTAATCCCTTAGAGATAACCGAGAAAAATTCTATTCGAATTTCCATATGAAAATATAATATGGCACACCTAAGTGTACAATAAGTTTTGTGGCTGTTCTGTGGGAGCGATGAATGGATGCCGGACTTCTTACAATCAATATGGAGTCGGCAATCAATTGTAATGTGTCTGGAAGTCGGCTGTAAGGGTTGATGGATTGAATAATCAGTGCGGTGCAATATAGGTATCGACTACCTCCTGGTAATTTAATACTACTTGGGTAGCAAGCCAGCATACGGCCCGCCTGATGGTAAGGGGTTACCGTAGCCTATGAACGCTTGCAACACCAGGGGTGCCACTCGCGCGTTCTCAATCCCTTCACTTTTTGAAGAACCCCATGCTGGGAAAACCACGACGGGGAGCTTATTCCACAATCTGAGCGTCCGCGGAAGGAAGCTCCTTTGTGACCGCACAGTTCGAAACAATTCTGGTTTCAATAAGTGAGGATGGACTCCCCGTCGATGGCGAGAGTTGCGATGGTAGAAGGTAGCCATGGACTACGCTTTGTTGAGCACTCCGAGCTTTTTGGATGCCAGCTTAACCTTGTCTTCCAAATGACTTTGGAACAAACCGTCGCTAGAAATGTCGACGCCAAGGTTCCCGATGCTTTGCCTTTTCAAGGAAATTCAAAGTAATACAGGTAGTATTTATTGATAGCCAAATCCAAATTATGGTGACAATAAATTACACGTCCATAAAATTAAATTAAATATTATATTTGCCCAATTTTAATTCCAACGTCAGCATTGCATTAGATACATCAGCGATCACTAATGTGTCAGTATTTTTCATCGCGTAATGTGGAAAATAAAATATTGAATCTCCCAACCCTAGATTACGACTACCGTTACCGGCTTTTTACACCCGTAAGCGTTACGTAAAAAAATAATTCCACCCGAATAAAATGGAACGAGGGCGCGTCACATGTGAAATAATCACTGAAAATTGGTGTAATTTTTTATGAAAACAAATAATTGCTAGGGTGCTTAATGACAGAACTTAATACATTTTTTTACGTCAAAAGGTTAAATATCAGGCAGTGTGTCTAAGAACTAACCTTAGCATTATGGACATCGGATTGCAAATCTGTTGTCAACCTTGAAGAGCACTTTTAACTCCATTTTTTAATAACTCCACTCTGTGGCTCTGTGGCTGTTTTTCAGGTAACGGTTTGCTTACAAAAATTGTGGAATATATACGATCTTGTAAGTGCTCATTTCTAATGGTGCGTCCATGCTTGGCGAACCGAGCACGAGCCGAGCCACGAACGAGCACACTGCGAGCACGATTCACATAGCGTGGACGGACTTGCGAGCCTCAAACGAGCGCGATTGACAGTTTTTTCACGAACAAAGGGAATCGCATCGTGCCCGTTGTAGGCTCGTTGTGGATTCGTTCGTGGCTCGGCTCGTGCTCGATTCGTGCAGCATGGACGCACCATTATGGTTAATGTAGCTTAGTAAGTACAGGCAGTAAGCTATATCAAAATTACTGGGTGCTGTGTAATTTCGATTTTATTTTAAAAGCAACACAGTACATATTTATTTCGTCTATGCGGTAATGAATAAACCTGTTAAACAATACGTGCCTTAAACAAAATATTCCGAAATTTTCTCTATATCATAGTCTGCGGTAAAATATTATTTTATCTCAATGATTTATTTTACCTACTTTTGTGTATAGGGAATATTTTACGCGACAAAGGATTGAAAAAAAGAACGTGTAAAGGCTGGAACAGAGCGACAAAAGTCTGAAGTTCCTTCGTACATTTTTAAGGTACGGGCAAGTGTTTTATAAGCTTGCCCCTTATTATATTATATGAAATGAAAAATATTTTATTTTTGCGCGCCATTCGACGCAAATAGAATTAACTAAAATATAGATAGGTAAGTATTAACATTAGGTACTTTTATATACAGATATATAATAAGTTTTTTTTTCTAATATATATGCTACCTATTTCAAGATTATAATCACAGCACTATAAGCTACTATTATTGCTACCACAAGAATTACAGGTGGCAACACCGCATAAACCTTCCGCCATCTTTGTTTATGCCAACTTCCAATCTCTATATATGTGAGAACTACTAAATAACCACAAAATCACTCATAACCCATATAAGGAGCAATCATCTATTATCGTAACATATCAAATATGATAAGTAACGTAGGCTTAAGTCAGTAAACTGACATTATATGCACAGCAGCCAAGCCAAAGCCAAAACCTCACAACGTTACCGCACTGTATACCGTCGTAATGCGAAAACGCTCACGCGCGCCTCTATGTGTTAACTCATTATTTATGAATGCTGTTATGGGCTCAAAATTTCTTATGCCTGAATTATTTAATCTGCTTTTCCATTAGGGTTTTGAAAATGACACAATTTATATTCAACGCGTACGCTTCGAACGCTCGAGTGCGACTTTATGAGAAGATTAGGGTTGAGATCAAAAATTAAAATGATAACGGCACCGTTTGTGTTTAAGTCCTTTCAATTTTAACAATTAGAGTGGTTTGTTATATTAATATTTAAATTTAGCTTTTAAAGTCTTATCGTTTTTTATCTTGCGGATTCAGCGCTGGGCTACTATCGGTACCAATCAATCACATGAAAAGTCTGAGTTATGTTTCAGAAAATATATGGGCTTTTCAGTAGCGTTAGCGGTAGGTGATTAGAGGTTAATTTACTAGCTTGTGGTAATTTAACTTTTGTAAACGGAAGGCAACACATTTCTAAATTCCATAGACAGTCGTGGCCAAATATCATCAGATAGATTTGCCTATTAACTAGATTTAGGCCATGAAAAGAAATTTCTAATAACTTTAATACTATAAATATTTTATCCATAATATTACATACGTCCTACACGTCTGTGTAATTCATTGTATCGACCTACCATAGGGAAATACTGTGAAAATTATGTTAGTAGGTATACTTACGGTAAACCTTTTTACGTAATGACGAGTGCCGTACATATTCCCTACCTACAATTCGCAAGTATAGTTAACACTCTCGCAGCGTCCGGGGATCGGAAAGGCCACAGATGCGCCACCTTTTTTTTACAAATTTTACGAACGTGTTTACTACCGTTTTGTTTCTCGAGACCAATATTTACATTTTTTTAGGGAATCGGAAGCCATATTGGCATTTTTGTTGTTGTAAAAAAGAAACCGTAATGTCGGTTGGATACCAGACAAAACGTGGTTCCGTACTAAAAATATTGTTTTATAAAAGTATTAGATAAAATGCTAAAAACATTGAACTAAATTAAGAATTCGTTCTTATGAATGAGTTCTTATTTTTAAACCACGTTTTTTTTTGTTAATGTTTATTTTACTTGGATACCATAATATAACCATGGTAATTGAAGAAGATGAGGAAGGTGGTAATAATAAACCTAATCAATAACTCACTGCCAACAGCTGCCGAAACATCCATACAGGAGGTTGGCGACAGATTTTCAATATGAGGCGCAGGGGCAGCCGAGTCCTTCAAAGAAACTCCACGACAGTGCTTTGGTTTCCTTACAATATTATTCTTTATCGAATGCTCAATCTTATTAGTATATTTAAGTTTAATTTTGGATACGAATCCGCAACTACTTTCAACGTTTATACCACCGAGCTATCACTGCGTCTTTAACCAAACTTGTTTAAAGGAAAGGTTCTTGATAAGGCAACCCTAAAAGCATGCGACAACATCCTAACCTAACATATATAGAAAAACACCATTTAGTATAAATGTAGCGGCACATTTACGATGATACAGTCATTATAGCCGAATCGTTTTATCGCCCTTAAATAAAATTACTTTGCTACGGAATTCTGCGGGCGAGGTAAGAATATAAAGTAGTGGTTAATTTTACGTTGGCTTTAAATTTTACACGGTACAATTACTTTATTCATGGCCGCAGGTTACGTAGGTGTGCCTTTGTCAAGCTATATTGTCAAAAATTAAAATACCAGGTTCATCATCATTTTGTTCATAGTTTAAGGTTGGATACCTCCGTTATCCGTATCGTTCGTGCGGGGTTCCGCGGCCCAACTTGTTGGACTTGTTTATGTATATGCAGATCGTGGTATAAACTTCGTCAGCGCGATGCAGGATGTCGTGGCGCCATCTATGTTTCTATGTGTGAACTAATAAATAAATAAATATCTCGGGACATTCCTCACACACGGTCATCTGATCCCAAACTAAGCAGAGCTTGTACTATGGAAACCAGATAACTGATATAATACATTATACTACTTTTTGTTTGTAAATACATAATATACATAATAACACCTAGACTCAGGACATACAGACATGTTCATGCACACAAATGCATGTCCTGTGTGGGAATCGAACCCACGACCTGCGGCATTATAGGTGGAATCTTAACCAGAGTCTTAACCAACCACGCCAGCTGGCCCGTCTATCTTCCCGACTATCTTAGTGCTACTTATAGATGTCGCTACAATAGCTTAGTTGAAGTGATGTCAAATGTCGTGACTGTGAGCTTATGCTTTTGGTGAAAGAAAAGATAGAGGAAAATATAGGACGGTGATGTTGGAGGACTTTGTTCAAACTTCTTCAGTTAAAAATACTGCCAAGCACTTACTGGTGTGATCTGGCAGCTGTAGGTACTTGAAAGCGTCACTTACTATGGTGATATTCATGTATTGTGATTATGACATATTATGGTGAAATGGAAATATATTATAAGCATTTTGGATATGCATCACATTACATTTTTTAAGGATATCTTTCTTTCAATTCTATCAGATTCATCCTTTAGAAATAAATAACTGAATATCTCAAAACTTATTTTTAAACTATAGATTTTACTCTCAAACGTCAAATACGCTAAAACTTTCGAATTATATCATCAAAATTTAATCATTTTTTCATCTTTTATGAAGCTATATTATTATGAACTAATATCTATAAACTTACCCCAGGTAATGTCCGTTTTTCATGCAGCGCCGTTTGAGCGCTAGAAGCGCTCTCTGGGTTGAAATACGTCAAGAACGCACACCCTGGAACCAAAAGGGATACATTTTAAAATAAATACAAAATATAATAGAAACTAATTTAAAAAGGACTGTAATATGTATTATGTAACTTTGGTGTAGTACGTAATACATGTAATGAGAAGATGTAAATATAAAAGTCCATCCAGTTATATACATAGGAAAGAGGAAGATTTAAAATGAGATGGATGAATTCTTTGAAAGGATATGAGAAAGAAAGCAGTGAATGCGTGTCGAATAGCAGGGTAGAAAAGAAGAAGCGTAGATATACATAGTGCACCGACCGCAAATAAGTATGAACATAGCATAAAACCTTGTCTAGTAGTTCATATTATATTGATGTTTTAGGGTCACATTATTAAAAGTGAAGTTTGATTGGTTTAGAAAACTAAACACAATTACAAAAAATCAAACCAACAAAACCAAATCCAGGCTCGTTATCCAAAAACATCATACGCTGTAAAAGACATTGGCTTTTGTCCGCTACAAACGTTCTAAATGCTTCGGCGGCCATAATCAAATAGATGTATAAAAAATATAGGCGAAAACTCGAAATGAATTCGCTTCGCTAGGGGCGTTTGTTTGTATCGGCGGGCGATAGGATTACATGGGCATGTAGCTTTATTTGTCGAACCACGGACGGTAATCGAATGGGAATGAACTAACGATCACATTACTGCCAGGCTGTTAGCCGCTGCACGGTTGGAACAGCCACAACTTTGCAGTTCTGTCTCGTATTTTTGGGCCATATTATTTGATAGCTGTGATAAAGAGGGATTTCGATTGTCTGCGAGGTTGGATGAACTGGCGCTTGGAAGCTGGACGTATTCGGCAAATTAGTTTAGCCGCATCCACACAAACATACTCTCATTCTCATAATATGAAATTAGTACTTTAACCATTGAAGTCGTCATCTGCCTGTCCTGGTCCCAATCATTTGGGGTCGGCGCCAAGTGTACGATTATTCCATTCGTCTCTTTAATCAATGAAGTACCTACAGCATATTAATAAAACATTACAATAGTAAATAATAACAAATTAGGTAAATTTTGTAAACCTAAAAAATTCCACATCGGATTTCAAGAAATATTAAAAAGCCTTACCATTCCACTTCTCTCCGTCAAGATTGACAAACATTTGGATTGGATCGCATTATATAATATTAAAACAACACTTTATTATAATTCAAACGGACTGCTCAAAGCTTTGTGTTTAATCAAACAAAATAGCATCTCATTTTGCTCCGCGGGACTTCTAATGAAATGATATTCAAAATCGTGACGAGATTGCGGTAGAGGGGCGAATACTGTCGATCTTCACTGTTTCGGTGGTTATTAAACTTTGGGAGTATTGAAAGGTGTTTTAGGTTTTACGGTGGTGATCTAACTTAAGTTTTGTGTCTCTTTTGGAAATTGAAGGCACGGATTTTTAAATACAGTGTACCTATTGAACAAAATATGGATGTTTTATCTATATAAATAAAAATAGGCCTGTGTTTGACTACAATTTCATTATAGTTATATAAATAAATAAATATCCTGGGACATTCCTCACACACGGTCATCTGATCCCAAACTAAGCAGAGCTTATAGGTACTATCTCAGAGTATATAAATACTGGTACTATGGAAACTAGATAACTAATATGATACATAATTATACTACTTTTTTGTTTGTAAATACATACTTAATATACATAATTACACCCAGACTCATGACATACAGACTATAAACACTTAGGTACATTAAAGTAAAACTTTACCGTCATTATAACTAACCATTTAGACAAACAAAACCTACCTATTAACATAACTAGGCATAGTTAGAGACATAAAAAAGGAAAACAATACTAAAGGTTATTGTAAGTAAAAAATAGCCACAATTGTGTCTAAAAGTTTAATTGTCCAAAATGATTTAGTTGAAATGTAAGCACATTACGAGCTACAGAAGAAAACCTGAACTCCACTGAGTTACCTCTCTAGAAAACTATAAATTTTCGTAAAGTTTAGTAGATTGCCCGACTGTGGCGCAACTGTAGTGTAAAGTTTACTTTTATATAAGAGAACGTAGATAATACTTTAGACTGAAAATTTATGTTCCGACTAATATTGTTTTAGATAAATTAAAACATTTTTATATTAAGATTTTTTTCGAGATGTAATGCTTAAGAGCACTCAGCTCACCATACTTTTCATACAAAAGCTCTGTACTTATGATGGCGTTTTTAAACACTTTTCGTTAGATGTTTTAAACAAATTGGTATCTTGTGAACTATATCTAGCAGTATAACTAGGCAAAAATAAAAAAAAGTGTTAAACAAATTCAGTAAAAGCCTCCGAAAAACAGCGGATTTGCACAAATTTTACCTGAACTTTGGCCATATCTAATGTACCTATAAATTGTAAAAGTAAAGAAAACAGCTCTAAACAATGCTTGCAAATGTATTGGAGATTCTAAATAACTAACGTTTTTTTCACAAACTTGTAAGATTACATCTCAGGAAGTATGGGCCTGGAACAAGTTTTATAATATGCGAAATTATGAATGACGACCTAGCGAAGCGGCCGCGAGTGATCAGCGGAATTTACCAACTGATAACCGATGGCTCTGATGGTGTCTCTCTTTTTTCGCAGTCAAACATTACGTTGGATGAAAGTACAAGCTTTTAGGCTACGCTTGCGTTGAAGTTGCGTTGGCCATGAAGGACCCCCTTAAACACATGATTATATAATTGAATAACACAATCCTACTTAACAATTTTATTATTTGGCACTGAATTACGTTTGGAACCTAGCATAATCTTTCATTTAAAAAAAAAATCATATTGTCAGCCTTTTTCAGTCCGCTGCTAGACATAGGTATCTCCCAGAGTACGCCACTCTTACCAATTTCTTGCCCTTTGCAACCAGCCCCATCCGGCTATAGTTGTGAGGTTCTCAGTTCATTGGGCTTAGAGGCGTCCCACATAAACGCTTTAACACCCGTTCTTGCTTCGACAGACGTGACCGGCCCATTGGTATTGGGCCGATCAGCTTGCTATGTCGTTGTGTTTTGTCGGTTACTTTAGTTCTTTGTCGGATAACCTCATTGATCGCTATAAATATTAATTATTTTACAATTTTCGAAAGTCATAAAACATTATTCTCAAATCCACTTTATTATTTAAACCAAATTTCATACGATATTACGCAGCTGGGATTCTCATTCCAACCGTCATATTGTTACGCAGATATTCAAATGAAGATATTTACATAAACATACGTACAGACACACCTCGCATCTCATCTGCCAGTGTCCAGTTGCAAGTGGAATAAATCGCCTCCCGCCGTTTCCTGTCCGCCATCTTGGATTGCGCTAACGGGTTCATTTCCTGCGCCTATACATTTCCGGTCCATTCGATGTTGCCAAGTCATAATTTTTAAGCTCTCGCTGTAAATACTTGTTGGATTTTTGGTTTATTTCGTGAACAGAGAAGGTGGTTTTAAGTTTTTAGATAAGACTTGTTACTATTCGTTAATAATATTATTTATTTATCCAAACACCGTCCATCTAATAAGTGGCCCACAAAAAAAATGACGCACCAAGTACGCTGAGACCAATTTCAGAAATAAGTCACAGCCTTGGGACAGCTGGAACAAGAACTAGCCTTAGCAATTGTCTAAAATACTATGACATAGCCTAACTAAACTTAGGTACCCTCGTCCATGAACTTTAGTGAACCTACATAATATATATTTCAGTATCATTCATATTAGTTACAAGCTTTCATCCCACAGATTAGTTAATGTACTGAATAGAAATAAATAAAAATAAATGCATAGGTACTTTAAATCCCAGTAAAAAAAACAACCCTCGAGAAAAGCAGATTTTTTTAATTGTCAACTCGTGATGGCTTGCTGGTTAACAAAACAATTTGCAATTATTCTTATTGTACTTTAGTAACTATCTCTATATAATCAATTATGACCCGTTTTTTATGCGGTATTATTCACAATTTAAATCTTTTCCAAAGACAATGGTTGCACACAATTTTCTGACCTTCAGAAAGCTTAATAATTTACTCCTAATCAACATAAACACTGGTGTTAGATATTTATTAGATAATTATTCATATTGGCTGGATCATATTATTATGGTAGAAGGATTGAGTGATGTGGCAACACTGACCATAGTAGCTTATAAAAGTGTGGGTATTTGTATTTGTAAGGTTAGTTTTTATCAAGCTCTCGATCTATACGACAGTGCAGTGCGATCGTGGTTTTACCCGGTTCTGTAATTTATTATAATTTAAGTCTTAGATTGTGAAGTGAAGTGAATATGTAATTAATTGTAATATTATAACAGTAAACCTATCGGGGCCCATGAGCGAGTTTGTTGCGTCGCTTCTTCTCCTCATACGGGACTTTCCGAAGCGATAGTATTACGTTGTTTCATTGCCTGCACTACGCCCACTGAATCCTGATACCACAGAACTTTAAACATGGTGTTCGTATCGCTTGGCAGTCGCTGACGCTATTATCAGAAATTGGGATAAAGAGAGGCAATGTAAACCGTACTTGGGTTGTTTCCACATAGTTTGAAAAGACCACGTTCTTGAGAACTTCGAACAAGTAAAGAACTAAAGAACAAAGTTTAATCAAGTTATTTGATTACCTGAAATAAGTGTATTTGTGCGAGTTTGTGACATGCGCGTGCTAGACGGAATAATAGACAAATGGCGGCGCGGGTGGCACGCTTGCAGTATAGTTCATGCTGGTAGCGGCCAGTGACACAAGTTGGCGCCGGGTGTGCCATGCGAGTGGCTATCTGATGTACTTGTAGTGGTGCCTGAATTGTGGTGTATACAAATTGCTTTAACACTATCTGGTGAGTCGATTTCATATTGATTGCTAATATACTGCGAAAGTATCTGGGGAACGATTAAATAATTTAATTATTGTTGATAATATAGTCAAGTTAGCTAGATTTTATGGGTTAAAAGTATAAGTGTAAAAATGTAAAATCAATCCTCAATTATTTATTGTAATATGTATAGGTAAGTTGGGTATTTATGCTATTCATATGACCGTATAATAAGGGTGTAACAATATTTAAAATTATTAACATAGAAAGGAAGGAAGGTAGACAGACCGATACTTTGTAAAAATATAGTTTTAAATATGAAGTAAGTACTATTAACTAATTGTGCGATAAATTTATTATTACTAGCTATCTAAGTTGGTGATTCTCCTCATTTTGCCGGTTGCTTTATTAATAAATATATTTTGTTGAACGGGATTTCCTCAGAACTATTGACATAGTTATGGTTATATACATATCTATAGGTCGTTCAAAAGACAATGTACTACAAACAGGATAACAAAAAAAAAAATGTATTTAATTAATTAACTTTGAATAAGTGGTGTTCAGTTATGAGGGTCTGCTGGGTTAATCTGAAGTTGCAAAAGTGGAATGAAGTTAATGGTAAATTGTATTTGAGTGAGATGGTATAATGACTACGGTAAGTTTCTTCATTTTGTAAAAAAAAAAAAAAAAAAAAAAAATATTTTTAATAATCCTTTTAAATTGAATACGTAACGGTTATGTAATGGGTTATGTATAGGTAGCACATTTGACAAACGTATAGGCTAAAGTTCCTGATCAACAGGTTTCTCCCGAGAATCAGATTTCGAGTTAACAAAAATAAACATAAGCCATTTAAAAGCTTTTTTCAGAATAGCATGATTCTTTTGAATAATTTTATTTAGAACTTGCTAGTAAAGGTTTGCCAAAAAGAATCTCAAAAACAACTAAAAATCTAAAGTGTGCTTAATTTATTTAGTGATATTATTTTTAAATTCACAAGAATTTACTTAATTTACTACAAAAAAAAATGATTTATAAGTTCTAATGTTAATAGTTCAGTAAAAAAAAAAAACTGTTATTTGGGGTGAAAAACAACCTTCTTCTGTGTGTATGAAGCGGTCCTAGTATTACTATTCCTAATTTAATTCAAGGTTCTAAAGACTAGTATCATTTATAATGTAGATTTAGAAAATTAAGGGTTCAATTTACAGTTCAATTTTGAAATCACTTTGGAGTTAAATTAAGGATACAACTTACAGTTCAATTAAGGGTTCAATTTAGAGATTCGTAGTTCAATTTAGAGAACAATTAAGGGTTCAATTTAGAGATTCGGAGTTCAATTTAGAGTTGAAATAAGGGTTCATTTTACAGTTAATTTAGAGTCAATTAAGGGTTCAACTTACAGTTCTATTAAGAGTTCAATTTAGAATTAACTTTAGAGTTCGAGTTCAATTTAGAGTTCAATTCAGAGTTAAAGTTGGTTCAGGTCAGAGTTCAAGTCAGAGTTCAAGTTAGAGTTCAAGTCAGAGATCAAGTCAGAGTTCGAGACAGAATTCAAGTCAGAGTTAATTTTAGAATTTCGCTTTTGCTTTCAAGTGCAAATTAGAGTGCAATTAAGAGTTCAAGGAGTTCCAGTAAGAGTTCAAGTTAGAGTTCAAGTACGAGTTCAAGTTAGAGATCAATTACGAGTTCAAGTTAGAGTTCAAGTTAGAGATCAAGTTAGAGTTCAAGTTAGAGTTCAAGTACGAGTTCAAGTTAGAGTTCAAGTTAGAGATCAAGTTAGAGTTCAAGTTAGAGATCAAGTTAGAGATCAAGTAAGAGTTCAAGTTAGAGTTCAAGTACGAGTTCAAGTACGAGTTCAAGTACGAGTTCAAATACGAGTTCAAGTACGAGTTCAAGTACGAGTTCAATTCAAGTACGAGTTCAAGTACGAGTTCAAGTACGAGTTCAAGTACGAGTTCAAGTACGAGTTCAAGTACGAGTTCAAGTACGAGTTCAAGTACGAGTTCAAGTACGAGTTCAAGTAAGAGTTCAAGTACGAGTTCAAGTTAGAGATCAAGTTCGAGATCAAGTACGAGCTCAAGTTAGTGATCAAGTTAGAGTTCAATCTAGAGTTCAATGTAGAGTTCAATGTAGAGTTCAATGTAGAGTTCAATGTAGAGTTCAATGTAGAGTTCAATGTAGAGTTCAATGTAGAGTTCAATGTAGAGTTCAATGTAGAGTTCAATGTAGAGTTCAATGTAGAGTTCAATGTAGAGTTCAATGTAGAGTTCAATGTAGAGTTCAATGTAGAGTTCAATGTAGAGTTCAATGTAGAGTTCAATGTAGAGTTCAATGTAGAGTTCAATGTAGAGTTCAATGTAGAGTTCAATGTAGAGTTCAATGTAGAGTTCAATGTAGAGTTCAATGTAGAGTTCAATGTAGAGTTCAATGTAGAGTTCAATGTAGAGTTCAATGTAGAGTTCAATGTAGAGTTCAATGTAGAGTTCAATGTAGAGTTCAATGTAGAGTTCAATGTAGAGTTCAATGTAGAGTTTAAATGTAGAGTTCAATGTAGAGTTCAGCTTCGTTTTTTTTGACGTTTACTGCGCAGAAGATTAGTAGACGTAGCACTTTAAAAATAAGCGTTGGCGCCCGAGTAGTATATTACTCTGTAAGCAAAAGCTGAAATGAAATTAATTTATTTGCGAGAATAAGAGTAACAAAAATATTGATGGCAAAAAAGATGGAATTCCAAGCTTACTCTACCGAGCTTCAGTGTGCAAATATTAAAATTAATTGTTACATTAAGACAGCTCAAATGGATAAGACTACATTTTAACAAATGTTACATATGATTAATTCAAATTAACAATAATAATTAAGCTAAATAATAACAATAATAAATCATTACAAATTCAATAAACCATTCAAGTTTCTGTCAAATTAATAATTATGAAAAAAAAAAAAAATAAAAAAAAAAAAAGTTCATAAAATGTTTATTAAAAAAGCTACAATATTATAATATACTTAAATACCATGTCGGTATGAATTTTGTTTTGTAGAAGTTAAAACAATAATGCTGAGGCTTTCTCCCTTATAGGGTAGTGTGTGTGTAGCAAAGTGTGTTTGGTGGAGCTGTTATGATTCTTGATCTTAGTAATATCATATGGGTTTCACTAACTTTACTTCTTTCCTGGGTTTACTTTAGTTTGTTTGAATTGATGTGATTTTCCCTACATAAAGTTGATAAGTTATTAACTCTAAATCTTTGGTTAATATGAGTAAGCGTTAGCAAATGTTCAAACTAAATCGATTAATAGCAAAATTGGCTCGCAAATGTAGGCAGAAATGGCCGAGTGAAATTATCTATTACTGTGCTGAACTTCTTTGGTTTCAGGTAGAGATTTTCAGACCAGAATGAGATTGGACTTGTGATTCACCGTGAGGCCGTATCGGAGAGTTGGATTGTTGGTCGAACTCGCTTGGATCACATTGTTATCGTGGTATTGAGACTAAAAGAGGTATGAATGTGAAAGTAGATAGCAGTAAATAGAAGTAGAAAAAGAGATGGATGAATTGCGTGAAAAATATGGCTAAGAAAATTAGATTTGGAAGTTGAGATGTTTTTTTTACGACGTAGGCTTTAGCTTTCCGCTTTAACAGCAGCAACATAAGGAATAGTAGTTTAAAAAAAAAACATGAAAAAAAAATGTAGCTATAAAAATATATAAAACACTTGTAAGGAAACTGATAAGATGAAATAATATTGAGAGAGAGAGAGAGAAGAGGTAAAAGATGTAGTTACCAAAGTATAGAATTTATCCTAGTTAGGTTCGATAAGATGCAGGTTCAATTATGATAAAAAATAAGCAGATGTCCATTCATTTATGATAAGATGAAATAATATTGAGAGAGAGAGAGAAAAAATAAAATAAGTAGGTACCAAAGTACAGAATTTATCCTAGTTAGGTTCGATAAGATACAGGTTTAAATTATGATAAAAAAGCAGATGTCCATTCATTTATTTATAAACCGTTTAACAAAAATGCAAATAAGTTCTTCAATAAAATCTTGTGTTGAAAAGTCTTGATAACATACGTGCAGTCTTGTCGAAAAACGTTCACTCTTGATGACAGACGAGCAGTCTTGATGTCAAACATGCAGTCTTGATGACTGGACTTTGATGATAGATATGCAGTTTAAAGTAATAGCGTAATAAAAAAATAAGCGTAGTTAATCAAGAGCGTAAATGAATATTTGAAGAGACACTTCTTATAAGAAAATAGTTAGTATGACTAGTAGCAATTAAAAAAAAAATAAGAGAGGGTAGATGTTGATATAGCAATCTAGATACAATTAATAGATGTTGATAGAGCCATCTGAATAAAATTAATAGATGTTGATAGAGCCATCTGAATAAAATTAATAGGTGTTGGTAGAGCCATCTGAATAAAATTAATAGGTGTGGATAGAGCCATCTGAATAATATTAATAGATGTTGATATAGCCATCTGAATATAATGAATAGATGTTGATATAGCCATCTGAATAAAAAGAGAGAATAGAAAAGATATGAAAAGATTAGAAAAGTTTAGAAAAGATTAGAAAAGATTAGAAAAGATTAGAAAAGATTGGAAAAGTTTAGTATAAATTAGAAAATATATGGAAAGATTCGAAAATATTAGGAAAGATTCGAAAATATTAGAAAATATTAGAAAAGATTAGAATAGATTAGGAAATTTCAAAAATATTTGGATAGATTATAAATTATATGGAAAGATTCGAAAATATTAGGAAATATTAGAAAATATAGGGAAAGATTAGAAAATATTAGGAAAGATTAGAAATTATTAGGAAAGTTTAGGAAAGTTTAAAAAAAAAACATTAGATAAGGATAGAGATAACGATAAATAGAAATTTGGATTTTAAACTGTATTATATATTTTAATTATAATCTTGTCTAATTCATATGGGAATGGAAGGGGATGAATGTTGTTGTGTATCTGTAGCGTAAGTCCCGCAATATAAGCTATAATAATAGTCAATATGTATAATTAACTCTCACCAGACACAAGCCTTTCAGGTTTTCGTCAGGCGGTAATGTAAAACCATGTACCTATCATGTAATTTTGGTCAATTATATAAATAATAATAATAATATGAAGATAAGAAAAGGAAAGGATATACAGAGTTATTTTAATATTTAATCGTGTCTAGTTCATATTTTTATGTAACTGTTAATCCAAAATGTTAAATAACAAATGTTTTTGCATGTCGTACGCAATCTGCTACTTACACCTCGTGGAATGTTAAATTACACTTTATGCCAAAAATAAAGGAATAGATATAGATAGATGGGATAGATATAGATAGATGGGATAGATAAGATAAGATTTGATTATTGATTTTGGTTGGAGTTGATAACTGCCTGTATACACTGTCGTATGTACATATACAATAAAAAGCTCTAGGGATAGGTGAACCGATGTTGATGGATCAATCTGAGAAAAAGAGTAGTAGATGTTGATGGGTCCATCTGAGTAAAGTGGTGTATGTTTATCTGTATTATTTTATGTAAGATATTGATAACTTTATTTGTTTACACGAAGTTTGAGGACAAACTTGAAGTCAGGAAAGGCCGAATGTTAGATATTTATTAGATAATTATTCATATTGGCTGGATCATATTATTATGGTAGAAGGATTGAGTGATGTGGCAACACTGACCATAGTAGCTTATAAAAGTGTGGGTATTTGTATTTGTAAGGTTAGTTTTTATCAAGCTCTCGATCTATACGACAGTGCAGTGCGATCGTGGTTTTACCCGGTTCTGTAATTTATTATAATTTAAGTCTTAGATTGTGAAGTGAAGTGAATATGTAATTAATTGTAATATTATAACAGTAAACCTATCGGGGCCCATGAGCGAGTTTGTTGCGTCGCTTCTTCTCCTCATACGGGACTTTCCGAAGCGATAGTATTACGTTGTTTCATTGCCTGCACTACGCCCACTGAATCCTGATACCACAGAACTTTAAACATGGTGTTCGTATCGCTTGGCAGTCGCTGACGCTATTACTGGTAAGGAAGGTGCTTAAGATTATAGAAGATTAACACTAGAAACTAATCGTTTTTAACCTTCCTAAATAACCGTCCAACATAACACTTATCAACATAATCAAATAAATAGCAACATAACATATAAAATGACTACAATAGCACGCGATTAGGCCGCCGCGGGCTCTAATTTACGCGGTTGGTAGAATTTGCATCGACGCCGCCCGTCCACCGACCACTAATTAGCAGTTAGCCAGCTTTTATTTCCGAGCCGACGTTATCTGAACCTCTGTAATCAGCCACTGTAACGCCCATAGACTGTGTACTAGGATGCCATGAATTTTCAGGAAGGTGTTTTGTTGGGTTGGAATATTTGGAAGAATATTTTGAGTTTTGATTCTACGTAGTCTGCTGGTGCATGCTTTGGTTGATTGTCCACTAGAAAAACTCAACCTTTATAGTGCCGAGAGGATTGAAAGAAGTTCAATATCTACAAAGAATAAGTGTAACTAAATAATGAGATTATTGTATTTAATTAACATCATATTATTGATAAATGTGCAAAGTCGGCAAATGCTGCAAAAAAATTGTACCATAATCCTAAATTCAAAAAGTTTATTAGCATTAAACCTCATAATAATCCTGCAATCACCCAAGCGTAAGTCTTAAAGGAAAACTTAAACATAGCTCTCAAAATAACCAGCCTTTTTAATAACTGACATAAACAAAAGAAAACTGAAAACTTTATCAATTTAATGAGAATATTTTCCTGACTTATAAATTTTTACCCGTTAATGAGTAAAAAATGGAAATATTGAGCTTGAAGCCTACAGTCGGAAAAAGTTTCCTTCCACAGACTGCTGAAAAGAAGCAACGCTGCAGGTTCCGTAGGCTGTTCTCGTTTGTGCAAAACCTTGACGGAAAACCCGATCATTCGAAATACACCTCTAAATCGACGATCTAAGATTTACTTTGCTTTGTGATTTCTTTTCTGTTAGACCATTTTGTGTTTAATGTGAAAAAGTTCGCTTTCAGGTTTACATTGTTGCCTGAAATTAGTTCCAGCTGAATGTCAGAGGAGATATAAAGTGTATTCAATCTGGAGTCGGTCCGTTATGTGTTCGAGTAAAGTTTCAGGCGAAACATTAGCATAATGATGACCATGAATAAATATAGAACTTAACGTTACAAATTTGGAGGCCATTTTGTTTTTGATGAATATAAGTATAAAATTTCTTCTGTCTCTTAAGGCGAATATATTGAACACATTTGATTATTTCTTAACTTTTATTTGATAGTTTTAACTACAAGTATGTTGAAAATTATATTCTGATTCATTTGCGACGCCTTTGAGGCTAAACTACAAAACAGATTTTGATAACAATATAAATAACATAAGTACCTACAAACAATATAAGAATCTTTAAAACACAGCTACGGACAGTTTTAATTAGTATGTAGGTTGGTATACGTATATCTATATGCGTAATTAATTAAAGAGCCGTGATAATGCAGTTTATCTTGGACCGTGGCAAAGCACGTAACATTGGAGAACCTTTCGTAACATCAAACACGTCTTTCAAACCGTGTATTCAGCAAAATAAATTATGTAACTTTCACTTTTTACTATAATAATAAACAAACTTGCTGTCGTCATTTCAACAAAACGATATAACCGCGGTCTTATCAATGAAGTGTGAATGAAATGTGTTGTGACGGAAAACATCGTAAGGAAATCATAGAACGGTTCTGGAGTACCAGTGCGCTCGTGGTGAAGCTTGACGTAAAATTTAAGTAATCAATGGTAGACGGTATCCGTTTAGGTGACCGCCTAGTGGTATTTCAACTCAAGCATTTTGGGTGCCGAATTCAGAAGCCACTGAAAGCCGTATCACTTAATTGTGATAGTCGTTAAGCTAGTTGGAGACCTAAAGAAAGAAAGAAAGAAAGAAAAATGATTTAATTCAGGACAACACACAACATTACATTAATGATAGGACAAAATATAAAAAATAAAATTAAAAAGCAGAACAAAAAATAAAAAAAAACTAAACAAAAATGTAATGTCGCGTGATGCCAAGAATAGGTCTCGACTCAGCATTGTGCTTAGGTCAGTAAAAAAAACTAACCCTCGCGCTGGTTTTCAGTCGAGGCCCACGTTCATGACATCACGAACATACAGTGAAACATTACATTACGTATAAATTTATACAATATAAAAATAAAAAAAAAAAAAAAAAAAATACACCATATATAAAAAACAAAAACAATCAAACACACATATAGTTACGGCATCCAACAAGAACAAGCAGAGTGAAAGAAACGCCGCGCCACGATATATTTATAATCTATGGTCGGTAACCTAACCACTAACCACTGCACTGCGCCTCATAGACCTCATAGGCATCTTGAAAACTCCGACAGTAATTTTACCATTAGCTTACCTCCACCAATCCGCAATGACATGAATGTATATGACGGGCCAGTTGGCGCAGTTGGTTAAGACTCTGGTAAAGATTCCACCTATTGCGCCGCAGGTCGTGGGTTCGATTCCCGCATTACATTTGTGTGCATGAACATGTCTGTATGTCCTGAGTCTGGGTGTAATTATGTATATTAAGTATGTATTTACATACAAAAAAGTAGTATATATGTATTATATCAGTTATCTAGTTTCCATAGTACAAGCTTTGCTTAGTTTGGGATCAGATGACCATGTGTGAGGAATCTCCCAGGATATTTATTTATTTATGTGGAGTATCTGCCCATTCCCTTACACCGATCATTGGCCTTTGTCACAAAGCAACAACCTGTTTATTCCAGCAGATCTACTAGAGAGTCCGTTTCATTCTAGACTTGGTGAGCGGACCACGTTAGGTAAGATCATTTTATATGGTGATGAAAATGTATTATATTTAAAAATAAGCCCATCAGTAGCAGAAAAAAAATATGGAAAATTATTATTTATTTATTGTTATCGCCTAGCTTGACCGATCCAATCGAACTGGAAAAAGCGTTTCAGTTCTAGAACATATTTTTTTTCAAAATTCGCATTTTGGCCAAAATCTTTCATATCAAATCTATTTGATTTTCATGTGTATCCCTACAGCAGATAAATACTATTTAAAAATCACTAATGTGATGACGACGATAGCTGAGGCAGTATAAAAGCCTATTTAAAGTGTATCAAAAAAAACCGGCCAAGTGCGAGTCAGACTCGCGCACCGAGGGTTCCGTACAAACCTGTAGGTATATAAGTAAATGGTAGTATAGACCTGAGTATTTGATATGAATTTCAATGTATGACGTATAAAAAAAACTGCTTACTAGATCTCGTTCAAACCAATTTTCGGTGGAAGTTTGCACCGTAATGTACATCATGTATATTTTATAGATTTATCATTCTCTTATTTTAGAAGTTACAGAGGGGGGGACACACATTTTACCACTTTGGAAGTGTCTCTCGCGCAAACTATTCAGTTTAGAAAAAAATGTTATTAGAAACCTCAATATCATTTTTTAAGACCTATCCATAGACACCCCACACATATGGTTTTATGAAAAAAAAAATGAGTTTCAGTTCTATGTATGGGGAACCCCCAAAATGTATTGTTTTTTTTTTCTATTTTTGTGTGAAAATCTTAATGCGGTTCACAGAATACATCTACTTACCAAGTTTCAACATTATAGTTTTTATAGTTTCGGAAATAAATGGCTGTGACATACGGACGGACAGACAGACAGACAGACAGACATGACGAATCTATAAGGGTTCCGTTTTTTGCCATTTGGCTACGGAACCCTAAAAACGATTGTCGCATCATAACCCATAACATAAAGGTCATACAAACTTGCCAATTTAATGACTACCTTCAAAATGTCTAAAGTTAGGGGCGCGTTACGCAAGTTAATACCAAAAATAAATAAAAATAACAAATGATATGCCGTGACTGTACCAATTTGTTTCTGATAATATTCCGCATTCACCCGGCCACCGATGTGATATAATCAACGTTTGTGTAACTAAAGGTGTGGTTCTTATAAGAGCGAAGAGCCTACGCGAAGAACTACGTGTAAAGTACCTGCTTTTAAAGAACAGAAAGAAAAACCGTACAGGTTTTTAAACGGCGGCAAAAATAAGGAAATAGCCATCCTCTGAGTTTTATCCGCGTGTAGCGTCAGAGCGAAATAATACTTTCAGATAGTATGTATAGGGTAACTTTATGTGCTATTTCATAGTAAACTTGAACCTTCCGGACCCTCAATAGTTTCAGAGAAAAAGAACTTTATCATTTATGTTCACTCCTGAAATTAGTAAACAAACTTCGTCATTCTTACGTCTTGAATAGGTATTTTACTATTAGATTTGGGATTTTTAATTCAATATTTTTACATATGAATTCTGTACTCTTTGTACATGCATATCCTTGAATATTGTTTCGGTCGGCCATTACACGCTTTATTACTACTATTAATCTCTGAACTCCTTTTTGAGGATATTGCAGGTACATAGAAGTGGCCATTTAGTCGTAATAACGGGTATTTTTGGGTCTCTTCGTCCTCATCATCAGCCTATAATGTCCCACTGCTGAGCACAGGCCTCCTTTCACAAATGAGGGTGAAAGGAACTGGGCGATACTCCACCACGCTTGCCCACTGCGGATTGGTGGAGGTAGGCTAGTGGTCAACCTACTGTTGGAGTGTTCAAGCCGCCTAGAAGGCCTCCAACTAGCTTAACGACTATCTCAATTAAGTGATAACCGGGACCAACAGTTTTACGTGCCTTCCGAAGCACGGAAACGCTCGATTTGAAATACCACTAGGCGGTCACCCATCCAGGTACCAACCACGACAGACGTAGCTAAACTTTGCCGATGGATTAAGAACGGCTAATCATGCTACACCACGAGCGCTTCATCCTAGTACACCATTTCCGTCTAACATTGTAATAGCTCGCTATAACTAAAACCGCACCTTTTGCCAAAATTTTGTCAAATCGAATCGCCAATCGTATTGCCTATTGGTCTCAGAAACCCATTTGGAAACAGTTCACTGAGTTCAAAAAAAATCAACTAAATATCTATCGCTATATAGATTATGCGTAGTAAGCCTTTAGCTATTTACTTGCTATTTCATATATATATATAAATATATATATATACCCTTTTTTCCTTTCACCCTCATTTGTGAAAGGAGGCCTGTGCTCAGCAGTGGGACATTATAGGCTGATGATGATAATATTTGAACAAATTTTAAACTGCTCTATTCTATAAGTTTTCATGCTTTTGGTTCTAATGAATCTAAGCTTGTTATGAAAACAGTAACTGCTGAGTTTATTACCGGCTCTTCTCAGCAAATTCAAACCTTCAGAACCGTTATTAGAGTCAGACTACTCATAAGTGGCTGCGAAAGTACATGAATAAGTAAAGTAAATAATTTTGAATTTTGAGTATTGTATTCGTGCAGTGGGTAAGTTCGCCAGAGCTCCATTAGGAGACACTGTCCTGGCAAAATGCAAGAACCAGCGATGTAACACCAAATGTCTCATTCGCACAGAGCGATTCCCGTCAACCCCTTTTTGGCAGGATTGGCAATTCGGGAGTTAAGTCTAGTAACCACTTACCATGACGCGAGCTAATAACTCCCTCTAAACATAAGTAGCAAAAAATCAGTCTAAAAAATATAATAATCATAATAAATATTGTCATAATTAAAAGAGCCATCTTTGTAATAAATATAAAAAGCGGCCCAAACCGGTGTCCGTTTTAACGAGCAATACTAGAAGTTGTTTCGTACCATGAAACGAATGTAAATTGCTCGACCAACAAACTCTGGCAATTTGGCTAAGTAAGTTCTGAACTGCTATGAGGCTGTAAAATAGTGGGATTTCCACTTTATTAAATAATAAACAATGTAACTACATACTTGTGGGTCATTTGATGTTTATATAGTAAACAGAAGTGAGGCCCTCGGAATATTATTTTACTAGAATTACTTACATCAAAGCAAAACCTTTTTATAGCGAATAAAAAGGAGGAGGTTCTCAATTCGTCTGTACCTATATAATTTTAAACTTTCAATCTTACCCTTCTTATGTGATGATATGGTCAAAAGTGGTCAACACATTAGCTTAAAATTTAATTAACTCTTAAATGCAGTCGCATTATTGACACTTGTCAAAACTTACTGCTACATATATTATATCATACAAACAGTCTTTTAAATCTGTAAAAAAAAACCCTGTGTACCTAATATTTTTCCAAAGGGGTTTCCTTACATAAACTAAATCCCGTAATTTTCCACACCATCTGAAAATACCTTGAAAAATATGCATATAAACTTCAAATTTTAAGTCTGACTTTTCCGTGTGGCGACGGAGAAAGAATACTAATTCCCGTCCCGGCTTCTCCTGGATTAACTCACCCACCGAATGGCAACGCTACGCGCCAATAGCATTTTTGTGTTCCGCCAGTGCGAACGAGACCTGGTACTTTGGAAAGACTTAAGCCGAGAACTATGAATGGTGCTTTTGCCAGAATCCGTGGCGAGATTATTTTGGATTCTTTTTCTTTTTTTTCCTTGGTTTATTTTATGAAATAATTCAAAGTATTCATAAACTACTGAATATTATGTGAGATAATAAATGAGAAGTATAACAGAATTACATAATTGGAACGAAGAAACAAAGGTGACAATTAGCGACCAGTTTTATTTTTAAGCAATCAATAAAATCACATTAAAATTCTACACACATAATGAACATTCCAAATGTCCAACCTTTTTCGGGCAACCTAAACTTTTATCTCGCAAATAGAACGTGGAAAAACCCCAAAACACAAAAGTCGAGCAAAAAGAAGGCCAAGTCTCGGAATCCACTGTATTATTACGTAATTAAACAAGAAAAACGTTGGTAACCGTTAAAAAAGGGGTAACAAATCTACGGCAAAAGGAAGCAGAAACGGTCAGGTAGCTATGTGCAAATTGCTCAGAATAGAAAGAATTTTCACTGAAAAAAGGCCTTAGGAAAGGGGATTGTAGGCTGGACGTTGCGGAGGTATAAACAAATGAATATACGAGCGTAGGCCGATCGAGTGAGAGATTGTGGTTTATATTATAGTCAGCGAAGTAGCTAGTATCTTTTAGCATTAACAAATGGAAAAGCAAGTTTTCTAGAAGTGTATTACGTCATATCTAAAATCTTAGGTGAAGTGAAGTGAAGTTTGGACACATTGTACTCATAGGTTTACTTCAAGCAAGCGAATTGTGTTAGAATTATGAATATTTTAATTTCTTGCAAAATCAGCATATTTTAAGCAACCCAACAAATTAAAAACCTAATTATCCCCTTCCAAAAAACACCATAAATATGTACTTAAAATCACAATTAAGGATACGTCCCCCATACTTAATCCGCCCAGTGCACATTATACCTATTAACGGGATTTCCCGGGATACAGTTATGAGTCCCGGACGTAATCCCAGTATAATTGTTGTCCGAGGAATGCCTTTAAAGTGCGCGGTCGTAATTGAGAGCATAAATATCGGCAAGCGAGCTTTTGATCCGGGATTTAGAATCTTTAATGAGCCAAAGATTTTAACGTGGGTTTGTAATTCTATAATTATTAAATCTTTTTTGCAGAAATGTAAGTCTGGAGTTTTTAATATTATGAAACCCTATACACGGTGGAAAATATCTGAATGAAATGGCGATGGACACGGCAAAGATCGTGGGATCGATGTGTGTGTAAAATATGTAATGAGTTACCTATCTGTTTTCCAGTACAAGCTCTACTCAGCTTATGATCAGATGGCCGTTTCCAATATCTCGAGGTCACCGGTCAGTGTAATACGGTAGTGTCACCTATTACGCCGCAGGTCGTGGGTTCGATTCCCGCACAGGACATGCATTTGTGTGCATGAACATGTCTGTATGTCCTGAGTCTGGGTGTAATTATGTA
Source organism: Achlya flavicornis (assembly GCA_947623365.1). Taxonomy (NCBI): domain Eukaryota; kingdom Metazoa; phylum Arthropoda; class Insecta; order Lepidoptera; family Drepanidae; genus Achlya; species Achlya flavicornis. Next base: position 15,432,766 of record OX392475.1, read on the forward strand.
TATTAAGTATGTATTTATAAACAAAAAGTAGTATATGTATTATATCAGTTATCTGGTTTCCATAGTACAAGCTCTGCTTAGTTTGGGATCAGATGACCGTGTGTGAGGAATGTCCCAGGATATTTATTTATTTATTAATATTTATAGGTACTTTTTTCATGTTCTCTTTTTTTATCGCCATTAGCATTTATTATTTTACTACTCAAACCGTTTCAAAAACCATCCATCTTTATTTCGATATTTTTTTCCTTATCTACACATCATCCACCCGTTTTTCGTCTGGAACCTTCAATAAGCACAATAATGCCAGTGACAATATAACAAAAGTACCATGTTAAAAGAAAACGAAAAGGTAGCAATAAAACGTAACCGATGCGACAGTAACATATAACGGGATCGCAATCGAAAAAGACCCTCCGATATACCTAGTCATCCCGCTGATTCCGCACTCGTGTACACCCGGCCTAATGGAACCACGTGAATCAATAACTGCTGACCGGCTCATTACAGGCCCCACTTTCAATCAACACCAACTACACCATTATCAACTTTATATACCGAGAAATAGAATTCGGTTTTGCTTGGTGTCATGAATGTTATAAGACCTTTCGCGGTGGTTCCAATAAAAGTGTCAAACTGCGATGTCCGAGCGAAGAAAAACAGTGAAATGTTTTTATTGACTATTAGTAATAAAATGGAAAGAGAATAGAAGTTTATTTTTTGGGGTATGATAGGGCAATGATACTTAGAGGTCATTGGCACCTAATAAATACAATAAGAGTTAATAGTGGATGGGAAATTAGCATTAAATGGTCAATAGACTTGAATACTAAGGTGGTGTTTAGGGAATGTTACGCACGTTTTGTAACTTAATGGAAGACTTGGATAGGTTATTCTCCTGTATCGAAGCATACAAGCACGGTACATAAATATACATATTTGATATATGTACCGTGTTAACAAGGTACCCTTGTAACATTGATAGTGTCTTGTGAATATAAATGCCTGTCAGATCTATAGTATCTTTGAGGTGCCGATCCCATAACGAGCGGACTAAAGTTCTGCGGTCAGATATCTTCGTGTGTTTTAGCCTTCACTATGTGCAATGATCAGAAGCGAGCGCCGCATAGATAGTGAACGCGGAACGCAGAACTCTAGACCGCTCGCTGTGGGATCGGTGTCTAACTAAATAAATGTAAATATACATTGTATATATACGCTACAATTCTAGACCACTCTTGGTTTTTAATAAATTTAGCAGGATAATTTTTTTTTAATTTAGCCTGCAAAAGACCTTAAAACAGGCTTGAGAATTTACATTATCATGTTTAGAATAGCAAATGAGATAACTTTAATTAGTACTTTTTCTCTTCATGCGTATGCCTATAATTTTCATCCATTTCACGTTTATCATCAGCTTATATATTTCCAAAAATGGATTAGCTGAATATCTAATCGATTGAAAAAGCCTGTTCCCATAATATTTTCCTTGAAAATTCACAAAACAAATACTGGACCGCAGAAATTGTAAATTTAAAATTTGCCTCAGATTCATTAATCATCCTTGAGGCGGCAGGCCGAAAGCCGACAAAGCCGGGGCCGGCGCAGACAACACCTAACAAACGGTCCAGTTTAAGTGCATCCCCTGTCTCACTCACACTTAACAGTGAAGAGTGGAAGCGCACGCTCATATTTCAATGTCGATTCCGGTATAGGGAACGCGATCCGTATTTTCTAAACAAAATTGTGTGTACAGACTACAACAAAAATTATTACAGCAATACGTTTGATATTGACCTTTGTGTCTAGCACAGCTGTGTTGGCGTTAGTCGTGAAATACAGTGACAAAAAAACGAAACACTTTGTGATTGGAATGTTACGCGTTCGACAAAAAATAAATAACTGTTGTGTTTTGAATACAAAAACAGCATTTATTTATTGATAATTTAAATTTGTTGAAAGACAGATTTAAAATTATGCATTTGCAAAAACCATGTTAATGCCAGTAAATTCGGATAATTAATTGTATTTACACACATACTAATATAATTATAAATAAATATCCTGGGACATTCCTCACACACGGTCATCTGATCCCAAACTAAGCAGAGCTTGTACTATGGAAACCAGATAACTGATATAATGCATATACTACTTTTGTTTGTAAATACATAATTAATACACATATTTACACCCAGAATCAGGACATAGAAATATGTTCATGCACACAAAAGCATGTCCTGTGTGGGAATCGAAACCACGACCTGCGGCGCGATAGGTGGAATCTTAACCAGAGCCTTAACCAACCGTGCCAGCTGGCCCGTCGAAATATAATATACCTATATAAAATAATAGAAATAAAATAATTATAAAAATATGATGGCCAAAGTTGAGTCAAGTTTTGAGTCTATATTCAAACAATCGAACTTATACCTCGGATCTGTAAATATTACGTTTATTTTCTAACTTTTGTAAAGTCTCAAAAGCAGGTTGTGTTATTCGAAAATAAACATCATATTAATAGATGCAGGCCGTAAATCACGAAGGCTAAAATGTAATTAGCAGTCCTGCAGGTCAATTTTCACTCAAATTCCTCATACCTAATTAACTTGCTTTATTAGCACTGAATATGCTAGGTATGCATTTCCTAAAATGTGATTCCGCTCGCATATTCAGTGACTTTGTGTTTATCATCGTTTAGCTATTCACCATAATATGAAGCTGTTTACTAACGCACTGGATGTCTTAGCCCCAGATTGAAATGAAATAGCGAGTAAATCTGATGCTGCATGATCTAAACGAAGCTTTACTACGAGTTGGTCTCGGACAAGAGAATAGTCATATTCTAAGCACAAGTTGTGCCGAAACCAATATAAGAGCACGGCTCTCAGGGTACAGAAATAATATACCTGGTACAAATGCTTCTGGGAACAACATATGTGCAGTGGCCTGTAAAAGGCTGATGATGGTGAATATGAAGCTAATTTTAAGATACTTTCCTCGAGATTGGTGATATATGTAGAGAGTCAGTGAAAGCATCACTGTGTGTCATGTGGGGCCAATGACTAGGTTCTATCCCTCGATTTTTGGTTTCCCGGGTTTAAAAGATTGTTATGTATCGTTGTGCTAAGTTTCATTCAAATACATTCAGCACATCCAAACTTTTGAGAGATCGAAAGTATTTGTGGATGCGTATGCATACTAAAACTTCAAACTTGATTTATTTATTATAAGAGAAGTTGTTTTTTCATAGGATTAACAAAATCATCCTAACTAATATTGTAAATGCGAAAGTGAGATTGTTTGTTTTTTTGTTGCGCCTTCACGCCTCAACTACTCAACGGATCATCATGAAATTTGGCATGCAGATAGCCTATGGTATGGTGAAGGACAAAGGAAACAAAGTTCTATCCCGTGAACGCGGGGAAACCACGGGGGACAGCTAGTACAATATAATTCTAACGAGCATCAAAAAAGGAATTTTGATTTTATTCACGATTGTGTCGTTACAATAAAATTTACAAATTAATCATTTATATTTTTAAGGAAATTGAACGATAAAATAAAAATAACAACATTATTAAAGAGATGTCGGATGCCATGTTAATGAAAGGTCGTTTCCTGAGGGTCGAGGTGCTTTAGATGGCTGCTGATAAGAAAGGGGAAAAATTAGGGAAAGGTTATCAGGCCTTTAACATCTATTTAGTTTATTCATTTTTCTATAACTTGAATACAGAAGTATATTTGCATCTGAACTCAGAATCGAACTCAAACTATCTCTGGAAAGGCATTTAAGCACTGCCTTAATAAACTACATGTCACTAGTAAATTTTAACAGACAAAGTCGCTGGTAAAAGCCAGTATTCCAGCGTTAGCATGAAACATGACAAGAATTAATGTATTTCTATATTGCAATCATAGCTACGTGCCAAATCTAAGTGACACTTCTCCGAAAATACTTGCCAACCCTCATATAATGCGCGGGCAAACGTAACGAGAGGACTGAATTATTTATATTCAGTTTAGTTTTCGGAATTTGATTTAGTAAATTTACATCTTTAATGGAAAATATATGAGATGAAATAAAATGCATTGCTAATCATAAATGGATTGTACAAACAAAGATGAGAAAAAATGTACCAAAAGAACGTAGATATCGCAAATATCGTTAAGACCAAAGAACGTGCTGTTAAGTTATTGGTTTCCAAATTTATTTTTGGTAACTTGAGGACTGATTTATCAATATCAATGTATATAAAAATACTTTGGCACAGCTCTTTTTGAATTGAAAAAGCCTAATTTTGACTTTTGGTTCAAAAAGTGTGATTGATACGTAGTACATAAACCTCGGATATTTTTTCTCTAATTAGTATACAAAAACTGATCTAATTTCAAATTAACACCCAAGTACCTACCGTTAATCTGGCTCTTGAATATCGACCCTTAGTGCAATTAATTAGCAAGTACCACCACTAACACATAATTAAATAAAAGTCAAAATTAGGCTTTTTCAATTCAAAAAGAGATGTCCCAAACTTTTTTTTATAAAAAGCTTGGTAGACAGTTTTAATTATTCAAAATCAACGACCTATTCGGGTCAACCGGGGTGGATCGAGGCTGGCAGTTTTAAAAATGAAACAATGGTCGGGTAATGAAGACCGACCGTACGTATGTAGCGATGTAATAGTTGTGTGGCTGCCACAGACTGGGGATTGAGATCGCTGCTGATTTATGGTGCCTGTAAATACTCCATACCAATTCTAAGTGGCTGTTAATAGCATTGAATAAGTTAATCACCATCATTAGTAATCAACGCTTTTCCAGAATCAAGCTTATAAAAGCTTGAATAAAGCATGTTTTTCTGAAAATGTGTTGCTAAAATGCAAAAAAAATATGTTTACTTAGTATTCACTGAGCAATCACAAGATCCTTTTACCCAGAATTTCAACATCATCTACATTACATTATATCTAGTTATAGTTCTTATTTTTTGTAAATTACAACTCTACTAGATTTTTTTTTTAACACTGTTTATCCGCATAGAAACAAAACGACAAAAATCGTCAAACAAATCTTCGTAACTGCGCGTAACTGTCATGTCAGTCTGAACATACCCTTTCGGACTCGTCCCATGTTTATTACTCACGTATTCGCTGACCTAACCGCCCCGATGAGAGACGAATAGTTCTTTTCAGTTGTATTTTGGCCGCGATGTAGAGCGTAACTCGTAGGCGATTGAATAATGGTCAAAATAAAATACATTATTTTATTTACGTCTCATCGTGTGTGACTAGAAGCGGTAAGTGACATACACAAGCACATAACCAAGAAGGGAAATTTCAATATGTGGGTAGTACCCAGATGTACCCAGATATTGCCGCTGAGCGATAGTTCTTCACAAACAAAATGTATGTAAAATAGAATTTAAGTCTACGGCTTATGCCTTAGCTTGATCCTGCTCCGTGTTCATCGATGCCACCTGGATCATCTGGTCACCAAGCCACACAGCTTGCTTCAGACCTACCTCGTCCGTCTGTTTTACAGTATGCTTCACAAGTACCATCGCAGCGGCCATCTTCGCCGCTTCTGCCGTTTTCACCGCCGCTGCTTCTGGCATTTCCTCCAGCAGTACCTCCACCAACGGCTCTAGCAAGCCAAGGTTACACTGAGCAAAGGGAAGCCGGAGAGAAAGGAAATGAGGCTACAAGGTTGCTCAACAGGTTCCGAGTACAACCGCTAGTTCACCGGCTGAAACGGATGATATAGACGAATTTTCTGATGCCCGGTCTGACGTCCCAGTAGAACCTTCTAAAATGTCTCACAGATCTAAACGTGAACGTGTAAAAGTAGATTACAAAAGGAATATAGAAGGAGAAGGAATGTTATGTATGAGAGCCATGTGTGCGTGCACGCACACATCCCTTTGTATACGCTACCTTCGAATACATCAGTGAACTCCTAGCTACGCGTTGTTTCACTCGTTACAACTTTTTTTCTTCTTAATTTATAGTTTCTTTGATACAACTCGATTTGAACAAGGTTAAGACAGTTTACCGTCACCTAAGAGTAATTTTCCGTTCTGAGGACATTAATCCTTATTGATATTTCGCAAAACTTTCTTCAAAAAATATAGCACATTTCATTTGAAGGTAGATATTTAACCGTCCAATATTCCATCCAGTTAGATTGAAAATTCTTTACGCAGAAACACGTTTGATGCGTACCTTTGAAAGCAAATTGAATTTGTTTCAGTTACGCTACAAAATCTCTGTTATGTGGCAAAAACTTTTCCTGTAGAAACTAGTTCAGGATTAATACTATTTTACACTTCACAATATAAATATACTCGTACATAAATTCGTACGAAAGTATGTTTGTAATACTTTATGAATTAATAATGTAAATATATTGGACAATAAAAATTTAACCGACTTCATAGTACACTAAGAAGTAATCAAATCCTGATCAATAACAATGGGACCAAATGGAAAGTGCCCTTCCAAACAAAAAAATAATTTCTCAAATCGGTTAAAAAATGATGGAGATATGAGGCAACAAACATAAAAAAAAACAACTGAATTGAGAACCTCCTCCTTTTTTTGAAGTCCTGTTTTTGATGTGGCGCTTTTAATCATTACACACAGAGACCGCGGCGGTCAAGGAGAAAGCACGTTGGAGTACCATTCACGAAAGCTGGCAAGTCAGGTGACACGTCTGAGCTATCGGAAAATTTACTAAGTGACACTAGCGATATTTTTTGTTTTAAAGTTTAAAAGCGAGTATGATGTGTGTTAGTGAATATTGCAGAAATCTAGAACTCTAGACTGCTCGGTGTGTGCACAATAGTGACCGCGGAACGCAGAACAGTGATCGCAGAACTCAAGACCGCGTGTTGTGGGACCGGCGCCTTAAGGGATAAATTAGGAGCTGCGGGGGGAAAACTAGGCTTCTATCAAAATATACAGGGAAAAGGTTAATTTAAATAAGTTTAAGTAATACTTATTTAATCGGTAGTTGATATAATGCACAGTAAACTCATAAATAGATAATAATTGAATATTAATCTCATACGCTTGTGCACTAGAGCCTAATTATTGTTAATTTATTGCTGAACACCAAACGTATGTCATATGTTAGGAAATTAATATTAATTATAGGAAACATTGTCATGGGAGTAAATTGTTACTGATAAATAGAAATTGTTAGGATTTAGTACAATTGATAGGAGAATTTGTTAGGATTTATGTTTTTACCTCAGGCCTAAGGTAAAAACATAAAAAATACGTGTTGAAAAAGGGCAATTTCAAACCAAAAATTTGAAAAGTCTAATTTATAATTTGGTTCTTGTGTTTAAATCGGTATGTTTGTAGAACTCAATATCGTAGCGTCGACAAAGCGTGAATAATACCCATGTTTTAAGAGTCTATATGCTAAGCTAATGTAAGCGCTTTAAGTGTATTTCGAACCTGTGGTAAATTCAACCATTCATGTACCAATTCATCGTTCATAAGCGCCTTACCAGGGCCTAAATTGCATAAAAAGCTTTTTGATTTTGATTTTGATATTGCTTCATCACGCAGGCCGTATGCTTGCCGCCTTAGATGGATCAAAATATAGAATTTGAGCATCAAATATCGGGATGTCTTAGATATAATGAAAACCCTGGCATTTGCTATAGCATATTGAACCTTGAGAGCCAGTTTTCTAGCTAAACTTTATGCACCTACTTACCACACATATATTGATGAGATTATGATAAAATGCAAGCGTATGTATAATAAAAACCCTGAAATTTTACTAAAATTAATATTTTGTTACCTGTTGAAAAATTGTCAAAAGTCCATACAAAAATTAATTGAAGAACATTGAAAACACTGCAGCTGCATTTTAATGTTCTTGAATGTTATGGGCAAATTGTGCTTAAACACAAGCCAATCGTATGTAAAAGCCATTACCCTCATTCCGGGTTAGTCGTGTAAAAAGACACTTAATTGGTGTCCATTTGCTGTCCACTCAAAAACTCATTATACGTAGTAATATAGGCATTGTATAGACATGTTAATGAACAATAATATTAATTACAGCATTGCAACTGACGGCAAATTGCATTTCAACCCCTCAAGCTACCATTTGCATGTCAGTTACGAGTACTGAGTATTGTCAAAATAATTTACTTTAATTTTACCGTCAATAGTTTTGAGTCAACATTTGTTTTGATTATATTTTAAGGGAAATAAAATATCGGTGTGAATTTTACTTTAAAAAAAAAAGTCATTAATTAAGTGTAGGCCCTGGTAAGACACTTATGAAAGTTAAATTAGCACATACAGTTGAATTTACCACCGGTTCGGAATACACTTAAAATGAGAAGAAGAAACTTTGTAAATCACTTCAGGAAACTCAATAAAAACTGAAAAGACCTATATAACTTTTACCACAACACTACATTAACCCGTTTCTATGATAAATCTGATGGAGTTGCAGATAGAAAACAGAGGCTCCAAAGTTATCAACAGTGAGATTCATCTATAAAATCTACATTAGCATTTAGTATGAGAGGCTTAAATCAGGGTCCACATAGGCTATGGTAGGCTTTCCATACCTTTAAACGTTACTTAGAACATGATTATTTCCTTTCACCGGAAAGCAGTGTCCATGCTATTGATACTATTGAATCTTGGTAATTTTTAGGCATAGAAAATAGTTCATTAGTTTTTCGGTGAAAGACTTCTTCATACAGTAAACAGTACCGCCATTTGTTTAAAATCGATCGAACTACGAAGTGCCGCGTTGCATAGGTGTACGATGTTACCTTGTATGTGCGTACAATACACATATGCGGGAGAGAGATAAGCAATGGACGAGCGAGCTGTTCCGCGGACCGCAGACGACTGAGTCGCGTTGGCCCTAAACTGCACATTTTAGGGCCAGCGCGTTGGTGTCATTTTGTTTTTCGGTTGGCCCGGTCCTTACTCTAGTAATATATAAGTCAATGGCTGAAATATTCTAAAAAAATAGCGAAAAAATAATTGCCTCGTTATTTTGTGCGAAATTAATTTGAAGCAGACTCCCATAACCGTCAAATAAATTCCACAGTGAAACTGTGTCCCTCAATTTCCAAGTAGGTATGACGTTATATTAATTTACCTCAAAGCAGAACAGCGCACAACTTTAATCCCCCGATCCAAATCTCTGAAAAGAACCCAACAAGAAAGCGCGTAATAAAACAAACCGTTGCGTCCCATGATAAGATCTTCTATACGTGGTCCCCTGAAGTTAATCATGAACCTCACTCCCTATTTACATAATGTTTCCTTTATCCGCTAAACTTGGTCTCAGGATCTGAAAGTTTTGCGTCACCCCATCCCCCGCCTTTCCTTCAAGCGCTTTGTATGAAAATGTATACGGTACAAACTGTAAGCATGAATTAAAATATTTGTTTTCGACTTGCTGTCTAAGAATGTCACGTTTTAAATCATTTGGGTACGTCTAGATTTGTATATAGGGTGACTGGTAATTAGTAAACGATACTTAGACACTGATTGTACTCATGATAACAAACAACTTACCCGAAGAAACAAATAAGGATAACTTAATTAAATAAAAGCTGATGGTGTATTCTTATTCTCGGTAGGTACTAAAAATTATGGGCTCATATTATTAACCGTCCCTTATTTACTGAAAAGAAGTTGGCTTAAACAAGCTAAATCTGTATTTACACCGTTGGTAAACTTGGTAATTACCACAAAAATGAATTATAACACTTTTTCCAATGGCCGCCATTATTACCATTATACTTTTCTGGTGTTGCCATTCCTCGATATTCAAATACACAATATCAAAATAAACCGTTTTACACTTTCATAATAAATAATGCTGACAATTAATTATAATTAATAAATATTCAATGGTATTTGAAATTTAATAATATTCAAATAATATAATGTTAATGCTAACAATATGCTAAGTAAATTTTAAAAAAAAGTTTCTTTGGGAAAGTTATTTGTTATCATGAGTACAATCATGTGTCTAAGTATCGTTTACTTATTACCAGTCACCCTATATAGTGTTATGAATAAATTGTTTGCTCGTTACTCCCGGTTACTAGAAGCCGGGGGCCCAAGTCTGCTATTACAATAGTTTTCAAATGAACTTTCAGTGGTCTTAAAATTGTGAAAGTTTTAGTTTTCATTATGGCGTCATTATGGCGCCATTATGACGTTATTGTGTTAGACTACCAAAACTGTTAAATGTCACAACTTTGACACCACTGAAAGTTCATTGGAACACAATTAATGTAAATCTCTTATCACAAGCTTACTTTTCACTGTTTGATCAGTTTTGATCGTAGTGCAACATTGATTCGGGGTTTAATAACCGGCGGATAGTCGTTAACGTTTTTTGAAGCTATAAACAAACTGAATTTTACTGTGACGATGCATATTATGAATATCTGTATATATAAAATTCAAAGTCCTGACTGACTGACTGACTGATATATCAACGCACAGCCTAACCGCTGGTCCTAGAGACATACAATTTAGAGGGTATATTCTTTGTGAAGAGTAGGTATCCACTAAGAAAGGGTTTTTCGAAATTCCAACCCTAAGGGGGTAAAATGGGGGATGAAATTTTGAATGAAAGTCCGTCAGTTTCGAAGTTAGGGTCTTCAAATTTTTTGTATAGGTTGAAGATTGAAAATTAATTTATACGTGTCTCAGCGTTTTTAATAATTCCACCCTCGAAGCGGGATGGAGTTGTTTTGTTTTGTTTTCTTTTATTGTTGTAGAAAAATATGTCATTTGTTTCCTGTAGGCCACGCGGGCGAAGCCGCGAGCAGAAGCTAGTATTATATAAAATTGCATATACTTTATTTCTAATTCTTACTACTCGTACAACATCAATTTTCAAAATAATTCTATTATCATACACTTCATCAAAAACCATACAAACCTGACCCTTCCATCCCTAGTTATCCCTAACACGTCGTATATCACCCTAACATTACACTGGTGGCACATAATTGACTAAACATAGTAAAACACGCACATCGTACACATGAGTGCAATACATCGCCAACATAATGTATTCACAATGAATGTGACACGTACAGTCAGTAACATAAATGTTCAGTCATATACTTGCGTCTAAAAATTTAAATAATAGACACTTGTGATTTTTTTTCGTTTTACTGGACGCTGATAGATTATAATAACATAGAATCCAACGCAAACCCCAATAAGTCAATAGTAAATAAAGGTAGGAAAATAAAACTTTAAGCTCAGTATTATTTTATTCAGTAAGCTTGAGAGAGGTAGAGCATAGCATCTATTCGCTCAAAGAGCGGACCGACTGAAAGAATACCGCAGCCAAATAACTTTATGTTGTGTAAAGTTTTGTTCCTGCGCGTGAGTAAGGTCGCCAGACCTCATAGGGGGGAAAGGTCGGTAACGCGAGAGGGATGCTTCGTGTGTTGCAAGCGTCCATATGGCTACGGTAATCGCTTACCATCAGGCGGGCCGTATGCTTGCTTACCGACTTAGTGGTAAAAAAAAATGCTAACTCAAGACTTCTGAAGTAAAATATCCGACAGCTCTTCTTGATTTGATTTTCGAATAAAATCTATCTATGTGATCCCAAATTAAGCACAGCTTGTACAATGGGAACCAGATAGGTAACTGATATATATTATGTACTGAACAACTAATCAATCACTCGCCAAAAATAATATGAGAATCAAATTCATAATTCTAAAACACGTACAGTGCAATACAAGGAACATAATGTATTCGCAATGAACGCGCGTGACACGTACAGTCGGCGTAATATATTGTGGCCGGCCGGGATCGCGGGATGCGAATTTAATATCTGTCAGGGCCAGAGTGGCCCGCGAGCGAAGTCGCGCTCCAGTTTTACAAGTTGGATTAGACCCCAATGTGAGGACGTGCGAGAGGATTGCCTGTAATTGAATAGGGGGTTTTCACAAATTATGTTTTTGGGTTACGTTTGATATGATATTTTTCGTAAGTACTATGTAATAGAGTTGGTAATTCACGTTGCGACTTCATATATTTTTTTTATTATATAGGAAAAATCCACAGCCACATCCACAGCGGTTAATAAAGTTAAAATTAATCTTACGAGTTATTCTGTAAGGTCATTATTGATTTTCTTTGATATGATTACAGACCAGAATAGAAAAAAAAAGATTTTGAGTTATCTTGTGTGAGTTTTGTGTACGTGCATGTTCGTGTTCGTGCTGTATATAGGATGGGTATTGATTACTTTTTTCCTCTACGCCGTAAACCCAGTAAATAAGTACATAAAATAAAGCTTTTAGTTGCAATTCTATTAGAAAATATATAATTATATTAATAACAATGTCGCTCAACTTGTAATCGCGTTAACATAAATTATTCACACTATAAATAACATGTTCATGACTCATATTTTGCGTGCATAATAATAATTTTATGCGTTATGTGTGCATTACTATGCAATCAGATATAATTTAAGAGGGCAAATATGACATACTAAGTGTTATATAACTACATAATTTATAGTACTCAAAGAAAACAAACAACTTTTAAATTAGTAATATTTATGTAATGTGATAGATTAGTTGAAAAAAAAACTACTTTCATAAATTTAATTAGTATAGTAGAAAGAAACGGACGGTCGATGGAGCAGAAGAGTCTTAGAGTAGAGACTGCGTCTTGGCAAACGTAGTGTGGGGCGCCTGCCAGCCCGATGGACTGACGACCTCAAAAAAGTGGCCGGACTGGGCTGGATGCGGGTGGCAAGAAACCGGAAGGAGTGGCGCGCTCTGGGAGAGGCCTATGTCCAGCAGTGGACTTAAAGAATGCTGATGATGATGAAAAAAAACTAGAACTAAAAGACGTTAACTAGTTTGTTCTGTATTCCGGTTCCAATCCCTATTTAAATCTAAGATTCTGAAGATTCCATTGTATACACAAATAAATAAAAACTCTTGACATTGCATTTCCTAGTCCGGTATCAAATGCACCGGTCGCACCGGGCATACAGTCGGCCGCACGTACCGACTCGTATTGCACTGTTATGAGACATCTCATTTTACGTGTTCTCTATTGTGCCCGATGGGAGTGCCGCTGTTTACTCCAAGGATTTTATATGTACATTTTTCATACATAAATATTGTGCATTTTGTCAGCGAAAACTTGTGACGACGAGTGTACTTGTGATCAAGATGTGAAAGATTGAAATAAATAAATAAATGACTGGAAATAAAATATAATAATTCACCTACTATTAAGAAAATTTAGTTTTTTTTTTATTGGAATCCAGGTTTTAAAAATCTTTTTTGTAGGTTTTATTAGTATGTAACAAATAAATTATAAAGCGGAAAGTGACACAAATTACTTTTTTCATCCCTAACTAAAACGCGAGTGAACAACGGTGTACACTGTACAGCAAATATATTATAATTTTCCATTTTTGATTGCTGGATCAGCAAAATGCATACAATTGAAGATGTCATTTATTTAAATAATCTGACTAAAATGAGCGGCCGAAACAGAAAAGGCCCTCACATAATGGTCAGATTGATTGAATATAAGTATTTTAATTACTATACAACAATAGCTGTAGAAAATAAGATCTCTGGATCCTCCAAATATCACCCTAACAACACAAACATACATCAATATCCAATACAGCAACACGACTAATGCCCGTATTATCTGGCATCGAATAATAAAACAATAAAGCTAGTTGGCAGAGGCCGAGAATCAGAAATTATACGTTTCATCAGATACATAAATACCACCGCCAGTTCAAGTCAAACATTACTCGGTGGATGTCACTTGACTTTATGCGGTTCGGGGTATAAGCTGGTAGTGGGTAGCAGTGAATATTTAAGAGTTGGAAAATTTAACGCAATCAAAAATTGTTGGTCATCTAACGGTGCGTCTATGCTACACGAAGCAAGCACGAGCCAAGCCTCGAACGAACATCGGTCGTTGTTCGAGTAGCGTGGACGGACTTGCGAGCCTCGAACGAGCATTCGTCTCGCGCTCCGCCCGATTGACAGTTTTTTCATGAACACAGGGATTCGCATCGCGCTCGTTGTAGGCTCGTTGTCGTCCACACTTGTCATCGCGAGCAGCGAACGAATTCTGTTCGTTCGTGGCTCGGCTCGTGCTCGATTCATGTAGCATGGACGCACCATTGATCTCAATATAATGCAGAAATAATCGAGAGCGTGCAGCAAATGTATATGAAAAGATTGACCAGCCAGACAGTCGGCTCAACTTTCCTTCATACTCCTCAGTGATTAACATGATAATGGCTTATGAGACCATGGCTTATGAGACCATGAGCAATTGTGTGCACTAATGTAATAGAATAAAGACCATAGTCTTTATTTTATTCCGTAGTTATTTTATTCTTTATTTTATTCCACTTATGACCGGGAGCTATGCCGTTTGTGTTTTTGTGGTAGAGGAATGGTGATATCTCACTTAAAGCATCCTTGATGCGGTTGACTTATACAAAGACTAAAAGGCTAGATGTGACAGATGATTAAATTGAAAATGGGAGCCAGCATAGTACCATGTGTTTTACTCATAATATACCTCGATATTTTGGGGTGATTTATTACCTAACAATATAAGGTTCAATCGGTTACCATGTTTTTTAAATCATCGTACTTTGAATTTAAAAAAATCTAGCTCTTAAATTACTGTTATCTCTCCTAACTTAAGCCCCAAACTCACCCTAAGTAATTCTGCCCACCCAGCGAGGGGTGATTACCCCTTTATTACTCCCCCGTGCGAGCCCTAATGCATGACACTATTAGTCTAGATGTGAACTAATGCTTCCAATGTCTTTTTTATAAAGTTATTGTTGTTTATGAGTTAAACGTGGTAAAAGGACAATTTAGGTTATCGTAATACAGTATTAGAAGTGTGCGTGATACAGGGATGGTGCAAATAGAGAAAATCCTTTGTGAAAATATGGGTAAGTAGCCTAGGTAATATTAACATAGTACGAAATAAAATTTTTGGAGGGCAAGTCAATATCCTCATATTGTAGAATTTAAACAATTGTCTACATTTAAAATTGAAGAACGTGTTTGCTGTGAGGTCAGATGGGCCTACTTTAGACAGGTTTATGAAGCTGCACGTCATGTGTAATGCTTCATAAACAAGCTGTCAATTTTTCTATTGTTGTCATGTTTTAAATTTGTGCTAACATAGCTCTTAAGATTTGTGTATCTATTTACTAAAAATCTATGGACCCTGTTGTCTGATAATAAATGCATTTTATTTTTTTATTTTTTATTTTTTTTAAATTTTGAATCAATCAGCTCCTTTATAGAGCAATCATTGAAGCGCTCGTGGTGTAGCATGATTAGCCGTTCTTAATCGATCGGCAAAGTTAAGCTACGTCTGTCGTGGTCGGTACCTGGATGGGTGACCGCCTAGTGGTATTTCAAATCGAGCGTTTCCGTGCTTCGGAAGGCATGTAAAGCCGTTGGTCCCGGTTATCACTTAATTGTGACAATCGTTAAGCTAATTGGATGCCTCCTAGGCGGCTTGAAAAATTCCAACAGTAGGTTGACCACTAGCCTACCTCCACCAATCCGCAGTAGGCACGCGTGGTGGAGTATCGCCCAGTCCCTTTCACCCTCATTGGTGAAAGGAGGCCTGTGCTCAGCAGTGGGACATTATAGGCTGATGATGATGATGATGATAGAGCAATCCGATTTTTTTTGACAGAATTTCCCTGTATCGAATGTAGCTAATAATGTTAAGTACTATATTTTTTTAAACGATGCCTATATCTCACTCTTTATATTAAGGTCTAATATATGGGGCATAAATTAGATACCACACGGTATTTGATTATTAGATCATTTATACTAAACAGTAGGAAGTAACAATTAAAAACTATTAACCCTTGCAAAACATATCATAATTACAAAATTCCTTCAGAAAAAATACCTTATGTGCAGTTGGCGTGGTAGGTAAAATACCCTACCTAATACGTCAAAGATCGTGGGATTGATTCCTATCCAGGACAAACATTTATGATTGTCTGTGTGTTCTGAGTCTGGTGTCATTATCTATACATAGTTAGCATATTAAAAAGTCTGCTTAGTTTAGGATTAGATGGTCGTATGAAGATTTATATAAGAACCAGCCTAATAATGGCTATAAAAAATAGTACAAAGAATCTGATAGCAATATCAAACTTTCAAAATACCAGCAAGTGAGACAGCAACTATTCGCTATCTCCCTCATTCTGATATCACTTGTACAATTTGAACCAATCTTATTAACCTCCAGGCGTCTAGGTCATACCAGAATATCTGTCTGCGAGAGCCACTCGACAAGTGCAGGTGTCATTCTGCGATGAACTCGTTTGAAGTGGGGAGCCAGAATTTAAGGCATCTTAGGATTTCACGAGATCACCTGGATGTTATCTGGTCATCTGGACTGGAAGGGATTTGAAAAAAATATTTTTATTTTACGGTAGAAAATTCGTTAGTTCGCCACTTCAGCCTGAATTGTCGGTTCTTGCCAATTCTTCTCTGTTGAAGGGTGACTTTCAAAACAGTGATTTCTTCAGTAGTTTGGACCTTTCTATGTTTTACTAATGGCTATATTTATAATCTTTGTGGTGGTTTATTTTTTATATAGAAATATTTAAAAAAAAAATTACTATAGGCATATAGAACCGATAGAGTATTACACCCAGACTCAGGACTTACAGACTACAGACATGTTCATGCACACAAATGCATGTCCTGTATGGGAATCGAACCCACGACCTGCGGCGCGATAGATAGAATCTTAACCAGAGTCTTAACGACCTCGCCAGCTGGCCCGTCAAATGTGAGTTTGAAATCTAGTCAATTAATCAAATAACGTCAAAATCTCGATTAGTCTGCTTAAATTACGGTAAAAATAAGAAGGTTAATTTTAAATTAACGAAATCTTTTCTTAAGAATAACATTTTAAAATAAGGCATTATCAAAATCATTTTTACTACCAATTTTATGAATAAAAGGCACCTTGATATTTAAATATACTCTGTTATGGAAGAGCGAGGTCTCCTAGCAAAAGTATTTCTATACTTTAAAGGATCTCCACTACGTTTATTGCTGTAGTATTGTATTTGTATTGTAAACTCAATACAATGTCACATCCAGCGCACCTATATCTGTAATCCACTCTTGCCAGAGCAAATACTATTTGAGACAATGATAAGTGGATTGGACCGCTCTCATATTGCGCCCCTGTTTCAAATTTAAACAGTGTGACTTGAATCAGAAGCACTATCCAGTGTTTACTCTATACTTGTGATACCGTATTGTTTCTGTTACTGTTTGTGCTTTCTTGTGATTGGGTTTGTAAGTTTGATTTTAAGTTTGGGTTTGTTCGAAATAAAATATAAAATTTCATGTTATACGTTCAATCATAATGAACTCGAACTTTTTTTAAACAAAGTATTCTTTAATTTAAATGTATATACTCGTAGGTACCTAATTGGTCTTAAAAGAACTTCGTGAAGAGAAGTAATTTACTTTTTGAGATCGCATAATTGTTGTACTTTACAAAATAATAATAAAACCAATAAAATTTTAAAAAAAATACAAAATTATCAACTTATCAAAACACTCCAGTATTTATAATCGAACAGTACATGATAATTCTAACTGGCAACCATTTTAACTTGTAGGTATGATGATAATTTTATCATAAAATGGAAGGTTTGTCTAACTAAAGTGATAGATAGATATATAGATAGATAGATAGATAGATAGATGGATAGATAGATAACTCTTTATTGTACAAAAGTATTTAACAAAGTATAAAAATAAATTACTGTAAGGCGGTCTAATCGTGAAGCGATTTCTTCCAGACAACCTTAGTATGGAGAGTGACACACTTAACGAGTTCCATATCCATATAAGAACACACTAGCCACATGTAGGTATACATACCATCAGTGACAAAACGTCATTAACCCGGCTCCTTACTTGAGAATCGAGTACCATTGGCTCGCTAATTGTGAGCGAAGCCGAGAATACCTGAGCCACTCGAGTGTCGATAAGTGACGGGCTACGAACGATGTAGCGCTACGGTGCTACGAGCCTCTACGAGTACGTCACTAATGGGTCGTAATTAACAGTTCTTTTTATGGTGGCGATTAGTTTTAGTTCTTATATGAAGTTAAAATTACTAGTAAAAAAAATCTAAGGTAAAGGAAAGAGAAAAAATTTCCACGTATTCATTAATCAGAAAAAAAAACAACAAAGGCCTAAGTTCTGACAATACTATCCCTCGCGGTTTCACCCGTATTCTCGGTATAAAAAGTAGCCTATGTCCTTCTCCATACCATAGACTATCTGCTTGCCAAATTTCATGATGGTCGTTTGAGTAGCAAAAAAACAAACTCACATTCGCATCCAAACTAATATTATAAATGCGAAAGTGATTTTTTTTGTTTGTTTGTTACGCCTTCACGCCTCAACTACTCAACGGATCATCATGACATTTGGCATGCAGATAGCCTATGGTATGATGAAGGATATAGGCTACTTTTTATCCCAGAAATGCTGGTGAAACCGCGGGGGACAACTTGTTTATAATATAGTTAGGATTAGGATTATATCATTAGCCATTCATCATCAATCCTGGTTCACAAAAATCATACGTCAAACAAATTGATGTCCCAAAATAGACGAACTTCGACTGGTAAATATCTGGCATAACTCCAAGGATTTATTTTATGTTACTTATAAAGTATTGTTTCCCATTCTGATACATCTGAACTGTTAAAGCGGTGTAAAAACTAGAAGTACTTACGAGTTGTAAGTTTTTATGTTACAACTTTACATTGTTTTGAGTTTCGTTGCGCGAGAGGTGGAACCTAAACCGGAGCCTTTATTGTGCTGAGCCTCAATAATTTATAAACTTGGAAGAGAAGTAAAAAGGTTACATTTGTAATAAAAAGTGCCGTTTCACTGATCAGTTTGGTTGTTTGCGCTTGAAAGTTTGTATGTTTTATTGTGATTGGTGTCAATTATGATTAAAATGTTAAAGTGACATTCGTCGACAGAAGTTACATCATCATCATCATCATCAGCCTATAATGTCCCACTGCTGAGCACAGGCCTCCTTCCACAAATCAGGGTGAAAGGAAATTGGCAGATACACCACGCGTGCCCATTGCGAATCGGTGGAGGTAGGCTAGTGGTCAACCTACTGTTGGAGTTTTCAATCCGCCTGGAAGGCCTCAAACTAGCTTAACGACTATCACAATTAAGTGATAACCGGGACCAACGGCTTTACGTGTCTTCCGAAGCACGGAAACACTCGATTTGAAATACCACTAGGCGGTCACCCATCCAGGTAACGACCACGACGGTGGTAGCTTAACTTGCCGATCGATTAAGAACGGCTTAAAAAGTTATAAGAGCGCTTCAAAAGTTACATAAATTTTAGCAATATCTTTTAGCATCTTAAAGGGTTTTTCACAACAAATAATATTGAAACATATTTGTCATTGAACTAAACCATACAAAATATTGATAGAGCGGTTGTACTAGACTATGTGCCGTGAGCACAGGTATGTGCAACGGTACCTTGTGACGAACTGCACGTTCATAGTTTATACGACTAAATACTTATAATGAATGAAAACTCGTTTATTATCGATACAATTACCGAGAAAAAAATTACATTTCTGGCAGTATTTGACGGGCCAGATGGCGAGGTTGGTAAAGACTCTGGTCAAGATTCCACCTATTGCGCCGCTGGTCGTTGGGTTCGATTCCCACACAGGACATGTATTTGTGTGCATGAACATGTCTGTATGTCCTAAGTCTGGGTGTAATTATGTATATTAAAGTATGTATTTACAAACAAAAAGTAGTATATGTATTATATTAGTTATCTGGTTTCCATAGTATAAGCTCTGCTTAGTTTGGGATCAAATGACCGTGTGTGAGGAATGTTCCAGGATATTTATTTATTTATTTATATCACTAGATAACGATATATCTATGAATGCATCTATATGCTCACGCTTCGTACAAGGTAAAATTGTTAATGCTACACTTAATTATGCTATCTTACTTTATAAATTAAACAATTTTTTCTCTGAGTAAAAGCAAAAGTTTCCACACATTCCCTGCAAACATAAAATACCCTAAAACAATGTCTTAGACCATAAAATCAAAGTATTGCACACAAAAGACCCACATAATAGCCTCGCACGTTGTTAATACTAACATGCTCATTCGTTTACACGAAAAAGCTTGTGTAATTAACAAAGTAATTACATGCTTTGTAACGGGAACCGACAAACAGTGCACTTTAATTATTGAATGAGGGGTGGTAAAATACTAAGAGTAGGTACCGTCTGACGGCACCGGACCGGCAACCTCTTTCATTGTTAATCATATCAAATTGTGTGACAGTTTTGTTAACTGGGTGTTGACGTTATGACGTAACTATAAATACACTAGTGGGTCTGTAATAATAATAATAATAATATCCTGGGACATTCCTCACACACGGTCATCTGATCCCAAACTAAGCAGAGCTTGTACTATGGAAACCAGACAACTGATATAATACATATACTACTTTTTGTTTGTAAATACATAGTTAATATACATAATTACACCCAGACTCAAGACATACAGACATGTTCATGCACACAAATGCATGTCCTGTGCGGGAATCGAACCCACGACCTGCGGCGCAATAGGTGGAATCTTGGAGTCTTAACCAACTGCGCCAACTGGCCCGTCAAAGCTGTAGATCTCGCGAGTCTCGATAATTACATGTCATTATTTCGTTGATTCAGTTTGAAAAATACATATACATAACATAACAACAGGGGCCCAAGTCTGCTATTACAAATGTGTTCCAATGAACTTTCAGTGGTGTCAAGATTGTGACATTTTACGGTTTTGGTAGTATACTTACACAATTGCGTCATAATGACGTCATAGTGGAGTCATTATGACGCCATTATGAACCACCATTATGACACCACTGAAAGTTAATTGGAACATAATCGTAATAGCAGACTTGGGCCCCAGGTATATAATTACCTTACCTGTTCATAAGCGAATTAAATTAAGTTAACGATAATCTCTTTAATAGTCATATAATACTGATTCTTATATAATTAGTAAGAAGCTTTAAAGTTCAAAGGTATAAAAGATTAATAATACTTACCCCTACTTTTGAAGCCGAATTTTGTTAATCTCTACAAAATTAACATGAATTGTTAATCAGGTATTAAATAAAGATAAATTATGTAATTTGACATTGAATAATTTGACCATGAATTCGGACTAAATATAGATGGAAAAAAACTGAACCATCCCCATTTTGCGAATTACATTGTTCGAAGAAAATCCTCACAGGTTAGGGGAAATTATACGAGACCTAAATAATGAAAGTGAACAGGCTGGGCTATCTATGAATGCAAGCAAAACGAATCTATTAACAAATTCAGTCATCTATGATATTCAAATCAATGAGCAACCTCTCGAATATGCGGAAGAGTTTATATATCTAGGGAAAACAATCTCTCATACAGATCTGACTACCAAAGAAATTAAAAGAGGTTATGAAGTCAACGAATATCAGCAATGGAATTAAACAGTTATTACAGCCTTATCCTCCCTTACCGGTGCGAAACTTGGTCACTTTCAAAACACCACAGGGATATGCTAGAACACTGTCAGAGAGCTATGGAGAGAAGCATGATAGGCATTAAGAAACAAGACAGAAAAAGGAATACATTTATAAGAGCTCGGAGTGATGG
The DNA here is from genome assembly GCA_947623365.1 of Achlya flavicornis. Classification (NCBI taxonomy): domain Eukaryota; kingdom Metazoa; phylum Arthropoda; class Insecta; order Lepidoptera; family Drepanidae; genus Achlya; species Achlya flavicornis. The sequence goes on from OX392475.1 coordinate 15,454,603, forward strand.
ATGTCCTTACTAGAATAGATCAACTGAAATATGTATTTGCATCTCGTTTTTGTGTTCACATCTTGCCTAACCTGTAAAAAATTATAATTCCCTGTGTCCTAAAATACAAGCTCTGCTTAGCTTAGGACTCGATGTTAAACTACTTTAGTTATAAGGATTATTGTCTGTCTTAAAAAAAGAGAAAGAGATGGACTGGTCATATGTTACGAAGTGCCCAAGAGAAGTGGAGCAAAATTCTCACAGAATGGTACCCTCGAGTCAGTAAAAGAAATAGGGGAAGACAACGAAAAAGATGGAAGGATGAACTCAAACTTACCGCAGGTACCAACTGGGGAAGAGTCGCAAGGGACAGAAAACAATGGAAGTTATTAGAGGAGGCATTTGCCCAAGAAAGAAAGAGGCTAACTGCACTCAGAAATATATATTATAAACTAGTTGCGCCCCGCGGTTTCACCCGCGTTCCCGAGAGATATATTGATTTCCCGGGATAAAAATTATACTGTGTGTTAATCCAGAACATATTCTGTGTGCCAAATTTCATCCAAATCCGTTGAGTTATTAAAAAATTAAAATTAATTTATTTCGAGTATCAATTGGACTCTGGTTATTGAATCGTGATTGAGGTACAAACATCCAAACTCACAAACTCACAAACATCCAAACTTTCGCATTTATAATATTAGTGAGATAGTAATTTACACGTATGAGTTTAAGGATAAAGGGCTAATTGGTTGATTGATTGAATTTGACCATAGGTTAAAATTGGATGGGGCATAAGAAACTGGTTTTACCCTATTTATCGAAGAAAAACAAACACAAAAAGTATCGTTTATTTGCAGTAAATAGCGTGATCACTATTGTTGATAATGTCGCCTTACTTACTCCTATCCCGACATTAAAGCCTCCGAGAAAAGACTTAAATAAAATAAACCGATAACAGTAAGTTAACTCTGAACAAAATTCCGTACTTTTCCAAATTTAATGGTATTAGTTCTTTTACTTGCCCCTTTTGCTCACTTTTCTTGGCTTACTTATGTGTTGTAGTTAAATTATATGAGGTTACGACTACTGGTCTTGCAAGCTTCTATTGGTAATCGTAACCACTTACCATCAGGCGAGTCCTACGGTTGTTTGCCTTATTAATAGTATTAAAAAAAGGCAAACACATTTCATGATATTTGATATAAAGGAAATAATACATAGAATCGAGAAAAATTATCTCTAAGCGGCGTTAGTTTGGCGCTTATGGAATATATTTATTGTTAATTTTCTATTTTTCTTTTGATGTCTAAGAATTATATCAAAATATCACCCAATTACTTAGCTACTAATCCATAATTAAATGACTGATCGCAATTATGATTATTATGGTATTGTCGGTCTTATTCCAATACCAATAATGGACAGTAATAAAAATCCAAAACAGTATTAGACAAAGCATTTTTTTTAAAGTAATTTTGACGCCATTTCGACCAAATAGGACACAAAGTGATTATTTGGACGTAAAAAAGTCACAATTACATTTAAAAAAATTGCTTCGTCTATTATTGTTCATGATTTAGGAATAGAATTTGTCAATTGGACAAGCTTTGTAAACACAACATTTTTGCCGACTTTTGGGTCTTTTTTCTATATAAAGTTGAATTTTAATTCTAGTTAAGTTCTATATAACCTTGAAATGTCATCTTTATAAAATATGTTTACAAGTATTTGATAATCACTTGATTTCTACAGTCCGAGCTTCGCATAGTTTGGATAGGTGCAAAAATTTCAGTAAAATATAGTTCAGTAATTATTATTTATAAAATTTTATGTCATCATCATCATATCATGACGTCAAATGAAAACGCATTGTGACAGTTACATTATTAGGCAAAGTCTTAAAATAACTTTTACGGCAAGCACTAATGTAGATAAAATAAGGTGCGAAAGTCGACGACTTTTTTATTACCGTTATGAAGTATAAATTAGCTGTCGGCTTCAAAAAGTTATAGTCGTTTTCGTTGGAGACTTTGTATGTTCCTCAATCTTGATAAAATTGTCGAAAAAAAAAGGGATTTAAATCAATTATTTTTCATGAAAAAGGACGACATGAAAAGGTCTAAATGACAATGTTTTGAGACAGGGCATTAGAAACTGTTATGATTCAACATTTGGGGCAGACAGACTGGAGGAGTATCTCCATCTTACAGAAGATCGTAGCAAAACATAACTTAGTTTTCTGCGGTGAGTAAGGTCACCGAGCTCCATGGGGAGGCGCTGTCCTGGCAGTATTATTACTCGGAACCAGAATTGTAGCACTAAATTTTCCCTCACCTCTACAAACCTTGATTTGAAGAGAAGGTCGAGGGGAGAGTATCGACGGGCGTGATACCCCAGGTATACCCTTTGGGTAAGTATTTTTTATCCAAATGTATATGGGACCAACTTCGAGGTATACCCTATCCAATAAAAAAAGAATTATCAAAATCGGACTGTAAAAAATTATGCGTGATAATACATAAAAAAAAATATATACGCGTCGACTTGTAAACCTCCTCCGTTTTTTCGTCGGTTAAAAATAGATATCTTCAGAAATCTTATGATCTGAGTTCATACCAACGTTATGTAAACCAACACCGAAACAAAAATGTCATCTGCTTTAAAATTATAATTTACTTCTGTATATGATGTATAAGCACCGACCCGTCAGAACTGTTACAATAAAACCGGCCGAGGCACCGAGCTATCTGAAAATCGGGGAAAATTATAAAATGGGTTTCCATTTGAGCATTAATTCAACCGGGAATAAAATTCTGTGTGCCTTCCCGACCTGTGGGAAGGACGGGACGTACGATAATTGAAATTTTTCTTAATACCCTCGGGTTGTACAAAAAGTTCGAGTTAGATAGATGGAGATTAATGCTTTGTGCGGCCGTGGGTTGGTATTAGAAATTAGCTGGTAGAGGTTCAAAGATTGGAGAATTGTTGTGGAATAAATTGTATTATTCTAAATTGTTTCTTATTCGGTTCTTTTGATGATTGAAAAAAGTATAACATAAGAAAGCTATTTACTTTTCTTTTGCATTGACCTAATTACAATATTTTATTTAGTTTCACCTGTCCCGATATCTGTGTGTCTGTAATCATGGAGCTAATCTGACGATGGAGTCGGAAGGGGGCCATGGGAACTCTGTCATAAAACAACGCAAACCTATCGAGTTTGGGCTCATTGGATTCTGGACTCTAGTTCTAAGGTCCTGATGCTTAAGTTGGTCGTATAAAAAATATTGGTTTAAAATTTATAGTATGTATCCTTGTCTTTATTCCGACATCTATCCGTAACGTAAATCATTACAGATCTATGTTAGATTGCGTTATTGAGAGTTCATACACTGAATTGAAAGGACATTTTAATTTCATATTTTATAATCATATTCTCCGAAATCCTTCAAACTAAACTTAAAACAAACTAAACGTATTACATAAAATTCTGAAATATTAAAGTTAAATCTTGATATAAATCTGTCTCCCCAATATTAAGTTCCAAAAATTATACAGTTTATTGAACTGCAATGACATTTTAAACATGAAATTGTTATTTAGTTACAATTTGCATGACATTTGGGTTTTAGCTTTTGACACGTTATGGCTTTATTTATTGATAGCTGCTACTTTTGGAGCTACTTTAATTTTAACACTAGTGTTTTGTATGCATGCTACTTACAAATTACTTATTTGTGTAAAGTTATCCTTACTAATTCTTACTGCCTTATTAATATTACAAATGCGAAAGTGAGTATGTTTAATAGACTTTGACGCCTTAACCGCTAACTCATTACCGTATATTAAACCATTTTAACATTTATAAGTTTTTACAAAGTTAATAAAAAAAAAAGTTATGTAATTCATTAATAATTCTCTTTAATTAATATTTCAGACCCCTAGTCTACCTAGTTTCCAAATAAATCAGAGCTACAATAATAAATGTCAATAGTATCCCACCAAAAAAAGTTTCCCGAGTATAAATACATTAAAATCATTCGACAGTTTTTGATCTATAGCAGTTCAAGTCTTACATATATATCATAATGGTAAAAGCGCTGCTCGCTTAATGCCTCAACTTTTGTGTGTCTGCTTTGTTCAAATTTGCCAATTTCAACGGATAACCCCTATTTATCGCCTTCAGCTAATGTTGGTTCTTTTGTGCTAATATTTGATGTTCTCAACTAAAATATTTGCAATTGTTCCTTGCCGTGTTTTATGATATTGTTTTGTGTAAATAATTGCATTATTACTTAGCTTTTTGTGTTGATATAATAAAATAATAATATAAGAATTAGTAAGGAATTCAAATGTTTCTATGTCATAAAATGATGTATAACTCAATAAATTTATGTTATAAATGTACCAAAATTACCCATTGCTTAAAACATGTATCTGTAAGTCTAACTTAACCAATTGTATAATGGATAATCTGCAAATTTACATCAAAAAGTTACGTGTCTGAATAAAAAGAAATTGTGAACTTCAAAATACACCTATTACTTAGATTGAGGACAGTAAAAACATACTATTCCATAAAAATATGATTATTAGAATACGTAAGAACTTATGCATGATTATTTGAGTCAGGTTGCATATCAGAGTTTCGTAATAATATTACCAAACACAACAAAATATTTCATCATAATCATCAGCCTATAATGTCCTACTGCTGAGCACAGGCCTCCTTTCACAAATGAGGTTGAAAAGGACTGGGCGATACTCCACCACGCGTGCCCACTGCGGATTAGTGGAGGTAGGCTAGTGGTCAACCTACTGTTGGATTTTTTCAAGCCGCCTAGGAGGCATCCAACTAGCTTAACGACTATCACAATTAAGTGATAACCGGGACCAACGGCTTTACGTGCCTTCCGAAGCACGGAAACGTTCGATTTGAAATACCACTAGGCGGTCACCACAAAATATTTATCTCCGAGAAAATCTACCACCATTTTTGTTCCGATCAAACCCACATACAAATAAGTAGTAAAACATATATGACCAATAACGACGCAATCCGCAAAGCAATAAATAAAGTAAACCGACGTGTCATCAAAATTGCAGAATGTCATAAATGGAGTCAATTTGTGATGGTCGTGCTTTAACCACAATGATTATACCACAACGATTATGTCTCGCACGATCGTCGTATTATTGATGACGTCATTACCCGTTCGGTTTTATTTAGCTTAAAATTATTTTGCTAATGAGATAGGTCATCTGCATTGCCTGTGCCAAGCGCTTTGCTTATGAGTAAGGGAGTGAGAACGACTCCATACGGATGTCCTTGTCACCTGACAAAAAGAGACTTGTCTCCATAGATGATAATGAATAAAGACCCCGATCTAGCGTCACTTGGAAGTAACTTACTGCAACTCATCTTCCATTTGTGTATAGAAGAGAAGAGTCTCAAGAGGTCTGATATCCATCTCAAAATTGTTAATTTTATATTGATTTATTGAACCACAACGGAGGTTCATGCATACGAAACCTTGACTTTTGCTAAGACTCACTGGATATAAGTTGCTTTATTTTGGCGGAAACCGAGTACAATATCTATACTCATGGGACGTATCTGGGCTGAGAATTTAGATAAATAAATAATTAATAAATAAATATCCCGGGACATTCCTCACACACGGTCATCTGATCCCAAACTAATCAGAGCTTGTATTAAGGAAACCAGATAACTGATATAATACATATACTACTTTTTTTTGTAAATACATAGTAATTACACCCAGACTCAGGACATACAGACATGTTCGTTCATGCACACAAATGGTATGTCCTGTGTGGGAATCGAACCCACGACCAGTGGCGCGTTAGGTGGAATCTTGACCAGAATCTTAACCAACCGCGCCGTCTGGCCCGTCGAAGATGTCTCTGGAACGTTCACGTTTTTAATGTATAAAAATATCCGAAGCTCGTATCAGATTATCATAAAAATTCAGTCGATTCAAGAACCTTTCCTATTGAACTCGGTTAAAACTAAACTTACAAAATGCGGTCCTATGCATTTTTCATCTCGGCATATTACGATTCGTTTCAGGTCATTTGGCCATCGCTTAATGGTATAGTCTGTACGCGACTGCTTCGCAAGCGGAACAGTGGACAAAAGCGATTTAAAAAATAAAAACAAAACCGTACAATGGCATAATGTTCGAACTCAATGTCCCCCGTTCAATTTCCGCTTGATTCGCGATCTTGTTATTTGTAGTTATTTTTTGTACGCATTCGAGTATTTAACTGAATCTGAATATTCTTTTAATTTTAATAACTGATACCTAAAGGTTTCATTTTGATCGAATTTTTGTCACTCAACTAAGACAGAACGAGTAAGAGCCATAATTTTGTGAATCCTCAACAATTGCGAACTGCAAATGATTTTTGTATGTATTATTTTGGCAATTTAAACGTTAAAATTCCAAAATATTTGCTCAGAGTGATGAGTACTGCTTCATTAGACTTATTATTTTATGATTATAAAAAGTTCAACTTTAGAGAAACAAAAATTATGTCAGGATAACTCATATTTGCATATATTCCTAAACTCATGAACCATTCGGTTCCTTGGTTTGGTTCTAGTGATTGCTAATATACATAAGTTTTGAGTTTGTTGATTTCACTTCTAAATTAAAACAGCATCGACAAACTTCTATCCGAATAAGTTGCCATTTTAAAACGAACCAGGTAAAATCAATAGTAACGTTCATAATTGACTTACCAGGCTTTAAAATTAATTAGTTTTGTGTTTTACATTTGACTAAAATTAACAAATCCAAACTAAATTATTCCCCATCAAAAGTGCTGTTCCGTAAAAAAAACTACCGTGCATCGTTGAAAATCATGCTGAATTTTTTAATTTTTTCGCCAAACGCGTTTAGGCATTTATGTAATAAATTGAAAGGTTTTTGATTGATGATCCTACGGCGGACCGAGCGTGTATTTACAAAATAAAGGTTATAAAATGAGGTACCTACACGATACAAAGTCTGTGACAAAGTGTCGTTGCTCAAATTAGAAAATAATCTTAGCATTAGAATCCTTCCTATTTTTTGTCTCCTCTTGACGGTACGAATACGCATCATGAATTATTGCTCAAAAGTAACTGATGGTTTGACTTCGAAAATAAAAAAGTTGAAACTCATTAGAGTTAAGAGAGGATTTGATCAACACGAAAAGATTCATTTGAGTGTCTTGCCGGACTCTTTCTAGTCGAAGTGGTACAAACCGATGGTAGAATTATTTATATCATGAAATCATGAGTGCCTTATCAGGGCCTTATTTTAATGTTTAAAATTTGAGTTAAAGTATCTAGAAAATTTGTATCTACATGGTATGCTGTAACTTGTCCTTACTGAGTGTCAGACTGACCTTTCAACGCACAGCGCAAACCGCTGGAGTAAGAAACTCAAATTTTATATACAGGTTCCCGTAATAAAGTAGGCATCCACTAAGAAAGGATTTTTGGACATTCCATCCCAAAAAGGTAAAATAAAAGATCGCAAGTGTAACTGCGGGGCGGAAAATAGTTAAAGACTCTCCCATTATCACAAATTCACTTAACTTTTGTCATAAATAGACGCATTATATAAACATTTCACAGTCTACGAACATTCACAACCTTTTCAATACATTTCCGCGGGCAAATAAAATACATTTAACTATGAAAAAACCCGCGACATAAAATCACGTAATAAAAATAGTCGAGTCTCACGTCGTTAAGGAAATGAGTAACGTACACACATACATCGTTTTTATGTATGTGTTCATCGCATCGTGGTTTACCCAAGGTATTCAAGCCTCAGAGGTTTTTTTTAATTATATAGATAACTCTGAGGAGACCTTTTTTAAGAAAAACTGTGTCATTTTCTTTTTATAAAGATGTGTTGAGAGCTTGTGAGCTTTTCATATTATGAAACGCTCTCTTAGTGACATGTTTAACGTTATTACTAATGAACAAATGTAGTTAATGGATATGTGTTTGTTTGTCTTTACAGGGATTTTTATAAGTACACAATGGGCTAGTTTCCTGAAAAAATCTATTTAGTCCGTCATATACATTATTAAAAAATATTAGACACGTTTTTCTTCTTTTGTCAAATAAACAAAAAAATACGAGGATATGGTTTGTTGAAGTTCCGCGTGACGTCACGGTGTGGTACACTTTTTAGTGACGTCACGAGCCCCCACTCCCGAACTTAGTCGCGCTTTATCTTCGTCAATTGTTAATGATTTGGCAAAGCAAAAAATACGTGTCCAATATTTTTTATAATCTAACAGAACTGACAGACTAATTAGATTTACTTGATTAAATAAAGCCTTTTCACTAGAACTTATCAAATATTCAGTATGCTATTTTCCACAATATAAATATTGTATTACACATAGATAAAACCCATACCTGATAGGGGGGATTTGTATAGGCTCAGTATCGGCTCTGACATCAGTGGGCCGGTGGGCTCTGCAAAATAAACGGTCACTGTAATTTTTTTAATTGCTTGCTTGTTTTTACTCGACCACGATCCAAATATTAATGAAATTAATTATACCTAATGGTGCTCCCACACTGCTGTTAGAAAATGTTTACAAACATTTTCTAACACTATAACATGTGCTAACAAATGTTATACATTGTAACATTTTGTTAGAAAATGTTAGATGTTACAAGTGCTCCTACACTGACGGAAAATGTTTACTAACATTTTATAACATTTTTGGCTCGCAGTTTGGTTTTGCGTTCTGAGGTCTACATGAAAATGGAAGAAGATTTGCTCATTGGAATAGCTTTTATTTTTTGTTTAAAAAAAAAGAAAAAGCGCTCTTATTGGATGCGCCAAACGCTAAAAGCTAGAGAAAAATATAGTGCCATAGACTATCTCAAGGATTTAGGCATTGATGGTTGCTTAAAAGATTTTATAAGAATGAACAGTTCTGAACTTGAATATCTACAAAATTTAGATGGGGCAAAAATAAGCAAACGAGACACTAATTTTAGAAAATCTAGTGTGACGGAAAGACTTGCGGTAACGTTAAGATTTTTGGCGTACGCCACCCCCCACCCACACCCCTGACTCTCCGCATAACCCGCTGTCACCTGTATAAAATGTTTACAAACAAAAGATAACAAATGTTTTATTTTGTTATAAAATGTTAGCTAACAATTTTGTTCAAAAATGTTTACTAACATTGTCTAACATGAAAACATTTTATAACATTTTATAACATTTGTGATCAAATGTTTGTAAACAAATGTTTACTAACATTAGTTAACATTTTCTAACAGCAGTGTGGGAGCACCATAATTGCTAAGAAAATATTATTTCATGACACTGACAACATTTATTTGATTTAATAATCAACGAATATTTAGGTGCCGATTCCACAGAGAGTTCTTGAGTTCTGCGTTCCACATTCACTATTGTGCACACAGCAAGCAGTCTTGAATTCTAGAGTTCTGCTATGTTCGCTGCCGATCACACTGTTAACATAATGTACATTTTTTACTTTTAAAGGCGCCCGCATAGATTACAGTGAACGCGAACTGCAGAACTGAACGCAGAACTCTAGAACCCTCTCTGTAGAATCGGCGCCTTATTATGAAAAAATATTTTAATAAATAATTGTACCTATGTATTTTAAAATTCTAGCACAATCAACAGAAATTCACATTTGTTATTTAAATTATTGTTTTGTTTCTTCTAAGTTACTTATAAAAGTGTTGGTTTAAAGAGAATCTACTAATAACTTAAAAATGTAAGCTAAGTTTAAATCTTACTCAATCATTACAGAACTAAATCACTTACAAGGTTTTTTTAAATAAAAGTTTAAAATTAGAAAGACACTTTTCATCAAAACAAAAACATACTTAAAAATACCACTTATCGTTGAAACAAAACACAAATTCGCTTGATCGTAGTCGAGTAAGTACAAAAGCGTTCAGCCATGAGTTTACACGTCAGCCACTCGTACAATCGCGATACAAAAATGTTAGCGATACTTATCTCACGGAAACTACAACATATTAATATGTACACGACGATAACGTATCGGCGATATCTGTATTTAATATCTTGCTGAAAGTTTGTGGTTGGTTTTTCGTTTAAAAAACTATTTAGGTGTACAAAGTAAATGTTTTCGAAATTTTAGGAACATTGCAGTTTATAAAAAAAAATGTTATTGTTAAATTGATTTTTTAAGGGTTAGCAACGCGCGGTTGATACGCCTGGGCCAGTAGACAAGATGTTATCGACAATCGTCATCGTTAGTTGACGATCAATCTTTGTATGGGATTGACATTTCAAATCGAAATATCACGTGATTTTTAACAATCTCTTATGGCAATCCCATACAAAGGTTGATCGTTTACTAACGATGACGATTGTAGACAACCATCTTGTCTAGAGGGGCAGGTGTTGCAAGCGTCCATAAGCTACGGTAACCGCTTACCGTCAGGCGGGCTTGTTTGTCACCTTTGTGGTATAAAAAAATACCCCAAAAAATATTGATTTTTAATGCATTTATAAACTTCGATGTCTGGAAGTAAAACAATAATGTCAAATAAAATATCTGCCATAATTTACTTATCGTTCAAAGTCAAAGTCAAAGCCATTTATTCAATTTAGGCCCTAGAAGGGCACTTATGAAGGTCTAAGCTACTGAAGTTACCGCCAGTTCGTAAGTCGGCCTTCAACTGAGAAGAACAGGCAATAAACTCAGCAACTACTCAGCGTTCGATTTATTTAACAACAAAACAGGCATTTTCTTGTTCAAATCCCACCTGTATAATTATTTACTACGATTTATCCCCTCTACCACTGTGCAGAGCCAAAAACCGGTTCAAAAATATTTTTCCTCAATTTTGGCTGCAATCTGCACTTATTTTTTGCAACTGACTCCCACCAATAACTACTCCTGTACATCTGGTGGCTATTGCCAAGAAACTGCACGAATTATTGTTTCATACGTCCGAAACATTTAAATTACTTTATCTTAATTGAAATCTTATTATGGAGGTAGTTACTTTTTGGAAAACATTGTCTTTAGTGCTCTAACTGTATGGAAGTTTATGCTTTGCACAGTGGTTGAATATGTTACAAAAATATGTCATGGCTATAAGATTTTTGTTCATTAAATTTTCAGGTAGAATTCATGGCTAGTTAGCAGTTACTTAAACATGTAATTTGCTTATTAAAGTATTATTAGAATGATGAAAAAACAGTTGAAAACGTAATGAAAATTACAATTATTACTTCCAACCCCAAATGTAACTTTTTCGTAACCATTGCTTTTATTTCTCGAATCTTTTATATTTCAGTAAACAAAACGAAAGAAAAATCACCGAATTAATTTCACTTTTTTATGTCACCTGCGTAGTCAGCTTACTTAAGAAAGCTTTTAACTTATTTAAGCTCTTACGGATTTACTTCTTAAATACCGATCGTTGGAATTTTTTACTCGGAAAATATTACGTCTGTAGATTAACCAATACAGTTTTATGAAGACTTTAAGAATATGTATACTTATAATCAAATATTTTAAATGTACTTGAAATATAATTAGTACAACGTTTATATTTCTTATTTAAATCACGATTTTAAGAAGTTAAAATTAAGTCAAATCACAACAACAATCGCCGCCGCAATCAAAACAATGATTTGCAGTTTTATTTCTTACTAGTTTTTGAACAAAAATACCTATAACTAACACGTGTATTTTTTTATTGTTATCAACCTGACTTTGATCTTTGCTGCCATTTAAAATCATTTATGTCATTATGTCACCACAAAACCACGATTTCAAAAACGATCCTTTTTCAATTAACTTTCAGCAATTATTATTGTTAGTGACTAACGTGTGATTCATGGTCACGAAATATCATGAATATCTTTAACAACTATCGTATTTTCATAACCATATTGTTTAGACAAGGGCTCTAATCAACCGGCTACAAAAACGCGTCAATTACTGTTAAAAACATTCCTATACTAATTGACATTGAACTCACCTCCGCAAATAAGAGACATCGAGGTAATTTTGTTTTATTTAAAAAGGAAATGCCTTAACAATTCAACTCAGCCTCGTCTTATACTAACTAGCACGTCTATCACTGTACACTCCAAAGCTTGGCTACTATAATATACTTTAAATCCTATATTTTAGAGGCGAGAAGGCAATGAAATATTAAAACTTTGTACTGGCAATAAGTTTTAGCGCTACTACTAATTATATCACTTTATAATTAAAAATGGCACTAAAAAGACACGATTTACAATCGATATTATTATGATTTCTTTAATATTTTAACACATTACCACCGCCGTATCGTTCACAGAAAAATACACTTTTTTTCTAATTTGTTAAGAAAATTAATACATCAAAATTGTGAACAAAATACACCGAACTGTTTGGAAAGTAATGTCACGCGGGCGTTATCATAAGCGTGTTTTCATAGCGTGTTATTATTATTGTTGACGCGTGTTTGGTCACGTTTCGCCGGGAGCGGCGGGCGGGGCGTGTGGCGCGGCCGTCGGTGGCAGTCGACTGGCGGGTGTCCGTGGTCGTGACGTCACGCGACACTCTGCCTCAAGTGTGCGCATGCGTGCCGTGCCGCGTCGTGCCGCGCGTCTGCCATGGATGTGACGTGCCGCTTGATAAACATGCATTTGCAGCACCATGTATTACATGATTACTTGGTTACAGCAGTTTTTTCTGTTTATGCTTACGTTGAGTTGACGGTAGAGATAAGTCAATTAGTTAGTTAATAGGCCAAAAATTCATGGCTGAAAAGGAGGGAGACGATGTTCGAATGTAGCCTCTGTTACCTTTGAGCATTAAGAATACCAGAAGGATCATGTATTGCGGACTATTGCAACGCCTGGAAAAACTTTCTCTCTAACAGTGACTTCCAGAACAATCCAGTGAAGCTAACCAAGACCTTAAGTTTTCTTACTATCACTAAGGTAGCAAACTAGCATACGGCCCGCTTGATAGTAAGCGGTTACCTTAGCCTATAGTATAAATGACGCCAGAGGAGTAATTCGCACGTTGCCGACCCTGTGAAAATTTCTTCACACCCAAAAAGAGTTTTTATACTAATCGGACTGTTTTAATCAAAGTATTAACTATATATATAACTAACATTATCTTATCCATCCATCATCCAAATTTAACTAAACAAAATATTTAATAATATTTTATATATGGCTTTCGAAGAAATCTTTTAATTCTTCATGCCCTTGACCTCTCGGAGACTTAAGCTTGAATACCGTTACAAAGGGCATATTAAGTACACTTGCACTAACTAGTCATGACTGTGTACATAATAATAATATGTTAGGTTTGTAAAGTTATTGTGGACACATTTTTGTTCGACATCTTTTGATACTCGCACTGAGAACAAATAATAAATATTCGGGTATATTTTTCAATCGTTTGAGATCAGATCGCCATGTATCTGATCTCAAAATAAGTAGAGTTTGTACTATGAAGACAAAACTCATTATTAAAACATGTACATATGTATCAGAAGTTTTCACGTAGTTTTGATATCTATCCAGAGTAATCCAGAAACAGAATAATCAGTCACAGTATGTAAAGAATATAAACTAAGAAGAAAGAAAGAAAGAAATGAGAGATAGAAGCTATCAGACGCGTCACGTAAACTGTCCAGCATAACGCTCTACAGCCGCTACGAAAGCGTAGCATGTTGCTACAAAACTGTAGCACGTTGCTACGATACAGTTGAATGGACTTAATCGTTTTTTGTTTAGTGTTATGAAAACACGTTTTGATTTGTATACACGCGTTGAAAGTTCAGTTGTAGTGACGAAAGCCCTGAAGGTCATGGGTTTAAATTCTATGAATGTTGAAAATCTATCGCCAAGTACATATTGGTGTGCTATGGTCTTAAGATTTACAGGTGTAGATGCGTCCCCGCGCACTACATTGGGAATATATAATTGGACTGTTTTACAAAAACCTTAAATCGACTTCAAAGTACACGAAGAAGTAATCAAATCCTCCGATCTGATGACAATGGGACCAAACGGGAAGTGTACCCTTCCAGACAAAAAAAGAATTTTCCAAATTGGTTCATAAATGACGGAGATAAGAGGTAACAAACATAAAAAAAAAAAAAAAACAACCGAATTGAGAACCTCCTCCTTTTTTTGAAGTCGGTTAAAAACAAGGTAATTGCCCGGTCATTTTCACCCGGTAATCAAGTCACGCACCAAACAGTGTCGATGCTACCGGTATATTTATTATCTTGTAGACTTTGTGTGTGTATGTCCTTTAGCCATATTCACGTATCATACCAAAAAAAATAGATATGGCTTTTTCTGCGTTTCCAAGTTATGATACAATAAATATGATATGGTAAATAATAAATGAAAAAATATTGATTGTCTATTTGTATACAGTAATGTTGTTGCTCCTGGGATTTCCCGCACAGATCCATATTTCAGATAAATTGAATCTTTTTCAGGATACAAATATTGTTTGCGATAAAAATTGTGAAATACGCTTACCCACTGGAACATATCGAATCAAATGTAGACATAGCTTACCTGAAAATATGAAAATACATTTATTATGTACATATTGTACATATTTATATTCATTTCACTGGGCTCACTCTTAATTAACAATACTGGTATGATGACTACATTTTACTAGTTTTTCGCCCGCAGTTTTTTTTTATACAACTAAGTGGGTAAACAAGCATATGGCCCGCCTGATGGTAAGCGGTTACCGTAGCCATATGGACGCTTGCAACACAAGAAGTATCGCTCATGCGTTACCGACCTCTCCTGACCTACCGACATAAAGTTATTTGGCTGCGGTATTCTGTAAGGTACTTCCCCAGTCGAGCTGCTCTTTGAGCAAATAAACACTATACTCTACCTCTATGGTTTTACGCGCAGTAACTTCATATTCCTATATATTCTTTTATATCTTTCGCGTCAGCTTATTTTGATCAAACTTAGAGTCAATTCACACCGAAACGAGGCTCGACACGGCGCGGCGCGTACTTTTTAGGATCGCAATACAAAATAGAATTTAATTTACTGCACTGAAAGGTCCACACTTCAATGAGAGAATTCGAATACGCCTCGCGGCGTAGCGCGGCGCAGCGATGCTACGCCGTTATGGTGCGTCCATGCTACGCGAAGCGAGCATAAGCTGAGCCTCGAACGAACAGGATTCGTTTATTGCTCGCGATTGCAAGCGTGGACGTACTTAATGAGCCTTCAACGAGCCTACAACGAGCGCGATGCGAATCCCTGTGTTTGTGAAAAAACTGACAATCGGGCGGAGCGCAGTCGAGGCAAGCTTGTCCACGCCATGTGAATCGTGCTCGTAGTATGCTCGTTCGTGCCACGGCTCGTGCTCGGTTCGCCAAGTAGGGACGCACCATTAGATGTGCTGCGCCTCGTTTAGTCACTTGACGCTGCCGTGCGTGATGGTTTCGTGACCATACCGTTAAGCCGCGCGGTGTCGCGCTGCCCTGTCTCGCAGTGTTGCGCTGCGCCGTGCGACGCCTCGAGGCGTCACGCTACCAGCAAAATTTACACAGTTTCACGATGCGCTGCGCAGTATCGCGATGCGACGCGAAAGACGCGACGCGAACCAATATGCATCGTTACATCGCGTCGCATCTCGTCTCGATGTAAACTGACCCTAAGCCTATTCGAAGCGCCAAGCCAAGTATTAAATCCCAAAAAGCAAAACTATGTTTATAATAACTTAGGACTAAATTAGAAATTTCAACAACTTGTTTTTAACGAAAATATTTAGGTTACAAAAATATAGTTTTTTTTTTTATAATAAGTCAACACCGCAAATGGGAAGCCTATTGGCCATTTTCTAAATTTTATAATTATTAAAAAAAAATACATTCAAGAGATTGTACTAAAGCGGAATCTGCTAACTCCAAATCGAGTACCAATTTCATAGTCGGGTAAAAATAAATCCTACACTATCTCACCACATGTGGTCAATATATACCCATACAGCGTGGTCTGGTGGTCTCGATGGTGTTTGTAGCCACACATTTATTATTTACCCGAGAGGGTCCGTCGTGGGCTATTTGTTGAATAAATTATTTGATCTGGGCATACTTCATGACTTGCGTTAAGGAGAATCATGGAGCTATTGGGTTTTCGTTTTCCTTTGCCATTAAAGATGATTTTCCTTAATTATTATTATTTATTTAATTTCATCTTTACAGACATGTTAGGTTAGTAAAAAAAAGACTTATGAAATATGTTAGTGATGAGAAGACGAATACATAAATAAAAAAAATAAAAAACAAAGTCACCCCTACAACATGAGCGCTGACCCGACAGTCCGGTTTTACACTTGTCGCTTTCAGGATGCTATTGGGACGACACCAAACCCTGTACATCATCATAAACACACAAAGCCTAGAAGGAACGGGCTCTCATGTGCAGCTGTCGGAACACACTGATAGGGGCTTGGCGACAGATTTTCAACTTGAGGGTGGTAGCCAGCCAGATGGGTACTACAAAGTACCCTACCTACCGTGCTATGGTTTCCTCACGATGTTTTCCTTCACCGAAAGCTCAAGCTCATTGTAGGATTCGAACCCGGGACCTTCGTCTCGGTATCCGACGACACTACGATTGAGCTATCATCGCCCTACAAAATTTCGAGTTTTCAGTATTAGTCCCTTAGTAGAAGTTTTTCAGCATGACTAACCCAACATAGTTTTCGAAAATAATACCATCCAGTATAGCAACATTATTAAGATTTAAGGTAACTGTTTCAGTAAATCAGCTTCTGATTTCCAAATTCAATTAAATCAAAATTTATGACCAGCTACACCCTTTCTCTCTCATTCTTTCTGTCTCCCTCTATCTACTGATTCTGCTGACCGCCACTTGTTTAAGATGTACGAGCCGTCAGATTGTTAATTATCGGGATGTACCTTATTGTGTACCAAGTTATACTGTGATACTGTATGTGTGTGTACTGTGTTTATTAATAGAATCTGTGTTCTATTTGTACTGTCCAAAAGGATACACAAAATATGAGACAATTCCAATAGCACATTTGAGTGTTCAAAATTTGGATAGTTATATGGTAAGACATTCAAACAGATATTGGTGATGATTCTGTTGTTTACAACTAAACTAATTTTAGTCTCACTATGTCTCTTTCTAAACAAAGACATAAGAAAAGGATGTAAGTTAGTCCTAACAAATTAGTACGATGCTTATATTCAATATTTTAGTTACCAACTATCGCGGTTGCGTTTAAATATCCGCAAATGAAGACGGCAAACACTAACTTGACAGCTTTAAATTATGTTCTATCCTTGTTCAATAATGTTCGTAAGAAAGAGATTTGATGTGACTAAAATTAGTTTAATGCTATTTACAACAGAATTGGCATACTGCACAGCATTTTTGCACATACTTACTAGCTTTCTACACTGTTTCTAGTCAAATTGAAGCCTCACATATGGAGTCTTAGAATTGTCCGAATTTTACCTCTACCATTGGCTTGTCGGACATCCAAATTAAAATATCATTATTTTTGCTATGAAAAGGCCTGTATCTTGACCACAATATCACCATAATTAAGACGGGCCAGTTGGCGCGGTTAGTTAAGATTCCACCTATCGCGCCGCAGGGCGTGGGTTCGATTCCCACACAGGACATGCATTTTTGTGCATGAACATGTCTGCATGTCCTGAGTCTGGATGTAATTATTTGAAGCGCTCGTGGTGTAGTATGATAAGCCGTTCTTAATCGATCGCCAAGTTAAGCTACCACCTTCGTGGTCGGTACCCGGATAACCGCCTAGTGGTATTTCAAATCGAGCGTTTTCGTGCTTCTGAAGGCACGTAAAGCCGTTGGTCCCGGTTATCACTTAATTGTGATAGTCGTTAAGCTAGTTGGAGGCCTTCGAGGCGGCTTGAAAACTCCAACAGTAGGTTGACCACTAGCCTATCTCCACCGACTCCTCCGCAGTGGGCACGCGTGGTGGAGTATCTGCCCATTCCCTTCCACCCTGATTTGGAATGGAGGCCTGTGCTCAGCAGTGGGACATTATAGGCTGATGATGAAGTATTTAATTACAATATGTAGTTTATCAGTTATCTGGTTTCCATAGTACAAGATCTGCTTAGTTTGGGATCAGATGATCGTGTGTGAGGAATGTCACAGGATATTTATAGGTAGGACACATAATATGCAATAATTTTAACTAAACAATATAAATCCAAACCAAAACCGAAGTAAACAATATAACTATCCCATTTATACAAACTATCGAGGGCAAAGATCATTGCGGGGATCGGGCCGGCGCAATCAAGCGCCGTCAATCAGCACCCGCCTTACTTAATTACCTAACATTGCATGTGAGCTCACTTGTGTATGTGTGTGTGTGTGTATTGGTTTGATTTTGATTAGATTCAGAATTAGTTTTGTTTGGTCGCAGTTTATTTGAAGGTTATCGTTTTTTTTACTTTTTATGGTACGGAGTATAAAGATGATCTTTCATTTTAGATAACAGTTTATTTTTGTATATTTTATACAAAATTTTATGTAACAGAAATCCAACCTAACAAATTTCAAATTTAAAAATACTTTTTGAAAAATATGATACAGTAAAATAAATCAATTATGATGTTCCCATTCGCATAACATATATTAGCATAACATCGGTAACTTTTATATTTTGAATGTTGTGTAATGGAAGTGGAATGCCTACTCAAACTGTGAAATTAAATTTGCTGATAAAGTGTTCGATGATAATTAACATATCTTCATGCCCTTTTTATGGTAAGTTTGTATATTAGTGACTACTATCACCTATAGACATTAACACAGAGGGAATATTTTTGCTACCTATTCAAAGTTTATTTTTTCCAACAGATTTTCATGTGAAGAGTAGTAGCCAATTAGGTAGATATTACACTGTACGAAGTGTAGTCAATATGTTCTGTTATATTTAGGCTCTTTCTGAATCCATCCCATTTAATATTCATTATAATCTGTGATTGGAACTTTTGGAATTGGTGCTTAGCATATGTTTTTAACATCAACTTTATTTTATTAAGGTTGGACTTACATTTGACAGTCGACATACTCAATGAGTTGAGACGGGGTCAAGGATAATAAAAAACCTACTCTAGATATATTATTATAACATTAATTTGAACTAAAACAGCTAGACTTACAGATTTACTTTAGACAGGTAAGTATTTGAAACAAGTTCATAAAATAAAAGCAAATGTCTTAATACTAATGCAGAGACTTAGAAAAAACGGGGCAATTGACCCATTTCATAACTACACTAGTAGAAGTGCTACGGTTCGTAGCAATGCTACGAGTATTCGTAGCATGTTCAGTGCACATTTTAATAAGGCGATAAAAATATGTCAATTTTTATTCGTCTTTTGAAAACATTTTCAAGAGTTATCCAAAAATAATCTTGAAATATTATTTTTGGACATTAGCCAGAAATAAGCTTGGATCAAATAAAATTTTATTCGTTTGACCTGGCTTTCCAGACATTTCTCAAGCTTATAAAAGTAAAGTATCAATGCAAAAACTTAACCTTCTGTTTGTTAAGTGAATGTAAATTGTGCATTTGGAACTTATCGAGTACATAGAATGCGTCGAAATTAATTAGGGTTCCTATTTAAAGTAAATGGAAACATCAAATATTTTGCAGAAAAAATATAATTTAGACCTAATAATGGAGTCCAAACACTCTTTGTTGCTATTTGCTACCAGTACTGTCCATCTTTATTAGAGACTCGAGCCCAAGCAGAGCCATACTGATGAAACACCTACTGAGAAAACTTAAACTTAAAAACATTGACGCATAGTGACGCTTAGTGACATCGACTGCCGTGAAGTAAGAAATCCTGGGACATTCCTCACACACGGTCATCTGATCCCAAACTAAGCAGAGCTTGTATTATGGAAACCAGATAACTGATACATCATATACTATTTTTTGTTTTACATAATTAATATACATGCACACAAATGCATGTCTTGTGTGAAATCGAACCCACGACTAGTAGTTAACTTTTGGTGTAAGTTCAATAAAAAATATGAAAACTATGTCTGAAAATTGTGACATTAGTAAATCAAAAAAAAACCTAGATAACATTGTTGATTGTAAGAATTCATTCAATGTTTTTATATTTTCTGTTAATTTTAATATCGCGACAATATTTTTTCTATGAGAAATATAAAATCTGTTTATCTAAATTATTTACACTCGGCAGCTTTTATTAAATTTCAACTCTACCACATTATTCTCAAGGTTTTTTTCTACAGTACCTATTGATTGAAGGCTATATGGCAAAGTTTACGAGTGTGTTAACGAGCGAACAGGCAAGTTCAAAGAACTGGCTCCTCTTAAAGCAAAATAAACCTAAAAAAAAGTCACGTTTGCTGCTCGGCTGAATGAAAACGATTGCTCATATGAGCGTACTGAGTATCTATATAGGCTGTCATCGTTTATAGAAGGAAAAGTAGGTTACTGTAATGAAAAAATCGGTGAAATTCAAAGTGTCAATCTAAATTATTTTGGTTTAAAGACCTGTATTTGTTTGCCTACATTTAAATCGAGTTTTCATTTACAAATATTGCCTTAAATTCTTGTTTTATATTTGTATGTCGCAGTATCTAGGTATTTTTATTGATTTACTTATGTCACAATTTTCACCCCATAGTATATTTTTCAACACACTCGCTCGTAATGTGACATTTATTGCACCGTTTTTAGTATCTTAATGCAGCTTATTACGCACTTGTGCTTTTTACATTACTGCACAGTTTTATGATAGGTATAATCCCGATTATGATAAGTTTGTACCTCACTGCAAGTGATATGTGTGTAGACCAAGCATTCTTAATTTGAACGGGTAAAATAGTTTGATAGCTCACCGCTGTCCAAAAAAAATGCCCGCCATGTTTGTTAACGCTCTCATTGTGTGGTTGATTAGGTATTATCAAAAAATCTATTTCAAAAAATACAAGTCTCTTTTTTTCCTCACAAGTGTTTTGAAAAACGTCGTATAACACGCGTGTGCATTGATTATTACACTCTCGGCTAACTTATCGCTTAATACCGCCTCGAGTGTTAATAACTAACTTTGCACACATGTTCATAATGTACTATTATATTTATTGAACTTATACACCAAAAGAAGCGCTCGTGGTGTAGCATGATTAGCCGTTCTTAATCGATCGGTAAAGTTAAGCTAGGTCTGTCTTGGTCGGTACCTGGATGGGTGATCGCCTAGTGGTATTTCAAATCGAGCGTTTCCGTGCTTCGGAAGGCACGTAAAGCCGTTGGTCCCGGTTATCACTTAATTGTGATAGTCGTTAAGCTAGTTGGATGCCTCCTAGGCAGCTTGAAAAATTCCAACAGTAGGTTGACCACTAGCCTACCTCCACCGATCCGCAGTGGGCACGCGTGGTGGAGTATCTGCCCATTCCCTTTCACCCTGATTTGTGAAAGGAGGCCTGTGCTCAGCAGTGGGACATTATAGGCTGATGATGATGATACACCAAAAGGTAAACTACTAAATAGGCCAGAAAAATAAATAAAATCGCCACTACGTTTGGTCAGGTCTGAACATCTAAAATTATCCGACTAGTGTTAGTTGACTACTATATTCAGAGGTAATCAGCTCGCTTGTCCCAGCTTCATAATATACTAAGAGTAGTGGTCATTGGTGTTCCTTCAATTACTATGTTCACTTATATCTTGGTAAGATAAGTATAATTCTCCTGTATTTTTTATACAATTTGTGTTTTCTTTGACAATTATTTTTAACCGAATAAAAAACGGAGGAGGTTTACAAGTCGACGCGTATTTTTAGGGTTCCGTAGCCAAATGGCAAAAAACGGAACCCTTATAGATTCGTCATGTCTGTCTGTCCGTGTATGTCACAGCCATTTATTTCCGAAACTATAAGAACTATAATGTTGAAACTTGGTAAGTAGATGTATTCTGTGAACCGCATTAAGATTTTTACACAAAAATTGAAAAAAAACCATAAATTTTGGGGGTTCCCCATACTTAGAACTGAAACTCACATTTTTTTTTTTCATCAAACCCATAAGTGTGGGGTGTCTATGGATAGGTCTTCAAAAATGATATTGAGGTTTCTAATATCATTTTTTTCTAAACTGAATAGTTTGCGCGAGAGACACTTCCAAAGTGGTAAAATGTGTGTCCCCCCCCCCTGTAACTTCTAAAATAAGAGAATGATAAATCTATAAAAAATATATGATGTACATTACGGTGCAAACTTCCACTGAAAATTGGTTTGAACGAGATCTAGTAAGTAGTTTTTTTTTAATAGGTCATAAATTGAAATTAATATCAAATACTCAGGTCTATACTACCATTTACTTATATACCTACAGGTTTGTACGGAACCCTCGGTGCGCGAGTCTGACTCGCACTTGGCCGGTTTTTTTTTAATGTATGATCACGCATAACTTTTAGTCCGATTTTGATAACTCTTTTTTTATAACATTAAGCGCTCGTGGTGTATCATTACAAGCCTTCTTAATCGATCGGCAAGTTAAGTTAACATTCGCAGTACAGTCGATCGATGTTTCAAATTTGGAAGTTCTGAAATACAGTCCGTGGTCGTTACCTGGACGGGTGACCGCCTAGTGGTATTTCAAGTCGAGCGTTTTCTTGCTTCGGAAGGCACGTAAAGCCATTGGTCCCGATTATCACTTAATTGTGATAGTCATTCAGCTAGTTGGAGGCCTTCTAGGCGGCTTGAAAACTCCAACAGTAGGTTGACAACTAGCTTTCCTCCTCCGACCCGCAGTGGGCACGCGTGGTGGAGAATCTGCCCATTCCCTTTCACCCTGATTTATGAAAGGACGCCTGTGCTCTGCAGTGGGACATTATAGAATGATGATGATTATGAATTATTTTAGGAGAAGGAATTATAAGAAGGAATTATAAAAAATATGGACAGACAACTCACAGGTGACACAAATTCACAGTAGATGTCAAACTGTAAAAAAAGGAGAGTGAAAAACTGGAGAAAAGCTGTATAATATAAACAAATGAAATATAGCTTTGGTTACCAAAAACATGGAAACTAACACTCCCTTAATTATCAAATTGAATCATAAATCAATTGAAAGTTTGAACCCTATCATTACTTACAAAAGACAGATTATTTATAGAGCGAAATTCCTTCTTGAAAACCTCCTTATCTCCCCTAAATAATAAGTATCCCGTATCGGACGATGTCGTTATTAAATTTTATGTCCCTCCCCCTCTTACTAAACATCCCCACTTATTGTAATTGCATGTTTAAATATTAAATTCAATGTCAGTTCCCAAAGATTTTGAAAATTGTGGTGCTTTTTGAATAATATAGATTTTAGATTGTTTTATACGTTGAGTTTGTGATTTGTGCAGTATTAACGATGATGGTAGTTTACTTCATTCTATGTCGTATTTTTTACAGCTTTGCTCCAGTGGATTGTAACGTGGTAAAAGTACTTGGAATAAATTATGTGTGTTCCTAACTATCCTAACTAATATTATAAATGCGAAAGTGAGTTTTTTTTGTTTGTTTGTTACGCCATCACGCCTTAACTACTCAACGGATCATCATGGCATGTAGATAGCCTATAGTACGGAGAAGGCTACTTTTTATGCCGGGAGCGCAGGTGCATGTTATGTGTATGTGTGTAATTATTTGTGATTCATAATAAACGAGTCTCAATGTTATAATTTGTGTAAGAAATATTATTAAATTGTGAATTTTAAATTAAAAACTGTAATTATTTTCCCATTTTTAATCCTTCGCCACGTCTGTGTGAAATCCAACTAATATGCAAAATTGTCTGTGCTTTTAATTAAGATAAAACTTGGCACAAATATAGATCTTATCTGGGAATAAAATAAAGAATATTCTGAAAGGCGGGTTAAATCGCCAGTAAAAAATATATTGAGTAGTATTTAAAGCTACATACTCAATGAAAAATGAACCGTATTAAAGACCATTTTGAAACCCTAATTAAAATTCCAGAAGCGAATCATAAATAAAATCACAATGTCTAATCGCATGTTCTCACTACATTTCATACTAAATATAAAATATCACGTAACTTAAACGTTAAACAATTTTTAATACACATTAAGCCGCTGTAGAAACCGCATGCCGAAGTGGAACATACATCGCGAACAATTCGCCTGCAAGTGAGACCAAATAAAAACACTTGAGCGACAAATTTTTCACTTGCCGTCAAAATACGGCTCGCGTGTTAAAGCACAAATAAAAGTGAGTGAAGTGAAACCATGAAAGCTTAAAATTTAGGTGTTACACGGTTGAGATCGGTGAACATTTTCAGCTAGGTATCGCCAGTTGGTTGGTTTTGGAAATAATATTTTATTTACGGCTAAAGGTAGACGCACACTTATCAGAGCCGAACGCGGCGAACGAATCGAAGTCAAGGAGGTCTCGCACACATATCCGCACCGAAAGAATCGACCCCGCCGAAAGAATCGAATGCGCCGAAGAAATCATTTCTCTTTCCTGTACGCCTGTCGCACAATATTTATAAACAACTCGCGTGTTGCTACGCAACTGATAGAATGCGTTGCGATGCGAGCGCATCGGTCGAGTCGACCGCATAAGCCGTGCCGAATCTGATGTCGTCATCCGAATTCGTCTAGTATTTCTAGGGTTCTTCCAGATTCGGACGATTCGACGCGGGCAAGTGTGCGAGCATTCATAAGATTTCATATACAAATTTCTAAAATTTATTTCGTTCGATGCGTTCGGCGCGTTCGGCTCGGATAAGTGTGCGTTCACCTTAATTGTATGTTATAAGAAAAATAATACTCAAAAGTTCAACTATAAGGCTTAGTACTGACGAGTATAGAACAAAGGTCTCAATCTAAAGAGTCTTACGATAATTTTTCCTTGGTCGTACCAACTATTATTTGTTAATGTTATGGCAAGGAAATTAACTCGATAAAAATATTGATTGAAAGAAAGAAAGAAAGAAAACACATTTATTTGACGAACACATTAACAGAAACATAACAATATTTAATTTAAAAATAAACCAGTAGGTCTGTGCCGTCAAATAGGACATCAGCTCAGCATAGTGCTACTGACAACTGTCAGCAGCGCTGATTTTCAGCTGACGCCTTTAGTGATGTCACGGTCGTAAGCACACATTATTAATAAAATTGGACATCATTAATAAAATTAATAATAAAATAAAATATCCGAGACATAATCAAAACTAGCTACGTAACATTGAAACAAACATAATAAAATAAACTCAAGTCATAAACTAAAACTAAATCCCAACTTAACAAGTACACAAATGAATAAATAACAATAAATGAATAAAACTGTGAGTTATCAAAATCATAACAACAATAAATATTGCGCACAGGTCACGACATGCGAAGATTATACGAATGGCGACGCAAATAATAAAAAGGTTAATTCATATTGTGGCGTGCATCGTCTCACGTAAGTGGTAAAAAGGGGTACACGACTGCGACAACCGGGAACTTGTAGTAATGCAGCTTAATCTTACTGCTTATGAATAGAGGTGTGTAACTCATCAAAAATACGCGAGCTGCATAACAGCTCACGGCTCAGGTGTGTGAGCTGGTTCAATGACTCAGCTCGCAGATCAGCTCAATTAGTGCCTATAGTCCACGATAAGCGCGCACGCTCACTGCGTATCGTCCAATCGAGCCGACTGAGCTGCCGCGATTCGTTCGACTTCGCCGAGCGACTCTTTTCATACTTAAGAGTTGGAATTATTTGTTTTTTTTTTTATATTATCTAGTTATGTCACATATTTATTTATTGAATTAAATTATTATTTATATGGTTTAGAACGAAATAATAATTCGTAGATTAGAATCACAAGAATAATCTATGGAGGGAGTCGCAGATACAATGAGTTGGATTGAGCTGTGAGCTAGTCATTTTGTTGTTGAGCTGTAGCTCAACGGCTCAAACCCGTGTGATCTGATTCATTGAGCTGGTTCAGAGCTGAGTTACACACCTCTACTTATGAAATTAAGGACTTTATTATAAGTCATGTAATGTAACTGAATATGAAGTATATGATATTTACTTAGTCATGTAATTCTGTTTATTGTTACCTTTTCACTACTAAAATATATAACCGATCGCAATTAAATTCAGCAAGCAGGTAGCCTATAGAGTGATATAGTCTACGATATTAACCCGAAAAAGTGGGTGAATCGGCAAATAAATAAATTGATGTAATTGTTTACTTTGCAGATTTATAAAGCAATATCTGATTCTTCCATTTTCAAAATAAAAGTGAGCTAGAGACGAAGAGAGAGGAGAAAGAAGCTAGAGACGTACAAATTGAGCAATTTTGAATTTTCACCCATTATTTAGTTAAAAATTCAATATTCTCATTTTCATAAGCCTAAGTAACTCCAGAAAGAGTAAAAAAGTTACTATTCAAACAACCCACGAGTATTGTCATCATAATATAAAGATAATAAAGTATATTTTTCACCAAATATGTCACCAACAGCTGTTGTTATAAAAAATACGATCCAATCATAACTACGTTAAGATTGATATGTTTTTAAATCTCCGCAGAAATGTTCTTATACGGAAACGATGAGTCATGCTATTTTCAGCCAGATTTTTTATACGTACGTTTATTTTTTGTGACTGGCTCAATCTTTCTCTTATTTTTGGGAATCGGGATGACTCAGATAATGTAAAGAATAGTTAGTATCGACAACTTATTTGAATCAGAAGGTTTATGTATACTTTTTCTATCTTACCAACCCTTAACGTTTTTATACCATAAATACCTGCTATACCAAAACAAGCTCATTACTCGAAACAAGATCATAACAATCACAATATAAATCATCACCGACCTTTATGCATGCCCGTATGCTTATCCTTAAGTACGGTCAGCTCATAAATCTTCCCGAACTCCTCAAACATCGGCCTTAAGTCCTCTTCCTCTAAGTGCCGGGGAATTTGGCCTATGAAGAGTTTAACTGCGTCCTTCCCCGCACCAGGTGGAGCGCCAGTCCGCTCTGAAGGCGTCTGGGGGATCGGGGACTTCATATCGTGTACCGGCGTCGCAGGAGCAGTACTTATAACACTGCCACTACTGTCCTGCCTAGGTACTGTTCCAATTTGTCCCGGCATGTTGTATCCAAAAAACATCGGGTAATTCGTTCCCACCAGCATCTTACCTAATGAACACTATCAATCACAGTTTATTTTGTACTCGTTTTCTTATAACTATAAATTCGGTTTGTGTTTTAAAGCTTTCACTTTTTCGCGGAGGGCGACGACTAGGGTGGGCTGTGTGAGTGAGCGCGTCTGTGTGCGAGCTGTGGCGTCAGTGTGCGTCTCGTCTCTTCTCAGTCACCCCGTAATGCGTAATATTATCGATCGCAATAGTAACGTTTGTAGGCGGCCCGGTCCCTCGTGTTTTTCTCACTGACGCGGATTTATTCCAATGTTTTTTATTTACGCGTAAGTGTTATTATCTCCTGGATTTTATTTTACTTTAATATGGCTGTTTATCACTATTTTAACAACTATATTGCACTTTAAAAATCACTTCTGTTAGCTATATTTAAATTTAAGTTATTATATATTTATAGAGTAAGTTTTAGTAAAAATTGGCACATAATTTTTCTAATTTAATTTGAGCGGATATTTCTTAATTAATATTTGAACGTACAGGTAAAATCACTACACTAATTTAGAGTTACGCTATCATAGTAAGTTTTTACACGAAAAATGGTATATTATGTACAGTGTTTACAGTGGTAGCGTCACACGCGGGACTGTTTACAAACAAACCGCCAAGTCAAACCCACTTTATTTATTTTTCACACAATTTATTTTTTCATCACTTGCAGCGTTTAACTGTCCGTGTACAATTTGGCGCGGAGCGGAACGTGAAACTTTTTCGCGCGTAAATTTTTACGACTACAAAAAATATACAACTTAACTAACTTATGCTAGAACGACCACAACGATTAACTATGACTTGACGCACGAAACGAAAAGCACGAGACGACACGAACTAAATGACAACAAATTTGCCGTGTACTCGTCTATATGCCTACATGTCCACTAACCTAAAATTCCCTCCGACTTCGGGGTGCCCTCATCGCCATGGGGGAGCTTGGTCTTATACCCTCTCACTCACCCGCGCTCGTTTGATACGCGACTAAATTCGCTCTCCGTTGAATAGGTTGATTATTTAGAATTTCTTGTTTCACTACGCGGCGGATTGTGTTGACGCGATCGCGTTTTGTTGTCAGCTCGCCGGAATTATTTGGAATATGTTGTAAGACTTGATACAGTTGACACGTTTGATTGAGATGCTTTGTTTGGATTTTACATTGGCTAGGAAATGGCGGAGGTTCAAGGAATGGAATTTAATGTAGGAAATCTTTAGCTAATTAGCTTTGATAATTATTTCTTTTTTATTGAGAGTATTTTAGTTTACTATATTATAATTCTAAAACAATAATTAGAGGAAAACTCAAACGTAGAGAGAGAGAGAGGTAGAGCAAAGCGTTTATTCACTCAAAGAGCAGCTCGACTGGGGAAGTACCTCCACCTTACAGAATACCGCAGCCAAATAACTTTATGTTTTTGTAAAGTTGTGTTCCTGTGCGTGAGTAAGGTCGCCAGAGCTCATAGGGGAGGGGAGAAAGGTCGGTAACACGTTAGCGATGCTTTTTTTGTTGCAAGCATCCATATGGCTACGGTGACCGCTTACCATCAGGCGGGCCGTATGCTTGTTGACTTAGTGGTATAAAAAAAAACTTATTTATTAAGATTGAAGCCTGATGAGGCAGTTATAAACGTTACAATTGACTATATCGTGTATTAATATTTCAACATAAAACTACGAGCATTTCTAGTAGGACATTATTTTATTTTTACTTCGAATATATTTTTAATTTAAAGATATTTTTATTCATAGGATTTTTACCTGAAAACGCATAAATAATGTTTAATAATTGACCGTTAATAAATAAATAAATAAATATCCTGGGACATTCCTCACACACGGTCATCTGATCCCAAACTAAGCAGAGCTTGTACTATGGAAACCAGATAACTGATATAATACATATCTACTACTTTTTGTTTGTAAATACATACTTAATATACATAATTACACCCAGACTCAGGACATACAGACATGTTCATGCACACAAATGCATGTCCTGTGCGGGAATCGAACCCACGACCTGCGGCGCAATAGGTGGAATCTTTACCAGAGTCTTAACCAACTGCGCCAACTGGCCCGGTATAAAAAAGCTTAGTTATCACTTCATTAAACAGAGTGCATTCTAAAAGGAGTATATCAGCTCCCTTCACCCGATTCTTCGTCAAAATTATTAATAAACACAGCTTAAACCCACATCAAGTCTTAGGTAGTGGAAAAAAACTTTGCGCTTCTGAATAATTTAAAGCTACAAACGCGCTTAGGAGGTAGTCGTAAAACGTTACTCGAAATTCAGTAAAAGGTCTTCAATGTTTGGTCGGACTATATTTCAACCGCCGAAAATAGCGAAGGGGATATCCCCCCTCCCGGACCCTCCCCCTCGAAGCTGCCAGCCTCAGTTGGGATGATTTTTGCACGCAGTTTCCTAATGGTTGTTTAGAGAGAAAAAATATATAAAAAGGAAACGCTGCTTGAAATTTCCGGGCCGCGAATTGTGAATTTTAAAATTTACGACTTCGGGGTCTTGATTGTTATTAGAATTTATTCGCGGTGGTTTTTTGGTATCTTTTGCTTTATATACTGTTTTTGTGGGTTCTTTAGATACTGTATTCCTTTCTTATTTTCAAAAGTCTTATAAGAATATTTTTCAAGCTATGATTCTCAGCATAGAGCAGATTTGGCACACAGATTTAATTTGGACTTACACATAACAGTAGATTGTTTACCAAGGGATAAAGGGCATCACACGAGATATTTCTGCCTTCAAACAAAGTGAGAGCGCCAATAGTTCGAGTGTGTAATTGGTAACTTTCACCCGAGTCACTCAGTATACAGTCCACTTTTCATTTCGACTATGAGGAAAGAAAAATTCTGAAAAATTTGCACTAATCTCCCACCCTTTTTAGGGTTCCGAACCGAAAAGGTAAAATGGAACCCTTATGGTGCGTGCCACTTCATAAACATAAACTAACCCCCTTATTCATAATGGCATTTTAACTAAATCAGTGTAATAGTGTCCTCCGTCTCACTCTTTCGATCACCAAATGTCACGTGTCAGATAAAGACGTCAGAATTTTAGCTAATCAACGTTTGGTAACTTCATTATGAATAAGGGGGTAAGTTTACTATCATATAGTAAATGAAAAATATAGCATACAAAAGGGGTTAATTGTTTAAAGTTGAAATGGGTTAAATTCTAAAATGTTTTTATTTTCTTTTATGATGCGTAGTTTTATTTATGGTGAAAAATAAAATTCTGTCCCGATTATCTCCGAAGATTACTATGCGAAAAATCTAAAATAATTATAGTTGACAAACATGAATGTAAATATTACCGAAGAAAGAGAACGTTTCTTAGATAAACTATGGTCTACTTTCAGAGTAAGAGGGAATAAAAAATGATTTTATCCCGACAAAACATTAAATTCCTCGGATTCTCAGGTAAAATCATAAAGCAAAATCAGGGGTGTGAAGAGATTTCTGCAGGGTTGGCAACGCGCGCGTGATACCCCTGGTGTTGCAAGCGTCCATAGGCTACGGTAACCGCTTACCATCAGGCGGGCCGTATGCTTGTTTGCCACCTAAGTGGTATACAAAAAAAAACCAGAAGCTAATTTCAAATAAACATTAATTAGTTACATAATAATTTACACTAATTATAAAATTAATATCAGACATATCATTACAATTTTCACAAAATGCACCAAAACCGTTCAGAACCCTTGCACTGTTTGCGGTTAGTAAAATTTTGTCCGTTTCGTATATGCAAGTGACATTTGGTAAACCAAACCGCACCAAACGGTTTCTTAATTGATACATGTATGTAGATTTATCTTTGCTTACACTAATTTGGTTTTGTGTATAGTTTTTGGTATAATCTAGAACGTAACGTTCAATGGTTGATTCATTTATAATTTTTCTGTTTTATTCAAATATCAATAATATTTTTGTTTAAAAAACAATTGTTTTATTACATCTTAGTTGGTTCGCTTCCTGATACTTTTTTTCATAAGAATTAAAATCTATTTCTTACAACAGGGATGTTTCCTAAATTAAAAAAAAAACGAATTAGTTCGTCAGTTAGATTATCAAAAAATATTGGATACGTATTTTTTGCATTTTTAATGATTTGCATTAACAATAAAATTGACGAAGATAAAGCGCGACTAAGTTCGGGAGTGGGGGCTCGTGACGTCACTTGTTACTAAAAAGTGTACCACACCGTGACGTCACGCGGCACTTCAACAAACCACGTCCTCGTATTTTTGTTTCATGGAATAAAAGAAAAAATACGTGTCTTATATTTTTTGATAATGTATATGACGGACTAAATAGTTTTTTTCAGGAAACTAGCCCCTCAGAGTATATAAATACTACTGCTACTGCGGTGCACACATATCCACAGTCAATTTAGAAATTTACCAATAATAATAGTAATAACGACTGTAAGTTACAAATTAACAAGTAAAGTACAGGGAATCAACTAAATATGGTTAAATAAACACCGGCCCAGTATTGCGCCTATTTTTCCTCGCGACCCTTGCGAGTTTTCTCAGGTGAAAATGGACCTCTTAATCCAGCCTAAAGTATAATGTAGCAGCTGCACCTGAGTGCTTGTTCTGTTCTAAGCTTAATGCGCTGTAGCACTTTCAGCTATACTGCGCTTTACACGGCAAGATTGACCGATTTATTGTTTAACTGCTAATCTGCATTTTTTTCTATTTCTGAGTTTTGGCTTTCTTCTTTTCACGCTACGCTATCTATATCTAAAGTAATAGTTTACACTTAATTAAATGTTATTTAATTTGATGTATGTTTGTGTTTACATGTGTATTTACTTCCTTCTTTTTTTTGTATACATGTGTATACAAAAAAAAGAAGGAAGGGTAGACCATTTAAAAGATGGAGTGACGATATTGTCCAAATAGCTGGAAACATATGGCCCAGACTATCAAAAGATAGAGTAACCTGGAACAGTTTGGAGGAGGCTTTCACCGCAAAGGGCGGCCCTTACACCTAACAATACTAACCTTATCTTAAGTATAAAAACTAACTCTATTAAAAAAATAAAATAAGTACTCAATACACAAAACATTATAAAATAATTACATGTAAGGGATTAAATAAAGCTAAATAAATAAATAAATAAAAAAATGTTTGTGTTTTGCACGTGGGTGTGATAGCTATAATATTCATAATTTTAACGAGATTTTTTAAATACTTTTGTTAGAATATGGAGGGTTACGCAAAGCTATTCAAACGAAATAGATATTTTCAATTTAAATTAAAATATAATGTAGATAATAATAAATATTATAAGATAACTCAAAAAAAAACTTTCTTTTCTAGTTAGGTATAGTATTTTTTCCCACATATTACGATACTATTTGCATTTAATATTCGATGTTAGTGAATGGTAAATTATTTGGTTAACGACACGCAGAGCCCAAATTTTACGATTTGTGGCTTTTATCTATTTACATTGCAGTGGATTGGAAACGTGGCGTAAACTCAAATGTGGCTAGCATTAATTCAAATTCACCATCAAACGGAGAAAATTGCTAGCTATTTGTTGTCTCTAATAACCACTTTTCAATTGAAAATCATTAAGGTATTGATACATTTTTAACCGACTTCAAAAAAAGGAGGGGGTTTTCAATTCGGTAATGTTTTTTTTTTTTTTTTTTGTTTGTTACCTCATAACTCCGCCATTTGTGAACCGATTTGGAAAATTCTTTTTTTTTCTGGAAGGGTACACTTCCCGTTTGGTCCCATTGTGATCAGATCAGGATTTGATTATATCTTAGTGTAGTTTGAAGTCGGTTTAAGTTTTTTTGTAAAACAGTCCAATTATTTATAAACTGTCCAGTATTCTTTGCTGTCTCCTTATTGAAAATAAATTGCCGATTTTTTTTTACTTGTTCATTATTATGTAATACTTTAATTAACTAACCCCTTTACTTATAAAACGTTATTTAACTAATATGCTGTTTAAAGGGTCACGTAAATAACGTCACTCTATTGTCATTGTCAAATAATGTGACATTATTTACGTGACCATATATTAGTTAAATAGCACTTTATGAGTAAGGGGGTAAGTAATCAATATACTGAGTCCTATCTACCGTTTGCTAATCCTGGAGCTATCTTATGAAATACTACCATATAACCGTAAATAATTTAGGCCTTCATAAGTGCCCTCTTAAGGCGCGGACTGACTACGATTTGACAGCACTCGTTCTTCATTGAAATAGGGTTGAAAATAGTAAATCATAAATGTGTCGACTCTATGAAATGGAAATTTATTTACGGGTTTTCTGTAGATTATACAGAATATACACATTAAATTGAATAAGTGTCCGGTTAACATTCTAATATAATTCTGTATCTAATATATTCTTAAAAATAAAATTGTTGTCATCGCTGAAAATACGGAGAATTTCGACGCGAAAGATTTTTTGTGACGTAACTTACGAATTTTCATTGGGAATATCAAAGCACTTTTTAATATTCTATTCGGTTAACATTTTATTACTATTGCGTTACGTCATACTCAACTCTCAAATAAACCCATTTTTGTGAAATTGAGGTAAGACCTTTTTTTATACAACTTAGTCGGTAAACAAGCATACGGCCCACCTGATGGTAAGCGGTTACCGTAGCCATATGGACGCTTGGAACACAAGAAGCATCGCTCACGCGTTACCGACCATTCCCAACTCCCCTATGAGCTCTGGCGACCTTACTCACGCGCAGGAACACAACTTTACACAACATAAAGTTATTTGGCTGCGGTATTCTGTAAGGTGGAGGTACTTCCCCAGTCGAGCTGCTCTTTGAGCGAATAAACGCTATGCTCTACCTCTCTCAAAGACCTCGTCTTAAGGTGTTAACTAAATAAATGGCTTTGAATTTTACTGTGGTTTGATCGATAAATGCATTCGCGACTCCACCACTCCAATGCCACTCCACTTACATAAATTATTCATATCAAGAAAATATGAAATCCAATAAAATTCCTTCAAAACGTATTTCAATTCTCACTATTTCCAATACCTATTCTAAGAAAATGTAGTCAACAAATCCACTGCAAAAGTTGATTTTCAACTGGTAAAGTTGCAAAACTCATTCACAGAGTATAAATACAAAGGGGCATGTTGTGGTCATCATAAGGTGAAAATTTGTCCGTTTGTAACGTATGAGTTTTAATTTACCTTACTGGAATGAAATTATGGAGGTGCAAGGTGGATGACACCTCCATTGAAAAGGGAAGATCTTCCGCCAGGCTGGGTCATCGTGCCTGGGGACCGCGGTCCAACTGTACATGTCGGACAGTTGTATATAATGCAGATTCTCGAGAAAACTTCGCCAGCGCGATGCAGGATTTAGGCGCGAGGCAGAATAATGTGGCGCCACGCCATCTATCTTTCCGTGTGTGAACTATCTCGGTGTTACTGATAGATGGCTGATAGATGTCGCTACATCACTCCCTTCCTAGACCGGAGGTCGATCCATTGTTGAGTCGTTGCGTTAAGCTTGCAAGTGCCAGTGCTGCTCGAAGTCTACGGTGAGTCGAGACGGAGCGCAGATGCTGCGACATGTTGAGTCAGCTGGTCCACGTAATGCAGAAACCGCCACGCCGGAGAGATGATCCGGGCGTGTGCTGCGGTGGACTGTGCGGGCGAGGAGCTTAGTCGCAGTGTTGCCTTGCAGGACCAGGAAGCACGGTGAGTCGGCTGCGATGGACCTGATTGAGGCAAAGTTGGCTTGCTGTGTGACTGCTTGCCGGTGGGGAGTGATGAGCTTGGAGAATCTGCTCAAAAGTGCTACTGCATGTTCAGTGATTTTGGAGGGTTGGAAATATTCCCATCCATCACGTCGGGGTCACCACTATGGAGGTGCAAGGTGGATGACACCCCCATTTAAAAGGGAAGATCTTCCGCCAGGCTGGGTCATCGTGCCTGGGGACCGCGGTCCGACTGTACATGTCGGACAGTTGTATATAATGCAGATTCTCGAGAAAACTTCGCCAGCGCGATGCAGGATTTAGGCGCGAGGCAGGATAATGTGGCGCCACGCCATCTATCTTTCCGTGTGTGAACTATCTCGGTGTTACTGATAGATGGCTGATAGATGTCGCTACAAAACTTTGGTGAGTTATTGTGCGAAAACCTACGTTAAAAACCCATTAAAAAAATACATTCCAAAGAATGCTGGGCAATGTTTCTAATGTTGCCATACTTTTTTTTTTTTGGAATTTTTAATGCTTATTTAATTCTAAACTATAAATGTTTTAATAAATTGGAAACGGTATCTAATTATAATGCATTCTTAAGTATTCATATGCGACTTTAACATCAAACAGCTTATAAAATAGCAACTCTATCAAACGTGTAATAACAACAAAGCATCCTTGATTTTATGATCGGAGAACTAAACAATTGGTACTATGACCCACTTTAGAAAGTGTATTGAATATATTTTGTGGTGAGCGTATCTATATATGCATATTTAAGGGAGCTCTCTCTATAAGTACGTCACGTGGGCGAATGGTGAAAATTTGTTCACTGTTCATTACTCTTCTGTTATACTTTGTAGTAGAGAAACGGCCGAGCCACACATTTTGACTAAGGTGTAGAGATTGTGAAGATAAGGTTTGTAGAATTATAACCTTGGCTCTACATGAGATCTGCAGGGCTATTTTAAAATGTCGGATTAGATATCGGAAACGGATTTTAAAAAAACCGAGGCGAATTTTAGGTATTGCTATTTTAATATCCGAAAACTTTTCGATGAATCGAATTGATATTTCCTTCAAGAAACATCAACAAATATTCTAATTCGGAAATTAAAAAAGCAATTGCGGAATATAGCCTCGGTAGTTTTTGAATCCATTTCCGATATCGAATCCGAGCATTTTAAAATAGCCCTGCTGATAACTTTTTGACAGTGCGAGCCATGGTCTCTCGTCTTGGCAATATTTTACATGTAAATGATTTTCGTGGAATTACTTCATTTACCCAAACATAATTCAAGATATATTCAACAACATTATTTACATAAAGCTATAAGTCCTCCCACACACAGCAAGACAGGACGTTATAATAGTGCGGATGCTTAACTTATTGGTCCCAAGACAGCGGTTCGCGTTTAGACAGACTTACAATTGAACTTGTATGGCGAGAACCGACGCGCCCGCGGCAGGGTGATACGGTATGTTATATTGAGAGTCTGGCTAGATTGTAAACTATGCTATTTTAGCTAAGAGTACTAATACTCTTATATACGGGCCAGTTGGCGCCGTTGGTTAAGGTGCTGCGCAGACGTACTATGTCCTGTGTCGGATACAAGTACATTACATACATTCACAATTTGGTGGAACTCAATAGAAGCGAATTTTTGGAGTAAAATTGTATATTGCATTTTGAACTTTACTTCTATTTCAGAGCGTTACAATTCGATATGAGAACTAACACTGATAGAGAATTTTCGAGATTTCCTTGGAATTCCAAACTAATACAGGCGACTCAGAGTTGGGCCTTAGTTTGCTCTAAAAGTAAAAGCCCAATTTGCTAAATATGCAAACATTTTCTTTATTTATCAACGAAAATGTAATGCCATATTTAATTTAAAAATATTTTTTGTCGAATATGCTCCTTTACAAAAACCATCCTGCACAAAACTGTATTCATTTTAGAATAATAAATCCAACGCAATCTTGTTATAACCACCTGATATATACTTATTTAAAACTGTCCCCAATCATCACAGTGTAATATTATGGGCGAATAATTTTTAATATTCCTGTCAGCTTAGAAAAAGGAAACGATACACAAAGGGCCATACAAAAAGGCAAATTACATCCCCTTTCTGAGAGCCTGCAAAGTGGGGGTATTCCGACATTAAGCGAAGGTCTGCCATTACCGTATAACAGCGGAACCGTTCTCTAATGTGCACAGGCCCTTATATTTTGGGCGCCCAACGTGGGGCCAAGCTTTGTTCTAAGGCAGTGAGCACGTAAAGGTGGATTGGGACCATTTAGACAGTTTGTGGCAAGTTGGGCCGATATCTCTATTCAAGAGTTTGGTGTGGAGCTTTACCGGGCCGTTGCTCCCTCTAAACGTTTTGGCGTCTGCGTGAATTATTCGTGAAGTTGTGGTTTGGTGATTATTTTTGATGGTTAATATGCTTATGAAAATAGTAGATGTGACCGCATTTTTGAATTAAAATTATCCCAAGTTGACAAATTGTCTTCGAAAGAATTATGGCGACATTTGAACAAAAAAATAAAGATTTTTAGAGACTTTGGATTGACGTTATTATTGATCCTTGGTGACTAAGGAATAACTTGAGGCATTCAAAATATTTTTAGAACCCCGGAATAAAAATGCGAAATTCTATGCCATACCGGCGAATCGCGAGTAACTAAACAGACAAAATCGTTATGTTGTTGTTATGTTTTGCGGGGTTTATAAAATATTTCAAGTATATTAACATGTCTCTGGTAACGTAATCTCAACATTGGAAGTGATTCAAAACCCTCTAAACTGTTTAATTTGTTTGTTTGTTGTACAAACAAATGTATGGATCTCGCCATGAGTCTTTTCACTATGATAATATTATACAGACATATAGATACGTAATCAGTTATAATAATTTATATCTCAATTACCAACTGAAGGATTTTAGGTTTTATGTTTCAAATAACAAACATGAAAAAGTAATTTCCACTCCAATATATCAACGCAATTATCTTTAACAACAACATATACCTACACTCCGGATTCTACATAATAACAGTATTTAACGATAATTTTCCCTCCTCTGTCCACCCTCATTCGTGACGCGTTACTATAAAAAAGACTTGCGATAATTGTTGCGTCCCTACCGTTGATTATTTCAGAAATAATCGTCGCATTTCGCGATAAGCATTTATTAGAATCGCTTGTAATTTTGTGAGTCATTGTGCGATGTAAGTTGTTGTGTATTCCGTTTTTGTAAACTTTTTGCAACTAATTGGCTTGCCTGATGTTGTACAAAGCGTTTAGAAGATGCCTTGTCTAGGCGTTGTATGCTTCTTACCAGATCAGGAAGAGATATTGTAACCTAGCCTAGCCTATAGTGAAAAATAATGAGGTTATCATTTTTGACACCAACACTCAAGCGCTCGTGGCATGATAAGCCGTTCTTAATCGATCGGCAAGTTAAGTTACCACGGTCGTGGTACCTGGATGGGTGACTGCCTAGTGGTACTACAAATCGAGCATTTCCGTGCTTTGGAAGGCACGTAAAGCCGTTGGTCCCGGTTATCACTTAATTGTTATATTCGTTAAGCTATTTGGAGGCCTTAGAGGCGGCTTGAAAACTCCAACAGTAGGTTGACCACTAGCCCATCTCCACCGATCCGCAGTGGGCACGCGTGGAGGAGTATCTGCCCATTCCTTTTCACCCCGATTTGTGAAACCCTGTGCTCAGCAGTGGGACATTATAGGCTGATGATGATGATGAATGAAGAATGATCAAGATTAGCGTAGCGTTTATTCGCTCTCCAAGCAGCTCGACTGCGGAACTACGTCCACCTTACAGAATACCGCAACCAAATAACTTTATGGTGTATTCCTGCGCGTGAGTACGGTCGCCAGAGCTCATTGGGGAGGGGGGAAGGGCCTGTAATGCGTGCGTGATACCCCGTGTATTGCAAGCGTCCATATAACTACGGTAACCGCTTACTATCATGCGGGCCAACTTTTTCGTAAAATGCATTTCAGAAGCTTGGTATTAGGTTTCAGTTGGCAACTGGAATCCTTAATTAATTGTTAATATTTATTGTCGTTTACGATACCATAACATAAAACACACCTATTAATGTCTCAAGAATACGAAACTACGTCACTTCTGAAAACGACATTTATTGTAAGAGTTCTCTGTCTTATTATAAGTCTGCGAACGTCTGCTTCAGTCTGCTTCAGTAAGTACCAGTGACGCAATCCATTGGGAAATATCGCCGATGTAATCACTGTGTTCATTCAATATTTTTTGTTTTACATTTTCATTCAGGAAATTCTATAATTAAAAAAAACATTTGAATTACTTTAAATTACAATTTTAAAATGAGTAAAAATGCTTTATAATGGTGCGTCCATGCTTGGCGAACCGAGCACGAGCAGAGCCACGAACGAGCACACTGCGAGCACGATTCCTATCACTCGCGCGTTGCCGACCCTGAAGAAATCTCTTTAGACCCTTTTTGAAGAACCCCATGCTCTCAGTTGGGAAAACCACGGCGGGGAGCTCATTCCACAGTCCGAGCGTCCGCGGAATAAAACTCCTTCTAGCCCGCACAGTTCGGAACAATTGATGTTTGAATAGTTTAATTGATCAGCTCCTGGTTTTTTTTCATAATGTTTATAGGATGCAATCCGCGAGCCAATGGTTTAATTTCAAACAACAAGCCGCACCAATAGGGTAATTGATGAATACAAGTATTAGTTCACCTAATAGGGTTGTCAATAAAACATGTTTATGTCACGGTCACCGGAGTAATTCATTATTGTCACACAATCGGTAATTTTATCGTATTCGACGCGACATTGTGCAGGAATTACTCGACAGTGTCGGGAATGCTTTGGCATTAACCTTCAATGGCCTGATTTATCTATACTATATAATATAATAAAGCGGTAGAGTTTTTTTGTTTGCTTTTTTAAACGGGCTAATCTCTGGTACTACAAGTCGGATTTAAAAAAGTATGTGACTAATAGGAAGCTACATTATCCCTGAGTATTAAAGGCTATCCCGGGATAAAGTATCCCTTTTTCTTTTTATCCCGGGAACGCGAGTGAAACCGCGGGGAACTAAAACAAAAAAGCTAGTATTTAATGGTTATAATCTTAAATAAGTTATATGTGCTTACCAACAATATGAATTCAAACCGCCCGGTATGGCCAGTGTATTCAAGTCGTTAAGTAGTTCTTCGTTAAATAAATACAATAAGATGTAGGGTGTTTTGCCACACCTATTTTTTTTTTCTATTTTAAATAGATGCCCCGGTCTGTACATAATAATTCACCACAGAGGAGAGCATACGTCACATAAAGAAAAACATTTTGTTTATATAATATATGCAAAATTTTACATTAGTGTAAGTACCTACCACAATCACGTATTATTTAATTTACTGCCATTTCTTAATACTCACAAATCAACGTTTATTGTATCCTTTTAAGCTGAGATTAATATTTGCCAAGGGTTTGTAAAACCGGCTCTTTGACAATTAAAAATGTCAGCTAAAATCCGACCCTAAATAATTATCTTTTTTACATCCGCCAATAACCAGTTCAATACAGATATTACCGCATCTTGCGCGTGGACAACGCACCCCTGGTGCCCTTAAATTTGAGGTTCGTTGACCCGTGGGGTGCAACGAACATTTTAGCTATAGGGTGAGAGCTACACAGAAGTGATCGATATATCTCTAGTATGTTTCTTTTTGCCAAAATTCTATGGAAAAAATATTTGTGCAATATGAATTCATGATATCATTTTAAATTGCCGCGGAACGGAACGGAAACGAATTTTTGCAACGAAATTATATATAGCATAATGAACTGTAAGCCTCGCGCATTCTCGAGAATTCCTCGCTTTTTGGCTAGTAATTAGTTTGTATGTTATACAATTGACATAAAGTTAATTATGCTATGTACAATTTCGTTGCAAAAATTCGCTTCCATTCATCGATATATTATCTTCTGTCTAGATTAAGGGTTACGTACAAGACAACATCGTGAAAGTGGCCGCTTGGAAACTCAATAAAACAAAATTATGTCAACCATTAATGGATGTTCTACGTTCAAACGTGGACCTACTGATACTGAAATAGCGACACCGTTGTCTTAGTTCTTCGGCCGTTTTTACAACTGTCACCCTTATTCTAGGGTAATACTATTTCGATGCTTCCATTCCGCGGCATGTAAATTAAGCCATTAAAAAAGTAGTATAGTAATTGTAATTCCATTAAATATATATATATATATATACCATGTGGAGATTTCGAGATGGCATATATTCGAAACCTATGTTGGGTTAGTCATGCTGAACAACTTTTAGTATGGGAACAATATAGTGATTCTCAAAAAAAATTAACTTTTCTTACAAAATGTCAACCTTGCTCGATCGCGTGTGTATTTTTTTTTGTATTTGTAATTGTTAGGAATAGTATTATATATGTAATAGTTATATATAATTAGTCATTTAGTTAGCAACATTTCAAATAAAAGCATACACAAAATTCACCCGTTCAAATTATTATTTTGTTATTTCACCATAAAAAAATTTGTTTAAGTGTTTTCTTTCCATAAAACATGGCTATATTCCATTAAAAATAGCATAACGGATAAGGAACATAAACAAAAAGTTTCCAATAAACACGTATTGTCCCACTTCCTAGCTTGTTGAAAACTGGGACGTCAAAGTCCCGACAAAATTCAGGAGGAGCGCCAGACATGACAACATAAGAACACCTATTTTGATTGAACTACCTCTAGTTTGGGGCAAACATATTTTAATACTATATCTTTGAATAAATAAATCGAGAAAGCTGTTTTAAAAGGTCACTCGATCATTATTGTTGAAAATAAAAAGAAGCTAAACCATTTGTTTCATATAAAATAAATGTATCGATTAAAATGTGAGTGGTAACACTTTCTCTCTTACGTTTGATGGCGACTTGTGTGTTTTCATTATTATTAAAGTGATTCATTTGACTCTTCGGACTTCTTTCTTTCATGTGACTCATTTGATTTGCAACAATGACTTTTATTTGATCAAACAGCAAAATATCAAACACGATTCATTAAACGAATTCACAGTAGATTCTTCGAGTATGTCATTCATCTAATTTTGGTAAATTAGTCTCACATTTCAAACAATTTAAGTTGGTTTTGTAACTGTGAATTCGAGAAAATAATCCTATCCTACTACCATTATAAAAGCGAAAGAAGATTGAGGATCAATTCCAGAGTTACAAACAACTTTATCACGCAAAAACTACTGAACGGATTTGGATGAAATTTAGCAAACAGATAGTATATGTTCTAGATTAATACAAAGGATATTTTTTTCTCTCGGTCACGGAAACACGGGAAAATAGTGAAAAGGAAACTAGTTTTGAAAAATATTTGCACTTTTACTAACTCATAAAACGCTTTCTAACCTTTTAACCACAACTTTTAACTATTCAATTCTTTAAAAATACACCAGTAGAAAGTAGGATCTGAGCTTTAGCGTACCAGAACGAGTGTATAGCAAATATTTCCAAAATTAATAAT
The DNA here is from genome assembly GCA_947623365.1 of Achlya flavicornis. Taxonomy (NCBI): domain Eukaryota; kingdom Metazoa; phylum Arthropoda; class Insecta; order Lepidoptera; family Drepanidae; genus Achlya; species Achlya flavicornis. The sequence goes on from OX392475.1 coordinate 15,497,231, forward strand.
TCTACGCCATAGGTACTCCACGTCATAAAAAGCTCAGGAGTAACGCGTGACTATACACACAATATAGTCTTAATAACACAAAATAAAATTCACCAAGCATTCATTAGTAACCACAAAGAGCTTTCGAGAGGTCATATACTGGGTGGAGATTTCGAGATGTGCATATTTTCGAAACCTATGTTGGGTTAGTCATGCTGAGCAACTTTTACTATAGGATCAACAGTGCATTCATAATGTATGAAAAGTAAAAAATATTTTTTGAGAATTCAGTGTTGGTCCCATAGTAAAAGTTGTTCACCCAACATTGGTTTCGAAAATATGCCATCTCGAAATCTCCACCTGTTATTTTCCTGCCTAAAAATTTTCTCTGAACGTCGCGACGCGCGTGCCAAATTTTTGCGGCGCTGTATAACGAGGTATCGATGTCACAGACACGATACGATCACCTACGACTATACTATGTAGAGTTATCGAATCGTCCCCGTTGTATTTAAAAGCGAGGAGAAGAGACGGATGTGTGTGATACGGCATAAGAGATGCATGGAGCTGATTTTTATTACATTGATTTCATTTATTAAAAACTATGAGTAGGTAGCTTTCGTTATGTTGTGGAACCCACTGTCTTGGTTTATTTTTTCAGTTTATATTCTTGAGCTAATTAATGATGAAGCTACCATATATACGCCAGATATACACTTGGTGTGGTTTGATTGTTTATATTTATAAAAAAGATCGATATAAAGAGATACAAAAAATATATATTTTTCAGTCTGTTTTGTTTCGAATAAAAATTACATCCCAACTCGCTATATGTTACGCCTTCACGCCTCAACTACTCAACGGATCATCTTGAAATTTGGCATGCTGATAGCCTATGGTATGGAAAAAGACATAGTCTATAGACTTTTTATCTCGGGAACGCGGGTGAAACCGCATGGGACAGCTAGTTGAGTATAATAGTACATTATAATACATGTGTGCAAATTTGATTATTAACACTCGATGCGGTTTTAAGCGCGTGAGCCGCAGGGAGCCGAGAGTCTAATAAATCAATGCACACGAGTGTCATGCGACATTTTCAACACACTTGCGAGGAAAAAAACAGACTTAAATTTTGCAATAATTGTCACCTTACGAGCGAGTGTATTGAAAAAACTATTATAATTTTAACAACGTCTCTATTTACTTCTGTGTTCGTTTCCGAAACTGAGTGCTAAGAGAAGGGCTCGGACTCGCGGGGAGCGATATTGATTTCCATTATACCCCCACCGAGACGTAGGCTCGTGACTCACGGCTCATCTTGAGATGTGTCGTGGCTCCAGATACTAGTGATTTAGCTCTTATTCTAGTTCACTGGGTTTCATAAATCAGGAGACAATGAATTCTTTTGTATCCTTAATTTTACGTAGACCGGAGTATATTATTATAGTTTCATGACACCTATAATTTCAACACGTCGTTTTTCAAGTCCAGAGTGAATAAGCATTTTCTGAGCAGGCGTGTAACATCCTCGGCTTCTACATCGCTCAAAAAAACGGCCAAGTGCGATTCAGACTCGCGCACCGAGGGTTCCGTACAAACCTGTAGGTAAATGGTATTATAGACCTGAGTATTTGATATGAATTTCAATTTATGACGTATTAAAAAAAACTACTTACTAGATCTCGTTCAAACCAATTTTCGGTGGAAGTTTGCAAGGTAATGTACACACGGCTACAGATCAAGCTATACATTTCCAGTATAAGCTGATCTCGCATTGTATAGGATTTCGGTACAATGGGAGGTCAGCTTATACTAGAAATGTATAGCTTGATCTGTTGCCGTGTGTACATCATATATTTTTTTTAGTTTTATTATTCTCTTATTTTAGAAGTTACAGGGGGGGGGACACATTTTACCACTTTGGAAGTGTCTTTCGGGCAAACTATTCAGTTGAGAAAAATATTATACCAGAAACCTCTATATCATTTTTGAAGACCTATCCATAGACCCCACACGTATGGGTTAGATTTTTCTATTTTTGTGTGAAAATCTTAATGCAGTTCACAGAATACATATTTACCAAGTTTCAACAGTATAGTTCTTAAAGTTTCGGAAAAAAGTGGCTGTGACATACGGACGGACAGACAGACAGACGACGATTCTATAAGGGTTCCGTTTTATGCCATTTGGCTACGGAACCCTAAAAAAAATACCTGTGTTAACGTGGACGTGAACGGCGACTTGTTTAACGGTCACTGCTCAGCTCCCTTTTGTCACAGCGCAATGATAAAAAGTTAAAGTCATTACATAAAGAACTAGGTACCTTGGTAATGTGACAACCGAATCAAATCAATGTTGAGGTTCTCGACTTAAGTCGTAAGTCCATTACGGCAGACAGTAGAGACCTTCCATTTATTTATACGTACAGGGTAAATGAATTATTATTCATTAGCCATGTTCTTAAATATGTGACATACAGTAAGCAGTTAAACGTTAGGTACTCTACTCTATAGTTACCTTATAAGATTTTTACTTTCGTGTAATCAACGCAAATATAAGTGCCTTCCAGGCCCTAAATTTAATAAATTACTTTTTGATTTTGAAACATTTTAGTGAAGATTGTTGTCCTTTTTTTTTTTTTTATAAGTGATACAAAATCCACAGCACTTCACAATATTAAATAAGTCATACAGTTGTTACATACTGCCAATTACGGATTTACTTTTTATTTTATTTTTTACTTTTTGTTGTTGACAAAATACTCGTATATTCTTGTGGACTTTAGTATGAGGGCATTTAGGAGATAGGGGCGCGGCACGGTGGCTGGTAGTGACCTCACATGCCCTTAAATGAATCAGTCAACCAGGACAATAACTCACTGCAAGTTTTCTCGTAGTTAACTAATATAAGAAATCAAAGTAGGTATGCTGGAAAGAAGGACGGAATCTGAATTTTTGTTTTTAGTTACAACCTATGTGCGATTACAATATCACAAACATATCAATTCACCTTTGTAGCCTTTGATCCATTCGATATTCTCCAACTATTGCCACCAAAAATATATTACACAAAGAGTATACTTACACAGCGGTATTCACTTTATTTCATAAGGTGATGGAGCGGATTCGGCTCCCAAATGAAATATTCGGAATGAATGAGAAGATCGTTTGAATTGTGCGATACTATCGCTCGGAGGGGAAGTGAAATGAATGAATTTTCTGGAGAGACAAGCAAAACTATAAGTAATTTTAAGTTCCCGAAGAAATTTATTTCTTTCTTCTTTTCTAACTTGAAGGGCTAGTAAGTATCAAAAAGGAATAGATATTTGTATTTGATAGTTGTGTTACTGGGGAGGGGTGAAAGGTCGGTAACGCGTAAGCGATGCTTCGTGTGCAAGCGTCCATATGGCTACGGTAACCGCTTACCATCAGGCTGGCAGTATTATACGTGTTACGATTAAGTCAGTAAAGCTGTATTAATTTGAATATCATTTTTGAATATTATTAATTTTTAAAGGAAATGAAAGGTTACCAAATTTTATATTTTTTTTATGAGGTGTATAGTGTGTTACCCTAGAAGGATTCCTCGTAACTGGGTGCAACCCCGATAATACTGCCCAACGAAAGCATTCATGATCATTGCTTTGCACATTAATTACAGGTTTACTGACTTAATCGTACAAAAATATTAAACTACAAAAACAAACAAAAAATACAACAGTCTAATATAATATACATGCATGACAGAAAGAAAATAAAACCACTATGGTGATACTGTGATAAAACCAAACCAACTAAAAAAAATAAAAAATAGTGACTATAAGAAGCGGCATTATCGCTATACCAATTTCTTTCAGTCAAGTAACCTAACTGTCCTAACTAATATTATAAATGCGAAAGTGAGTTTGTTTGTTTGTTTGTTACGTATTCACGCCTCAACTACTTAACGCATGAAATTTGGCATGCAGATAGCCTCCCAAGTAGCATAACAAGCTGTTTAAAGGCTGTATTAAAGTTCGTTCTTATACTAAAAGCTGAATATTCAGGCTGTAAAAAGGCTGTATAAGCGCTTATACAGGCCTTATAAGTGTAAAAAGGGCCCACATTACACAGCTTATTTCGTTATTGGAGCTGTATAGAGGCTGTATAAACAAAAGACAAGTATAAAAGCTGTATTAGGGCTGTTATTAGGTGTATAGAGCAGCCTATACTCTACGGACATCCTCTTATAAGTATCTTGTAAGAATAATAGTTCTAAATAGGTTGTCGAAGAGAATTATGTGAGAATAAAATAAATAAAACTTACGATGCCATATTGAATGGCGACATAATATTGTTATTAAAATGGAAAGGATAAAATCTTGGACATGGATATCTAATGCTGTTTATTGATGAATTCAATGTGCAAATTTTAATTTATTGTGAACCTGTGTATGTTTTCCGTCAAAATATTCACGCGCCAACAAAATAATCAAGCCAAAATAAAGAAATTATACTAAATACAGTAAATAAGTGTTTGTTTTTAAGGTTAGGAAGTTAAAAATATATTTATAAATAATAGATATGAGTATACAAGATCATTATTCAAGCTGATAACCATGATACGGCTATAGTTATTATGAAATATTCCTTTAATTGTAATTTAAATGTTGTTATTGTAAATGTAAAAATGTCGACAATTTGCTATACAGCCTAAACGATACTTGGAGTGTGTTATAAGTCTTAGTAGCTGTACTAAGTAAGTTATGAACGTTTATTGCTGTATTAAGTAAGTGAACACATGCTTAATACAGCCTGTATACAGCTTGAACGATAAAACCAGCTTGAAGTGTCAGAAAACACTTAACGCTGTATTATAGAGTTATAATATCTGTTTCAGAACACTAAGCTGACGCGGATCCCTTTATACAGCCTGTATACAGCTTTAACGATAAAACCAGTTTGAAGTGTCAGAAAAAGCTTAACGCTGTATTATAGAGTTATAATATCTGTTTCAGAACCCTAAGCTGACGCGGATCCCTTTATACAGCCTATATACAGCTTTAAAGATAAAACCAGCTTGGAGTGTTATTAAATTCTTAACGCTGTATAGTAGAGTTTTGATATTCTGTTTAAGAACCCTAAGCTGACGCGGATCCCTTACTAAGAATGTTATACAGCTAGAGCTGTATAATATCTCATAAATCACTCTTATAAGTATTAAAACTGTTCTTTACACTCTTGTAAGTCTCTAAAAGAACTCTAAGTTCTAAATGGGCTGGTTTATTGATGTAGAATATGCTTGCGTGCTGCTTGGGCTATGGCATGGAGAAGGACATAGGCTTTTTATCCAATGTCCTTCATATGCCCGTGACTGCGGATGAAACCGCGGGAGAGAGCTAGTTAGTTAATAGATTAAACAAACTCACTAAAACACCTATACGTAATACAACCCCAAAAAACAAGCAAGAAGATCCCCTAAAATGTAGGCAAACAAATCTATACAGAGATCTAATCTTTCGCCCTACATCGATAAGGTCGTCTTAAAAAAATATAATAGACAAAGGAAAGCAAACAAAAGGGCCTGCCATATATAACGTGGAACATTTCCCTATGAGGGCAATAAAGGGCGATAGTACCAGAATGGAAAGGGTTCAGATATCACACCGTGCGGTATCAAGGCGCGCTCATCAAAACAAACGCTTGTATGAATGTTCGAATAGGGCGTGTGTTACACCGAAGCGAGCGAGGCTATTTTTTTATTTGTTGAAATATATTTTTTTTGTTAAATAACTATTCATGCATGCTAACAATTTTAGTAGTAGTCTTCTTCTTCTACTTATCGTAAGGATGGCTGCAAGAAATTTGTAAAATAGGTTTTTAACATATCTATTGCTGTCGCGCTGTGCCCGAGCTATCCCGTCCGTGGACGATAGAGATAACTACAGCTTGGATTATGCCTATTTAAATTATATGAAATCGCTTTTTCGTAATCCCCGGTTTTCTCCTCCAAAATTGGATCGATAAAAAAAAAACAAGAATCATAATAAGAAGGGCTTTGGCTATGTCCTTCGGTTTTCCTTTGTTTTTTTATAGTCGTCAAATTTGTTCGCCGGGTGTCTGATAAGGGCGTTAAAAGTGTTATGATTTTGTCATTTTAGAAGGGTCCTAATTCTTATAATAATTAATTTAAGGAGAAAAACACAACCGAGGGGCATTCAGTAGTACCTACAGATTGCATGGTAAAATAATCGTTGCTCTAGTATCATTATCCAGAGAGGAAACTGATCCTTAGTTTCCTCTCTGGATACGAACGTTTGTATGGAACAAACGCCACCAGCATTTCCTCTTAAGGCATTCCTTTACTTATCACAAATTTCTTTGGCCTCTGTCCATTATTCACCTACGAAAACTAGTATATTATTACATATCAGTGTAACACACAGTCCACGCAGACGAGCTCCAATGATATAAGAAGTAAGCATACCCGACCAGCCCCGGGGCGATTCGTGCGAATATCCCGATTCCCTGATGCCTGCTGGCTATTCCCAACTTTGCCAGACTCCAGAACCTTTAGAGCACTTTAGTATAAAACTAAACCTTTACAGCACTATGAAACTGATAAGTGAAGTGGAGTAATGGAAGGAGTTCTGGTTATTATGAAGTTGTAATGTTTACTTGCTTTATATGAAATGAACTGTTTTAATCTCAATACCTTCGCAATTTTGCCTTTTGTTATTTACTATGTAGGTATTGAATTCAATAAATGATAATAAGGCAAAATTATTATTATTATTATTAATAATTCTCTACTAGTTTTTGTAGGCTTACTTCTACCAAAACTAGTAGAGATTTAATAATCCATGGTAAATAACAAAATTAATAAAGGACCTAAAACAATCAATATTTAAATGTTCTACAGAAGAAGAAATATAGGAGCAATAATAAATCCTGCATATTTTTTCCAAGTCTCAGCACAACACTGGCAATCTTACGAGTATTTACGGCAATGCCAATTCCGCGAATCCTGCCAGTCATCTTTGGCCCGCACATAAACACTTTTGTGTGAATTCATCCTTATCAAACGGCCGGTAATAAAGATAGATTAATGGCATCCCTTCGTGTCCTGAACGTAGCCGAATGTTGCCGAAGGTTGCCGGAGTGGGCATGTGTAAGTGGAAGCTGATTGGAAAATAGATGGGCAGTAAAAGTAATAAGTCTTAGTTAAGCTTTCTAGGTTACTACTATTAGCATACATAATACAGCTGTAAAATTTTCTCGTCGCTTGAAAACTCATTTGATTTAGTTATAATATGAGCAGCTCATAAAATTCTACAGCTATGAGCAAAGGTATTAAGTTATACAAGAAACAGAAAATAAGTTCTGACTCGATTAGATTTTTTTAAAAGCACAGTAGTTCAGAATGATTTATAAAATGGGTGTATTTTATTTTGTAATTTTTTTTTTTTTTTTTTTTTTATTATGTATAGGCCTGTGTTTGACCACAATCTCACCATGGTAAGTGATGATGTGGCCGAAGGTGGTAAGCACACAAAGCCTAGAAGGAACTGGCTCTCAAGTGCAGCTGTCGGAACACACCGATAGGTGCTTGGCGACAGATTTTCAACTTGAGGGTGGTAGCCAGCCAGATGGGTACTACAAAGTACCCTACCACCGTGCTATGGTTTCCTCACGATGTTTTCCTTCACCGAAAGCTCAAGCTCATTGTAGGATTCGAACCCGGGACCTTCGTCTCGGTATCCGACGTCACTACCACTGAGCTATCATCGCCTTTAATTTTAAAAAAAATAAATTATACTATATACATATATACATTATACATACTTTTTTTAAATAAAAAATTTAAAAAAAGTATGTATAATGTTTTGTAAAAAATAGCCAATATATAAAATATTTAATAAATATTACCTTGCCGAGTTTCTTACCTGTTCTTCTCAGTTGAAGGCCGCCTTACGAACTGGTGGTAACTTCAGTAGCTTTAACCATCATAAGTGCCCTACTAGAGACTAAATTGAATAAATGGCTTTGACTTTGAAAATATATAAGATGATGATGATGAAACCGGAGGTTCTTGACGATTTTTAACCGACGAAAATACGGAGGAGGTTAACAAGTCGACGCGTATTTTTTTTTTTTATGTATGACTTTTTACTGAGTAGTCAGATTTTGATAATATTTTTTTATTGGATAGGGTAGAAGAAGTTGATCCCATATAAATTTGGATAAAAAATACTTACCCTAAGGGTGGGAAAATAGGGGTGACTTATTGTTCACTCACCGATTGTAATGGCGAGTTGTGTATTACATTATTAAAGTAATCAAAAATTAAAAGTGTAGTAATTTGTAGATTATAGCCACAAAAAAATATAAAATAAAAAAAATTACCACCGAAAAAACTGAAAAGCAAAAAATAATAAAAAATAAATAGACTGCAAAACCTTATAAAATTCAAGTTATATTCAACATTCTAAATATTTAAAAGGTTTATTATTTTTTGCAGCCAGCTGGGTGGGCACAAAATTCCCTATACAACCCTCATCTTATAACTAGGTACTATGTATTATGTTTTACCCACATTTTCAGAACATCATGGCCCAAATTCCGTTCCAAAACTTCCTGATCCTTCGATGAGATCTATAAGAAGACATGTCTTGATTTATTCAGCTACAGTTAAGTGTACTCACTTGACAGGTAAAAGATTTATTACTACACTTTTTTCTACTCGAGTATATCCCATGTTGCGATTATCAGGAGCAGCCATCTAAAGTGGTGTACATGTAATAAAATTGCCAGTCGTTTCAGGTGTTTGTTTATTCGGTGTGCTGGCGTTATTTATTTGTATTGGTTTGTCATTTTTACGCTACTTACCTACTGCATAGGTTATAGTTTTATATTTTTGGCTAATTTTCAAAACGTAGAGTTAATTCTCAATAAATGTCGATGGGGTATTTGGGATAGAATAATCATTCTCGCAACTTATAGAAGTACAATGTAATCAAAGAAAAGAGACAATTTTCCTTAGTCATTAATATTTTAACATCGAACATTTTTAAAACAAAATGAAGAGTATCATATTCCCAATAATCCTAACGACGAAAATTTACGCTTCTTCTAAGAAAATACTCCAAATTATTATTCCACCTTTGTTTGTCGTCATCAAAAGAAAATCCTTAAAGGTATCTTTAAAAATCCATTTCCGAGTTATCCGGTAGAAATGCCGCGGGTGATATTTTTTTTATATCCATATTCACCATCTTATGGATTGGCGGGAGTTACGGTAGCACGAGACATACGGCTGATAAGAATGACGAACGAAGAAAAAAATCTAATTTAAACTTTAACTGTAGGTGCCAGGGACAGTCGACAAGATGGTTTTCGACAATCGTCATCCCATACAAAGGTTGATCGTTTACTAGCGATGATTTTTGTCGACAACCATCTTGTCTATATAGGGTGACTGGTAATTAGTAAACGACACTTAGGCACGTGAATGTACTCATGATAACAAATAACTTTCACATTTTTTTTTTATTTACTTAGCACATGACCCCATAATATTTAGTAACTAACAATAATAAGAATACACCATCAGCTTTTATTTAATTAGGTACTTATCCCTATTTACAAACAAAACTATAACATTACCATTTATAAATCTTTTTTATTTATTACTTATTTAGCGTCTATATGGCTACGATAACCGCTTACCATCAGGCGGGCCGTATGCTTGCTTATCGACTAAGTTGTATAAAAAAAAAAACACCCCGTACGGACCGCGCGCGCTATCAGCTGTTAAGGGCATGATCCTAAGTATTTTTTTGTTGTTTTTGGGAATGTTGTTTGTTATCATGAGTACAATCATGTGCCTAAATGTCGTTTACTAAAAACCAATCATCCTATATAAATAGCTTAAATAAATTTCTGGATGGTATTCACAAATTTGTATTGAGTATTCGGATTGAGCATACTCCCGTTTTATGTGAAAATGACTTTGAAAACAAACTATAATTAATAAAAAAATTATAAAGACTATAAACGTATTATAAATATAAATTAGCTGCAAAACTTAATTTAAGGTCTTGTCATTTTGTAAGCTGCTAATAAACAAAATTCAAATTCAAAATTCAAAATTCAAATTCAAAAATAATTTATTCAAATAGACCTTCGCAGGCACTTATGAAAAGTCTGACTCTAATACTCTAATACCGGTTTGGAAGGTTGCATTTGCTGAGAAGAGCCGGCAATAAACTCAGCAATTACTCTTTTCAAAACAGTCTTAGATTCATTACATCATATTTACATTCTAATCGCACTGAAAACAATTGCGTGCCCCGGCGCGGCGGCAAAATTACAAAGTAGACTGAATAAATATTTAATAAGTAAATAAATAGCAAACTAGTAGTTTAGTCATCTGCATCGGATACCTTAACTTCAAGTCCATAAAAAAGCTGACTTACTAAGACTACCTATTACAATAGCAGCTCTATAGATATATCAAGCCTAAAATATTTGCTATCCAATCTCATCAGCACTGTGTAGCTTATAAAACTCAATAGGACGGTGGGTGTGACCGTTTTATTCTACCATTTCCAAGGGGTTTGCAATTCGCTCGCCGCTCCGCAGGGCTACACCGAAGGGGAAGCACCCAGATGTCGCCCGAACAAATTATTTACTACCCCTCCTTTTGTCGTAGACCTGCATCTCCATATTTGTTATTGCGAGAGTAGTGTCACCCGAATTTAGGAGGTTTATACCTGAAGTTAGATGGCACGCAATTTGTCTTGATTTTTTCCCGTAGGAAATTGGATTTGGATTCGGTTAGTCGACGGTTATCTTGTTAGTGTAGATTGCCTTTGTTGTTAGGATTGAATGGATTTTTTTCTATTTTGGGAAGTTCGATGACCTTTAACAAGCACTAAGCCACGCCACAGGTTCTATTCCCATCTGGGTAATTTTTTTGTGTGCCAAAACATGACTGTTTATTTTGAGTCTGGGACTCTGGGTTTTATTATAAAAGAATATAATAATAAGGCATAATGGCTGTTTGGTTCTTTTAGTACAAGGTTTACTTAATTTAGTATTAATGACCCAAATGTGAACATGTCCCAAGCTATAATTTATCAGAACATATTTTAAAATTTTAATTAAATTCTTACCAATACTGTAGAAGATCGATATTTACTGTAGTAATATAAAACACCAGCTTATATCAGCGAAAAGACAGAAATTTTATTTTATATGTATAGAAAAAATACAAAACAACACACCATTCCCAAAAATCCTCCCATTTCAATTAAGAGTGACCATAACTCCAAACACCCCGAATCCACACAAAAAGGCGATGGCAAACACCACCGGAAATAAAAACCCATGCAATGGAATTAAAAACTCCGGATAAATTCAACCAATAACACATGTGGAGTTATCCGGGCGCTGGGCTGAACAAACGAATGTCATAAAGAAGTCGCGAACGTATGTTGCAATGAAATGCATTGACCACTTTCGGTCCTACGTTCTAATATGGATTAAGTTTATAGGGAATTCAAATGAGGATGTTATTATTTCACTTAACAACAACATTCAATATTTATAACTTAAATAATCATTGAAATAGTATCACCCTAGAAATGAAATGAAATGAAATGAAATGAAATAATTTATTCATTCAAATAGGCCTTCACAGGCACTTATGAATAGTCAAACTCTAATACTCTAATGCACGGTTCGGAAGGTTGCTTTTGCTAAGAATAAGGGTGACAGCTGTAAAAACGGCCGAAGAAATAAGACAACGGTGTCGCTATTTCAGTTTCAGTAGGTCCACGTTTGAACGTAGCACATTAATTCATGAGTGACATAATTTTGTTTTATTGAGTTTCCAAGCGGCCACTTTCACGATGTTGTCTTGAACGTAACCCGAAGATAATTATATCGATGTAAATAATAGTTAAATGGACACACTTGTGACTAAGAAAGGATTAAAAGTAGAAAAAGCCAGTTGAATTCCAGGCTTTGTAAATATCGGCAACGCACTGGCAGTCCCCCTGGACTGTCCAGCATCTGTCATTAAAAAAAATTATTCCGATTTCAAACGATTGTCAACAGGAAAGAAAAATCTAAGGCCACAAAAACAAAAGCATTGATTACATACGAGCTAAGGTAGCCCAAAAAGGCAATGATATTATTATAGAGATAAGCTACCCTCATACTAAGCGGCGTTCAGTTATTGTTGAATTAGGTGAATGCGATAGATAATACGGAACGTATGGTACAGAAAGAGATAGCTATATGGAGCCGCTAAGCAAAATTAAGACAATTGTCTGAATTTGTCTGCAACAATTAGCGTGCGTTAGTGCGATATCTACCTCTTTTTATTATAATATCATTGCAAAAATGCATATAAATAATTTTAATGAAAATAAAATAGAATTGAATTATAAAAAATAATATAATTAGATAATGTTGGCTAATGCTGCAGTAAGAGTGCTGGTCGGACAGCCCATACTAAAATTGATAGTGTATAGGTAGTACGTACCTATTTAAAATTTTAGTATCTGCAGTACGGAATTTAGTGATAATTTTTCACAAGAAAAGCATTATTCATGTCAAAAAAGCATATCAGAAATCCATTCAGTTCACACTATTAATGCTATATTTATGCAACACGAGCCCAAAGACTCATAAAGGCTCACAAAAGAAAGTAACATTTTCAAAGAATTCCGTGATAAATTCAACAACAAGCTACAGCGTAGTAAAAACTAAAGCAACAATCCGATGCGCCGAAGAAATTCCAAACATTAAACTGGCATCAACCCTGTACATGCAAAATAACGTATAAACCCCGCATATTTGTTTTCCATTAATCTACTACTATAGTTTGCGAGAACAAAGTAAACACGTTCCACTAACTGCTGTAACGAAACTTCACTTCAAACATGAGCTGTCTCTTTCTTTCACAATGCGAGTGAGAGAGGACAATATACGATGGTATTGTATGATAATGCAACGCTGTGAGGGTGTTTCAACATGCATTAAGTCATCAAATGACTTCTGCTTATCTGTAACCATTATTTGTTGCAGTTAGCAATTCAAGTTTTATACTTTAACCCCCTTATTAATAAATAATGTGTTAGTCAGTCTTGTAACACCCAGGTATTAAGATAGCCCCAGCCCTTTTTAGGGTTCCGTAGCCAAATGGCAAAAAACGGAACCCTTATAGATTCGTCATGTCTGTCTGTCTGTCTGTCTGTCTGTCTGTCCGTGTATGTCACAGCCATTTATTTCCGAAACTATAAGAACTATAATGTTGAAACTTGGTAAGTAGATGTATTCTGTGAACCGCATTAAGATTTTAACACAAAAATAGAAAAAAAACAATAAATTTTGGGGGTTCCCCATACTTAGAACTGAAACTAAAAATTTTTTTTTACATCAAACCCATAAGTATGGGGTGTCTATGGATAGGTCTTCAAAAATGATATTGAGGTTTCTCATATCATTTTTTTCTAAACTGAATAGTTTGCGCGAGAGACACTTCCAAAGTGGTAAAATGTGTGTCCCCCCCCCCTGTAACTTCTAAAATAAGAGAATGATAAATCTATAAAAAATATATGATGTACATTACGGTGCAAACTTCCACTGAAAATTGGTTTGAACGAGATCTAGTAAGTAGTTTTTTTTTAATAGGTCATAAATTGAAATTAATATCAAATACTCAGGTCTATACTACCATTTACTTATATACCTACAGGTTTGTACGGAACCCTCGGTGCGCGAGTCTGACTCGCACTTGGCCGGTTTTTGTTTATATTACATTAAACAGTGACGGATATATTTTAAAACTAGGTATAACCATACTTGATGGGCTCGTGGTGTAGCATGATTAGATCGCCAAAGTTTAGCTACGTCTGTCGTGGTCGGTACCTAGTGGTATTTTTAAATCGACAGTTTCCGTGCTTCGGAAGGCACGTAAAGCCGTTGATCCCGGTTATCACTTAATTGTGATAGTCGTTAAGCCAGTTGGATGCCTCCTAGGCGGCTTGAAAACTTCCAACAGTAGGTTGACCACTAGCTTACCTCCACCAATCCGTAGTGGGCACGCGTGGTGGAGTATTTGCCCATTCCCTTTCACCCTGATTTGTGAAAGGAGGCCTGTGCTCAGCAGTGGGACATTATAGGCTATGATGATGATGATGATGATTATGTGCCGGTTGGAACTAACACTTAGTTGCTCATTTTAATAGTTTTATAATATATATTTATAGCATATAATAATATTCTACTGATAAACAAAATATTTGTTGGAGTGTGTCGGCGTAACCCATATTGTTGGATCTGGGGGCCAATTCTGCTATTTTCATTATGTCAGTCTACTAAATTCATTATGGTTTTTGACGCCATTGAAATTGTTAAATCTGACAATTTTATCACCTTGGGCCAAACTTGGGCACCAGATTATTAATTTGACATTACAAATAATAATCATCAAGAAGACAAGCCAAACCGCATATCAAATACAAGTTAATTATCATGCCCGTATTCCAACCAAGCATTTCAGAGAACAGATCTCGCGGTCAACATTCTATCCGAATTGTCGCAGCGTTTGTGACCGAGTGCGTTTTACTGCCCTGTGGATCGTAAGGGCATTTCTAGATTATGGGCAGTGGGAAATAAGCGTTTGGTATTCACTAAGCTTTAGGTAGACACTTATGTAAGTCAAATTCAAATTCAAATTCAAAAATCATTTATTCAAATAGACCTTCGCAGGCACTTATGAAAAGTCTGACTCTAATACTCTAATACCGGTTCGGAAGGTTGCATTTGCTGAGAAGAGCCGGCAATAAACTCAGCAATTACTCTTTTCAAAACAAGCTTAGATTCATCACATAATATTTACATTCTAATCGCCCTGAAAACAATTGCGTGCCCCGGCGCGGCGGCAAAATTACAAAGAAGACTGAATAAATATTTAATAAGTAAATAAATAGCAAACTTAAGCAGACCAGCCCCCACAAGCAGCACCTGTTCACAAGTATGACGCGTGTGGCAGCCATCGCCCTCCTCGCCATATTGGAGGGAAGTAAGACTTATAGCCAAATACTAAAAAGATATATATTAGTTGTGATTAAGTTGATATTTTGCATTTTGACGGGCCAGTTGGCGCAGTTGGTTAAGATTCACCTTACGCGCCGCAGGTCGTGGGTTGTGTGCATGAACATGTCTGTATGTCCTGAGTCTGGGTGTAATTATGTATATTAAGTATGGATTTAGAAACAAAAAGTAGTATATGTATTATATCAGTTATCTGGTTTCCGTAGTACAAGCTCTGCTCAGTTTGGGATCAGATGACCGTGTGTGAGGAATGTCCCAGGATATTTATTATTAGCGCGTTTAAACAATCAAACAAGCTTTATTATTCTTACTTGTATATTCATATAAATAAGACTCACTTTAATTGTATGTGGCGATACAATATTTGGCTTTGACTTCTTTACTTTTAAAATAAAAGTTATATAATAAATATATTTTTGTCTAAGAAACTTGTCTTGTTTGTGTAAGAAAATAGTAATCGTTATTTTATTGCCGTGTTGCGACCGAAAAAAACAATTTTCCGAACTTGTATAGTATAAGTAGTGCTTGTAAAGGCCTATTTTAATAAAAAAAAAAGATAAAAACATTTTAATATTTCTACATTTCACCATAATCGCGCCTTTACATACTTTACTGCCTGCTACTTGGACCGAAGTAAAAAAAAAGTAATTTTGCTATGATGCCTTTATTACGGTCCCTTTAGACGTATAGAGTTATAGCTGTTCTCGTTTCGTTTAGATAGTCCTTTGTTTAGGGGATATTCCCTTTTATATCGCGGCGTTTGTAGGCCATTTAGTTTTTTTTCGCGATTATGCCCATGATGTATCAACGTTTTCATTTTATAAAAGGTTGAAAGTTGAAGGTTAACTAACCTTCTTGCTAATTTAATATTAAATGTACAGAGGTTGTATATTACAAAAAGGTTTAATATTTTTTCTTTTTTTGCTCGTGTTGATAACACTGGCAGGTGAGAAATAATGAGTCAAATTTGTAGTTTAGTTTTTAATATGTTTTAATATAGAGTATTAATCTAAATTAAGGATAATTATGTCCACTTTGTTATAATGCGAAATCAACTCTGTAGTATTTGTAACCTTGTCAAGACTAATATTTGAACCAGTCGTATAGTTTGGCAGAGAGGTAGTCCTAAAGAGTGGCTAGGCTACTTTTTAGTGTGGGCTCGCGGGAGAGACCACGAAGCATAGAAAAGCCAAAGAATTTAAAACGTCCAGAAGGATAGTCGCCTCTATGGCAACATGAAATAAACAAGCCAGAATTGACAGTATTTGACAGCCGTGCGCAGTACGAACTGAGAGCGATTTGCTCAGGGAGCCCCTCAAGCGGAGTGAAATTAAATGTCATGCTTTAGTAAGGCGGATTATCCATCTGGGTAGAGGCACGATGCCCTATGAAAATCTTTGAGAAAAGCTTACATTTATGGTTTCTTAACTTATTTTTTTCTTAAATAATCTTTATTTTTTATTAGTAGATAGCTTTATGTATGACCACAATCTGCACATGATGATTTTGGTACTTTTAATTACGTTCCTACTTTAAAATGTATGAAATACTAAAACTAAAATAATATTTCTCTATTATAATTATCAGAAAATAAGATATCATCCTTTTATACTGTAACATTCACTTTATCAGCAAAATAGTATATTTCTATCCAACACGAAACCAGTATAAACTGACACACGTCGATATCCTAAACTGATTACTCTAAAGCAACATTTTCGAAAGCAGATGTTTCAATTTAGAATGGTTTTGTGAAGTTGACAATGGCGGCCGGGTAGAGCCAAAATGTTTTGAACAAATATTCATTGGATGCAAATCCACCCGCCGGTTGGGATTAGGAATGGTATGGAACTGTAGGTAGGGGTACAATAGGCCCCATTCATTGGAAAACGTTGGACACAAAATGGTTATTGATTTTGTTTGAAAAAGTTTGCTCTTTGGTTTTATAGTTAATTCTGGCAGGATTAGATTGCTATGCGGTAGTCATTCGCGAATTTCGTAGTGTGGTGGATGGAAGATTTCTGTCGTACAGTTATTATATTATGTCTTTTTACTGTGTTTTTTTTTTACGATGTTTTTTATTATTTTAGGTTGGTGTCAATCCAAACATTTTTATTCTTTGTGTAATTTGTTTGTTTGTTAATTATTAGTTAGTTGGAATTTTGTACCTTTTTTGTGTGTATGTATGTTTATTTTAGTGTCTCAGTTTTTTGTGATGTCGGATAGGGTTCGACTGAAAACCAGTTTGGAGTCAAACTGAGTCGTAATCCTTTTTCGACATCACACAATATATTTAATGTATAGTATATGTGATATATAATTCTGTAATGTTGTGTGTATGTCAAAATAAATGTTTTTTCTTTCTTTCTTTCTTTCTTTCTTTCTTTATGGAGTCAAAAGTAAACCACTTTGTATTTACTCACAACCTCACTTAATGTTGTAAGGACATAAAGATTTTTTACTAGTCATGTGTTTGACAATAATCTCGCTGTGGTAATTGATACTGAACTTTGGCCACAAAGGTGATAAACACTCAATGAAACGGGTTCTTGTCTCTCAGTTGCCGAAATACACTGGTGGGTTCTTGTTGTCAGATTTATCATTGTCAACAAGAGCGTGGAATGAACTGGGTACTACAAAGTACCCCACCGTGATGTTATGACTTCTACGCGATGTTATCCTCACTCAATAAACGATTTCAACCCACACATTTTGTCACAGCATTTTTTATACCACGTGCCTTTAGACGATGCAAAATTTAGTTTTTTAGAATGTATGGTGATGATAAGTTTTTATACTATGCTAATTAGTCACTCTAACTCTGCAATTTAGCTAACTTATCTAATAACGATTACAACCTGCTGAATTCAGAGCCTAACTGCCAGTTTCTGAAAGTCTAATCAAAGTTAATAGATAATCTAAACCGTTACGTCTTTGTCATTTCAGACTACATTAACAATTATGGTAGAGATTATTTTCAATTTGGTTTTCAGAAACTGACAGTAAGTAATAAAGTGCACTTTTATCATAGCACACACGGCTACAGATCAAGCTACACATATTTTTTTTTTGGTTTCTGGGTCATTCCTCACACACGGTCAGCTGATCTCAAACTAAGCAGAGCTTGTACTATGGAAACCAGAAAGCTGTATATCAGTTAACTTATACTACTTTTTTTTGTAAATACATATGTACTTAATATACATAATTACACCCAGACTCAGGACATTCAGACATGTTCATGCACATAAATGTCCTGTGTGGGAATCGAACCCACGACCTGCGGCGCGATAGGTGGAATCTTAACCAGAGTCTTAACCAACCCCGCCAGCTGGCCCGTCAAAATTTCCAGTATACGCTGATCTCGCATTGTATAGGATTTCCGTACAATGGGAGGTCAGCTTATACTAGAAATATATAGTATTGATCTATAGCCGTGTGTTTTTCGAAAAAATAGTAGGTAGGAATTAGTCCCTTTTCTATATCATCATCATCATCAGCCTATAATGTCCCACTGCTGAGCACAGGCCTCCTTTCACAAATCAGGGTGAAAGGGAATGGGCAGATACTCCACCACGCGTGCCCACTGCGGATCGGTGGAGGTAGGCTAGTGGTCAACCAACTGTTGGAATTTTTTAAGCCGCCTAGGAGGCATCCAACTAGCTTAACGACTATCACAATTAAGTGATAACCGGGACCAACGGCTTTACGTGCCTTCCGAAGCACGGAACCGCTCGATTCGACACTAGGCGGTCACCCATCCAGGTACCGACCACGACAGACGTAGCTTAACTTCGCCGATCGATTAAGAACGGCTAATCATGCTACACCACGAGCGCTTCATCTTTTCTATATACGTACTTATTATTCCATCCCTCTAAACAAAGCAATAAAATGCTATATAATAAAGCCATCACCACAGCTCAATAAAATATGATACGTTATAAAATACGCCACGTTCACCCCGACACCCCTTTATGAAAGGCTTAAGGGTTGGTGTAATTAACATTTTTATATCTCACATTTGCATATTGCGGTGATAAGGCATGTATTAAAATTTATTAAAGGTCGCTCCACTTACATAGAACCTCCTCAGTGATCAAGTGGGTCAGCTTTAATGAATAACAAGTGCCTGTCGTTGATCAATTTACTAGAAAAAGGGTTAAGCTTGTATGTTAAATGCAAATTTCATTAAAAAATACTTACATGCATTATTTCTGAACGAGTTAAGCAGTTTTGCCACAAACACTTTTTTGGCTTTATATCTGGATTTAATTGAATTAAATGGCAAAATTGGTCCCGGTTATCATATTATAAGTGCCAATTTAAGGCAAAAAAAATATTACACAATCTAACTTAGTAATACATATGTTTTGATTTCTAATACAAGCAAAAAAGCGCAACTTTTAAAACACAAATATAGAATATATTTTTTTACAATCCCCTTTATTTAACTCTGCACATATAGAGGGGACAAGATTTCAGAGCCCATAAATACTTATCACAATGCTTGTTTTTCTGTGAAGGGAAACATCAGTGGGGAACGTGTTCGAGAAATTCTCAGACGTAAATAAAAATACAGAGGTTATGCGCTAAGGTGTAAGTAGTTATTGGATTCCGTGCGTAACATTTATTAGCATAAAAACATTAAACCTAATGTAGTTTTAACTCAACTTCGAAAAGGAAAGGGTCTATGTTCAACAACCGGTGGTAAATTCAACTGTATGTACCATCTTAACGTTCATGCGTGCCTTACCAGGGCCTAAACTGAATAAATGACTTTCTGATTTTGATTTTGACGTGTTTTTATGTATTTTTACAAATTTTCTCGATAACATCTACCCCCGTATTAATATATAAGGTGTGAGTCTTGTAACACCCAGGTTTTAAAATAGCCACAGCCCTTTTTATTATATGACATTAGAAAGTGACGGATATATTTAAAACCTAGGTATTACTTGACTTACATCTTTTTTATTTATAAGGGGGCTAGGTCCTAAACCTAAACCTCCATGGCATCATTAATTATAATCCTAACTAATATTATAAATGTGAGTTTATTTGTTACGTCTTAACTACTCAACCAATTATCATGAAATGGCATGCAGGCAGATAGCCTATGGTATTGAGAAGGATATATGCTACTTTTTATCGTACTAGTAGTTGCATATTTTTTCACACAATTCGCTGCAAAAACAGCCTTCAACGTGACGTGGAAGCGCTCGTGGCGTAGCATGATTAGCCGTTCTTAATCGATCGGCAAAGTTAAGCTACGTCTGTCGTGGTCGGTACCTGGATGGGTGACCGCCTAGTGGTATTTCAAATCGAGCGTTTCCGTGCTTCGGAAGGCACGTGTGATAGTCGTTAAGCTAGTTGGATGCCTCCTAGGCGGCTTGAAAAATTACAACAGTAGGTTGGCCACTGGCCTACCTCCACCGATCCGCAGTGGGCACGCGTGGTGGAGTATCTGCCCATTCCCTTTCACCCTGATTTGTGAAAGGAGGCCTGTGCTCAGCAGTGGGACATTATAGGCTGATGATGATGATGACAGCCTTCAACATATCTGCATAACTTTATCCACAAGATCCCTGAAATAAAACGTAAACTAGAAAAAATATTTCAGGGGTTTTCTTTCGCAAAGCCATGGTGCCCTAAAAAGTAACAAAACACCGCGCCGCCAATCACGCAGGGACTATAAAAACCCTGTGAAAAGTGCGATGATATTTAGAAGTATCTCAAGCCCGCCTCGAGGGGAGGCACATAAACTTCCTTCTTTTAGTTAAGTTTAAGTCCTAGTTAGGGAATTTCCTTAGAACATTCGACGCAACGTTTTACGCGCTCAGAGACATCTGCGTTTGAGAGCCTTTGAAGTTAATGTTACATGGTTACAAAGATGGTAGGGACACATTTTTACTGTTTTCTTAGTTCGTAGAGAATATTGTGTTGAAGTTGAAGCGCTCGTGGTGTAGCATGATTAGCCGTTCTTAATCGATCGGCAAAGTTAAGCTACGTCTATCGTGGTCGGTAACGGGATGCCTAGTGGTATTTCAAATCGAGCGTTTCCGTGCTTCGGAAGGCATGTAAAGCCGTTGGTCCCGGTTATCAATTAATTGTGATAGTCGTTAAGCTGATGGATGCCTTCTAGGCGGCTTGAAAAATTCCAACAGTAGGTTGACCTCCACCAATCCGCAGTGGGCACGCGTGTTGGAGTATCGCCCAGTCCCTTTCATCCTCATTTGTGTGCAGGAGGCCTGTGCTCAGCAGGGGGACATTATAGGCTGATGATGATGATGATTGTGTTGAATTGTATTTTTAGGATTTCTTAAGATCTCTTACAGTTGAGGAAAATCTACAAAACAATAATGAATAAGAACATAAGCAAGCGTGTAGCATTTTTCACTTCTTCATCACTACTCCTAGAGTGAATCTGAGGCCAAATGCAAACATACCAATTATTTTGTGGTTTTTCGTGAGGTATATTCATTAAGGTATATTCTATTCTTATTATAGATACTTATTAAGAAAGTCATAAAGTCTATGAAAAATTAAGTAGCGACAGAAATATAAAGAAAAATCAAACTATTCTCAAGAAATTACTAAGGCTTCAGCTTGAAGGTATACCTATTATTATGTAAGTAATATGTTGTTCTGACAGCAAAATAATTTAATATGATCCTTCATGACAAAGGAGTGATACAAATTACAATATATCATTGTAACAGTCTAGATGTTGTAGAATAACAGTAGCCCAAATTGTAATTTTCTATCAAAATATATTATGATCACTCTATATTCTATCAGAAGGACTATGCTATTCAATTCATAAATCACATTATACCTAACCAATTTTATCGAAGGTACGTTTCTGGTTATATAAAGAAAATTTATATGTTATACTGGATGGAGATTTCGAGATGGCATATTTTCGAAACCTATGTTGGATTAGTCATGCTGAACAACTTTTACTATGGGACATACACTGAATTCTCAAAAACATTTTTTTTACTTTTCATACATTATGATCAAGCAAGGTTGACAATTTGTAAGAAAAGATAAATAAAATATTGAGAATTCACTATTGGTCCCATAGTAAAAGTTGTTCAGAATGACTAACCCAACATAGGTTTCGAAAATATTCCATCTCGAAATATCCACCTGTTATATTTCCCCTTCCCTTTTCTTCTCTACAATTTATGAAAAATATTAAAGTGCATTATACATGAAATTCCAGCATATAATATAACACGACTAAAATTAAAAGCAGGTTGTCTACTGCAATTTCTTCATGCTTGTAACACAAGTGTTCAAGTGCGGTTAATACAGCGCTGGCTGGCGGCGTGTTTGCTTGGAGATTTATTGCGCCTACTAAATTAGTTCGGGAAACTGTCACATGATGAATAGCTTAAATTAGATGGTACAGTGTCTCCGGCCTGTGTTTTAGCTCTACGGTGACAGAAGCTTGTTGTTTTTGATGAAGTTACTTTATTTAGGCAGTTCATGAGTTGAATTATCAAACTTTTTAATTTTAATCTTCAACCTGGACTTAATAAACTGTAAAGTTATTTAAAAAAGCTGCTGTACAAAGTTTTTGTCAGATCTTCTAAGTTGGAGGTCAAGGTTTTCTAACCAGTGGTAGTTATAACGTTCATAAGCACTCTCGTAGGGCCTCTTAGTCTTATGGCGCATCCACGCTACGCGAATCGAGCACGAGCCGAGCCACGAACGAACCTACAACGAGCACGATGCGAATCCCTTTGTTCGTGAAAAAACTTTCAATCGCGCTCGTTCTAGGCCCGCAACCTTGTCCACGCTACGCGAATCGTGCTCTCAGTGGGCTCGTTCGTGACTCGGCTCGTGCTCGGTTCGCCAAGCATGGACGCACCATAAGGTTTGACAGCGATTTCAGCGCTACTTCGTAGTACACGCATTTCGAAACGTCTTCGAGGAAAACGTTGTAGTTTTCGTAAACCGAAGCTTGGTACGAGGTATGTTACTCTCAAGTGCTTGGTTAGTAATGATTTGGTCAGTTTCAGCTCTAGGCTATGTATGCTTACTACCTTCGGCTATTATCATCACATACCATGGTGAGAGTGTGGACCAACAGAATCACATAAATAGTATCTTTTGATAAACAAAAAAAATCTAACAATCACGCCTCGAACAGAAAAAGCCTCAGCACAGCGTAATTGAATGTGTAAGGTTTATGAGACATTCGTTTTGGGACTCGTCGGTCGGTTATTTATCTGGCCGACCATTCATCCGGGCCGTGCAAAAATCTCAAATGGACCGGGAACGTTCGAAAATTGTGACCGTGCCCCCGGGGTCATGTTGACCCGCAGTAACATGCGCGGGTGTAAACGGTTAGCGATTTTGAAAGCATGTTTTATGTTTCGATTTGGTTATAAATCTTTGGGTTGTACAACGCTAGATTCGGATTGGGAATTGGAATGATGATTGAATGTGGCACGGCGGACGAATGAAAGGGGAAGATAGGGTGTCACATCGCTGGGTGTTTTTCTGCTCTGTGCACGCACTTATTTCATCGGCTTCACTTGCGTTGGACATGTGCACATGATTTGTGGCAATGTAGCCAAAGACTAGAAAACACGTCTTAGGACATACATTTACATACCGACACATACATTTAGGGCATTGATTTTACTGTTATTTATTAATGTTTCTTTTACTGATCCGATTTATGTTATTAATTTATATAAAGTCATCATTATCATTTTAATAAATCTAATTTTAATTGTGACTGCTAAACTAGTAAGTAAAGTATGAAACATACTGCAAGATTAAAAACTAGGTAAAATCCTCACTTCCTAACTAATATTATAATTGCGAAAGTGAGTTTGTTTGTTTATTTGTTTGTT
This sequence comes from Achlya flavicornis, assembly GCA_947623365.1. Lineage (NCBI taxonomy): Eukaryota > Metazoa > Arthropoda > Insecta > Lepidoptera > Drepanidae > Achlya > Achlya flavicornis. Next base: position 15,521,196 of record OX392475.1, read on the forward strand.
ACGCCTTCACGGCTCAACTACTCAACGGATCATCATGAAATTTGGCATGCAGATAGCCTATGGTATGAAAAAGGATATTGGTTACTTTTTATCACGGGAACGCGAGTGAAACCGCGGGGGACAGCTAGTTATGTGTAAAACACAAAACAGACAAAATATAAAAAGTAAATAATAATTAAACAATTAGTTTCTCACATCGTCTAACGGTGGGTGTGCTGTCAGAAGGGTACCAGCTCAGCATGTGCTGCTGTATATCAACAGCGCTGATTTTCAGATGGCACCTGGTAGTGACAGCGGTCACATCTGGTCACAATGTCCACTAATCAATATTGTTAATCTCACCGAACTTCACTCAAATCTATTGGATTCTGAAAACGAATGCCAGTACCAACATACTAACCAAAACTCAAACAGCTACATTTAATTATTTCTGTTATACTTGCTAAAGTTTTCGACGTTAAAAAGTTATTACAAAATCGCGCATATTAATACATCATCTACGTAAATACAATCTAATTCATCCCCATCCTTCCCTAATAATTAAATTTAATTGCGTATAATAAATAACAATTGTATGGCGTGCGGCGCGGAAGTAGCGGTGTGCGAGGCGCTATGCCTCCCCCGGTTGATTACCATGTTAATTGTGGACTATGGATCGAGGTGGCCCACTGACTTATAGGTGCTTGACTTGCGTAAGAATATATCTTTCATATGATTCCTTTTGGTCGAGGTACTTCTGAAAGCCCTAAAAAATCCAAAAGCATTTGAAAAATAACATACAAAAAAACAAATAATAAATTATTTTTAAGAGCGGTTGAGCATAGCGTTTATTCAGTCAAAGAGCAGCTCGACTGGTGAAGTGCAGAATATCGCAGCCACATAAATGTGTTGTGTTCCTGCGCATGAGCAAGGTAGCCAGAGCTCATTGGGGAGGGGGAAAGGTCGGTAGCGCGTGAGTGTTCCAAGCGTCCATATAGCTAAGGTAACCGCTTACCATCAGGCGGACCGTATACTTGTAAACCGACTTTATTGTATAAAATAAAACTCAAAAAAAACCAAAGGCATTTGAAATGTAAAATAAACATTAATTATTTTTTTTTGTCTTTATTCTGTGGTGATTTTGATTTAAAGATACAATACATAATTTAATAGAACTACTTTATTAAGAGTGAAAGTTAAAGCCGATTTTAGATACTCTAACTTCTTCTGAGCTCAGTCAACGGTCAAACGGAAAACCATATTTTTTTTTATGCCATGTCTCATGCGTTATGTTTAATTCTTACCCAGGACTAACTGAATCTGGACGTAAACGTATTATAATTTAATTTAACATGCATTTCTTTACCTCTTCCAATTGTTAGCGAACGTAACGATGGCAAGCGAGTTAATTTGCTGATATTATAATTGTGGAACGAGTTACGAAAGCTGATGGAGTTACCAACTTCACCTGCATTGCGGACCTCTATACGAGTCGAGTGTGAGATGATACGTACACTCAGCGGCGCGATAATCGGATCGGCGCCCCGAACTTTTCGCAACTTGTACAACGCGCTCTTGTTTTATAAAAATGTATTTTGGCTGGCTATTTTAAAGTGAAGTAGGTCATCTTAAAAAAATTAAGGCTTCACGTGCATATTTATAGTGCACAATAGGTTATTTGACTTCTCCTTTGACCATGTGTTGCGTGAACACCATGTTTGAACATGGTGAGATCAAAATGACCATTATGAGATCAATTGCTCTCTCTCCACTTATATCCCCGTTGGATAAGTGAAAATTGTATGAATAAGCATAATAATGTATATTGTATAAGTATTTGAAACAAAAGCTGTAATTTTAAAAGATCTTCCACAAAAAAAAAGCCTTGCTGAGTTGCTTGCCGGAGTCTTCTCAGTTTAAGTGTATTTCGAACCGGTGGTAAATTCAACTGTATGTAATAAATTAACGTTCATAAGTGCCTTATCAGGGCCTAAACTGAATAAATGACTTTTTGATTTTGAATCGCAATTAGAGCACTACTATACAAAAGTCTCAAATAAGAGTCAAAGTCAAAAACAAACAAATGTACCTACTCAATTTATCCATAAGATTAAAAATGGTAAACCAAGCTTATAAGCCATTTGCGTGATTCTTTACGCCCATTTACTTTTATATCAGACTGTACTTAGCGGCTCTCGAATATCTCAACGATTCCTCTGATAATTCTCGGCTTTGTTTCGGTGGAATCGAATACTTTTCTTGGCTTACATCGGTTTATCGCGCTCGATGCTCGTAAAGATTGGGTATCCAGCTGTCTTAATACTATTGATATGACGCCACTAATGATGTACAAGTATGGGGAATTTTGCCAATTTGATAATACATAAAGTTACAAGCAGTCCTCAGCGTTTCCGAAATTAGAATCATGAGTAACTCCGCCTACATTCGTTTTCATAATATTATGTTTTTTTTTTTTTTATGTCATTAGGTTGACAAACAGGCTGTCGGTCCACCTGATGGTAAGTGGTCACCGCCGCCTATGGACATTTGCAATACCAGGGGGATTGCCGATGTGTTGCCGACCTTGAAGAGCTCTTTTTACGCCCCTTTTGAAGAACCCCATATCGTAGCGCTGAGGGAAAACCATAATGGGGAGCTCATTCCACATCCTAATGGTCCGCAGTAGGAACGTCCGACTGAACCGTTGTGTGGACGATCGAGGCGGCTCGAGGATATGAGGATGAACTCCACATCGCCGGCGAGCGGTGCGGTGGTAAAAAGGTGATGATGGCACCAGGTCAAAAAGTTCTTGAGAACACTCCCCATTATATAGACGGTAGAACACACATAGAGAGCCAATATCTCTCCGAAGGCTGAGAGGTTCCAAACCGCCAGTGAGTTCGGGATCGCCAACTATACGAGTGGCCCGCCTTTGAACCGAGGCAAGTGGATCAAGCTGGTAAGCGGGATTAAGGATTCTTCTCAAATTTTCATTTTAGTATGTTCTTCCAGATACATTAGGAAACGGATCATAGTTGATATGATGATGATGATCAAAAAGCCTGTGTACAGTACAATAGATCACCTTAAACACCACCACCCTAAGGTATGAGCCACCCCTTTCCACAAGGGGTCCAACATCACAGATCATGCGAATTAATTGAAGTTAAATGACGCGAATTTGTGCTCTGTTACACACTTTATCATATTATGGATAAGCTGCAAAAAAAAACTTTGAAAAGAGTTTTGTTTGATAAAATACCTACCAATAACAAAAGTACTCTTTTGATGGTGTTTTTTGGTCACAAACGACGGAAGTCTGTGTTTCCAGTCTCTTACAATCTAAAGAGTTTCGAGGTCACAGTGAATAGGAGCAAGCATCCATGTCACTTTATTTGTATCAAAATAGCTTTTCATGACAAAATGTTGACAAAAATACAGACGGTCCACCTGATAGAAAGTGGTCACTAATACCTATGGATATTTTCATTGCCATGGGAGTAGTTAATTCATCATAGAACCACATTTTGTAGCCATTGAAGAAGTTATAAGAAATTAAAACCTCGTATCATACCTACTTAATGCAGTACATACATAGCAATTTTTTTTGCAGCCACACTTGAGACGGACGAGCCAGTTGGCGCGGTTGGTTAAGACTCAGGTCAAGATTCCACTTATCGCGCCGCTGGTCGTGGGTTCGATTCCCACACAGGCATTTGTGTGCATGAATATGTCTGTATGTCCTGAGTATGGGTGTAATCATGTATATTAAGTATGTATTTACAAACAAAAAGTAGTATATGTATTATATCAGTTATCTGGTTTCCATAGTACAAAGTAGTATATGTATTATATCAGTTATCTGGTTTCCATAGTACAAAGTAGTATATGTATTATATCAGTTATCTGGTTTCCAACAAACAAACTCTGCTTAGTTTGGGATCAGATGACCGTGTGTGAGCATGTCCCAGGATATTTCTTTAGTCCCAGGATATTTACTTTTTATTCGCGTATTTTTCTTTTTAATTTACTAATCTAGAAACCTAAAACGCAAAGCCAAGCATCAAAAAGTAATTTAGGTAACGCGAGCATTCGTAACGGCAAGGTTGAGCCTCCTCGATCTCTGATAACCCGTGTAACAGTCAGCTTGCATGCGCCCAGAACGTTGCATGCACGTTCTAATAGCCCACGTCTATTGCTTACCATGGGGATCATACAGGGGAGTATTGCATCGATCAATTGATACCATGGTTAGAGGTGCAAAAACATTTAAGTTGGTTTAGAGAGGTAGAGCATAGCGTTTATTTGCTCAAAGAGCAGCTCGACTGGGAAGTACCTCCACCTTACAGAATACCGCAGCCAAATAACTTTATGTTGTTGTAAAGTTGTGTTCCTGCGCGTGAGTAAGGTCGCCAGAGCTCATAGGGGAGGGGGGAAAGGTCGGTAACGCGTGAGCGATGGTTCGTGTGTTGCAAGCGTCCATACGGCTACGGTAACCGCTTACCATTAGGTGGGCCGTATGCTTGTTTACCGACTAACATGTATAAAAAAAAAAAACTTTCCATAAACGAAAACCCCATTTCCATATGTAAAACATGGTTTAAAGCAAACCCAGGTTTTCAAATGGAGCCGTATCTTTTTATTGCATAACTTTAGAAAGTGACTGAGTGACTGGTTTTACTAAACTTGCATTAAATCAATATACTAGGTACTAGCTGTCCGCAGCAGCCATCCGTCAAAACATGTCCTATCTTATTACATGAAATTGTTTAAGTGAAGTCTAGTTAGGCTCAGGTTTAAGGTATCCCGGCTGTTTTTGTTAATATGACGTTAGAAACTGGCGGATATATTTAAAACCTGGGTTTTGCTATTGAGCCAAAATTTCCGTGATTCATCAAATTGTGTGCGGTAGACTTACATTATTATCTAAGCAAGAATGGTCACACCTTTATGGAGGAATCATAGTATCGTACTATTAAGAATGACACAAGAAAAATGTAAACTATTTTTTTCATTTTACAGATGCTAGCATGTCCATCTTGACACAATAGAAGCCCGTATGTTCTCACCGTTATCGGGCCGATGATGAGGATTCCAACCGCCGCTGGTGTTCAATCGACTTATAATCAAACATTGATACAATCTACTATGTAAATTTCGCCACAAAATTACTTAGAAAATGATCGCAGTTGAAGCCTGATACGGGTTACGGGAAAATTGCAAGGCACTATAATTAGGGATGTTCGAAAATGGGATTATTGAACATTTTTAATAGGAAATCGTCTGTAGTTACTATACTTATGTGAAGATAACTAGCATCTAGTAAAAAGTGTCCATGCAGTCGTAAAATAGTTTACGGCCCGCCTGATGGTAAGCGGTTACCATAGCCTATGGACGCTTGCAAGACCAGGAGCATCACTCACGCGTTGCCGACCCTGCAAAAATCTCTTCACACCCTTGAAGAACCTCATGCTGTACTCCCTTGGGAAAACCACGGTGGGGAGCTCAGTGTACAATCTGAGCGTCCGCGGCAGGAAGTAAGTCAGTGCGGACCCATTTTATTAGTATGTGGGGATTCTAGATGCAGAGAAGCTAAAAAGTAGCCGTGGGCATCAAGTCAAACAATTATTCAGAACACTTTAAAAAAAAAACATGGTAGAATACACTCTAGGAGGCATATTCTCTCCTAAGGTTAAGGGGCTCTAAACAGCTTGTGAGATTCGGATCGATATCAATTTTTAAATAGACGCCACCGAACCTTGTCAAAAGGCCCAAGATTATCCAGGCCAAGTCTGCTAAAATGCCATACTGACACGATACTATTGCAATTCCATTATCATTGAACCGATGTGCGCAGTCTACTAATTCATAAGTACAAAAACTGACAACTAAAAGATCATTGTAGTTACAGTGGAAAATCATCGGAAAGCTATTATGGCGCCATTATGACGCTTTTGTGTTAGTAGACTACCAAAACTGTAAAATGTGTCAATTTTGACACCACTGATAGTTCATTGGTACACAATTGTAATAGCAGACTTGGGCCCCAGGTCTAAAGTTAGAAATAAGTTATCACAAGATTCAATTAATTCAGTTCGCAGTGGTCCTCAACAATTGCTTTGAGTGTTCACACATACCTAATGAAATCTGTTGTGTTATGTTATGGCTAGCATCGAACTGCCTCATAAATTGGAAATATCTACAGTGCTAGTTACGTAGCACTTAGTACTGTCCTCGAGATGGGTTGGTCTGAGTTATGCGTCGAGAGCGATTTAGTGCACTGTACCAGTTAGCTGCAGGCTGCATAGGTAGTAATGTAGTAGTATGGTGGTAGTCGCTTGACAGATTTTCGACTTGAGATAGCCTGTCATACAACAAAGTACTCTACATCCATGCTCCAGTTTCCTCGTGATCTTCCTTCACCAAAAGATATACCCCCTTATTCATAATCGCTTTTTAACTAAATCAGTATAATAGTGTCCTCCGTCTCACTCTTTCGTTCACCAAATGTCACATGTCAGATAAAGACTTCGGAATTTTAGCTAATCAACGTTTGATAACTTCATTATGAATAAGGGGGCAAGTCTATAGTAGGATGTAAATCCTGGATTTAAGAGCTAGGAAGGAAGGAAAAGGCAAACATGTATATGATTAGCAATTGAGACATTTTATTTGTTGAAATAAAAGTTGATACATATGATATATTTTATAGATATCAATACATTTTTCAGTTTTCCGCTACCCGCTTTTACCTGAACCCAAGTCTTTACAATCGGCTAGAGTCGGTTTATGCGCTTTTTAGCGCCTCGGAAAGAGAATACGACGTCTCGGAGGCCAAGAACAGCTGTGCTCCTGAAAACCGACCGCCGCGCCGGTTCTGTAGCGTACAGTTTTCAATAAATTGTGTATGTTTGGGTTGAAACTTATTTTAGATAGTTTATGTAACGAGAAGAAATATTCCATATTTATTTTAATATTGAGGTATGAAATCTATTAGTATTGAGATATAAATTTAAACATATTTTTGTCTCCCAGTTTTCCCTTCACTACGAGCGAAAGTCATGTCAAAACGTTTTTATTAATACTCGGACTTTAAAACACCGATATATTTTATCATAGTACTCATGGAAGTGAATAAAAACTTCATAGTCATTGAACCTTCAACGAAGCCTAACAAAATTATCATAGATATAAAGCCGTGTACCCAATCCCATGCATATGCTTAAACGAAATAGACTCAACCTGGACTCAACAGATTCATGTATACGTTATAAACGGGTCACAATCCAGGCGTCAGGCGGACAATCGACGGGAATATTTAGCGTAACTATGCAAGTGTCGAGCACGTGAATATTCAATCGATAGTGTGAACCATGCCTAACCGGCACGCTGCCACAAGCAGCATAGGTATTCTGCTTGTATATATTTATCGTACATAGTTCGAGTAGGCATTTTAGATAGACGGTTTATGTGACAATGGGTACCTGTCTTTATCGGTCGGTAGAACAAAATAATAATTGTAGAAAAGGTACTTACTTGAATATCCTTCTCCCAGCATAAACAGAGCCGGAGCGGCCCCGAAGGAACTTAACGCTTCCATTTCTAAAGGAACCGTATTTGACCTGAAACAAATAATACACAACATAATCTTAAATTGCTAGAAAGATACTAGTTACATATTTAAAGATCTCATCATCATCAGCCCATAATGTCTCACTGCAGAACACGGGCCTCCTTTCACAAATGGGGGTGGATAAGGAAGAGGCAGATACTCCACCACGCATGCCCACTACGGATTGTTGGAGGAAGGCTAAGGTCAACCTACTATTGGAGTTTTAAAGCCACCTAGGAGACCTCCAACTAGCTTAACGACTATTCAGTGATAGTCGGCTTTACGTACCTACCGAAGCACGCAAAACCACCCATCCAGATACATCAACACCGGTAATTGCTTAACTTTACCGATCGATTAAGACAGGCCAATTAAGCTTCACCACGAGCGCTTTAAAAGTTAAGATTGTAAAGAAAGCATGTGTTTATTAAACCAACTAATCTGTAATATGGCTAGAAAGGCGATGGTAATCTGCATGAGCAAGGAAGAGTCAATGGTAGCGTCCATAACTGCCTTATGTCCATAATCATCATAATGATTATCATCAGCCTATAATGTCCCACTGCTGAGCACAGGCCTCCTTTCACAAATGAGGGTGAAAGGGACTGGGCGATACTCCACCACGCGTGCCCACTGCGGATTGGTGGAGGTAGGCTAGTGGTCCACCTACTGTTGGAATTTTTCAAGCCGCCCGGAAGGCATACAACTAGCTTAACGACTATCACAATTAAATAATAACCGGGACCAACGGCTTTACGTGCCTTCCGAAGCACGGAAACACTCTATTTGAAATACCACTAGACGGTCACCCATCCAGGTACCGACCACGACAGACGTAGCTTAACTTTGCCGATCGATTAAGAACGGCTAATCATGCTACACCACGAGTGCTCCCTGGCCCTGCTATGTCCATAATACCTAAAGTAAATAAATGAGATTTTGATTTTTTTACTGCCACATACGATATAGGTACTTGTGAACAGGCACTGCTTATAGGGGCTGGGCTATTATTAACTTATTAAATATTGATAGAGTCTACTTTGTAGCTTTGTTGCCGGGGCATGCACTTATTCTACAATGTAAATTGTATGTAATGAATCTAAGCCTCAATAATTACTGAGTTTATTATCGAGTGTTCACAGCAAATACAAACATCCGAACCGGCATAAGAGTAAGCCAGTGCAAACAGAATCCAACATTGTCATCTTAATATTCTGTGAAAACCTCAAATCAAGCTCATCTCTTAGTTTCCAAATCACCAAGCCTAACTGAATAGAAAATACTTCTCTAAAATACCACACGAAGGCTTAAAATATTCAACCGCCTTCAATCAATCCGGTCGGTTGCACAGTTTCACCGATGGTTTCCTAACGTCACTCGCTCTAGCCCGATAATTAAAAAGTGTTTTTACCAACCGCGGGAACCGTCGATGGATCCAATTAAAATGTAAATTGGTCCTATGCGGCCTCAACTCCATCTTACAGCGTCTTTCAAAGTTATCGGACGTCCAACTTTTATAAGACACCACTGATGAATAATACATGCGCTGTCATCTGCTATTTTAAAGGCAACGTCCTAGCTTTAATATTGCATTACTATTTTTTTATATCTACCGTAGTTTGTCTCGATACGCATATACCTATGTACAGTCGGGGGCTGAAAATGTTTATCACTTTCAAACTCGATTCCATCTCATACCGCGCGCAATAAGGTCTAATGTCATATCAACAAACATATGACATTTTAAAATTGTGAAATGTTTTTTAAGTATCGAACATAGCAAATGGCTGTCAATGACTTTTTGATTATGTAAACTCATTTTATACAAAATCAAAATCAAATCAACGCCCAATGAATTGACTGGTTACATGTCACTGTCCACGCCTATCAAAAGTCATTTTATTTCGGGTCATCCTTATTTAACATAAATATGCAAGCGATTATATACTGTAAGGTGGTAAACATTTTTAGACCGCGACTGTACATTGAAGAGAAAGTGAATTCGGTCAATTAGGTATATTCAGTTTTTCCAATCAAACTTCTGATTCTCTACCACAAGAATTCCTTTTTTTATCCGACAGTCGGTAAACAAGCATACGGGCCGCCTGATGGTAAGCGGTTACCGTAGCCACATGGACGCTTGCACACGAAGCATCGCTCACGCGCTATCGACCTTTCCCCCTGCCCAATGAGCTCTGGCGACTTTACTAACGCGCAGGAACACAACTTTACACAACATAAAGTTATTTAGCTGCGGTAGTCTGTAAGGTAGAGCCAGTAGAGCTGCTCTTTGAGCGAATAAACGCTACGCTCTACCTCTCTCAAAATAATTTTATCATTCATATTTTTTAAGAACTTTTAGACTCCACTAATCACCTACATAATTAAAATCTATCACGAACAACCAAAGTCATTTTGATAGTTAGATAACGGAATATTTATTTATGTTAGAAAAAAGGCTTATAAAAATCGTTGGGGCGAATATTCCTGTTTGATTTATCATTGGACATCTTCTAACATTTAAAATTGGTGCTGCATTGGAGTACTTAATTTCAAGGCAATAGAAGATGAAACCTACCTACTAAAACAGTATCCCACACTTGCAGTTTGCAGCTTGCATTCGCATACGGGGCGGTGCAATTTGAGCGTAGGCGGAATAGTCGGTGGATTCTGAGCGCGTACTCCGAACAAATCCGATAAAACGCGTCACGGCGAAACTTGCAGACTCAATTTCAAGTGGAACACGATTACTTCACGCTGAGAACAAGAGTTGAATCCCTGAGTACCTGGATGCTGGCTGTGGAAACTGCTTTTGTCTCTTTCACACCTTTTTTTAGTTCACCTGTGGTTGATTTTGCAGTTGTTTGTTTTCTTATGAATTGAGCAGGTGGTAGCTAGCTATGGCCATCTGTTGTTTCCTGGTATAGATTTAATAGTATTATTTTGTTCTTTAGATTTAGTTAACCCAATTAAAAAAACATCAATGTGTTTCATTTGGTAAATAAATTTTCAAAAATGTTTTTTTTTTTATACCACTTAGGTGGCAAACAAGCATACGGCCCGCCTGATGGTAAGCAGTTACCGTAGCCTATGGACGCTTGCAACACCAGGGGTATCACTCGCGCGCTGCCGACCCTGAAGAAATCTCTTCACGCCCTTTTTGAAGAACCCCATGCTGTACTCCATTGGGAAAACCACGGCGGGGAGCTCATTCCACAACCTGAGCGTCCGCGGAAGAAAAGTCCTTTGAGCCCGCACAGTTCGAAACAATTCTGGTTTCAATGTGTGAGGATGGATTCCCCGTCGATGGCGTGAGTTGCGATGGTGGAAGGTAGCCGTGGGCAACAAGTCGAAGTGATTTTACAGCAATTTTATCTTTACAAAAACATATTTGCTCGTCCCCAAAAACGGTTATCCCAACACACTTAACTGAAACAGAATAATAAAATAAACAGATAAAAAGGCAAATCTAAACAAAGTGTTCTCGATATCACAAATTCAGCCCTTTTGCGATTACCCGGTTTCGGCTTAGAGTGGTCATTCCCGGAATTCAATGATCCCTACCATCGTAACAACGGGTCGATACAAAAAATTGTATTAGGACACTAATATCTTCGAAATTGTCAACCGCCGATATCTTGGAATCCTCTCTTTTTGGACTGGCTATTGTGCCTTTTGTGGATTATTATATCACACACTTTTATCTCGTTTAAAGTTTTTCATAATATTCATATTTATTTCTGATATATTCAATTGAAAACTACTACAGGTGTGTCATTGTATTCTGCCGCGGTTACACTTGCATTTTCTAGAAAATAAGGCCTATGCCTTGCCACGAAAAAACAATTACAACAATTCACAGTTGCAATTTTCATAAATCAGTAATCTTCACCTAAAACAAGTGTTTGAGTAAACTACTCTATGCTTGAAATAACGTTGTATTAACATTTTCATGTTTACCAAAACTTAATCTGTGAAAATAATCTAAGTGGGTCTACGCTAGGCGAACCGTTGCACGAGCCGAGCGACTCTGCGCGTCCACACCTGACGCCCGAGTCAGTACAGTAAGTGTGGACAACGAACTGAGTTGTATTTTGTCAAAAAGCCGACCATTGGCGGAGCGCAGTTGAGCCATAGAACGCTCGTTCGAGACTTCCAAGTCCGTCTACGCTACGCGAATTCGTGCTCAACTTGTGCTCAGCTCAACTTAAGAAGTAGTCAACATAAAATAAGAATTGCTTAAATATAGATAACGTACACAACCAATATACGAGTAACTTGTCAGGCTAACAACCTCTTGGGGTGAATCGTGTCGCCCCTACAGATGTATCCAGCACCTGCACACAAGTTCCCTTCGCCCTACCACCAAAACAGCATATCCAAAGTAAAAATTCTCAGGTCTTTACCATAAAACCCACAAACGGTATGAAGGTACAGCAATGTTTGCGTTGCCATTCCGCGGCAAATTGTCGGTATAGCTTATTTACGCTCCTGTTTGCACCTGCTTGCTTTCTATTGAAGTGATTTTCGTTACTGCGACAATGAATTTTGTGTTTACACGGGACGGGGCATTGTGTTGTTTGCTTAGGTTTTTAACTTTATTCCACTTATTTTATGGCTGTGGGTGTCTTGAGGATGAAGTCTTGAATTGCTGCGGTCTTTATTTACGTTGATAACATAATTATAAGTACCTCTACTAACTAATCGCGTCGTGATGGAGCTGATCCAATCAGATCCGAGAGTTACTTGGTTTATGTCAGGAATGTATGTCCAACGTGACTTTTTGTAGATAATTATTTTTCTTTTTAGAAGAACTTTATGGATTCAATAGCTGTCCCCCGCGGTTTCACCCGCGTTCCCGGGATAAAAATGGGGGTAGGCTATGCCCTTCTCCATACCATTTCATGATGATCTGTTGAGAAGTTGAGGCGTGAAGGCGTAACAAACAAACTCACTTTCGCATTTATAATATTACTTAAGTTATAGTTAGTTAGTGTTAGTATAGTTATAGTTAGGTGGAGCCCGATTGGGCTCCGCAGAAAAACTGGGTAGGATTACAACACTCGAAATATAGGCAAAAGCTTGGCGACAGGTTTTCAACTTGAGGGTGGTAGCCAGCCAGGTGCTATGGTTTCCTCACGATGTTTTCCTTAATCGAAAGCTCAAGCTCATTATAGGATTGGAAACCGAGATCTTCGTCTCGTTATCCGACGTCGCCTTGGAATCAGCCATCACGGTCAGTCGTTCTCAAGTGATGCTCTTACATACATGTGGCAGTTGATTTTTATCTAGATGTTTGTATAATAGATATTATAAGATTTAGTTACGAGATGAAGATATCTTCTTAATTTTTTTGTTTATTTCACTGAATCCATAAATAAGATGGTATAAACCCATGAAGTACAGTTCTAATGGTAATGATGACTAATCTCTATTATATGGTTTACATTGATTTATATTCCTGTATACTATTTCATAATTTGCTACGGAATGCGCCACTATTATCAATCATCGCACATCTCGAATAACAACGGAATGGGGCTTGTCAATCTAATTATGTACATATTTGGATACTGCTAATTGGTTACTTGATTTCAGCCCAATAGAGTATTTTGTAGATAGATATAATGTACTAGGTAGCTACGATAACTACCAGCCACATGAATCAGCTATCCATCATTTGCATTTTATATAGCATAATAGGTTTTCTTTCAACTTTGATTTGAAAATACAAATGCAAGACTGTCCATTTAAAAAAAAACTTGAACAACTGGTGACTCTCTCCTAAATCTCCTCGCTATCATATGGACAAGATGACCGGTAAGGGCAAGGTCCATATAAGGACTGATCTGTCTTTGGTAATTTTGTCTGTGGTCGCAGAAACGACTTTAAGCCAAATTGTCTTGTAGGCTATATTTGTACGTAGTATTTATATACTCTGAGGCTATATTGAGTAATATCTATAACACCTCTTACCAGCAAAGTACTACCAATTCAAGAACTAATCACCCAATTAGTACAACAAAACGGTTAATAAATAACAAATCAAATGAAGCGATAAAACGGTTGTATAAATCCCGTATTCGAGACAGTGGCTGAATAAGCGTTGCGATTTGTAATCTCGCCATTAGGGAATGTACCGCTGGCAACGCGCTAGGCCTCTCTTGAGCCAACAGATGGTATGTGTGGGCCGCAGAGGCCAAGCAATGTGACTTGGATCTACAGGCGGTATAGATAGTGAGCCAAAAATATTTTGTGTTCGTTTATGCAACTTACTGAATTAACGGAATCGAAATTGGAAAAAACACATAGTATGGTGCGTCTATGCTACGCGAAACGAGCCGGAAAGGAGCCTCGAACGAACAGGATTCGTTCGTTGCTCGCGATTTCAAGCGTGGACGTACTTAACGAGCCTTCAACGATCCTACAACAAGCGCGATGCGAATACCTGTGTTCGTGAAAAAACTGACAATCGGGCGGAGCGCAGTCGAGCACGCTACGAATGCTTGTTCGAGGCTCGCAAGCCCGTCTACGCAACGCGAATCGTGCTCGCAGTGTGCTCTTGGCTCGGCTCGTGCTCGGTTCGCCAAGCATAGACGCACCATTAGGAATTACATATAAAGGAATGACAACACATAAAATGTGTTTTTCCCATGGCTAAGCAAATTGATGAAATTTTAAGAATAACGATATATCGTTGTGTATTAAACTGGACTCAAGAATCGAACTGTTTAAATTTCAGTTTGGAATACGTGCAAAAGTTGATTGAGCACAAATCAATTATTCCAGAGAACAAATCACAGACCTCGATCGTAATTGTGACAGATACCTATAAGTATGACAAATAATAAAAAGACTTAGTCCATGTCTTTCCAACAAATGTGTGAACCTCTCTAGCACTGTGTAGTCACAAGAGCAAGAATCCGCTAACCAATCGCGACATCTTCATGTCACACAACAAGGAGAACAGAATAAAGAAGGGGTGGGGATGGGACAATTAGGGCCGCAATTAGAGGACACTATGTTCCAGATTACGACCACACTCCACACAGATTCACATTCTGGTGTCTGGAATAACAAAGCTTGCCAACTAACTATTAAGACGTTGAGAACTCTGCCCGCACTTTATAGCTTTAAATTGCACTTGTATTTTTGTGTTAAAATTGCCCTGTTGTAATCTCAGATTTGTTGAGAGAAATTGGTCGAGATTTTGCAGCGCTAAATTTTCAGCAGGCGGAGCTTTGTCCGCTTTTTGCAACCGCTTACGTGGCCGAGTGATTTTAATATAGGAAAGTAGATGCTCTCAGTACGTCGGTCGGATGATGCTTGTGCGGCTGCGAGCGGGCGACGCGACCTACCCGACTGCAATATTTTTAAATTTGTTTCAGTTCTGACTGCGGCTTTACAGTATGAATATGCAAGCGAGATGTATTGTCATATCTAGGAAATGTATGTGGACATGCTTCAAAATGGCGGAAATGTATTCCTAATTCACAATATATCTACATATATAAAAATGAATCCCTATTTCCCTTGGTCACGCCATCACGCGTGAACGGCTGGACCGATTTCGCCAATTCTTTTTTTGGTTGTGTTTGTTATTGTCAGGAGAAGGTTCTTATGAAAGAAAAAATAAGAAAGTTGTGAGAGTAGGGTAGGGGTAGGGGTAGGGTAGGGTAGCGTAGTAGGGTAAGGTAGGGTAGAGTAGTAGGGTAAGGTAGGATAGGGTAGGTTAGGGTATAGGTTAGTAGGACACAATGCGAACGAAGTCGTGCCGGGCAGCTAATCTATACATATAAAATGCTTTGTCCTGAATGACTGACTGACAATCAACGCACAGCCTAAACCGCTGATCGTAGAGACCTGAAACTTGGAGGGTGTGTTCTTTGTATGACGTAGGCATCAGATAAGAAAGGATTTTCCGAAATTCTACCCCTAAGGGGGTGAAAAACGGGGGCAAAGTTTGTATGGGACAATGTGATTCCTTGGTCCGATCTACTTGAAATTTTGCATAAACATTCTATAACAGAATTTATGGAAGACGTATTTCATTTATTTTATTGAAACTCATCGCCAAACGGGATAAAAAAAGGGGTTGAAAGTTATTTTAGGGGTGATTTGCATCGAAGTTGATATCAATACTCCTTATTGCTTTTGATTTAAATATTCTTTGATATTTGACATTCCAATTTTAAAGAGCATTGCACCGTAGACGGAGAATTACAGGTAGACAGGCCAAGATACACATATGTCAAAACGTGTATGTGTTAGCAGGACTAAGCTTATTTCTTTGTCCCTATCTAGCTTACAGTTTGTTATTGAGTTTCGCTGAGTTTCTTGCCGGGAGTCTTCTCAGTTTAAGTGTATTACGAACCGGTGGTAAAATCAATTGTAACGTTTGTAAACGTGCCTTATTAAGGCCTATATTGAATAAACAATTTTTGAATTTTGAATTTATTGTTAGACCTCAGTGTCGTTGGGGCCAAAAAAGTTTGGGTATTATGATATTTTTTATTAGAGCAGTGAAACTAAATTGTATGTTATTTGTGACTTTGTATCAGCGTTGCCAGACGACCCGATTTTTAGCCCAAGATTGAATGTTCCGCGCGTGACAGGTTCCCGCTTTTTAGGGTTCCGTAGCCAAATGGCAAAAAACGGAACCCTTATAGATTCGTCATGTCTGTCTGTCTGTCTGTCTGTCTGTCTGTCTGTCCGTGTATGTCACAGCCATTTATTTCCGAAACTATAAGAACTATAATGTTGAAACTTGGTAAGTAGATGTATTCTGTGAACCGCATTAAGATTTTTACACAAAAATAGAAAAAAAACAATAAATTTTGGGGGTTCCCCATACTTAGAACTGAAACTCAAATTTTTTTTTTTCATCAAACCCATAAGTGTGGGGTGTCTATGGATAGGTCTTCAAAAATGATATTGAGGTTTCTAATATCATTTTTTTCTAAACTGAATAGTTTGCGCGAGAGACACTTCCAAAGTGGTAAAATGTGTGTCCCCCCCCCTGTAACTTCTAAAATAAGAGAATGATAAATCTATAAAAAATATATGATGTACATTACGGTGCAAACTTCCACTGAAAATTGGTTTGAACGAGATCTAGTAAGTAGTTTTTTTTTAATAGGTCATAAATTGAAATTAATATCAAATACTCAGGTCTATACTACCATTTACTTATATACCTACAGGTTTGTACGGAACCCTCGGTGCGCGAGTCTGACTCGCACTTGGCCGGTTTTTTGAGGATTACTCGACGGTGAAATCATTGTTGGACGTAGAAATCGAAAATTATAAAGACACCACTGCACAGAAATGCCACCTGCTTTCCCGTGACGCGTCTTAAACAATTGTTGTGTAATTGGCTGTAAAAATAATGAGTGTTCCGCGCAAAAAAATTCAAACCGTTCGCGGGTGAAACCGCGGGGGTCTGCTAGTATTATATAAAAATAGATTATGTCTGACTAACATGCCCGCAAAGTTTAAGCCGCACTGTTTTTCTAAATTAAGCCCCTAGGTATAAGAGAAGGTCGTGACTAAAACCGCGTGCAGGAGCTTGTATTATATAAAATTGTAAAACCATAAAAGCCTTTAAGGTTATCATATTTATATTAAATGCTTACCACGGTAAGTGATTACAATTTAGGCGACCCAAATATCTTACAAACAGTTTTTAACGCCACTAATCCGGGGAATTTCACTTAACTAACAGATTTGCGACCTCGACAAAAGAAGTTTTGTAAAAACCATTTATTTTTTATCCTTGTATTAAAGAAAAGCTTTCCGCGAAATTATCGGCTTTCACAAAACGACCAAGATTTTTTTTGTAAAATTATTTTAGCCTTTCGTTAAATTATGTATCTTTTTATGATAAAATTGTATTTTCTTTGTACTATGTATAAAGGTATTTTGTGAACAATATTTTGTTTTAAAGATTAGTAAACAGTAGCACTGATTTATTTTATAGTTTCCATAGTTTCAAACCATTTAGTTTTGGGTCAGTTTCTATTACCGAGTCGGTGTTTTTTAACTCTTATCCCCAGGGGCACAAACCACCCCTAATGTGTAAGATAATACTATAATCCACAGATACCTAGACTAGATTATGTCATATAGCAAAGAAATCAAATCAAATCAAAAAGTTTTCTATCACTTATGAACGTTAAATTGGTAGATACAGTTGAATTTACCACCGGTTCGAAAAACACTTAAACTGAGAAGACTCCGGCAAGAAACTAAGCAAGGCTTTTTTTTTATTTTTTTTTACTTTTTAAACACTTCAAAGAAATTCATATTACCTATTATGTTTATTTTAAGAGATGAAATCGTCTCTATTTTAGAAGTAGTAAATCAAAGACTTCCCAAGCAGCACGCAAGCATATTCTACATCAATAAACCAGCCCATTTAGAACTTAGAGTTCTTTTAGAGACTTACAAGAGTGTAAAGAACAGTTTTAATACTTATAAGAGTGATTTATGAGATATTATACAGCTCTAGCTGTATAACATTCTTAGTAAGGGATCCGCGTCAGCTTAGGGTTCTTAAACAGAATATCAAAACTCTACTATACAGCGTTAAGAATTTAATAACACTCCAAGCTGGTTTTATCTTTAAAGCTGTATAAAGGGATCCGCGTCAGCTTAGGGTTCTGAAAAAGATATTATAACTCTATAATACAGCGTTAAGCTTTTTCTGACACTTCAAACTGGTTTTATCGTTAAAGCTGTATACAGGCTGTATAAAGGGATCCGCGTCAGCTTAGGGTTCTGAAACAGATATTATAACTCTATAATACAGCGTTAAGTGTTTTCTGGCACTTCAAGCTGGTTTTATCGTTCAAGCTGTATACAGGCTGTATTAAGCATGTGTTCACTTACTTAATACAGCAATAAACGTTCATAACTTACTTAGTACAGCTACTAAGACTTATAACACACTCCAAGTATCGTTTAGGCTGTATAGCAAATTGTCGACATTTTTACATTTACAATAACAACATTTAAATTACAATTAAAGGAATATTTGATAATAACAATAGCCGTATCATGGTTATCAGCTCGAATAATGATCTTGTATACTCATATCTATTATTTATAAATATATTTTTAACTTCCTAACCTTAAAAACAAACAGTTATTTACTGTATTTAGTATAATTTCTTTATTTTGGCTTGATTATTTTGTTGGCGCGTGAATATTTTGACGGAAAACATACACAGGTTCACAATAAATTAAAATTTGCACATTGAATTCATCAATAAACAGCATTAGATATCCATGTCCAAGATTTTATCCTTTCCATTTTAATAACAATATTATGTCGCCATTCAATATGGCATCGTAAATAGTTTTATGTATTTTATTCTCACATAATTCTCTTCGACAACCTATTTAGAACTATTATTCTTACAAGATACTTATAAGAGGATATCCGTAGAGTATAGGCTGCTCTATACACCTAATAACAGCCCTAATACAGCTTTTATACTTGTCTTTTGTTTATACAGCCTCTATACAGCTCTAATAACGAAATAAGCTGTGTAATGTGGGCTCTTTTTACACTTATAAGGCCTGTATAAGCGCTTATACAGCCTTTTTACAGCCTGAATATTCAGCTTTTAGTATAAGAACGAACTTTAATACAGCCTTTAAACAGCTTGTTATGCTACTTGGGTTGTACTTCGATATGATTGATACAAATCTTTTAATATAGTATTGCATTTTTTTATAGTATTTTGAAAGTCTAACTTCTACAAAATCGAGTGTAGTTAATAGTAAAATATTTATTTACAACAAATATGTACAAAATACAATCTATATATAAAAATAAATATAATATATAAAAAGTATGCCGCTGCTTCCAATTAACGGCAAGGTTCCCAGAAGGCTGGCAGCGTTTCCTCTTTGGATAGCCAAGCTGACGCGTTGGCGGAAAAAGGTCTCCGGAGGTCTCGATCAATTTTGATGACAAAGTGCGAGCAAAACGGCGAGCTTCGTACTCCCACGGTACCATGGTCTCGACAGCAAAAGGCATAAAAATATAATTGGGTCCAATCGATGCTATTTTCTGAATTCGCCGGTAAGTTAGATGGCGCGATTGTATCGTCACATGTGGCAACCCACACCAGTGAGTGTAGTTGAATATAACTAATTACAATGAAAAGCAATACCTAAAAGCCTTGTATTTAACCACTGGGTACGTAGATTAACAAATATCCGACACGTTGAAACCTACGCTCGATAAAATCCGACTCGCTACCGACGCGAACGATACCGCGTCCGTTCGAAAACACGAGGAAATTAAAATCTAAACAACAAAACTATGGCTATATACAGTGCGATACACTAGAAGTAGAGATATAGTTAATGTAAACCATCTCATAGGGGAGGGGGGAAAGGTCGGTAACGCGTGACCGATGCTTCTTCTGTTGCAAGCGTCCATAAGGCTACGATAACCGCTTACCATCAGGTGGGCCGTATGCTTGTTTACCGACTAAGTTATATAAAAAAAAAAAACCTAATTTACGTTGATATTTTGTTCTTGAGTAGAAAAAGTTATAGAGTAGGTATAGAGTGTACTGCTACACTGCAGACACCTTCTAGAATGTGTTTACTACGTTTGGATACAATGTCACTACCACGTTGCGATTGTCATCAAAAGCAAACCTTCATTACGTACTACATGATGCATAATTAAAATTAAAACAGTCCACATAGTGAGCAAAAAGAATTAATGGACAATATTTTTTCAGTTGCTGCGTTGGTCATTTCTTTGTTTTTGTAAGCGAATGATATGAATACGCGGTCCGTAGAATTTTTGTTTATCTTCCGAATCCCGCTAGGATTTATTTACCTCATAAAATGAGAAAACATGTATTATGCTTTTAGTTTTTGTTATTTGCTAGTTACACGTTATTTGATTAACAGTCAAACTTTTTATTGGGTAGGTAGAGAGTGAAAGAGCCCTCAAATGAAACAGTCATTTATTTTTAACAGACTTCAAAATAATTGGACTGTTTTACAAAAAACTTACACCGACTTCAAAGTACACTAAGAAGTAATCAAATCCTGATCTGATGACAATGGGACCAAACGGGAAGTGTACCCTTCCAGACAAAAAAATAATTATTCAAATCGGTTAATAAATGACGGAGTTATGAGGTAACAAACATAAAAAAAAAAAAAAAAAAAAAATTTCAACCGAATTGAGAACCTCCTCCTTTTTTTGAAGTCGGTTAAAAAGGAGGAGGTTCTCAATTCGGTTGTATGTTTTTTTTTTATGTTTGTTACCTCATAACTCCGCCATTTGTGAATAGATTTGGAAAATTATTTTTTTGTCTGGAAGGGTACACTTCCCGTCTGGTCCCATTGTCATCAGATCAGGATTTGATTACTTCTTAGTGTAGTTTGAAGTCGGTTTAAGTTTTTTTTTGTAAAACGGTCCAATTATGTAGGACTAGCTTTCCATTCCGCGGTCCCCTACTTCACCTTCTTAGGGGTGCCTACGTGATACAGAGTGGAATTTTTAGATAGGTCAGTAAAGGATAACTGCTACTTATTGCTATCGGCATTTACAGGTCCAATATAAATCCTTTGGATATTGGTGTATTCCAAAGCATTCTGGCTGCACCGTTGTGCGACGCAGCTATTGCTGTATATAAAATGATTTTTGAAAGTTGTTAATTTTTAGAATATTTTTTTGTTTGTTGTGAAATCTATTTAAGTTAACAATACGGCTGACATAATCGCAACGCGACTCAAAGCCGTTACAAAAGAAAAGAATTTAAAAAAAAAAATGAAAAAAAAATCTTTTCACATTAATTTTCCTAACAAAATGTATGTGTATTTAAGTTATTTTCGATTTATTTTAATACCTTCTGATCGGATCGATTAAGCAATTTTTTTTTTTTTTAAATCGGCCTTTTTTCGCTGACTATATTTTTTTTTTTTCAAATCTTTAACCCGTTGACTCTCGTAGGGACGCGCTAACAATTGATGTAATTGTTCTTTCTTTAAACTCGAGCCAAAGTATTAAATGCCGACGGTAAAAACTCGAAAAGTAAGGTGGCAAACAAGCAGTCTCTTAAGACAATATTCGCGTGACTTCAACCCTTATACCTTAAGGGTTGAAGCCACCTACTTACATATTATGTCTACGTACCATTTTTAGCCTTTTGTATGTTGTATAGAGCGTACTTTTGATACACGTTTTTTATGTAAAACCCGGGAATGGATATTTTGTCGCGTTAATTTGAATTTATTCTTGCTTGGATAGCTTTGAAATGCGTTTTAAATGCAGAGCTTTTGTATGTTTTTCATCAAAAGATGTGCTGTTGTTTACATAATATTGTGTGTCATGCATATGACGTCAAAAACCGTTTATGAAAGTTTTTTTTGCGATAACTACTTTAGGTATGAGTGGAATGATGTGTGATAAATTTACATTTACATTTTAGGACAAAGTTTGAAATATATTTCCCAATCATAATTTCCGTATAATATTTAAATATTAACATACTTTTGTATATTATTATGAATTGGAAATGTTTTGGGAATTTTCACAAGGAAATTATGCAAATATGTATACCGCGGCGGGCATTATTACAAGTGCGTTTAAGTTTTATTTTCAGTGTAAAATATATATTACCATTTTAATATTATGATTTAAAATTGTAAGTAGAAAATCATGGTCTAATTTTCAACAAAATAACTGTAGTATTTTTGAGACCAACCAACATTTACCAACTCGCACATACGTAGACTCAAATAATTGGGTATAGGGAAAGCAGATATTGATGTCAATTTCGACCGAAACAAAATTCACAGTTTCAACTTAGTTTATGATCTAGGTATTTCCCAGGGTACTTACTCATCCTTACTAATATTAAAAACGCGTACTAATATTACAAATGCAAAAGTTTGTATGTATGGATGTTTGTTACTCTTTTACCCAAAACAACTGAACGGATTCGTATGAAATTTGGCACACAGATAGAATATGTTCTGGATAAACATATAGGATACTTTTTATCCCGGGAAAACATACAATCCCTCGGGAATGCGGGTGAAACCGCCCGAGACAGGCCGAGCGTGCTTTGCAATGCCTCTGTATGTCTGAAACCTTCTCTACAACTGGCCAAAGTTTCATCGGAATCGGATTAATAACGAACGCATACATACGTTGCGATACAAAAATATTGATTTATATACATATAGAGTCATCATAATTTTGCCCATATCGATTCTAACATTAGTAAAAATCACAGCAATACAGAAAATAGCCAGCAAACTTGGCAAGCGTAGTCCACGTGCAAATTTAATCAGTTCACGGGAGGGTGGAAATTCAACTAGATCGCGGAACATTTCCTTGGTTACTCTTTTTGTTACCATGCACTTGGTAAAGCGGGAACAACGCTTTAGGCACATCACTATCTCTGTTATGTAGGTATTTAATACTTTGGAAAGCATCTACGTATCTAGATGCAATGCTATCGAATCGGGTTTTAATGGTAAGAGCGATTGTTTTGAATCCTCTTCTCCCATTGGTTGATGACAGCGATGATGGCTGGTCGCTTTGATTTGTGTATTCGTTAATACTTAGATAAAAAGTGTTTTCCTTGAGGGACATAGCTTTTGCTAAATCTCATTCAAACCTGTTCAGCTCTTACAGCATCACTGTTGGGGCTGTCCAACCTCCGTGGCCGTGACATGACTGACTGGTTGATTAGACGAAACATACACCCCCTTATTACAAAAAATGGTTTAAAGCAAAACCAGGTTTTAAAATAGCCTCGTCTCTTTTTATTATATGACGTTAGAAAATGACTGAGTGACAGTAAAACCTGGGTTTGCTTTAAACCATGTTTTGTAATAAGGGGGACTGAGACTTGAATTTGAATAAGACTGACATTGAAGAAAAACAATATAACATGAGATGACTTAACAGACGGAAACCAGACCCTGGAGTGTAAAGACGACCAGATACGAGCACAGACTTTGCAAGACGTCCAAGACCGTTCAATGACTAAACTTAATTTTAGTATTTATACTTAACATACACACAAACTCTCACATTTGTAATAAGGATGACAAGATTAATAGTTTTACTAAGAATTTCTTCAACAACTTTCAATACTGCACTTCGATTTTCAACCGTAATTCAATGAAAAATCACCAATAAGAACGGTGGATCGTTATAAATCGTATATTTAATCGATAGAGACAAACTATCTGAGAAAACAAAAGTCATAAATTTTTGCCCCGGCCAATAGCGGGACAGTTTTGTAACGGGTGTCAATTGTTTTGCTTCTGCCCGCTCGCTCCCCGGTGTGTGCGATTATTGCCCCCGACGAGCGGGGAAAGTTGTGCGCTACTTTTGTTTGTGTTATGTTTCATGCATTTTAGGTATTTGGTACTTGTAATCATAAAGCTGTTATTTTTTTAACATTTGGATTTATTATTTTAGGTTTACCATGACCAATTTATATTTTGTGGAAGGAAGATTTTATGTAACTGCCAAATTACTTAGTTTTTATTATTATATATTGCTTTTTGTTGCATTCTGTCCTACTTTATAAGGGTCAGTTCACACCGAGACGCGATGCGGCAAGCTTAGATAGCAAGAATATAGAACTTTATTTATTACACAGAAAGGTGCACATTTCATTGAGAGAATTTGTGACGAGTGACTCGCGCAACCGCGCCGCGAGGCGTATCCGAATTATCTCCCTGAAATATGTCCCATTTCTTAAGCAAAATAAAGTTATATATACTATTGTTTTAAGTGCGCGCTGCGTCGCGTAGTGTCACGTCTCAATGTGAGCTGACCCTTAGGCTTTGTCTAACGGCTGTCTCACTATTAGCCCTCTTCCTCTTCAAATATTGTGACAATCTCTTCATTTACTGTATTGTATGTCTCGTAGCCATGTCTTTTCTGCAAAACCTTAGATTCCGATGCCGTCAGCTCTTGATTTTTCCACACTTCCTTGCGGTTTTTACTATATGTTAGGGTTTTTATCTATTATTGTGCTGTAACTCTTGAAATCTGCGCTGTGTCAATTTTACAGTAACAAATCTGAGACAAAAATATTATCTCTCTCTTTGTGTAAATATGCCACCAGCATGTACATAATTGGAAAATAGAATTCCGATTCTAAGAATCAAATCTCATAATAAAGGCAATACCACACATACAGCCACCGTGGTAGATACGGCAATCGATTAAGAGCACGATGGAGGACCACCCTTAATCTGTTGAGTGCCTATCTGCGGATTGAGGACGTCAACAGCCGAGTTGAGTGCCTCTTGTTGAGGTATTGTGGAGAATTCGCTGGTCTAGTTATTGTGGTAATTGTAATTACCTTTATAGGCTACCTAGGGGTTGAAAGGTTACGAAATGTAGGAGAGGAGAGGTTTGTTTAAGTAAATGAGGATATAAGGTTTATTTTTGATTAACAAAATCTATTCCTGAGACATGACTTAAGTATTGATTCTCGATCTATAAGGGGCGTTAGGTAACATTGGAATGAATACTTTAACATTAAAGAGGGGGGGAGGTAACTCAACATTAGGCACGGTTTTTAACATTAAATGATATTAATGCGAATGATATAAATGGTCGTCCTGATTTTCGAAATAACTGCATGAAATTATCATGAAATCATTTCCTCTGAAATCTCCATTTAAAAGTAAAATTCAGAATTCTTTCAAATTCAGAGGTGTGGT
The DNA here is from genome assembly GCA_947623365.1 of Achlya flavicornis. NCBI lineage: Eukaryota > Metazoa > Arthropoda > Insecta > Lepidoptera > Drepanidae > Achlya > Achlya flavicornis. The sequence continues at coordinate 15,546,523 of OX392475.1, forward strand.
CCTTAAATGACGTAAATTAAACTGAAAGGTTTTCAAAAAGCTGTAACGCCACAATCCGCATGTTCTTGCTGAAAACGTTTTTTTTGGCACCGAATTTTCGACCAACTCATTAGTGAAATGAACTCAAGCTTCTGTTTTTTTGTAACTTGGGTAGGTTTGGTTTTACAGAGGTCTTACTACGAATTACTAAAGGTATTTAATTTATTTTACTTATCATAAATGTGAGTATTGAGTGAGTGAATGTTTTAGTTCCAAACTTAACTCTTAATGTCATCAGACCTCATTGTGGAGGGTTGAAACGTCGGTAACGCGTGAGTGATACCTTGTGTGTTGCAAGCGTCCATATAGCTACGGTAACCGCTTACCATCAGGAGAGCCGTAAGCTTGTTTACTGACTTCGCAGTATAAAAAAAACTATTTAGAAAAGTAAAAAATATTAAATGATATGTTTATAATAAATTGACACAGATCTTACGTCATTCATCAGATTGCGAAGTTTGATGAGTCGTGCGTAGGCAGGCTTACATGAAAAATTTAGTTTAAATAAGTTTTTGTTAAAAAAATATTTTTTAATACAATCTTTTTTGGTGACTGTATTTTTTGTTGACTGTTCTTGCATTGTCATCCAATATACTAATGTATACCAAATATCAAGAAAATCCGACCACTGGAAGTGGGTGAAATTCGACTTGCAAGATTCCACCCGAATATACGTAGGCTTAAATTAACTTATTATGGCTCTGGCTGACCCTAGATTTGCAGTACTTCAGTAATGCTTAGTTTCATGTGCATTGTTGGGTTTGTCTATTCTAGTTTCCATCTCTGAAACTTCAATATCAGTTATATCAGTATCTTTACAATATCATACAGATGAACTGGGGTAAGTTGTTCCGAGGTCACAACTTGCCCCCAAAGAAGGGAACATCTAGCCCCAAAAACACATGTGTTCAAAATTACAACATCTAGGTTGGGTTAAGAGACAAACACAGTATTAGCACAGTATATCATGATATTCGATATATTTTTGAATAACAATATCAAAGAACTAATCGAAAATTATTTAAATTCGCTAGATATACCAAAAATATCAAACACGAAAATATTTACTTACGTGGATCAGCGAGGTACGTTCTCAGTTTTCAATGTACCGGATGTCACTGGCCCGACAAAGTTGGATGCCGTCGATGCGCAGCAACGGCCCAATTAACGACGTATTAATTAAATATATTTATCTCTTTTCCTTGTGGAGTTATTTCAAACGGAACAACATACCCTGGTAACTTTTAGCCCCGCTCTCCCCTACATACAAGTTAAATAAAAGCTTGTAAAAATAACTATTTACAAACAAGCTTTTATTGCATTGTCACCCAAACTAAACATGTATGCAAAATTTCGGCTCAATCGGTATGGGATAACTGTTCTAAAGTTTATTTGCAAGATTCGACCCATACTAACAAGTCAAGTTAAAGAAAAGCTTGTAAAAAGAGGCGTGGTAAAATGATGCCAAGCATTAGCGAGTGTTACATTACAATCTTTCAACCGTTCACTAACTCGACACCTTTTCACACTTATCAATTACATAAATACCATTAGTACTAGCCTATCACTTGCATGTAACACGCGAAAGTTTCGTTTTCTTCGCCCAAAGACCACAAGTGTGGGCCAAGCCACGACCCCTAAATTATTCATAACCCCCTACGTGGCCCGTGTACAGATTCCACTGAAATTAGAAAGTTTTGGACTAAAGCCTTTGTTTAGAAATATGAATCTTATTTTGTTTGATTTATGAGAGGAAGTTCCCTGGAAGAATGGAATTAGCATTTTGGAGGAATATAATTAAATGGTGTATTAAAGAGCATTTACATATAAAACATGATCATGTGACCTCTCATGTCTCTTATAAGAGATGCGTGGTGACAAAATAGAGTCCCAAAAATCTCTTATACTGAAATTAATTCTGTTCTTACAGAAAGTAATTCAAACTCAAATAGGTCTACTGATACATTGAACTGTTTGACTCTTTTACCGGTTCAGAAAGTCATAGATAGATAGATAGATAGATAACTCTTTATTGTACAAAAATTATTTAACAAAGTATAAAAATAAAAGCTTAAAATTAAAAATTACTGTAAGTACAATAGGCGGTCTTATCGCTAAGAAGCGATCTCTTCCAGACAACCTTAATCATATAATATTTTTATAATATATCTTCGCATAAAGCTGAACTCGGATTATTGGTCCAACTTGGTTGGCGCAATAATCCGATCTCATTATCATGGTATAAGGATTATTAACCATACCTTATTTACTGAAAAGAATTTGGCTTAAACAAGCTAAATCTGTATTTACACCGTTGGTAAACTTGGTAATTACCACAAAATGAATTAAAACACTTTCGCCAATGGCCGCCATTGTTACAATTATACTTTTCTGGTGTTGCCATTCCTCGATATTCAAATACACCATATCAAAATAACCGTTTTACACTTTCTAAATAAATAATGCTGACAATTAATTATAATTAATCAATATTCAATGGTATGAAATTAAATAATATTCAAATAAATGCTAACATTAATGTTAAATGCTAACAGACGGCCGTCCTGTTTAACGGAATGTCCCTGTTCCGTTTCGGCCATTCGTATACTGTATGTCTAATAATTTTTTGCATTATGTGATATCACCATGTTTTATCATTTTATACTATTTTAGAGGTCGCCATACTCGCCATGAGTCGATTCGACTATATTGAGTTTTTAGTGATCACCGCATACAGCGGCATGTTTCACTTAGGAGTTTTTGGTGATCACTGCATACAGCAGCATGTTTCACAGGAGGTTTGAGTGATCACCGCATATAGCAGCATGTTTCACTTACGAGTTGTTAGTTATCACCGCATATAGCAGCATGTTTCACTTACGAGTTTTTAGCGATCACCGCATATAGCAGCATGTTTCACTTACGAGTTTTTAGTGATCACCGCATATAGCAGCATGTTTCACTTACGAGTTGTTAGTGATCACCGCATATAGCAGCATGTTTCACTTACGAGTTGTTAGTGATCACCGCATATAGCAGCATGTTTCACTTACAAGTTGTTAGTGATCACCGCATATAGCAGCATGTTTCACATAAGAGGTTTGAGTGATCACCGCATATAGCAGCATGTTTCACTTACGAGTTGTTAGTGATCACCGCATATAGCAGCATGTTTCACTTACGAGTTTTTAGTGATCACCGCATATAGCAGCATGTTTCACTTACGAGTTGTTAGTGATAAAAGATAGGTATCTCTAGGTATTTCAATAATTATTTTTCATTGTTACTTGAATAATCTGTATTACATTTCGTTATTACATTTAATTTTGATATAACTTTATTTTCTTAACATTCAAAATTCAAAAATTGTTTATTCAATATAGGCCTTAATAAGGCACTTACGAACGTTACAATTGATTTTACCACCGGTTCGTAATACACTTAAACTGAGAAGACTCCCGGCAAGAAACTCAAACTTTAATGTAGAATGATTCTATTATCAACCTTTTATTTACGTAAACAACTGTTTACTTCAGATATATCAAAGATCTTTGTTAGTGGCATCGTACTAGCCATAGTTGATTATCCGTCACGAGCAAGACACACAAAATAGAAAATAAAAAAAATACATACTGGTGAGCTGATTTCTCCATCCCTCTTCTGATTTATTAACCATACCTTATTTACTGAAAAGAATTTGGCTTAAACAAGCTAAATCTGTATTTACACCGTTGGTAAACTTGGTAATTACCACAAAATGAATTACAGGTCGGTTAACGAAAGCTGGCACGTTCACAGTACTCATAAATTTGCAATCAGTCAAGTCTAATGGACGAATGCAAAAATAGACCACTCTATATTTATGAGCAGTAGCAAAAGCAAAACAATAACTGTCTCCTTCATACTCATAAGCTTGACTTTGCGCGAGAGAGACGGTGTAAATGTGTTGAAACGTGCCGGCTTTAGTTAACCGACCTGTAAAACCTGTAAAACACTTTCGCCAATGGCCGCCATTGTTACAATTATACTTTTCTGGTGTTGCCATTCCTCGATATTCAAATACACCATATCAAAATAACCGTTTTACACTTTCTAAATAAATAATGCTGACAATTAATTATAATTAATCAATATTCAATGGTATGAAATTAAATAATATTCAAATAAATGCTAACATTAATGTTAAATGCTAACAGGATTGTAAGATACTGGCAACACAATAACGTTTTATTTTTTTAAAGTTTATGATCGTAGGTATATTGCATTTTGGATCAGTAAGCTAAAATAGTAGTGATTACCTATATTCGGTTTGAAAAAAGAAATTCTATCACAACCCTCGAACCCGTTCCTGAAGCTTATACTGAGACTGTACGTGGAAAACGCTGCTAATAAACTTATCGAGCCCACGAGGAGTTTCTTGCTTCGCTTCTTCTCATACGGGACTTTTCTGAAACGATAGTGTAACGTTGTTTTATTGCCTACCCTACGCCCATCGAATCTGATTCCACTGTACCCTAATCGTGGTGTTTGTATCGCTTGGCTGTCGCTGACACCGACTTATATATTTGCAACACTAACAATATGGTTATTGATAGAATGGGTATTATCGCTCTTGTTGATCCAGGTAACATTTGAAAAACAGTTCTAAGCCTTAGTTATAAAGTTGAAAACCCTTATCCTACTACCTACTAAAATAATAAATGCGAAAATTGTATATGTACAGTCGAGGACATAAATATGTATACACTTAGTAAAATTCAACAACGGTTTCCTCTTAAACTACTGATTGAAATTATGAGATATTATAAAGGCATAATCTTCTAACATATACTATTATGATTTGTGTAATAGTTTAACACTTAAATTTTAAACATGCGAGAAAATCGCTTTTGAATTTCAAAAAGTGTATACATATTTATGTCCTCGACTGTACGTTTGTGACTAATCTACTCCGTAATTATTTAGATTAAACTTGGCACGTTGATGGATCACATCCAAACTATCCCGGAAAAACAGAGAAAATCGGGAAAAATCGAGGGGCGGTAGCTAGTATCAAATTCAATACTTTGCAACACCATAAACATGTCGAGAACCAATCAAATAAATGCACAACTATCTGTCAGAAATATGGTAAAGTTACGGTCATTAAAGTGGAAAGGCGCACTTAGTACAACGAGGCTGGGCTTTACTGCTGGGCGGTTCGTAAAAATGCAGTTTTTATGTCCCCGCAGCGTCGGATGGATGCTGGTTTTTTATTTCTACTTCGCGGCTGTCAAAGTCCTTTTTTCTCGAGTCACGCGATAGTGTGATTTTACTGGCGAGAGGGTTGGGCACTACTGTTTATTCTTGATGCTAATTCGCTGCGGAAGTCTTTCTATCTAGACATTATTTGCGCACCAAACACAAAAAATGTATGAACCGTAACAGAATTATTGAACTAATTTATTAAAGTTGTATTAACTCAGGTACCACTTTATTTATTTGATAAAATTACTAATGACTAAGTATAAGATTACAAACATACAAATTCTCCTGAAACTTGGATTCTTTGTGTCTATTCTCTTCTCAAGTAGCAAATTGTATCTATGAGTACTTATGACTATACCTTAGTGTGTGTCTAAGTGATTTTTATAGTGCCTTGAATGCACGATCACTTATCCTTACCAATATTAATACATACTAGTATAACTCAGGTAACTGTAGGTGAAGTGATTTCGACATGACTTCTAAAACTAGGAGTAGTTGAACCCGTCAACAGTACTGAAGCTCATATACGAGCCAGCTTTTTACGAGCGGCGACAGTGATAAGAATTGTTAATTTTATAGAGAACTGAGGAGAGCGCGTGCATCACATTCAATGTTTTCTACCCGTCAGTTTGCTTTAACGACGCCGATGTTTAAATTATTATGTAGGACTGCGTTTTATAGGTTTCTTGCGGTACACAGAGATCATTTACCTATTGAAGGAATGATTCATGTCTGATCCCTAGGATAGATTATATCATAAAAATCATCAGCCCTTAATGTCATACTGCGGGCCTCCTTTCATAAAAGAGGTTTTTTTTATACCACTTAGGTGGCAAACAAGCATACGGCCCGCCTGATGGTAAGCAGATACCGTAGCCTATGGACACTTGCAACACCAGGGGTGTCACTCGCGCGTTGCCGACCCTGCAGATATCTCTTCACACCCTTTTTGAACAACCCCATGTAGAAAAACCACGGCAGGGAGCTCATTCCACAATCTGAGCGATCTGTGGGTGAAAGGGAAAAGGCAAATACTCCACCACGCATACCTACTGCGAATTGGTGGAGGTAGGCTAGTGGTCAACTTACTGTTGGATCATAATTAAGTGATATACGGCTTTACGTGCTTTCCGAAGCACGGAATAGATGGATATTTATCACAGTACAGATTATATTCACACATATAATAAACGTTCTGTCACGTCAATAAGGGTCAAAACCCCACTGCAAGTATTTTAATAAGTAACTTAAATCTAAGGAGACGTTTATCACCGATTCAGAGCATCAACCGGACAAAAATATTGCCTTTAGCCGGTGAATCAATAAAAGTTTCAAATGTCCCAGACGACCTTACATTGGTCGAATTACAGATACGTAGCACGGTGCCAAATTGGAAAACAACTGGTATGGTAAAAGCTCAAGGTTCTATAGTAAACGGATAATACAGTAATACTTTAGTGAAAGTTATGGAAAGCTTATAGCGGGATACATTTTGATGAGCAAATTTCTGCCGAAAACGCGCGTGTGGAGTTTGATAAAGATTATAAATAAAATATTGTTTTCTATTACCAAAAGGTTGCCTGGAAGAAATTGCTCTATCGATAAGGCAGCCTAGTTGTTTAATCGTTTTCACTTTGTTATGTTTTGTCATGTCATGTAAACAATACGATGTGTACTAAAATATACTAAAATGTAAAAGATGTTATTCTATAATACCGTGCGAGAATGATTGATTGAGAATTATTGTCATCATCATCATCATCAGCCACTGCTGAGCCCAGTCTTCCTAACAAACAAGCATACGTGAGGGTGGAAGGGAATGGGCAAATAGTCCACTACGTATGCCCACTGCGGATCAGTGGAGGTAGCCTAGTGGTCAACCTACTGTTGGAGTTTTCAAGCCGCCTAGGGAGGCCTCCATCTAGCTTAACGACTATCACAATTAAGTATAACCGGGGCTTTCGTGCCTTCTGAAGTGCTTCTAGTAATAGTTATGTAGTTTGAAAGCTGAAAAACAGGCACCTGATATTGGGGATTAACAATGTGTTGCTGACTCTTACGAAGCCTAAATGACTCTCAAGCACCTACAACTATCTGAACACACCGGTATATAGATGTTTATGGTAACACAATGAATTAAGTACCCTACCACCATAAAAATAACTTTTTTTTCGTTGTTTCCTTCTATAGAAACTCAAAATCATAGAACAACAACATCGTAGAAGTGACATAGCTTTTAACAAATAGTCTTCAACTAAAGCAACCTTACACCATCAAATATGAAATATAAATCCAATCATTTTATTTCCAACAACCTACTACATCTTCACAATTTCTTTAAAATTAGTTTTGGCGACAAATATAACTGTCTAGTGGAATTCAAGAGGAGCATCTATTAATGACATAAAACTTTTAACTGTTCCACGGAAGCCTTTGTGGGGACTTGGAGCAGTTATGTATTGTTGCTTTACTTACCTTTGCACCGCTTCTGTCATTTACTTTGTTTTTGTTGCAACTGGAAATATTAACCATGTTTTAATTGTATGAATATTGTATTACATGGTATTGTTATTGTATTGAATGGTGATTTAGACCACGAGAAGGTAATGTTATCAATATTATTGGCATCGGTAATAGTCATACAAATACTTCAGTACATACTTGTGTGGCACAATTAAGCTCACTAACTGAATCCTTCAAGGTTACACAATCCTTTCTAGTTCTTCAGGAACTGACGGGTGACATCCCTAAGTTCACTGTACATACAAAACAACTTCATTTTCCTGACAATATACAACTTGCTGACCCTTCATTTAACCAAGCCGCACCTATTGATGTTCTCATTGGTGCCGACGTTTTTTGGGACGATCTAGGCTGCAAGCAACTATCGCTCGGCCCTAATATTCCTTGTCCTAATATTCCCATTGATGCTACATTCTTTATGATATATCCTTAAGTGAGTAGGTACGAAACAAGCGCCGCGTGACCATTTTTAGTAGGTATAGGCCTGTGTCTGACTATAATATTACCGTAGTGTAAAGAGGAACTTGTTCTCAACTGCAGGTAAAGCAACACACCGATAGACGCTTGGCGACAGATTTTTTACTTTAGGATGGTAATCCTGTTGGGCACTACAAAGTACCACCGTTCTATGGTTTCCTCACGCGTTTAACCTTCATCGAAAACTCAAGTTTATATCATCACTCATTAAGTATTATATTAGAACTAGCTCACCCGGCGACCGCCTGCGCCATCCGTTCTCGAGATATCATGAAAAATAACGTCTATATAAAATGTACGGGAAAATGAATTTTCTTGTTAAATTTTTCGTATTTTTTTCCGATGTTTTAATATTTATTCTGCTAAAAGAGGCGGAGAGAAATCCAATAAATCAAAGAGCATGAAAATCGGTCCAGCCGTTCTTGAGTTATTAATGGTGTAACTAGCCCGATTACTTTATACTATAAACGAGTAGTACAGTACCGTGAAAACCATAAAAATAATTTATCCACGGTTCGAACTCAATCCGGAAAAACTGACAAAAAGAAGACTTGCAGTGGAATACATTTGGCTGAGTTCAATCCGCACGCTTCAATAATAGTTACGGAGGCATCGGCAGATTTGACCAACTTTGTGCTGGAGCCGCATCAAATCCGCCCAACACGGATTCAAAAAATTATGAATGTGGTAGCTATTATATATTTACTGGCAAGACTTTAAGGCACTGGGGCCTAGTATCAACTTTAATAGTGATTCAACTTTACCTAAGTGAATTGCTTTTCAGTCGAATGCCACATTTCCATATTTTTTTTTATACTACTGAGTTGGCAAGCAAGCATACGACCCGCCTGATGGTCAGCAGTTCCGTAGCCTATGGACGCTTGCAACACCAGGGGTATCACTCGAGCGTTGCACAGCCTCTTCTCAGCCTTTTTGAAGAACCCCATGCTGTACTCCATTAGGAAAACTACGGCGGGGAGCTCATTTCATAGTACGAGCTTAGGCGGAAGAAAACTCCTTTTAGCTTTTTTTAGTTTTTGATTGTCTCGTAAACTTTTAGAAGTACCAGGGCAGTATGATACGTCACACAAGTCTTAATAACTATGGTAGTTTATTATGATTCTGTTTTTGTGTGAATCTAAATGAATATTGCCTTTATTTTTCTATTTGCTAAGGCAATAAAATAAAAACTGGATCAATGGTACCATTTTATAATCCATGTCTCTATCGATAGAGACAAATCCACCGGAGGCTGTGTGGAGCTGCCGACTTTAATTACTTTTTATTGGTACTACCTGAACACGAAAATATTTAGAGGTAAATATTTTTCAGTCAATTTCCGCCGGTATAATTTTAGCTATACGGTTTTAACTGTTTTTTATGCAATGATATTACTTGAAAGTTTTTGATTTTTAGTTAAAAATATGTACCATATTAGCCAATGAAAAATATTCTCTATTTAAAAGTAGACATAATCTTACGGTCTATCACAGATTAACAGTAGGGATTAATCTAAGAAAACTGAGAAGTAAACTGTCTTTTCATCCTTACCTGATCCCAATAGTATTGAGTCTACTCATTTTATAGCTAGATATGTCTATAATAGTGAAAGTGTTTGTAAAATCTTCATTTCCTAAACATACATAAATATTAAAAGAACTCACACCAAAAAAAATATTAATGGTAGCAAAAGCATAAAGACGGTTAATCGTACACAAAAGTGCTGATTTTTTGTATTCGACATTGTGCAAATAAAATATGTGTTTATTATTTTTAATTTAGAAATACCACACCTCCCGCGAGTTTTGACTATTGAATTAGTTAATTTTCGGAGCTTTAAGCAGACCCACGAAGCATGGAAAAGAGAGAGAGAACACTTTAGGAGAGAGAAAAGACGCATTACACAATTTTGACGGTAGCTAAACTTTGTTTCGAGTAAGAGCCCATAGCGTCCCGAATACTTTGGTGTGATGTCACATTATTATTTTACGATTGTGAAAATAAAACTAGAAAAGTGTATGTTATAGATATTTTGAATTGTTCATTGAGCAATTGTGACGTGCATAGAAATAAATAACCCATAAAATTAACACTCACAACGAATTAATTAATAAATTAACGATTCACAGGTAAATACGTATTTTGTCATTGGAATGTTTTAAACTACTTATATTAAAAAAAAAAAAAACCCGGGACATTGCTCACACTATCTGATCCTTTTCATTCATTCATTCATGTTCATGCACACAAATGAGTGTCCTGTATGGGTATCAAACCCACGACTTGGGACTTGGTAAATCTTAGGATATACCGAGGCTCGAGCTTTTAAACTATATATGTATACCCTAACATAAAAGATGTGAACCATTTGAATCCAAGGCTCACAATGACAATCCAACCGAAGACTGTATCCAAACATAACATAAGTTTCCAATCTAGTTAGGTGTACTGACGTGTAATTACGGATAGCAAAACAATACAGGCCATGGAATCAAACAGAGAAGACAATGTAGACAGTAACAGCGACTTATGGGAGTCCGATGTCCACATTATTAAGCGCGACTTAGTGTAGCGCGCCGCGCCGGAGGCGATACCAGTCTTGTGTTGCTGTCTGTACACACGGCTGTTAACTCTGAGCAACATTTTAAATTCTTCTTCTTATAAGTTGCACTCTTGACAGAGTGGTCGTGGTCGTCATGACGTGTCATTTGTGGCGCGCTTCACAACACGCCGCAATTCTTCCCTAACTGCTGCCCTTCTGGTGCAGTTATTGATGGGACCGCCTATTGCGGCCTTAATTTGGTCGGTCCATCGCATGGGTGATCTTCCACGCGCTCTGGTGCCCTCCGCTTTACCCTGCGCCACCAATCGCTCTATGGAGACATCTCCACGCCGCGATAAGTGTCCGAAGAAAGTTAGGATGCGACTTTAAACATTTTAAATAGAAAAATAACTATTAATTATGTCTTAATTCTTTAAAATAAATAAATATATCCTGGGATATTCCTCACACACGGTCATCTGATCCCATAATATACATAATTACACCCAGACACAGGACATACAGACATGTTCATGCACACAAATGCATGTCCTGCGTGGGAATCGAAACCATGACCTGAGGCGCGATAGGTGGAATCTTAACCAGAATCTTAAACAACCGCGCCAGCTGGCCGTCAAATTATAATAAACGTTCTCAGTTTGAATTAATTTACAGGCTTACCATGATATGTGATGAAGTGGCTGAAGCTGATGACCACCGCAGTACGAGACAGTCGCTGCCGATCTAGTGGTGCTACCGAAGTAAACCAGAAAGATGCTAGGCAACAGATTTTGAGGTTGGTAGCCAGCTAGGTGATACTACTATTTGTAAACCGTACTATTAGCTCAGAGTATATAAATACTACGCACAACTATTAGTTTCCTGATGATATTTTCCTTCAACTACAAGCTCAAGTTCATTGAAGAATTCCAACCCACGACCTTTGTCATGGTATCCAACCTCACAATCACTGGGGCCCAAGTCTGCTATTTCAATTGTGTTCCAATGATCTTTCAGTGGCCATAATGACCCTATTCTGTTAGTAAGTAGACTACCAAAACTGTAAAATATCACAATTTTGACACCACTGAAAGTTCATTGGAACACAATTGAATAGCAGACTTGGGCCCCAGATCATCGCTTTATGATATAACTCTGTAAATGTAGATAGTATGGTGTGAATGAGGAGTTCACAGGTGATTGGAAGAAGTGAAAATACAATGACATACAAACCCGAACCTAAGTAAGGCAAAATAAAGATGAAGTTTGTCAATCTTCCAAGCTGTATGTCCCCTAGTACTCTCTTACTCGGAAATCTGCTGACGGGCAACATACTCCTTTGTGTACATACCTACATTATTATACTATACATGTGCCGTCTTACTAATAAAAATATGGAACACGGTTGTTTAACAGCTGTATAGTTATGCAGTGTGTAAGCCTTACACAGTTGCTATACACTCCCTTTACTAATAATCAGTGTGTAAGCGTTGTATAGTTATCTATTTGTTAAAACAAAAACGACTGGCAACTTTTTAGGAACGTTTTGAAACTAAAACTATCTAACTTCAAAATACGGGAGAAAATATGGGGAAAAACGTGAAAACACCAAAAGATACTGAAAAATAATTATATAAAATATTAATCATATCATAAAAATCAGGTTTCTTTTTCTTAAGACTATTTTTATTTTAATAATTAAACAATAAAATTACTTTTAAAAAGATTCAAAGAGCTAATGGTGGTTTTGAACGAAACTGTCTTATGCTTATGGCTACAGTAGCCATTTAACCAAAGAAGAAGAAGAAAGAAGAACGTCATTGTCAAATTACAAATGTTACGTCAACAAACGAAGCAAATGGCTGTGCCAATGACTTCAAAACTAAGGATACACCTACCGGAACATTTTGCATAAAGTTATCAAAATCAAATAAATTGTCAATTTTTGTTTTATTTTATCCATAACTCCAGTATAAAACACAAGCCTTTCACTACGCAACTAGGCATTTTTATGGCAATTATAAGCAAACAATGAACGAATGAACTGTTCCGTGGACCGCAGTATGACCGCAGTCGACTGAGTCGCGTTGGCCCTAAAATGACTTTTTAGGGCCAGCGCGTTGGTGTCATTTTGTTGCGCGGTTGGCCTGGTCCGTAGTAAATGGACACAACACTTGATTGACAGACACAGCTGGGGGCCAACCACAAGCTCTTAAAACAATATTATTATAACCTTATTTGTCTTTTGTCCTGTTTTGACGCCGGATGTCAAAGAGGGACAAAATACAAATAAGGTTATTTTAACCTTGTTTTAAGAGCTTGTGGTAGGCCCCCTGATCTATTGAAATCCGCCATAATGTTCTTATACAAACACTAAACAAGGGTCCTGGCCCGTGTAAGCCCTGTGTAAATTCCCTAGGTAACTAAAACACGTGTATACAGGCTTTGTGTCAAAAATGTTTTTATTAGTAGCAATTATCCTATAACAGATGTGTACACCGCGTGTAACTTTTTATTAGTAAGGCTGGTGTTGTATACATGCACTCTATTAAAGTTTAAAGGTAGGTTATTTTTAGAAAAAATAAAACCGGCCAAGTGCGAGTCAGACTCGCGCACCGAGGGTTCCGTACAAACCTGTAGGTATATAAGTAAATGGTAGTATAGACCTGAGTATTTGATATTAATTTCAATTTATGACCTATTAAAAAAAAACTACTTACTAGATCTCGTTCAAACCAATTTTCAGTGGAAGTTTGCACCGTAATGTACATCATATATTTTTTATAGATTTATCATTCTCGTATTTTAGAAGTTACAGGGGGGGGGACACACATTTTACCACTTTGGAAGTGTCTCTCGCGCAAACTATTCAGTTTAGAAAAAAATGATATTAGAAACCTCAATATCATTTTTGAAGACCTATCCATAGACACCCCACACTTAAGGGTTTGATGAAAAAAAAAAATTTGAGTTTCAGTTCTAAGTATGGGGAACCCCCAAAATTTATTGTTTTTTTTCTATTTTTGTGTAAAAATCTTAATGCGGTTCACAGAATACATCTACTTACCAAGTTTCAACATTATAGTTCTTATAGTTTCGGAAATAAATGGCTGTGACATACACGGACAGACAGACAGACAGACAGACAGACAGACAGACAGACAGACATGACGAATCTATAAGGGTTCCGTTTTTTGCCATTTGGCTACGGAACCCTAAAAAACTGCTTTAGTGTTCAGAAGAATTGTTTCAACGAAGATAGGCCATTATAAGGACCATTGTAAGATAGACTTTAATACCTCCTAATTATGTAAGAATATTCTTTCTAATCGGCAGCAGTAGCCATTATTTTCTATATTGACTGTATGTGAATAAACTATTTAGTTTTAAGTGCCTTATCAGGACCTAAATTGAATAAATACTTTTTGATTTTTACATAATTTAATTGTATTTGATATTCATGTTTTAATTTTGCTTTAGCAAGCTTTTAGCTTTTTTTGTTCTCTGAATGTAATGAATATTTATATTCATTACATTCAGAGAACAAAAAAAGCTTTATTATATTGAAGTATACTTCAGATATCGTGCTATAAGTTAAACATAGCTTATTATATAGCGTTTGGGCCACAATCTAAACAAAGAAACTATTTTCCTTAATTTCAAAATCAACATAGAAAAAATTCAAGGCAGAAATAAAACCAGAGGCAATCTGAAAGGTTTCATGCAGATTACCAGGGAGTCTGTAACTCCTCATTTTTTACATCTTAAAGAGAATAAACAAAGTCTACTTGGCGTTGCAATCCGTCCTGCTTTGTACATAAAGACTGAGGCCATACAAATAACAGATGCTGATGAGAGTTTAAAAAAACTATACTAATAAATAAAATTGTAGTGTCTGTAATATCAAAATAACAGCATTTTACTAAATACATACGAAAGAATATACGATTTTATTAGTATCTTTCCGTCTACCGATTTGTTTTGGCTATTCTCACTTTTACTGGACTTTTACTGGCAGATAGCTGATATTATAAGGAGTAAGTTAGGGAACTTTTATTTTAGAAAATTAATTTGGGTACCGCGCAAAAAACTGTATGCGTTTGAAACCGATGGGGTCAGCTACTTATTTAAGTACAAAAAGAAAACTTGCCAAGTAAGGCTATGGAATGGTTACACCATTGATGTTTTATGATAATGCATCGATGATTTACACGATAAGTACATAGTCATCGTATGAATTACAGACAGATGAATTATCCATCCCGCACCCCAGCGTAAATTCCGCGTTAATAATAATAAAATATTGTTGCTTTATCGATGTAGTTGATGCAATATTCTCTTTGACTTCATATACATAAGGTAAATATTCAAAATAACATTCCTATTGTAGCATGCTTTATCATGCACAGTGAATATTATGCAGCAAGAGTAGGCGTTGCAGCGTATTTTGGGTCTTTAGTCATTATGTCCCACTTCCCAATGTCCCGCAGGGTAATTCGGTCAATAATTGCAAATTTTAGATATTAAAAAATTTGAATGTGGAGATAAACCCTAGTGAAAAACAAATGCTATGAAATACATTCAAACAGAAAATACATAAAGTAATTTCAGATCGAATGCGCGGTAAATATCTTAACCAGTTTATAACAAAATCGAAGCGTATTTTTTTTTGTTTATCATTTTGTACGCGGGCTACCTGATTTTTAGTGGCCACTGCTGACCACATTTGTAAATGGACTGCCGACCTTGAAGAGTTCATTAAACGCCTATAAGGACTCCAATTCATAGCACAGCGAGGGAAATGCAACGGATTTAAAATCAGAATTACTGCCTCCGCCAACTCCATAGCCCGAATCCAAAGCGATCCTTTTTCAAATGCCAGTCACTATCTCCACTTTTGTACCGGCGCTATTCAACGTCGCCGACTGAGGTGCAGAATTGGACAGTAAACCCAATTACTACAGAACTGGTCGGGCACGTTTTTATTTATGCACTTCTATCTGGAAAACACGGCTCTTGTGGTACAATACATTTGGATTTGCAGTTTTAAATCATTGGCTCGCGGTTAGGTAACAATTGTTATAATAGGACGCGCGTTCCTCGCGAGAACCAACGGGTTAAATAGTTACAGATGGTGCTGATGGGTTGATGATGGGTGATGGTTGGGTTAATAATAGAAAATATTACTAATGCAAATGTTTATTTGTATGTTTATACAGATGTTTGATACTTGATTATTGTTATTTTATTTATTATCACGCCGTAATGGCTAAATGAATTTCAATGTTATGTTTATATGTTATGAATTGCACTTTTAAAGTACTCACACATATGCACGATATAGTATGTTTTATTATTCTAATGGACGAATGCAAAAAATACCACTATATTTATAAGCAGTAGCAAAAACAAAACAATAACTGTCTCCTTCATATTCATAAGCTTGACCGCGCGTAACAGGACGTAGGACAGACGTTAAAACGTCTGTCCTTCTCTTACGCGCGGTCCTCCTCCTTTTTTGAAGTCGGTTAAAACCGACATCAAAAAAGGAGGAGGTTCTATGTTCGACTGTATATATTTTTTTTATATATGTCGGAGAATAAGAAAGTTGGTTGGACTCAGTTGGATTATGATATTATCGTGGTACAAGGGTTGGGAGAAATAATAGCAACACTGATTTGGCTTTAACGTAAATAACAGACTTAATGAGGGTATTTGTAAAAAAAGTAAGAATACTGAGTTGACTATAACGTGAATAACAAAGTTAATAAGGGGATGCATATTGCTTTTGGGACAGTTAGTTTATCAATAGCTCTCGAGCTGTACACATCTCAGTGCAATCGTTGTTACACCCGGTTCTTAAGCCTATACTTATTTAAGAATGTACAATTGTGCGAAGTGAAGTGGAGTGATTATTTAATTGTAATATTACGACAATAAACACATTGGGCCCGTGAGGAGTTTGTTGCGTCGCTTCTTCTCCTCATACGGGACTTTTACGAAGCGATGGTATAAGGTTGTTTTATTGCCTGCACTGCGCCCACTGAATCCTGATACCACTGAACTCTAATTGTGGTCTTTGTATCGCTTGGCTGTCGCTGACTCCGACATCAGGCGTGGGATAAAGACAGGCAATTAAAACCATACTTGAATTGTTTCTACATACTTTGAGGACTGCCACGTGCTTGAGAACCCCGAACACGTGTCAAATAGAGATGCTTCGAGTGTGAGAAAAACAGGTCATGTGATCGTTCCTTTACTTCTTACATATTGTTTTTTGTCTAAGCTGCGATCAAATGCTTTTGGTATTATATGTTACAGATGTGGTGATGCTGTCTACTTTGCGAATAACTACTCTCGTGCCTGCAACTTCATTGCAGTCAAAAGCTTTCGTGGCTACGGCAGCGCGGTTGGTAACAACACCGGTGCAGTGAGCAACGGTAGCAACCAGCGTCAGGTGGACCTGTGCTGCATCAGCAACCAGACGGAACAGATGACTATTTTCTGTGAGTCGATTTCATGTTGTTTGCTAATTGTTTACGAAGGTACCTGAGGTACAAGTACCCCTTGTTGTTGAGAATATAGTTAGTTAGCGTTTTAATTGGATTTATAGTGTGTGTCGCCTTGAGTCTTAAATTATTATTTTGCGTTTTGGTCACGGGGATAATCACGGGTATAACTATTATTACGGAACTGGTAGTGTTTAGTAGTCATAGAGATTATGGCCTATAGGAATAGTCAAATAAAATAGGCACCAAATGATTTGAGTTATACTTGCTTTATAAGATTAGCCACACCTAGGCTGCGTGGTTTATTATCCTAGTTTGTGTTGAAGCGTTAACGAGATGTGTTATTAGTGTAACGTAACGGTGTTGTCTAAATGAGGTGAGGTGGCCATTTACACGGTGTTGTCTAAATGAGGCGAGGTGGCAATTTAGACGGTGTTATCTGAAAGGCGAGGTGAAGAGATTTCCGCAGAGTCGGCAGACGCGAGTGATACCCCTGGTGTTGCAAGTGTCCAAAGGCTGCGGTAACCGGCTAGCATCCGGGAGGCCGTATGCTTTTTGCCAGAATTTGTGGTGATCTAGAAGAGATTTCTGCAGAGTCGGTACGCACGCGTGTGATACCCCTGGTGTTACACGCGTCCAAGGGCTGCGGTAACCGGCTACCATCCGGGAGGCCGTATGCTTTTTGCCAGATTTAGTAGTAATCTAGAAGGCGTAAAGGCCTGTCTAAATGAAGCGAGGTGGTCATATAGACGGAGTTGTCCAGAAGGCGTGGTGGTTATCTGGAAGGCGTGGAGGCCATTGGCGGCCACTTAGACTATAAACGGCGCGGTGGCTGTTTCCATAACACGATACAGTGCGGAGATCATAGATTTTCGTTAGTAGTCCGTGAATATTCTATAAGCAATGGCTTTGGGTGATGTAGTACAGTCTATTCTTGCCTAGAAGACTATAAAGTTAAAACTGTCTCCCTTAGGTAAGTGCGTAGGTAACAAACGTGCTTGGTGGAGCAGTAGGGCTGTTGATCTTTTACCTGTGTTGACTTTAGTGTGTCTTGAATTGATGAGATAAGTTAAGAGATTGGAACTGTATCATCGGTTAGTATGAGTAAGCGTTAGTGTAATGATTAAACTGAAGCGATTAATAGCAAAAATGGCTATCAAGTTTAGGCAGGAATGGCCGAGCGAAATTATCAGTTACTGTGCTGGACTTCTTTGGTTTCAGGTACATCTGGTAGAGCTTTTCACACGAGGACGTGTGATTCGCAGGATGGCCGTGTCGGAGAATAAGAAAGTTGGTTGGACTCAGTTGGATTATGATATTATCGTGGTACAAGGGTTGGGAGAAATAATAGCAACACTGATTTGGCTTTAACGTAAATAACAGACTTAATGAGGGTATTTGTAAAAAAAGTAAGAATACTGAGTTGACTATAACGTGAATAACAAAGTTAATAAGGGGATGCATATTGCTTTTGGGACAGTTAGTTTATCAATAGCTCTCGAGCTGTACACATCTCAGTGCAATCGTTGTTACACCCGGTTCTTAAGCCTATACTTATTTAAGAATGTACAATTGTGCGAAGTGAAGTGGAGTGATTATTTAATTGTAATATTACGACAATAAACACATTGGGCCCGTGAGGAGTTTGTTGCGTCGCTTCTTCTCCTCATACGGGACTTTTACGAAGCGATGGTATAAGGTTGTTTTATTGCCTGCACTGCGCCCACTGAATCCTGATACCACTGAACTCTAATTGTGGTCTTTGTATCGCTTGGCTGTCGCTGACTCCGACATATATATATTCACCGATTAATCCGAAACGGCTTAAGATCGTTTAAACTGTAGTATGTATCAAGGTAGATCCCGAGGTGGTCCCATATAAATTTTATTGTGATCTGACCTAAGAAATTGAAGATATGATGGACTTCCTCAACGGAAAACGGCAGAAACATCGCGATTGAAGCATTTCATTCAATAATGTCGAATTTTTATCAATTATAGGCACATCTTCGGTCAGTGACAAATCTTGAAAACGCATACTTATAGGAATCTCAAAATTGAAAACTAAAAAGTCTTTACCAAAAAAAAAAAACGCCTACAAAGTACACTAAAAGGAAATGACTCTTATCTGATACTGTTTTGAAGTCAGCGAAATATTTTGCCATATAACAAACGTCATGTTTTTTCGCTGACCTCAAAACAGTGTTTTTTTTTTGTAAAAGTTTTCTATGATGCGCAAACAATGCGACGTCACGCCGCGCGCTTATTCACAGACACTACACAAGTGCTACGTGTAATAATTTTGAACGTGCTCTTACTCTCGCCATCGACAGGGAGTCCATCCTCACACATTGAAACCAGAGTTGTTTCGAACTGTGCGGTCTCAAAGGAGCTTCCTTCCGCGTACGCTCAGATTTTGGAATGAGCTCCCTGCCGTGGTTTTCCCAATGGAGTACAGCATAGGGTTCTTCAAAAAGGGTGTGAAGAGATTTCTGCAGGGTCGGCAACGCGCGAGTGACGCCGCTGGTGTTGCAAGCGTCCATAGGCTACGGTAACCGCTTACCATCAGGCGGGCCGTATGCTTGTTTGCTACCTAAGTAGTAGGTAAAAAAAAAAAAAAACGTGCCAGCTTTAGTTAACTGACTTTCAAATGGAATGATGGTATATCTAAAATTAAAAGCAGTTTTTTAATAAAGATAATAAAATTGAATTAATTTCTCAAGCGCCTTATTCAATGCAACATTCGGCGTATTTCAAATACCAATTTAATAAAATTCCCACTCTTTTCAAAGAGTAATTGTATCCTCTCGCATATAGCTATCATACTCCGACACAGTCGATGCATTGAATATGACTGAACGAGCTCGGTAATTCATTCGCGAATGTATAGATCGGAATAAGAACGGTGAACGAGAATGGAGACACACGATCACGTAGCGAGTCGAGCCGGTGTTCAGCGATTGTAAACTCGTTCGTGCGTGACCTATCTAACAGATGTTTGGCGGGGTTCCATTTTGAAATATTATTTCCACTATTATTTTAAAGGCTGTTCATTGCTTTGTGTTGATTTTTCTATGATAACCCGTTATGAAAATGTGCATTGTTATAAACAGGTTTTTGTGCCAAAATATTTTCATCAAATTTGTTTGCAGGAGAAAGTTTTGGTTTCTTTGAAAGTAGACATATCGCCTAATCAAACGTATTAACAGGGCTTTAATACGTAATATTAGGTTTATCAATATATATGTAAAGTACGTATTAATGCGTCCCCTATAACATCTAGGTGCGTCGATGGGAACACGTTGCTACAAATTCGTACACAATAGCAGATCGTCACCTTGCACGCCGACGCGGACGCAAGCTGGACGCGTCGGTTTAATCAGGGCTTAATAGATGACTATTTTTAAGAAGCGAATAAACATAACTCTCTTACATAATCTAAAGTCAGTGGAGTAATTAATCACTTGATAAATGACTCCACTCTCTATGTGGAGCATCTGTACCCTTCTAACTCAACGCATTTAGATCTTTCAACCATCAATAAATCCTATGTAGGAATCCTAAATGAGCGAACCACCAAATTTATATTTACGTCGTAGTATCTACAATATGTTGCAGTCGATAAAGCTCATAATTAAACAATAAAACGTTTAGAAACCAAACTGCAGTTCACAACTACCAACTTAGTTTTTGGCAAGCGCAAGACTTAAAATTGTTTGGAAAGTTCGACGTATGGAGCTGCCGTGTGTCTCGACAGCAGCTGGCTCAAGTTGAGCCGCGAGTGCTTGATCTCAGCTCTCTTTTTTAATTAATACCACTTCGAACAGTGCTCCGAAAGAATGCTTCAAGTCATTAAAAGTTTTAATAGCATTTGACTTCACGTTGCAAGGAGAATGGTAACAAATTTTAGTGTACGTCAGAAGTTTTTAGTTTGGTGAATTACAAAGAAATAGGGGATTTTCTGTGAGCAAGGGACTTTTGTCGGGATTTGTGGATTTTGTTAGTCTGAATTTTCATTTCTAGCTGCAGGGAGTACTTAACGCCGCAGATTTATTGCGCTGTTTTGTTGAAATCATTTCGGTGTAAGGAACATTGCTTTCATTTGCCTGTAAAAGTGAACTGAATAAAGTTATTAAATTAGAACTTTTGTGTGATATAAAAAGTAAAACCGATAGTGTTTCCAATTGAAATTGGTGTAATCAACTACAGAACATTTTAACTTCATGTTACGGCCTTAAAAACTGAACATATGCCTCCTTTTTCATTACCAAAACCATTGATGCCCGAACCACTTATGTCCAGTGACAGTGACTATAATCAATTTGCCAAGACTGGTGACAAGCCAGGACCGTTCTCTGTACTAGTACAAAAAAAAAATAGCACAATGGTCCAAAAATCCACCCTTAAAACCTCCCCTACAAAAAAAAGTCACCAAAAAACAGAACCAAACGAAAACAGAACGAATTTACAATATGTAAGTCCAATAGCTGCCTCATTTATGTAGCGAACTGTACCTTTAAATCGAAAACCAATTACTGAAAAAGTATATATAAATATAGTTGCATTGTGCTGATATGTATATACGTAGGTACGCACATGTCCGATCGGCGTAAATGCAAGTTCATTCATATAGAGTTTGATGGAAGAGATCCCATCATGGGTGAGCGTAGTTGTACGAAATGTGACAGAGTTTTTTTTGGGTTTGTGTAGTAAACAGCCCACATTGTACCTGTAAATATTTTGTTTGTAATATTTACATGTTTATAATTTAATAGTTAGTATGGAGATATTCTGACTGCCATTTCGTGGTTTCAATTCCCACCCATGACTAGCCGTATATGGAGAATAGCTCAGGATATTTTTTTTTTTAATTTATTTAGGGACAGTAAACAGCTACAATATAAAATGGTGAATTTGACAATCTTAAAAATAATAACAATATTGCAGCCTTTGATTAAGGATACATCCAGATAGAGTGTCGCAGTTGTGCACGCGTCGATAAAAATAGGCTCTAACTGTTAGAGGCTAAATCAAATAAAAATAAATAAAAATGCAAAATAATGATCAATATTTAAAGAACAATGGGTCATTTTATATGAAACGCGTCCCCAGAATGTAGCACTATAAGCTATGGTGGAGATTGTAGGCCACATCGAGGGCATCATTTCATTGTATGACACCAAGTCTGGATTCCATGGGAAAAAAAAGATATTCACGGTTAAAGCAAACAAAATAATGTGTAACTTTGTTACCTTCCCGCAGTATTTGTATAACTTTTCTGGTTTAAAAGTATTATATATACTAATTCAGAGTTTAATCTATCATTATGCTAAGTTTCACCCACATCTGATAAGCCATTTCGGTGTAATATAATAACAAACATCGATAAAAACTTTTTTACTTACATTACTAGCATAAGGTAAAGATCGGTGTCTAGTAGTTTTCCTTTAGTATTTTTTTTATTTCTAAGGCAGACATAAGAAAGTCATGCTCACTTTAAGGCCTTTGCTTGCGGCGGCGTCAGGTCGCTCACTTCCCTCCAATATGGCGAGGAGGAAGATGGCTGCCGCTGCCATACGCGTCATACTTGTGAACAGGTGAATTTTGTTTGTGAAAGTCACTTTTTTTTAATGTTCCATATCTTAATGATAACCGAAGATGTCCATAAAGGTAAATACTTTGTATCCCGGAAACACATGTAAAATCCCTAGGTACAAATAGTACGTTAAAGTTATGAAAGATAGTTTTTTTATACCACTAAGGCAGCAAACAAGCATACGCCCCGCCTGATGGTAAGCGGTTACTGTAGCCTATATTGACGCTTGTAACACTTAGGGTGCCACTCGCGCGTTGCTGACCCTTTTTGAAGAATCCCATGCTATACTCCCTTTGGAAAACGTCGGTGGGGCGCTCATTCTACAACCTGAGCGTCCGCGGTAGTCAGCTCCATTGCAACCGCACAGTACGAAACTATTTCGGTTGCAATGTGTGAGGTTGGACGCCCCGTCGATGGGGAGAGTTGTGGTGGTAGAATGTAGCCTTGGGCATCAGGTCAAAACATTATTTAGAACACTGTCAACGTTGTACAGTCGAGGACATAAATATGTATACACTTTTTGAAATTCAAAAGCGATTTTCTCGCATTTTTAACATTCAAGTGGTTAATTATTACAAAAATCATAATAGTATATGTTAGAAGATTCTGCCTACATAATATCTCATAATTTCAATCAGTAGTTTTAGAGGAAACCGTTGTTGAATTTTACTAAGTGTATACATATTTATGTCCTCGACTGTACACACGGCTACAGGTCAAGCTATACATTTCTAGTATAAGCTGACCTCCCATTGTACGGAAATCGTATACAATGCGAGTTCAGCTTATACTGGAAATGTATAGCTTGATCGGTAGCCGTGTGTACAAGTGGTAGAACACACATAAGGAGGCAGAGTCTCTCCTCAGACTAACGGACTCTAAACAGCTTGTGAGCTCGGGATCGTCGACAATTGTAATGGGTCATCCCTGAACAGAGTCCAAAGGCCCAAGCTGGTATCCGGCCCATAGATGACAGCAGTACTCCATATGAGGCCGGACTTGCGACGTATAAAGTTGCAGCCTTTGCCCCGATTTGAAGTACTGCCTCGCTCTATTGAGCACTCCGAGCCTTTTGGATGCCAGCTTATCCAAGTGACTATATACGGAACAGCAAGTGCCGTTAGAAATATCGACGCCAGGGATCCCGATGCTTTGACTGATATTTAAGGAAGTGTTCTGGAATTGTAAGGCCACACTATAGGGGCACTCCGAGCCTTTTGGATGCCAGCTTATCCAAGTGACTATATACGGAACAGCAAGTGCCGTTAGAAATATCGACGCCAGGGATCCCGATGCTTTGACTGATATTTAAGGAAGTGTTCTGGAATTGTAAGGCCACACTATTGGGGGTTTCCTTCGGGTTAGTATGTCTTATGTTACGTTTTCTAGCTAAGTTAGGTTGATATCAATTAAAATGACAGCATAGAGCCTACAGATGGATATGCAATACACAGCTAGTACTCTAATATGATAAATGCGAGAGTAAATCTGTCCGTTTGTTATGTTTTCACAGCTACATTACTGGACCCATATCGATAAATATTAGAATACAGATAGCATGGAACCTGGAAATTGACATACAGTTCTTTTTGTCTTGAAAACGCGGTTGGTATCGCTGGTATTGAGTATTCTGTGCCGCAGGGCAGAGATAATAATAACAAAAAACAATCATTACCAAAGGAACATTTTTGTAACTTCAAATGTGAATATCTTTTTTCTCCCATGGAATTCAGACTTACTGTCATAGAATAAAATAATGTGCTTGACGAGACCTACAATTACCACTATAGCTCATCGTGCTACAGTCTGGGGACGTTTTTACCCACTCTCCTTTCTCCCGATTTTAATTGGAATATTTTAACAACTACTATCATTATGAACGTCATTATGACAAGCAGAATGACGCAGAGGGAGCGTAAAACGTAGCTGTTACGCGCAGCAGCCTATAAAATTTGGCCTGTTTTGTATATTCGTGTAGTATGGCGACGTTCTTTCTAGGTATATTTATTTCTATGATTGCAGCCTACTACACTATCCGCATATTAAATTGCGAAATTAGCTAAACTGTGCCACTAGAGGCTTCAAGTGATGTTAAAAACTGTAAATATAAAACAAGTTAAACACATTGTCCATCATACATATAAATTATAAATTATCAAGTGATTAGTCTTTTAATGGGCATTAAATAACATAACTAAGGCAAACTCTAAATAATATTTTTTGTGATGATCTGACCATGAACCTTAGAAATATGACGGTTCATCCACGGCACAGATTATTAATTTAATAATTTATTAATTATTGACAAAAAAAAACAAAACAATTGAAGTACTTCACGGTAACAAAACAATTAGAAAGGCCTCAATATTTTATTCTATAAAAAATCTAAATTCGTAACTAGATTTTTTAATACATAATAATCATTTTGTTATCGTAAGTCAACAACAAATCTTATGCAACACTTTATAAGCTACACATACATTGACCCAAAAACAAAATAAACAGGCCATATTAAACACCACATATCTGACATTCGACAGCGCCGACATTTGTATATGACACACAACACATGTCACATCCAGGGAACGTTATTTTCTCGCAGAGAACGTTTAATTAACACGAGTGACAGGGCGATGCGAGACACACCGACTGGCACACATAGCGAAACAATACAGTTTGTACGTACGTTGTGTTCGTTGCCTATAAATGGATGCTTGATTTAAATCCATTCAAGGGTAATGAAGAGATATATAAGTACCTTTAACTGGTTTGATAAATTAGAACTAGTTCCCAACCTAGATACCAACCAGGGTCCCATGTCAGTGGTGTCAAAATTTTCACATTTTACAGTTTTGGTAGTATACTAACACAATACCGTCATTATGACGTTCACGTGGAAGTTCATTGGAACAATTGGCTACTTGACAGTTTTCACGATGTAACGCGTACCGCGCGTCGAATCGAGCCGATACGCAGTGAGCGTACGCGCTTATCGTGGACTATAGGTACAAATTGAGCTGATCTGCGAGCTGAGTCATTGAACCAGCTCACACACCTGAGCCGTGAGCTGTTATGCAGCTCGCGTATTTTTGATGAGTTTCACACCTCTAGTTAAATTTGACGTCACAAACCTCACAACCACAAACAAACCATAGATACTCAATCCCGGCCACCCGCGTTTCGGTTCTTGTAATCCACAGATAAAAAAACTCACTTTTTATTTCCTAAAATAAAATATTAAAATATAATTATTATGCAAAAAACATATTGTGTAATTATTGTTAACCTATTAGCTATCATATCTAACATATTTCATATTTTTTCATTATAACTGTCAAGTAGCCAATTGTACTAGCAGACTTGGGCCCGTGGTGATACTCTAATTACTTCCATATGAGTCGACTTTTGGAAAATTCTTTCTTAGTACACCCCACGCTATAAGAAAATGCCCTCAAAATTTCAGTTGACTAGATGTTTTGGCTTTGAGGTTCAATGTAACATTAACCAAAATAACTCTGGAGGTGTTCGTTTGCGGAGTCGATGGTCGTGAATTTACACCATCGAAGAAAAAAGAATGTCATTGCGCTTGTTTCAAGTATT
The DNA here is from genome assembly GCA_947623365.1 of Achlya flavicornis. Taxonomy (NCBI): domain Eukaryota; kingdom Metazoa; phylum Arthropoda; class Insecta; order Lepidoptera; family Drepanidae; genus Achlya; species Achlya flavicornis. The sequence continues at coordinate 15,573,056 of OX392475.1, forward strand.
TTATTTCGAAAATTAAAACAAACACCTTATAAATAGGTCGTAGACAGCCCATCTGCTACGAATCGTAGCATTCCCATTTGCTACGAATTGTAGCATTCCCATGTGGTACGAATCGCAACCTTTCCATGAGCACGAATCGTAGCCTTCCTATCTGCTACGAATCGTAGCATTCCCATCTGCTACGAATCACAACCTTCCCATGAGCACGAATCGTTGCCTTAATAGTTATATACTCGATAGAAGAGAATACTCTTAATATTATTATTTCTAAAGGGCTTAATATTACCATTACAAATTTACTATGATATTACGGTAAACTAAACACGTATTCGTACAAAAATCCATTTTGCCTGTTTAACATTCAGTAAAAGTGGCCAAAAGGCTCGAGGACTTAAAGAGAGAATTAGAATTTTACATTGTAATGGTTGTTACCCGCGGAAAGGGGTGAATAGGGGGTAAAAAATAAACCGCCAACTGCGAGTCACATCATATTTATAGAGGATTCCGTATAAAAACATTTTATCCGCCAAAATGTACAACGTTAATATATTAATTTTATTAGACAATAGACAAAGCTTTATTTGGCACACACACATCACAAACATTTAATTCATAGAATGCAGAATAAAAAAAATACAAAAACAGAAATAAATAACAAAAAAAAACAATAATATGCCATTAATTAATCAGTAATTAAATAAATTAATATGCCATATGAAAAGTATACAAGTATGTAATTAATATTTGTGGTTTACGTCTTTAATAGACAAACATGGCGACGTGCCTAGACATAGTTTCCAATGATGTCCAGCTCTATCGTCACACCCTCAGCAGTTCATATACAGAAGCAAGAAGAAAATTGTTTATCGTAGAGTCCTCTGGTGGTGTAACACCATAAAACCTATCTAAGAACTATCGCTGATGAATCACATTTTTTTTACTGAAAACTGTATCTAAATCGGTCAAACAGTTTTGGAGATAAATGAGAACATTTGTTTTTTTGCACACACAAACAACCTGCATAAATACTTTCTCCATTGCACTGCGTGTAAAAATAACAAGACAATACAAGGTTGTATCGCTAAGATGTGGTTTCCTTATTGTATAGTCGATTTTAACGAAATGGTTTTAAGCAAACAATTTTCTTCACAGGAAACATATTTCACCTTATTACAAAACATGGTTTAAAATAGCCTTATCTCTTCTTATTATATGACGTTTAGAAAGTTTCTGAGTGGCTTTACTAAACTTGTTTTAAATCATCTTCTGTAGTATAGCTCCATGTAACCAACAGTTCAACAAAAAAACTACGGACCCCTAAATTGCGGGGTGGTTGAAAAACGCGAGCGCTGAGAGGCATCTCACCTAGGTGCGGCGCACACTTAACAGCTTTGAACTAATTATCCGGTGCAGTGTACGCCTCGCCGTGCCAATTTCACTAATTATTACACTCATCCACTAACTTTTAGTTATAGACGGTTTTTCGGTGGAAAAATGGTTATTCAGAGTTTTGTTTACAAGTGTTTACAGTATGTGGTTGTTAGAAAAACTGCAAAGCGAAGTAGGGAAGGTTAGGTGTTAATTAATAGTCAACTTAAAATTGCCGGACCATAAGAATAAATAAATAAATATGCTGGGACATTCCTCACACACGGTCATCTGATCCCAAACTAAGCAGAGCTTGTACTATGGAAACCAGATAACTGATATAATACATATGCTACTTTTTGTTTGTAAATACATACTTAATATACATAATCACACCCAGACTCAGGACATACAGACATGTTCATGCACACAAATGCATGTCCTGTATGGAAATCGAACCCACAAAAAAGTGTGTTATAGTAAGTGGATGTTAATGTGGTAGTTAGAAAAACTATAGAGCGGAACAGGGGAGGTTAGGTGTTAATTAATAGTCAACTTAAAACTGCCGGACCTTCATCAGTTTCAGATAAAAAGAACATTAAAGTTTAAATCAAAAACGTTCATGCTCACTCCTGAAATTAGTAAACAAACGTTAAATTCAAATTCAAAAAGTATTTATTCAATTTAGGCCCTGATAAGGCACTTATAAACGTTAACAAATGACTCTACACCGGCTCCAAATAACCCTTTATTAGTCAACAAGTAATTAAAACATTTTGAATCAATTAAAATACGTTCACAGCAGCCACTCGGTCCCATTCAATCAACAGGGTTTTCAAAGATGCATACTTTTTTTACATGGCAATCCAAATTACGTGTGATTTAATTCAATATTTTTACAGGTTTTTTTCTATTTTTACAAACTTCAAAAAATAGGAGGAGGTTCTCAATACGGTTGTATGTTTTTTTTTACCGACTTCAAAATAAAGGAGGAGGTTCTCAATTCGGTTGTATGTTTTTTTTTTTACAAAAAACTTAAACCGACTTCAAAGTACACTAATAAGTAATCAAATCCTGATCTGATGACAATGAGACCAAACGGGAAGTTTACCCTTCCAGTCAATAAAATAATTTTCCAAATCGGTTAATAAATGAAGGAGTTATGAGGTAACAAACATTTAAAAAAAATACAACCGAATTGAGAACCTCCTCCTTTTTTTGAAGTCTGTTAAAAACAACAACAACGCGGGTGAAAAGATTTATTAATATAATAAAATCTTGTAATTTCCCAGATATAATGGTAACCTGCAACCGGCAAATAACATGACATAACAAATAAATACCTACCTACCACTACACAAAAAAATTGAACAAAAAATTGTTACTTTTGGCGTACCAATTTAAAATAATATGACATCAAAATATGTTCCAACCAATGAAAAGGCGCGTCATATTTTGGGTCAAAAACATTTTGATACAAATTAAAACGCCGAAACCGAATATATGAGCAGTAATCGAGTCTACCGGCGTACGATGAGTAATATACCACGCTCGATGGCTCCTAGATTACGGTCTATAAATTATTATGAAGCAATCAGTGTATGGTAAAAGTTTTTCAATACGTTTTGTGTTTGCGATACGATTTCGATACGATTTATAGTTTGCTACACATATACTCATAAAATGCTTTTTAAAGTTTTTTTTATATTTAAGTTTTTTATATTTCAACAACAAAATATTGCTAGTCATATTTTAAATTATTTGCCATTTATATTGCATGACTTTTTGTGCTATACCATTGATCGTTGACTTATAATAACCAATATACAAACCTGATTTCAATTTTAACCATTTGCGCTAAAAGCTGGGTTTAAATGCATCGGGTTATTTAACTTCGAACCCGATGCATTTAAACCCGTCATGAAGCGCTCGTGGTGTAGCATGATTACCCATTCTTAATCGATCGGCAAAGGTAAGCTACCTCTGTCGTCTCGGTACCTGATTGGGTGACCGCCTAGTGGTATTTCAAATTGGAACGCACGTAAAGCCGTTGCTCCCGGTTATCACTTAATTGTGATAGATGGATGCCTCCTAGGCGGCTTGAAAAATTTCAACAGTAGGTTGACCACTAGTCTACCTCCACCAATCCGCAGTGGGCACGCGTGGTGGAGTATCGCCCAGTCCCTTTCACCCTCATTTGTGAAAGGAGGCCTGTGCTCAACAGTGGGACATTATAGGCTGATGATGATGATAATGATTTAACTTCGGGTCAGATGGTTAAACTTTTAACCCATATTAACGCAAGGAATATAGATTATCAAGTGGATTCACATTTATACCAACACCTTCCTGTATCAAGAAGGATTTTACAAATCATACTAGCCTATAAAAACAATAAAAGCTATAGTATACAGAAATATTTCTGCAGCTTATGCTGAGCTGGGGCCTTTTAGACCCAACTAGTACAACTAATGTTATGTTTATTTTATAATATATTTTGTTTCTTTTTTGTTTAGTTGTACTAATTTGGTCTAATAAATATATCTTTATCTTTAAATACATCGCATAAAATAAAAAGTTGCACAGAAAAGTAATACATTTCACAACAAATAAAAATAAAATATACGGCCTAACAACCAACGACTTCATCAAATAATCGTCTACACTAAAAGCCATCGCTCACTCAGCGTGAATTCCGTAGATTTATTGGTAATATAATTTTGATTGATCGACGCGATTTCAGGAGGTTCCAACTTGGTTTAAAACGTCGTACCTACTGAGAGCTCAACCGTAATCAATCTTAAACGGGTTCTTGTGAAAAACTAATCGGTTAACTTAAACGTTGACATAATACGCTACAGTTGAAAAGGGAAACTTGTGACAGCTTTAGTTTGTTATAAGTTTAGTATACAATAAAAAGTATGATACGTATATTTACGGAAAGCTATTTCAGAAGTCAGTCAGTAATTATTATTGTAATAACCTTTCCTTTGCAAGGAGTCAAATTGAAAATCAAAGTATTTTATTATAAAACATTATATATAAATTAATTTTAAAACTATTTTTATTACTTCTATATTTATAGAAAATTTCTTGTTTGAATAAAATTAATCTGTTTTAATTTATTTGTTTAAATTTATTTTCTTTCTTTCAGATATTATGTAATTTCAAGGCTCAACTATGGCCCGCCTGTTAGGCACATAATATTAAAATTACACACAATACAACAACAAAATAAAATAACAATGATATAAAATTCAATACAATTATAACATTACATTACAATTTAATACATCTTCATTCATTGTGCTATTATTTAAAAATCATTTATATTGTAATAACAGAAATCATGCAGAAGTGTATTATGTCTGCGGATGAAGGCAGTGAAGTTTATAAACCGTGTTTATACATTCACTGCACCCCCGTTATGGATAGACACACAGAATTGTTTGCCCTTAAGTTTTCTAGATGATGCAGACGATGAGCTGATGATGATGATGATGATACCTTACTTTCACTTGGTGAAACATTATATGGAGTGCTATTAAGAAAACAAAAAATATATTAGAAAATAGAAAAGCGTATTCCTTTAAGCCTGTACCAAATGGTTTCTATTACCATAAAAACCCATGAATTGTCATTAGCATGTTTTAATTATTAACAACATCAATCGCAGCATTCCCATGTTATGTAAAATAGAAATACAGCGATTTATATATCATGCTAACTTCCAAAACACGACAAGTGAATAAAACTCCATGTCACCGCTAGTGCTCTGCCAGTTTTTAATTGCCAAACGGCGTGTCTACTGGCATTTCATTCAATTACTGGCATTCCTGGTGCCAGCGCGGTTTCGCATAGCACTGCTATTTCGTTCATCATTTCAAAAAGAGATTCAAATTTTATTGTAATTGTTGGAAAATATGGGGAACTGACTGATTGGGCTGTTTGTTGTCAAGGTTGCATAACTTGACACAAATGTCACAGATTGTGCGTCTTTAATTGTCTGGGAATAATTCAGTATATGCTCTGCTTAGTTTAAAATCAGAAATGGCCTTGCGTGAAGATTGAAGAATTTTATTACAGGTAGAGCATAGCGTCATTTCGCTCAAAGAGCAGTTAGACTGGGGAAGTATACACGGCTACACATCAAGCTATACATTTCCAGTATAAGCTGATCTCGCATTGTATAAGATTTCCGTACAACGATCCGACTGGACTCTTCCTCTTATTTATTATTATAATATATCTTAATTATTATATTAGCCAGACCAATCATAACAGCTAAGATGTCGCTGAGAGTCGATAACTTTCATTTTTGATCCAGATAATAATGGGTGGACGTTAGATAATAAATACATTTAAAAAAACAGCAACGTTAGGTATTTACAAGTAATTTGATGGTAAATAATTTAATAATAATTAAGCGCTCGTAGTGTAGCATAATTAGCCGTTCTTAATCGATCAGCAAAGTTAAGCTACCACCGTCGTGGTCGGTACCTGGATGGGTGACCGCCTAGTGGTGTTTCAAATCGAGCATTTCCATGCTTCGGAAGGCATGTAAAGCCGTTGGTCCCGGTTATCACATAATTGTGATAGTCGTTAACCTACTAGACGGCTTGAAAACTCCAACAATAGGTTGACCACTAGCCTACCTCCACCGATCCGCAGTGGGCACGCGTGGTGGTATGTACCCATACCCTTTCAACCTCATTGGTGAAAGGAGGCCTGTACTCAGTATTGCGACATTACAGGCCGATGATGATTATGATGAGGTAACAGTAGATCGTTTTCTCTTCAACATACGTATAAAACAACATTGTGCTTGGCTTTGGCGTTTGTTTGTATATCTCTACTTCAATAGGTACCAAATAATTAGCGATGAGAAAGTGATATGTAGTAATGACACAAGTCTTGCAAATAGAACCATCACTCAATGCAGCCCTAATACCAAATATTAAAATTTGTTATATATAATTTGTTTGCTTGTAACAGTAAACAAAGAAGAGCGCAAAAGATGGCGAAGATTCTACAATAGGTACAACTCATATATATTAATTCTTCACAATTCTTCCGAGTCCGAAAAAACTCGTTTCATAAAAAATTCAGTGGCGTCGCACCGCTCTACGACAAATACCGTCATTGCATATTCATAGAGACGAAAAATAATATTTCTCGTCGCCTCCTCACTGCAAGCTAATTACAAAAGTCTTGAACGTTTTTTACCACTTCTGATTGGGTATCGAGACAGGAATATGCATCAGGATTTAATTAAGGCTCTTCTTTCACAGTTTATGAGGTCTGTTAATATGGATGAAATTGTTAGCTGGTTCTTTGGTAGCAATTGATTGCAAAACGTTGGCAAGAATTTTTGTAATTGGGTTGGAGATTGGAGAGCGCTTTGGTGACAAACGATTTTATTTTTGTAGTCTATGGCCTGTTTGAGATTTAGAAATAAGAAACTGCTTTAGGTGCAGCACAGACAACGGACTTTAGTCTGCGGCACACTAAAAGTCTGTGTGAAAACAAGGGCTTGTGCGCCAGACTTTTTGCGCGTCGCATCGTGTGCGTTACTGCTTAGAATTGTAGGTATAGATTCTATTTTCATAGACCCAAAAGTTCGGCGCGGAGCGGTCTATCGTCTGCGCTGCACCCTATGAGGTAAAATTACACTTTTCTTAATCTATGCTACTATAATCCTAATGATATTGTACGCGAAAGTGTGTGTATATAAGTATTTTACCGCTAGGACACACAAAAACACACACGCACCGGTACGCTACAGCTGAGCAGATTTTCATGAAATTGGTTTTAAAGTTACTTTTGGAATAGAACATAATTATATACCTACTTATATATAGTACTTTTATAAGATCTCGAAGATTTTTATAAGAGTTCGGGTCATAGCATATTATAGTATACGTTTACCACGAGATCAAAGGCGTTGGATGACTGTATGTACTGTTGTATAAGTGCTAGACGAGCCCGTTGGCGCAGTTGGTTAAGACGTGGAGTCTTAACCTATAGCGCCGCAGGTCGTGGGTTCGATTCCCACACAGGGCATGCATTTGTGTGCATGAACATGTCTGTATGTCCTAAGTCTGGGTGTATTTATGTATATTAAGTATGTATTTACAAACAAAAAGTAGTCTATGTATTATATCATGTTAGCATTAACATTATTTTATTTGAATATTATTAAATTTCATACCATTGAATATTGATTAATTATAATTAATTGTCAGCATTATTTATTATGAAAGTGTAAAACGGTTTATTTTGATATTGTGTATTTGAATATCGAGGAATGGCAACACCTGAAAAGTATAATCGTAACAATGGCGGCCATTGGAGAAAGTGTTTTAATTCATTTTGTGTTAAATACCAAGTTTACCAACGGTGTAAATACAGATTTAGCTTGTTTAAGCCAACTTCTTTTCAGTAAATAAGGTATGGTTAATATATCAGAAGAGGGATGGAGAAATCAGCTCACCAGTATGTATTTTTTTTATTTTCTATTTTGTGTGTCTTGCTCGTGACGGATAATCAACTATGGCTAGTACGATGCCACTAACAAAGATTCTTTGATATATCTTAAGTAAACAGTTGTTTATGTAAATAAAAGGTTGATAATAGAATCATTCTACATTAAAGTTTGAGTTTCTTGCCGGGAGTCTTCTCAGTTTAAGTGTATTACGAACCGGTGGTAAAATCAATTGTAAAGTTCGTAAGTGCCTTAGTAAGGCCTATATTGAATAAACAATTTTAGAATTTTGAATTTTAAGAAAATAAAGTTATATCAACATTAAATGTAATAACGAAATGTAATATAGATTATTCAAGTAACAATGAAAAATAATGATTGAAATACCTAGAGATACCTATCTTTTATCACTAAAAACTCCTAAGTGAAACATGCTGCTATATGCGGTGATCACTAACAACTTGTAAGTGAAACATGCTGCTATATGCGGTGATCACTAACAACTCGTAAGTGAAACATGCTGCTATATGCGGTGATCACTAACAACTCGTAAGTGAAACATGCTGCTATATGCGGTGATCACTAACAACTCGTAAGTGAAACATGCTGCTATATGCGGTGATCACTCAAACCTCCTAAGTGAAACATGCTGCTATATGCGGTGATCACTAAAAACTCGTAAGTGAAACATGCTGCTATATGCGGTGATCACTAACAACTCGTAAGTGAAACATGCTGCTATATGCGGTGATCACTTACAACTCGTAAGTGAAACATGCTGCTATATGCGGTGATCACTAAAAACTCGTAAGTGAAACATGCTGCTATATGCGGTGATCACTCAAACCTCCTAAGTGAAACATGCTGCTATATGCGGTGATCACTAAAAACTCGTAAGTGAAACATGCTGCTATATGCGGTGATCACTAACAACTCGTAAGTGAAACATGCTGCTATATGCGGTGATCACTAACAACTCGTAAGTGAAACATGCTGCTATATGCGGTGATCACTAACAACTCGTAAGTGAAACATGCTGCTATATGCGGTGATCACTTCAAACTCCTAAATGAAACATGCTGCTATATGCGGTGATCACTCAAACCTCCTGTGAAACATGCTGCTGTATGCAGTGATCACAAAAAACTCCTAAGTGAAACATGCCGCTGTATGCGGTGATCACTAAAAACTCAATACAGTCGAATCGACTCATGGCGAGTATGGCGACCTCTAAAATAGTATAAAATGATAGAACATGGTGATATCACATAATGCAAAAAATTATTAGACATACAGTATACGAATGGCCGAAACGGAACAGGGACATTCCGTTAAACAGGACGGCCGTCTGTTAGCATTAACATTATTTTATTTGAATATTATTAAATTTCATACCATTGAATATTGATTAATTATAATTAATTGTCAGCATTATTTATTATGAAAGTGTAAAACGGTTTATTTTGATATTGTGTATTTGAATATCGAGGAATGGCAACACCTGAAAAGTATAATCGTAACAATGGCGGCCATTGGAGAAAGTGTTTTAATTCATTTTGTGTTAAATACCAAGTTTACCAACGGTGTAAATACAGATTTAGCTTGTTTAAGCCAACTTCTTTTCAGTAAATAAGGTATGGTTAATAATCAGTTATCTGGTTTCCATAGTACAAGCTTTGCTTAGTTTGGGATCAGATGACCGTGTGTGAGGAATGTCCCAGAATATTTATATTATTTATATATTAGATGTTGGTAAAATTCGCCAGAACCTAGTACATAAATCACCTATAATCTTTTCACCTTACCTCAATGAGTAGCCACTACATCATGCCTTAGATGTAGTGGTTACTCATTAAAGACCATATTAGATAATCGGATATACAATCCAATGAAACATCATATACCCATGAAACATAATCCATGCATAGCAAACTAACCCATATGCACAATGCAAACAACACTCACAAATCATAGTGAATTTAACACAAAAACAACGGAGCAATTAGCATCACACGCTCAGTTAGTGACTTTGCGAGCTCTTGGATACATCTTACAACTTGTACTTGTAAGTTTGGCACTTAGTTGTTTCAGTAACTTGGACTTGATGCCCGACGGTCTTACTATTGTTTTGTGCGAGTTTTGGGTACATCGAGAATCTCATTTGAATCATGTCAGTTTAGATCGATTTACTTTTTCGGGTCAAGTACTTACATTAAACATAGCAGTTTTTTGCTCAATGGGGATTTTGATTTGAGAATTGTACCTCCACCTTACACAATACCGTAGCAAAATAATGATGTATTCTTGCGCGTGAGTAAGGTCACCAGAGCTCATCGGTGAGCGGCGATGTCCCGGGTGTTGCGAGTCCGTTCCGTAGGCTACATCAAGTCCTTAAAAAGTCCCTTTTAGGTTAATTTCGAATTAATATTAGATAGTACTGTCCACTGCTGCACATAGGTCTCCCACAATAGCTTCCACATTGAACGGTTTTGGGCGGCTTGCATCCAGCGGCGCCCAGCGACTCTGACCAAATTGTCGGTCCACCTGGTGGGAAGTCCTCCGCGTTTTCCAGTAGGTGGTCGCCACTCGAGAACCTTTCTCCCCCATCGGTTATCGAAGTCACTGACTTATGAGAAATACCTTACTGTTTCCTTCGTGCCAGAGAATCGATTTGTTAAGTCTCCCTATCCACGAAGGACTACTTTTATTCTTCTCGTTACTAGCTACAAAGTCGGTAAACAAGCATACGGCCCGCCTGATGGTAAGCGGTTACCGTAGCCATATGGACGCTTGCAACACAAGAAGTATCGCTCACGCGTTACCGACCTTTCCCCCCTCCCCAATGAGCTCTGGCGACCTTACTCACGCGCAGGAACACAACTTTACACAACATAAAGTTATTTGGCTGCGGTATTCTATAAGGTGGAGGTACTTCCCCAGTCGAGCTGCTCTTTGAGCGAATAAACGCTATGCTCTACCTCTCTCAAAACATTAAACACTATACCATGTAATAGGAACGTTAAACGTTAAATTTCTTTAATAAATGATTCATATTGAAAACTATCAAAGTAATCAGAGTGAGCTTAACTCCAATAAACTCCAAATATCTCACCGTATGTAAACCATAGTAGTGGCCGTAGTAGTAGTTCTTAGAACGCGGCATGGTCCGAATTTAACAGTATTAAATTATTTTCGATAACATACAACAGTCAAGTTGTGTTCGTTCGAGGGAAAACTTTAAATTAGATTGCTATGTTATAGTGTTTATTTGGAGTACTTTATATATAATTTGTTTTCAGTCTCAAATTATGAACTAGGTTATTATTTATTATCTGTTGTTTTCAACATTTAGATGGTAGCTTCAATCCTCAGTCACCACCTAGTGAGTGATGACACCTAGGCAAAACTTCGCCCAAAAATTCACTTGCTTCAGTTTTTTATGACAAACATATTAATACATATATGTAAGTTTTCCTTTCTTGATTTTATATATTGTTAAAAGCCACGGTATTAGCACAGGGCGGTACTTTGTTGTACCCCTTTGATAGCTAGTTCTCTTCTAACCTTTGTGTATTTACCACCTTCGGCCACATCATCACTGGCATAATGAGATTGTGGTCAAACACAGGCATATCCTTCTTATACAAAAACACTGAACTTCTTTTTATTTATTTTGACAATTTAAGCTAAGGCATGACATATATAATGCTTGTTTTTTTAAACCTTTGTAAAATAAGAAATCATTTTTAAAAATAAAACCGTCAATAAAAAGTTACCTTCAAAAGATGTGCATAAGTATTCCGTATAAATTCCAACTGAGCTAACTTTCTACCAAACTTTAAGCTAAAACTTTTATTCCGAGAATCATCCCAAAAGGCTATTTTACGAGACTTCTACGAGTGTCTGCTTCGAAGAGAAAAATGTATAATAAAATTATAGAAATAACGGACTGTATAAAAATGCCAAGCGTATTTTTGATATGGCAGTACTTTCAATAGTTGTTATGAACATATTTTAAACAGCACGGCAGCAGTCCGGAAAAACGTAATAAGTTAATATAGTAATTCATCAAATACCTGGACATAGATTTGTAGTCATCCAAGTGGGTACATCAAAGTACCCTACCACTTCACCAAAAGATCCGTATAGGAATCGAATGTAACATCTTCGTCAAGGAACCACCGAGTCATAGACTTAAAGCACACAAAAAAATTAAACCGGCCAAGTGCGTGTCAGACTCGCGCACCGAGGGTTCCGTACAAACCTGTAGGTATATAAGTAAATGGTAGTATAGACCTGAATATTTGATATGAATTTCAATTTATGACGTATTAAAAAAAAACTACTTACTAGATCTCGTTCAAACCAAATTTCGGTGGAAGTTTGCATCGTAATGTACATCATATATTTTTTTTAGTTTTATCATTCTGTTATTTTAGAAGTTACAGAGGGGGGGACACACATTTTACCACTTTGGAAGTGTCTCTCGCGCAAACTATTCAGTTTAGAAAAAAATGATATTAGAAACCTCAATATAATTTTTGAAGACCTATCCATAGACACCCCGTACACTTACGGGTTTTATAAAAAAAAAATGTTAGTTTCAGTTCTTAGTATGGGGAACCCCCAAAATTTATTGTTTTTTTTTCTATTTTTGTGTGAAAATATTAATGCGGTTCACAGAATACATCTATTTACCAAGTTTCAACATTATAGTTCTTATAGTTTCGGAAAAAAGTGGCTGTGACATACGGACGGGCAGACAGACAGACAGACAGACAGACGGACATACATGACGAATCTATAAGGGTTCCGTTTTTTGCCATTTGGCTACGGAACCCTAAAAACGTATACCTAACACAGTCCATGCGTATCAGCATTCGCCTAGGTCCAACACCCATGTCTCTGTGTTTCACAATTCAGTAACAATTGATTTGACGTTATCTACCGTCGCAGTGACGAGGGACCGAGGCAAGGCCGACAAGAAACAATGGGCCGGACGTTCACTTGTCACTGGCTATTGAGAATTGAACTGGACGTTTGTCGTGACAAAATCAAAAAATCAAAATCAAAATTCATTTATTCAATTTTGGCCCTTATAGGGCACTTGTGAAGGTTAACAAATGACTCTACACCGGTTCCAAATACAACTTGAACTGAGAAGACTCCGGCAAGAAACTCAGCAAGTGTTCTTTTTTTTTTTTTTTTTTTTTTTTTTTTAATGTGTACTTATAAATATTACAATTTACAAAATATATATAACAATAGCGTGCGAAGCGAACAATTCATTCAAATGCATTCTTGTCATCTACAAAATCAGAAACTTTATAGTACCCCTTCTTGCATAACTTCTGTTTTACTATCTTTTTGAATCTATGTATAGGTAGCTCTTGGATTTCTTTGGGTACTTTATTATAGAAACGTATACATTGCCCCTTGAAAGAGTTAAGGACTTTGCTGAGCCGAGTTAAAGGTACAGCAAGTTTGTGCTTATTTCTAGTGTTCAAACTATGAGTGTCGCTATTCTTAGGTAAGTTATTTATGTTTTTCCTCACATGAATAAGATTTTCATATATGTACTGTGACGACACTGTCATTATATTAATAGATTTAAACTTGTCTCTCAAAGAATCTCTAGGCCTTATTTTATATATTGCGCGGATAGCCTTTTTCTGCAGTATAAAAATTCTATTGATTTCGGCACTACTACCCCAGAGGAGGATACCGTAAGACATCAAACTGTGAAAGTAACTGAAATAAACTAATTTTGCCGTAGATTCGTCAGTGAGAGCGCGAATTTTTCTCACTGCATAAGCTGCAGAACTAAGTCTATCCACCAATTTACAAATGTGAGGGCTCCATTGTAACTTATTATCTAAAGTGATACCTAAAAATACAGTTGTTTCAACAAGATCCAGTTTTTCGCCTTTAATTACAATATTTGTGTCCGAATGTCTCACATTGGGTAGACTGAATCTGATACATTTTGTTTTTTCTCATTTAGCAATAAATTATTTATAGTAAACCAATCAACGACTACAGAAAGAGCATTGTTCACATCGTCAGAATTAAAATCATGTCTATTCACTTTGTAAAGAAGTGAAGTGTCATCAGCAAACAATACTATCTCATGTTTTTTTTCTACAAGATATGGTAAGGTAAGGTAAGGTAAGGTAAGGACGGATTTCTTATTAGCTGAGCACATAGTGTTTTTGATGCGAGAATATGATCCGAAATGCTTTCAGACGAGGGAGAATTGCAATTGCAATTGATTAATTTGTTACTCAATCACTCTCAGACTATAGAACAGATTTAACCCATTTTTCGGACCTTTGACACAGAAGACTTTGGTCAGAAGAGCACTCGCATTTGACAGAATTAAATCAATGCTCCTTTTCACCAACGAATGTCTAACTTAGGAAATTAACAAAGTTCAATTGGATAAATGTGTATGAAAAGAAGGCAAAGATTTTAGTAACGTTGGGAGTCTTCTAATCTCTTAACGAAAATGGGAATTAAACCATAAATAAAAATCTCAATGACTAAATGAGTGCTGTGTGCTGACTGTGCATAGGTTTAAACTAATCTGACGACTCAATAATTATATAAGTTATCATCCTATGAAATAGTAAATTTGGAAACAAATACATAGCTTATCGTTCCAAATGAATACCACAAACTTAGAACGTGTTTACAACCGACAAGGAGGGAATATCATTTTATATAAAAGCTCTTAGTTAAATCTAGAATCGAATTCCATTTGTAGTAACTTGTGTTAGGGTAGCATTCGTTAGATTAAGCCGCGCCCGGTTCTCAGCGATAGGAGTCCTCCGGGACCAGCGGGGAACGCTTGCTTCTATCTGTATGCCGCAATTTTGTAAGCGAAGCGGATGTCAGGGATGGTAAATTGGTAATAATTTTGATAGACCAAATAGTTACTTTATTAATATTGAAATTAGGATGGAATATACACTGGTACAAAATCAGTATAAAATGGCGTAATTAGACGCATATAACTATATATAGCAGTTGTTGTTTGTCAATTATGATGACAACGATGATGAGGGTAAAGCAACAGAAACAATATAACAATATAACTATTTGATTTAACATTCCTCTAATATGTCTGCCTAAAAATTTTGGTTAAATCGCGAATAATACTTCTATTCTCAAATTCTAAACATAATAATTATAATAATAATAAATATCCTGGGAATTTCCTCACACACGGCCATCTGATCCTAAACTAAGCAGAGCTTGTACTATGGAAACCAGATAACTGATAATATATAATACTTATACTACTTTTTGTTTGTAAACACATACTTAATATACATAATTACACCCAGACTCAGGACATACAGACATGTTCGTTCATGCACACAAATGCATATCCTGTGCGAGAATCGAACCCACGACCTGCGGCGCAATAGGTGGAATCTTTACCAGAATCTTAACCAACTGCGCCAACTGGCCTGTCGAATTGTACTCAATATTGATTTAAAAAAGTTGCTTCACATTGTAATATCTACCTCTTTTAAAATATTATTTGTAAAGTCAAATAAAATTCACCCTAAAAAATCTGCAACACTTACTTTGCACTTACGTGGTATAAAAATCGCTAGCTCCTCCAACATGCGTGTTACGCTGAGACGAAATTGGACTCGAAATGATTGAATGCAGTTGTAAAAGCGAGTAGTTTGAAATATCCCTTTGTTTTGTATTTATTACAGTTGCCCTTGTAATAACTGGTAGGATCCCTTGCTAACTGAAATGGGACATATCTCTTTTTAAGTTACTAGCTTTAAGTTAATTTATAAGTAGATGGTAGACATAGGTATATGTAGTGTATTTTAATAACGTTTTTTTGAAATTCAAGATGTGTAAAAGTATAATTGTGCTTGGGCACTCTATAAACTTAAATGCGATAATCGCAAATCAAAAAGAATTATTTATTTATATAACCTTGTAAAACTTATAGAAAAATAAAACCGGCCAAGTGCGTGTCTGAGTCGGACTCGCTCACCGAGGGATCCGACCTTCCTGTCACGCATATTTCTTGATTTACGCCATAACTGATCTAGAAACCCGGAGAACATAACCAAGTATGTTGATAAATGATTTTGATGAATTCGAAATAAACATTGTGAGATAGAAACATCATTATGTTTGATAAAATATATCGCTATGTAAGACGGACAGACAGACGGACGAATTGGTAATAAAAGGGTTCCTTTTTACCTTTTTGGCTCGGATCCCTAATAATACAATATATGCTCTAGGATGGCTCTAGGTCCTAGAGTACAACAATCAATTATGTCTTGTTTTTTTTTTTTTATCTTTTTTTTTTTATATCACTTAGGTGGCAAACAAGCATACGGCCCGCCTGATGATAAGCAGTTACCGTAGCCTATGGACGCTTGGCTGATATGATGGACGCTTGCAACACCAGGGCCATCAATCGCGCGTTGCCGACCCTGAAGAAATCTCTTCACACCCTTTTTGAAGAACCTTATTGAAATTGTATTAAAAACAACGCAGTTATTATTACTTATTTATTTATGTGTATGTCCGTACTTTGGAAGGCACGTAAAGCCGTTAGACACAGTTATCACTTAATTGTGATAGTATTTAAGCTAGTTGGAGGCCTCCTAGGCTGCTTGAAAACCCCAACAGTAGGATGACCAGTCCCATTGACATAAAAATTGTATTGCTCAAAAATTATAACATTAATACATTGCCCATGTGACCACAGCCTTAGTTGACGGCAGGAGCAGCCTCATTGATTATTTCCATGTTTTTAAATAAACCCCTTTGTGCCTTTGTCTCCGGCTGTCTTAGCGGTAGATTATTCTTGCTGTTTCATATTAAAAACTAAAAGGGTATTTTCTCCTTGTCTCTATACTGAGTTTTAGCTGGATGATAAATTAACTACCTCGACGACTGCTATTGTTTACTTGCAGTGTCTTGAGTTTAATGAAAATGTTAGATTTCCTTCTGGCTTTGATGTTTTTTCAAAGTGGTGAACAGCTCCTTGTAAAAAATATTATTAAAGACTTCGCTGACTATGTTGTCTTATTTCTTAACAACAAATATGTACAAAATACAATCTATATTTACAAAATATAATCTATATTTATAGAAAATTTCCTCAAGCCTGCCGCTGCTTCCGATTAACGGCAAGGTTCCCAGAAGGCTGGCAGCGTTTCCTCTTTGGATAGCCAAGCTGACGCGTTGGCGGGAAAAGCTCCCCGCCCGCTGGTCTCCGGAGGTCGCTGACTATGATATTATATTAGCAAACCCTCTTTCAGATGAGACTAAATTATAGTTCAAATCCTATTATTAAAAGCGTATGAAATTATATTACTATTAATAAATAAATATTAAACTAATTAATGAAATAACATGCCAAATGATTTTATTTTGAAATGTGTGTCTAACATGTAGTTTGAATATTATGGTGCGTCCATGCTACGTGAATCGAGCACGAGTCGAGCCACGAACGAACCTACAACGAGCACGATGCGAATCCCTTTGTATATTACCTTGGTATCTAGGTTATATAATCGACTGCAGCGCCATCTGCCGGGCTGATTTCTGAATCTAAACCATCCAGGGTACCACCAAAACGCATACAAAAAAAAACATTTAAATCGGTCCAGCCGTTTAGGAGGAGTTCAGTGAAGTACACACGTACAGTAGAATTTTATATATAAAGATAAATATCTGAATGCCCTAAATCTACAAACCTTTTACCGACCTTGATATCAACTATACTACCTGAAACTTCTCAGTGATAAAAACCGATCAAGTCATAAGTAACGAAGCTCATGGGTCCTAAGGGCCCGTCCTTTCGAAATGAGTCATCTAAATTCTGTGAACGGGTGTAAGGTGTCAACCTCCATACCTCCAATTTGTGAGCACTTCTAAATTACAAAGGCCTTCTCCATAAATTGTTCCAATATTCTGCGACGCCGACGGCATGTTAAACTTAAGTGGGCTGTGCATTACATCGATAAGAATTTACAACAAATTGATTATTAAAGCACTGAAACGTAATACATGATTCATGATCCGTTTACTCAGGCGGAATATACATAGTTATATAGTTACAACCCATAGTTACTGTGATAATTTCAGAATTCTAATTAAGGCTGTAACAATGGTCAAACCTCGTGGCATTTCAAATGCCGCCCAGCGGTGAGTAGCACAGAATACTCGTTTAGAGGTCAAATCGTCAAGGTCATTGGGCTATGTTACACCCTTAAATAATGTGATTTTGTTGCGGCTCAGTTTTATGTAATCTATTACTAATATTATAAGGAGGAAAGATTTGATTGTTTGTTTGTTTGCATTGAATAGGCTCCGAAACTACTGAACCGATTCTAAAAATTCTTTCACTGTTGGGAAGCTACACTATCCCCGGGTGGCATAGGCTATATTATAGTTTCAAAAAGTTAGGCAGGTTTGAGGAAATTTTCTATATATAGATTGTATTTTGTACATATTTGTTGTAAATAAATAACGTTTTACTTATTTGTAAAGTAAAAAAATGGGGGAGGCCTATGTTTAGCATTGAAAAACTCTGAATATGATTAAAAAAAATATCAAAATATTACTTTCTCAAACAGTAAAAACCCTAATCTTCATCATTCCGGAATGTTAAATAAAGGAATAGTAAAGCTTAATTTGTTTTTAAGCGTAAATATTAATTTTATAAAAGCTTACAAAGCGGTGTAAATGCGGCTCCTCGAGTCACGTAACATCGAAGATGCGTCAGCGTGGATAGATGTCGGATTCCGAAGTGTGCGTATTTTTCATTAGCGCTGCATTATTAATGGCTAGAAAACTTCAATTAATGATTAGCTGTACGGAAACAGAAAGTGTAAATTACAACAAATGTGTAATGATACAACAACATATGAGTAATTATAAAACGCAATTTAACTAATAAACTGATCAAAAGGTCACGTACAGGTCGCTTAACTAAAGCTGGTACGTTCAACAGTATTACACGTTGCGGTTAAAAAATTCATGCTATATAACATGCCTGAATTATATATATATATATATATATAAGAGAGGTAGAGCATAGCGTTTATTCGCTCAAAGAGCAGCTCGACTGGGGAAGTACCTCCACCTTACAGAATACCGCAGCCAAATAACTTTATGTTGTGTAAAGTTGTGTTCCTGCGCGTGAGTAAGGTTGCCAGAGCTCATAGGGGAGGGGGGATAGGTCGATAACGCGTGAGCGATGCTTCGTGTGTTGCAAGCGTCTATATGACTACGGTAACCGCTTACCACCAGGTGGGCCGTATGCTTGTTTATCGACTAAGTTGTTAAAAAAAAAAAAACCTTATGATACTAAAAATTATCTAACTGATATTGAAAACCTCATTAAAATCCGTTGCGTGGTTTAAAAGGAATTAGCGGACAAACTGACAGACAGACTTCATTTTATACTATGTAGTGATGATGATGTAATATCCCTTACTAATGTAAACTATATAACTGTCTGTAGTTCAATAAATCGTTCGTATTGTATGGACATTGGTCAGTGATCACTAGAGCTATCTCCGTTCAGTCGGTGGCTGTGATTTCGATAGATAATTCACTGTATTGTCAGTCTGTCTGGCTGTTTGTGAGTGCGTGATTATATTGATAGAGTTAGATTGATTGAAATGTTGTTTCGTTGGTATCTGTTGGAATATCTAAAGCTTTATTTGTCGTAAAGGAAGAAAGAAAGAAAAAAATATCACCTCACAAACCTATAAAGCTGTTGGTGGTTTAAATAAAAACCACCATGAATATAGTAAACCACGCATCAATGGCAATGGAATCTTAATGGGATCGGCTCTAATGTCTGCATTTTTAAGAATAGTAGACTTGGCCCCCTGTTCGGTAAAACTATTAGCGAGTCTCACATAATGCAAAATGAAGTTCAGGGGGCCAACCACAAGCACTTAAAACAATATTATTATAACCTTATTTGTCTTTTGTCCTGTTTTGACGACGGATGTCAAAGAGGGACAAAAGATAAAGAGATTGTGGTAGGCCTGATAGACTTGAATGCAGGTGGAATGACGGGCTTTT
Source organism: Achlya flavicornis (assembly GCA_947623365.1). NCBI lineage: Eukaryota > Metazoa > Arthropoda > Insecta > Lepidoptera > Drepanidae > Achlya > Achlya flavicornis. Next base: position 15,593,001 of record OX392475.1, read on the forward strand.
TACCTTTTATGGCAAAAAACAGGGTGTATTGGAAAGCACGAGCCTTTGGGCTGAAATATTCAAAACAATGTAATAAATAAATAAAATTTCAGGATCAAAAATATAGCATAAAGAACCTAAATTCGCAGGCGACAGAAAATTAACATTTTGAAATATTATGCAGGCAATTTCCTACACTCCTATAATTTCAATATGAAATTTTAATACACACAATTGTAAAAGCTCTCCAAAACTTTAAGATCGAAAGCTTAATAATAAAACTGGAAGTGAGGAAACTTCACAAAGTATAATATTACTTTCGCATCACTCCTTTCACTTGCAAATCTCCACAGTGGTAATTTATTCTGAATTATTAATCACGAGCCCGCAACCATACATTTGTAAATCAAAATTCATTCGATATTAAAATTGAATCAATCATTACTTAAAAGGAAACACTGCGTTATTTGATCCATACAAATGTTTTCCCCCTTTTTCCTCCCAGGAATAAGATACTAGAGTAATCGAAGTAAAATATGTTTGTTACTCAAGGCCTTGGGTAATTTTTACTGAGCAAAAATTTTGCCGAAAGACATAATTATATGGTTATCCGTATAATTAACTAATTAAGTAACACTGTATAATTTAAATGATTGAATTAAATAATTTTTAAAACCTGTAAAAATGTTAAGCCTCCGATCCCACAGCAAAGTTCTGCGACCGGAGTTCTTCGTGCGTTCTCCTTGACCACCGCGGTCACTGTGTGCAATGTTAAAATTGCTGCATAGTGAACGCGGAACGCAAAACTCTGAACGCAGTACTCTAGACAGCTTGCTGTAGGATCGATGCCTAACGAAATAGATTTAAATATTATTTGTTATAGTTATTACGTCTATAGTATACCAATTGTACCTACTCTATTCCTATTTATTTCCATAATCTTCGTGGAAGGTTCAACCTACATCCAGTAGTACGGGGGGCCATCGATAGATGTCGCCATCAAAAACCTCCATTGAACTGGATGCACTCAACAAAATTGGAAGTCTAAACAACGTCAGGTGAAACAAAAAATCAATCCTCTTAATAAAAGTTCGTATTGCGGCCGCTTATGCCACGGAAATAAAGAAATCATGCACATTTAATAAATTAATCGAGAAAGGATGAGGAAGAATATTCTTCGCTACTTGCTCCTATTAAGAGAACTCCAGTGAAACTGCAATTAAACATGTGGAAATTTGGATGTTTCTGACTCTGAAATCATGCATGGTTTTGGATCGAACTTAAAATTATATCATAAATATGTTTTTTTATCAGTGAAGTTATTCTATAACCGTATATCTTATTCTACTTGTCCTATCTATAAAACACTAGATCTATGTAGAGCTAACAATGAAAACAATGCACGCCTCGCCTCTTATAATTAAATACCTGACGTTTGGTCTATGATGGAATTGCGGCAGATATTTATTTGGTCAGAGTAAACGCTAGAATACCAGATATTTCTTTATTTCTGTGAGCAATAATGAGTTTTCTTCTACGTGCTAGTACTAATAAAATAATTTTTGATACTAGTGCCGCCCCGTTGTTTCACCCGCGTTCCCGAGGGCTATCTTGTTTTCCCGAAATAAAAATTATCATAAAACAGGTGGAGATTTCGAGATGGCATATTTTCGAAACCCATGTTGGGTAAGTCATGCTGAACAACTTTTACTATGGGACCAATAGTGAATTCTCAATTTTGTTTTTAACTTTTCGTACAAAATGTTAACCTTGCTCGATGATAATGTATAAAACGTTAAAAAAAAATGTGAATTCGGTGTTTGTCCCTTAGTAAAAGTTGTTCAGCATGACTAATCTAGCATAGGTTTCGAAAATATGCAATCTCGAAATCTCCACCCAGTATATTAATGCCGAACATTCTATCTGTGTGTCAAATTTCATCTAAATCTATTAAGTGGTTTTTCCGTGAAAGAGTGTCAAACATCTTCACATGCTCACATCCATACAGACTTTCAGATTTATACGATTAGTAGGAAGTAAGATCCGAACCCACGACCCTTAGTCTCGGTATCCTTCGTCACTACCACTGAGTAAAAAGGGGTTTTAGGCTTTGTGTACTTACCACATTATCACTTATGGTGAGATTACGGTCAAACACAGGCTTATACCAAGTAAAAAGAAAACAGAAAATAACTTGTAAAAGTTACCATATAATTTATAATTTAATTGGTAAGGTATTTATGTCGTGTTTTATATTTTGACACAAACGTTCCGCTATCTGCGTCTTTGAGTGTTAAACCAACTTAATACTCAAAGGTCTGCGTCCAACTCACCTCTCTTCATTAAAACCTCAATCATGATGCTCTATAATTAAAGTCTACTATCAAGCGGCTCGAAAATCAATTTAGAATCTAGGTTACTCACATGATGATTGGCATTTAAATTAAATTATTGGCATTCAATTTGTAATTATCAGTTCTCCATTGATAGCTTAGAATAATTAGTTGCTGAAAGGTTTAATTTAAATACTCACACACTGACTTACTTATATAGACAATGCACAGCCTGAATCAGTTGTCTTAAGACTTCTTAATATATTAAGTTAACATTAAGAAAGAATTCCTCAAAATTCAATCTCTAAAGATTGCTGGAGGAGGATATCTGGAGGAGCAAGTTAGTTTACAACGCACAATCTTTAACCGAATAATTGCTACTTTAGATTTAAAAGAGAAATTGCTGAGTTTAAGCCGGCTCTTCTCAGCAAATGCAACCTTCCAAACCAAAGCCAGACGATTCAGTGTCAAGGTCTATTTTACTAAATAATTTTGAATCCTAACTAATATCCTATCCTATCCTATCCTATCCTAACTATTATAAATGCGAAAGTGAGTTTGTTTGTTTATTTGTTTGTTTGTTTGTTACGCCTTCACGCCTCAACTACTCAACGGATCATCATGAAATTTGGCATGCAGATAGCCTATGGTATGGAGAAGGACATAGACATACTTTTTATCCCGGGAACGCGGGTGAAACCGCGGCGGATAGCTAGTAATATTATAAATGCGAAAGTGAGTTTGTTTGTTACGCCTTCACGCCTCAACTACTCAACGGATCATCATGAAATTTGAGATGCAGATAGCCTATGGTATGGAGAAGAACATAGCCTACTTTTTATCCCAGGAACGCGGGTGAAACCGCGCGGGACAGCTAGTTTTTTATGAACCAATATATACACTGATTTACATCAGAGTTTAATAGGTTACCTAAACACAGTTTACTAAATAGTTACTACGTAAACCTAACTAACTGAAAAAAAACGTTTGCGTTAAAAAAGTTCCAACTTTTACCGGTAAAAGTGTTCAATAAATATAAGTGTATCGTACAGATAATGTACAACAATTTAAATGTAGTCAAGAAGTCATTCAGTGCCAAATGAGCCGTGGATCTAGACGATCAACTTTTACAAGTTTTGTTTTGCAAAAGAGTAAAGTTTCGCTGCAGTGGACGGGAGACGACAAAACTATGGACGGTTTAGGATAAAAGGGAATTTATTGAGATTGATGCGTCTTGTGTTTTGTGGTGTATGGAAATTTTAGATACATTTAGTATTGCTATATTTTGTGATGGGCGGTTTTGCATCCACATGTCTGTTTGTTTTGTGTTTAAGGGTAAATATACAAGCGCGAAGCGTGAATTGCTCGTGGTGTAGCATGATAAGCCGGTCTTAATCGTTCGGCAAAGTTAAGCATCCACCGATGAGGCTGGTACCTGGATGGGTGACCGCCTAGTGGTATATCAACTACCACTACACTACTATCATCTAAACTATCACTAAATTGTGGTGGTTGGTCGCTAAGCTAGTTAGAGGCTTCACAGACAGCTTGAAAACTCCAACAGTAGGTTGACTAACAGCCTACTTCCACCGATCCGCAGTGGGCAAGCGTAGTGGAGTATCTGCCCATTCCCTTTCACCCTTATATTGTGAAAGGAGGCCTGTGCTCAGCAGTAGGTTATAACTGATGATGCTGATGATGATCTTTATAATTATGTATTTACTAACTGGTAGTATATCCGTTATCTGTTTTCTATAGTACTAGCTCTAGATAAGAGAGAATTAGATAACAGTGTAGAAAACCGACTCTATTTATATATCCTCTAGACACTCGTTCTCAGATTAATCAAGAAATCTTAGGTAAAATAAAGCCACAAACATAAAATTTGTCAGATAAGTTTCTTATAGGATGTAAGTAAGACTTAAAGAAAGAAAGAAAGAAAAAAATACATTTATTTTCCACCAGAACGCACAGAATACAAAAAATAGGTACATACAAAAAAAAAAACAATAATATTGAAAAATAAAGAAGGGATTCTTCTAAATTCAAACCTATAAGGGGTTATAATAGGGGTAACTAGTCTACTTATAAAGTGATTTATTCAAATTAAACGTACATTTGCATGTGAGTGTTTCGCAAACAACAAACTGTATCTGTATTGCGATCAAAGTCGGCTAATAGAGCCCGTAGATAGGGCACGGTGCAAAATTGAATACGTCCCAGGCCAATCTCCGCGATAGATGCACTGATATGGCACAAGTTATGGACGATAGCGAATTAAAGTAACAAAAAATACAGCTTTTATTAAAGGTTTAAATAACCAAAATAAGTTACCATAAAGTAGAGCAAAAATTCAAAAAAATTACAAAGATATTATACAATTTTATAAAAAATTAAAAATGTATAAATATTAAAAAAATTAAAAATCAAACAAAAGATAAAAGTAATAAATAAAAGCAGAGACAAAAAGGTCTAGTGCTCAGCCATGGCTGTGGATAGGCATATCGTACAACCGCTGATATTCTGCACTAGCCTGACATTAAATAATGAGTCTGCAGATATACAATATTGAAATAATTTAAAATAAAATTAAATTAATAAACCACAAGTAATGAAATCCCAAACTAGGTCATAGATTGCTTTGAGATAAGCCAGTTGTAGCATTTGACGCGGAAGCTAGACGTCAGTGGCAAGTTGCGTACTGGTGGTGGAATTTCGTTCCACTAAATATTTCAGCAATTATGTTTTTTCAATGAAATGAAATGAATTTGCTCGAAACATGGTTGATAAGTTCTTAAATATTAATTAATGTTTCACGTATTTCGTCACAGTTTATGAGGTGCAAATATAGGTACTATTATAATAACATACAATCTAAACAAGTTACATAAATGAAAATGAAAATAAAATAAAATTAATTCAAATAATTGGCAAGATGTCACAATTTTGATTGTATGAGTAATTATTAAAAACGTAAGTACGAGTAATACTTTAGTGTTTTGAAAATTAGTATTTTCCGGGTTATCTTGTTATTATCAAAATGTAAAACAACTTATTTGACATGTTCAAAAGTGTAGTTTATGTCAAAACTTATGTAACATAATAGGATGTGAAAAGTAAAATCTAATTCAAAGTCGAAGCCATTTTTCAATTTAATTTGGTTTCGGGCACCTATGTAGGTCAAAACTATTGAAATTACCACCAGTTCGAAAGTCGGCCTTCAACTGAGAAGAACCGGCAAGAACCTTAGCAAGGTTATATATACTTCACAACATAAAGTTATTTGGCTGCGGTATTCTGTAAGGTGAAGGTACCCAGTTGAGCTACTCTGTGAGCGAATACCGATCTTAAAATTGAATGAAAAATACTCCCAATACAGGCCTTTATAAAAGTACATCGCTTTTCACATGTACCACTCAAGCGAATGTAAACTGTAATAGTGAAGCTCGGATCGGTCCGATAATGTGTATTTCTAACGGCTAAAACGTGTTTGCCTTTTTAATGGTACGAGTCCGTCGGCACGTGAATAGGATAGCTTTATTCCAAAAGGTCAGTTCATTCCATAAAGTAACTATTTATGTAATAAAAGTAACTGACTTGAAAATGTCTGTAGGATTTAGACATGTGTGTAAATACTGATAGATACTGTAAATGTTTGAATTATTTTTCTCTCCCTTTTATTTCTGATCTAGTACCTGCGTTCGCGGGATAAAATGTATCTTTTGTCCCTCTCCATGCTATAGGCTATCAACATGCGAAATTTCACGATAATCCGTTTATTAGTAGGCGTGAAGGTGTAAGAAACAAACAAACAAACTCACTTTCGAATTTATAATATTAATCATATAGATAGGATAGTTAGGATTAGGATATAACGTGTGAAAATGGATTAATAATATCATTGATATGCATATTATAATAACCGTTTATAGGGCATACGAATGAAACAAATGCTTCTGTATATCTATTGTCAAACACTGCAGATTTTGCATTATTACTTCAATAATAAATATATATTGTTACGAATAAAGTGCTACCTAGTACATCTATGTTTTCAGTAAATTAATATCCTGGCACATTCTTCTAACACGGCTGTCAGATCCCAATTAAAGCATGTCTCAGGATATAAATATATGTTCATGCACACAGAGCTATAATTACTGTGTTCTTTAACAAATAATGAATTCAAATTCAAATTCAAAATCATTTATTCAAATAGACCTTCGCAGGCACTTATCAAAAGTCTGTCTGTAATACCGGTTCGGAAGGTTGCATTTGCTGAGAAGGGCCGGCAATAAACTCAGCAATTACTCTTTTCAAAACAAGCTTAGATTCATTACATAATATTTACATTCTAATCGCACTGAAAACAATTGCGTGCCTCGGCGAGGCGGTAAAATTACAAAGAAGACTGAATAAATATTAAATAAGTAAATAAATAGCAAACTTAAGCATACCAGCCCCCACAAGCAGCACCTGTTCACAAGTATGACGCGTGTGGCAGCCATCGCCCTCCTCGCCATATTGGCGGGAAGTGAGACGAATGAATGATGAAATATGAATTTTATCAGGCTTGGAGATTTTTTATTAATCTATATTTTTTATGATTTCCATACAATTCCAATCGAACTTTTTCTAAAATCGAAAGAACAACATATTCATGAAACATAATTAGGTACATAACCAAGCAATTCCTATTCTTATTCCCATAATTATGTCTTAACAGCTTTCTGCCTATTGAATGGTTCCCAACTCACTCTCAAAGCTGAAGCATCATTGTATTGAAGTGTCGTTGGAATGCGCCCGGAGGCATAAACATTTTTACACAACCACCTAACGCAGACCTGTCCCTCCTCTCCTCGTCTTCTTTGACAAGGTGTGACGGGGGTAATTGTCAGGGATATGGGAGGTCATATGGGATGGTTGCCGTAAACAGTATTGGCGTAGAGGCGCCATAGTTCTTTATGGAGACGACGACGGTGCGTGAGGCGCCTGCACGGCGTCAGACTATGACGTCACTAAGTACTGACGGCTAATTGTTGGCCGTTTAACTTTACTTGTATTGGAAGGCGTTATATAATTGGAGCTTGCAATTTTTTGTGCAATTTCATTGAAACAAGTGTTTTTTTACAAAGCATTGATTTTAGTCTCAGTGATGGTGAAAGCCATACCATGCTCAGAAAGCAACTCAAGAACAACTATTTCATCATCATCAGCCCATAATTTCCCACTGCTGAGCACAGGCCTCCTTTCGCAAATGAGGGTGAAAGGGACTGGGCGATACTCCACCACGCGTGCCCACTGCGGATTGGTGAAGGTAGTGGTCAACCTACTGTTGGAATTTTTCAAGCCGCCTACGAGGCATCCAACTAGCTTAACGACTATCACAATTAAGTGATAACCGGGACGGTTTTACGTGCCTTCCGAAGCACGGAAACGCTCTATTTGAAATACCACTAGGCGGTCACCCATCCAGGTACCGACCAAGACAGACGTAGCTTAACTTTGCCGATCAATTAAGAATAATTCATGCTACACCACGAGCGCTTCAACAACTATTTACCTACCACAAACGAGAGGTACTGAAAAAAAAACATATGCCTATTTAATTAGTACAGCAAAAGATGGGGCATATGTTACCAGGCTGACGATGCAACCTTATATCCTCTTCCCACCACAGTCGATTCAGTTGGATGTAGGGTTTCGTTCCCGGTTCCCGGGAATCGGGAATTCCCGGGAAATACTTCGTTCCCGAAGTCGGGATTTTTTTTGCGATTTCCCGGGAATTCCCGGGAATTTCTTTATGAGATTGAATGCTCTAAAACACTGCAAATATTGGTCAAAATTAACGAAAAACCTTTGAAACACAAAGATGTTGCATACGTACTTAAAACAAATTCCGATATCCACTGAAACCGAACGAACTGAACTACAAGCTTATGAAAAATCGCTGAAAGGAACTGTAGAAAGTGTGTATTTGTAGACATAACGTTTTTTTCTTAGAAATATTTCAAGTTCTCCGAAAATACACATAAAAACATGTTTGTTTGTAACCTATCAAAAGTCAAGTAAAATACGTAATTTAATTACTTATTTGTGTCTCAACACAAACAAAAGTAAAAAATTAAAAATAATCATATCAAACTACAGGTCATACATAGTTACTATGGGTAGTTTCTAAACTGCCGATTGTAGTGAAAATTGAAGAAAATGAAAGTTACATACATTTTTTTTTTTTTTAATATATATCTTAATATATATTATTAAATATCTTTTGGAGATAAAGCTTATCAGCGCTTTTGTATTAAAAAATATAAATATTGCCGAAAATATTATTTTAAATAATAAGTTATATAATATTTTTACCGACCAAAAGTCAAGTAAAACACATCATCGTCATTATATCAGCCTAAGGATGTCCGCTGCTGAACAAATACCTCCCCTATTAACTTCCACTTGAACGATATTGGGCCGCTTGCATCCAGCGGCGCCCAGCGACTCGACTTGGTCGTCGATCCGTCTGGTGGGAGGTCATCCCTAATGGCGCTTTCCTGTACGTGGTCGCCACTCGCGTCGTCTTCGAGCGATGTGGCCTGCCCATTGCTATCACATCAGCTTACTATCACTACGAGCTATATCGGTAATTTTTGTTCTCCTACGAATGTCGTCGTTTCCCTGTCTCGTAGAGAAATTCCGAGCATAGTTCATTCCTTGTGAATTAGTAAATTCTTTTTTCAACACATGCTCGTAATTTGACATTTCTTGCACCGTTTTTAGTTACATAATGTAGCTTATGACGTACTAGTGCTTTTTAATTTACATTACCGCACAGTTTTATGATAGGTATAATCCCGATTATGTTAAGTTTGTAACTCAATGCTATTGTGCGTAGGCGAAGCATTCTTAATTTAAACGGTTAAAACAGTTTTGCTGTCAAAAAAGAACTTGCGTGCCATTATTTGTTTTGTTGACGTTCTCATTGACTATTATCAAAAAATCTAGTTAAAAAAATACAAGTTTGTTTTTTTCCTCAGAAGTGTGTCGAAAAACGTCGTATGACATCATTACACTCTCGGGTTCCTTTGCTTAATAGGTACCGTTACCAACTTTGCACACGTCTCATAATGCACTATTATTTACTTCTGAGACAAATAAATTGCAAATTTAATTAAATTACGTGGTTTACTTGACTTTATATATGTTAAAATAACAAAACTAAAACTTTTTAAAATTTCCCGGGAATCGGGAATTCCCGGGAAGTCATTTTTTTCATTCCCGGGTCCCGGGAAAGGAAAAAGGTCGGGAAAAACGAAACCCTAGTTGGATGCTTTTATTGAAATTTTGAATGAGATTAGTTTCATATTACGAGTTCCTAATACTTCTAAATACGTCAAGATAGTTCTCCAAGAGCGTTAATAGATTCCCAATGTCTCTTGTATTAAAACTTACCAAAGGTGGTGGTGATCACTGGGCCTTCTTGTAAATTATGGGACATAAAATATATATACAACTCTGCACAGACCACAGCTCACAGCAATTATTTCATTAAATAAGTAACCTTGCAGAGTTTTTTTCAGGGTCTTTTGTAAATTTAGTTCGGTGAAGTCCAAATCAGTGGTAACATCTATGGCAAATTTCATAAGTGCCACTTTTAGAACTTACATGACTCTGGCGTGACATTCTGATGCAAATTTTATAGATCTACAATTGAAAATGTAAATACTCGATATTCCCTAAACAACATTACAATTTAAAAAAAAACTATTCACAGCGAGTTGCATACGAGTTGGAAATTCCTCTGACACGCGCCCACCTTGCCCAAGTGTTGCCCAACTTTTGTCCAACTTTGACAGAAGTTTATTGAGTGTTCGCCAGTTGCCTACTTCCTATGCCAGACTTGGCCCGTCTATGGAATTGCCAAGTTTATATGGCTGTTAACTTGTATGAGACACATTGTATATGGCAGGTCTTGGCAATTGTCAGATTATGTACGTTTAAAAAAAGTTGTAGGTAATCTGGCCGGCTGCTTGAACGATATTATGATAAGTTATCCATTTAGCTGGTTTATCGCAGATAACAGCACTATTAATTTGACTGATATAACGCGTGACTGGTCTATGACAGGAGTGCTGAGGGAGACGGTTTCCTCACGATGTTTTCCTTCACCGAAAGCTCAAGCTTATTGTAGGATCGAACCCGGGACCTTCGTCTCAGTATCTGACAGCACCACTATCTGAGCTATCATTGCCTTAAAAAAACCGGAAGGTAAACCTTTATTTTATTTCTTAGTTAACATTTTCTTTCAATTCGAAACAAACAAGAAAATCGAGTTAAAAGTAATTGTCGTTATGCATGAAAATAAAGGTGACGTGAGAAGTAAGCCGCTCTTTTTCTGATCTTTTGCATACAATTTGCATCTCTATTTCTATAGCAATAGAATTGTATTTTTAAGATAGGTAGATCGTTGCGTTCATTCGCTCAAAGAGCAGTTCGATTGGGAAAGTATACTCCACCTTACAGAATACCGCAGGCAAATAACTTTATGTTGTGTTCCTGCGCGTGAGTAAAGTCGCCAGTGCTCATTGGGGAGGGGGAAAGGGTCGGGAACGCGTGAGTGATACCCCGTGTGTTGGAAGCATCGAGGAAAAATTCCTTAGAGTGGTATACCGATCTTGATTTTGCCAATCACAGCGCATGTGTCCTTGTCTTAGCCAATGAGAGCGAATTGTCGATGGTGGAAAATTGGCGGAATAGATTGCAAGCAAAATCGACGTCATTACGCTTTTTTGGGTTAATTGTTCGATGGTTGCAAGCGACCATACGGTAACCGCTTACCATCAAGCGGGCCGTCCGCTTGTTTACAAACTTCGTCGTATAAAAAATGGAATAGGAATCAAACAAGACGATTATTTAAATGTAGCATATTACCGTTCTCTATGATTATCGCGTTGCTTGCTAGTCAGTAATTCACATAATACTTAGTTTTAGATTAATTAATATTCCAACATTTTAAATGTAAAACATGAGTAAACTCCGCTCGCCTAAAAGTAAACAGAACTTTTCTTGAGAACTCCCACAGCGAGCCGTCTAGTTTTCTTTGCTCAGAGTTTTACGTGGATTCTCCTTGACCGCAGCGGTCACTGCAATGATCAAAAGCGCCGCATAGATTACAGTGAACGCGGAATGCAGAACTCTGACCGCAGAACTGTAGACCGCTCGCTATGGGTTCGGCGCCTAAGATTAATATGCCGATACCGGTTGTCTCAATTCCCTTCAGTGCCAAAACAGATTGTCACTCAGAGGATGTGATTGCAGACCGAAAACTGATGACAATCACCTTACTATGAGACATTACATGAAAATCTGTCATGACCTCTGTGCATTCCAGCAGCTGATATTAGGAGCCATTTCTCTTTTAAGCTTTGTGTATAGCCCATCTAAAAAATATTCCTGATAAATGGGTGGTAATTTTAGTAGCTTTAACCTTCATACAGGAAGTCCCCGAGGACCCCTAAATTTAATAAATGGCTTTGATTTTGACTTTACAATAGATGTTACCACACATGTTACTGATATTTGTACTACTGTAATAAATTGAAAACTGTTTTACAAAAAACTTAAACCGACTTCAAAGTACACTAAGAAGTAATCAAATCCTGATCTGATGACAATGGGACCAAACGGGAAGTGTACCCTTCCAAACAAAAAAAGAATTTTCCAAATCGGTTAATAAAGGACGGAGTTATGAGGTAGCAAGCAAAAATAAAAAAAATACAACTGAATTGAGAACCTCCTCATTTTTAACCGACTTAAAAAAAAGGAGGAGGTTCTCAATTCGGTTGTATGTTTTTTTTTTTTTTATGTTTGTTACCTCATAACTCTGTCATTTATGTACCGATTAGGAAAATTCTTGTCATCAGATCAGGATTTGATTACTTCTTCGTGTACCTACTTTGAAGTCGGTTTAAGTTTTTTGTAAAACAGTCCAATTATTTTGAAGTCGGTTTTAAAAATAAAGAAACCTATAAAAACCAAAAGTATTCGGAAGAAACCGCCATTACCATTATACCATTTGTAATAATGGTATTGCTAACGTAGAACTTCATTTAAAGTAACGATACCTCCACATGCCAAGTTCCAATAGTCGGAGTATTTCGGGTCAAGCATGACCTTGATTGCCTGTCTACCAACCCTTCGGAGCAAAAGTAAGTTATTAAACATTCCGACGGTACATAAAAGTGTTTGCGAAGTCGGTGATACGACTCGTAGCGGTATATAGGTATAAAAGAAACTTATTATTTTGTGTTACCTACCAAATATTTATTTTAATTATATATTTTTTTCACTTCCCATGGTGAGATTGCGTGACAGGCCTATAAACAGTAAACAATTTGTAGTTTTAAAAAATTGTTTCATATTTTTTTTTTAAGGTTTCTTCGTATATTGTTTTTTGTGTAGTTACCTTTACGTTATTAGAAAATACAATTTAAAACTTTGTGTAGTTACCAAAAAAATCCTGAGATGTTCGTCTCATACGGCTATCTAATTATAACCCCATAACTTGTACTATGTAGACCAAAAAACTGATAAACTACGTATACTACTTGTAAAATAAAGATTTCCTGAATGGGAATGGAACTAGGAAAGTAATCAATCTAAAGTCCAAACTAACCACCATATAATATCAATTAACTATATAAACAGATAAAAAACAAAGAAACTCTACCGACTACACATTAATTAAAACAAAAATGTTGCGTCAAACTTACAAAAACATTGCATGAGACAACACGCTTACTTAAATTAAGTACCTCCTCTTCAAGCCACTTAATAACTTCACAAAAAGGTTCGCCAAAAACAAGACCACATTAAAAATAAACATACAAAAAACAAACGTGTATTTAACAGTGAAACCGCGATCCGGCTCGTGTAGTCACGGCAGTAACTTTGTTTCGGTAGACGGAACCCTCTTACTGTGTAGTAGGTACTACTGCTGCCAAAATTTCAGCCTAGCCACTATCTGGGAGACCGCACTCCCTCGGCGCGATTTATAACGAAACTTGTTGGCAAGCCTACCTAAATTCAACCTGCTCACGTATTAGCCCCGTATATTGTGTACAGATATAAAAGTACTCAAAACTTGGCTTTGGTGCCAGTTTTTTTACGTTTTTGTAGACTTAATTTTGTGTGATTTAATTTTAAACGATATTATGAAACAGCGTTCCCTAAATGGTTCATTTAAACGGGTTTATGCTATAAAATGTATAGAATAATTTTAAGTATTTTTATAATCAAACATATTAATCCTAACGCATTTATAATATTACTTAGGATTAGAATGTCTGTTTGTTTGTTACGCCATCACGCCTCAACTACTCAACGGATCGTCATGAAATTTGGCATGAAGATAGCCTATTGTATGGAGAAGGAAATAGGCTACTTTTAATCCTGGAAACGCGGGTGAAACTGCGGGGGACAGCTAGTTTATAATATAAGTTAGGATAAGGATGTTTGTTTGTTACGCCTTCACGCCTCAACTACTCAACGGATCATCATGAAATTTGCCATGCAGATAGCCAGTATGGAGAAGGACATAGGCGACTGTTTTTTATCCTGGGAACGCGGGTGAATCCGCGGGGGACAGCTAGTAAATGTTATAAAGCAAAGTAATGAAACACACCGTAGATCCTGCGTAGCAGATGTGCTACGGCCACGGCTACGAACGAGCTACGGTGACGAATTTTAATTTGCGCAAAATAATTGCGATCGTAAACGGAAAGAGGGAAATTTTATACTGGTTTTATTTTACCTTACATCAGCGTATTACAAAAAGATATCTTTAAAAAATATATAAAATCAGTTTTAAATGAACTTTTTTTCACACTTCAAAAAACATTGGACAACTTTACTCGCGTCAATACTAAATTGTAGCACCAAAGAGATTTCATGATCATTTTGCTAAAGAATAAACTAATTTTACATGCGAAAATTTTTGTGTTTGTCTATGCTTTTTACTACTTAGCTCAGTAACGGTTAACTGGATTTAGATGAACATGGTGCATAGATATATAAATCGCAAAAAAAATTACTGCTTTTGATACAAAAGGTCTCTCTCTCGTTCTCTCGGTCTCAGCAAAAATGTATGAAAAGCTGTAGTTTTTTTTTGTGATATCGAATTTGGTCTCATAGTAAAAGTTGATCGTATACATGAGTATTTAACGTTTTTTTAAGAGAGGTAGGGCATAACGGGCTGTCCCGTTCGAGGAGTAGCCCGACTGGGGAAGTACCTCCACCTTACAGAAGATCGCAGCCAAATAACGCGGCTTTAATGTGGTGTTGTGTTCCTGCGGTGAGTAAGGTCGCCAGAGCTCCATGAGGAGGCGCTGTGCTGGCAGTGTGGGGACCAGCGGTGTCGCACCACCGTTGTGTTGTGCAGGCGCGGCATGTTGTTGCGGCGGTCAGGGAGACCCGGTGAAACAGCTGCCCGCTGGCTGCCCGCAGGTTGTAGGGGTCCTGAGCCCAGGGATTACTTAATCTCCGCCCTGGGAGGCTGACCCGCCGCCTCGCGCATAATCCATGGTATAGTTGGTCGTGCCGGAGGAGGAGACCGGAGTGGACCCGGCCGACTGTATCATGGGGGGACCGGGGGCCCTTCCGGCTGCCGCACCAACAAACCGCATCACCTGTCCACCACTCTCGGCGAATAACACTGCACTTTGTCTCTTTCGCTGCTGGCACTGCGATTCCTCTTAATCTCTCATCATTCTCTTTTTAATGCCACGGAAAAAGAAAAAAAGAAATAGTTCTTCAGCGGCCTCCCCGTCCACAATTTCTGTGGACTTTTGCAACATCAGGGGTCTTCACGCTAATATCAATGCAGTCCACCAACATCTTGAGACTGCACAGCCGACCCTGCTATTTCTAACGGAGACGCAAATATCCTGCCCTGATGATACATCGTATTTACACTACCCCGGGTACAAGCTGGAGCACAATTTTGTGCGCCGTGCCGGGGTATGTATGTACGTCAGGGAGGATATTTGCTGTCGCCGTCTCCGTGGCCTAGAAGACCGGGACCTGTCGATTTTGTGGGCGCGCGTAGATCACGGTGGCCACACCAAAGTTTACGCGTGCCTTTACAGGTCCCACAGCGGTGACGCGGACACAATCCGGTTATTTGAGCACCTGCAATTGACGACTGACAAAGTACTAGAGCAGTACCCCTCCGCGGAGTTAGCGATTTTAGGAGATTTCAACGCTCACCACGTTGAGTGGCTTGGTTCTCGGTCCACTGACTTCGCGGGGAGGACTGCTCACGACTTTGCCCTGGCCTATGGCTTCTCACAACTGGTTGTTTCTCCTACGAGAATCCCAGATATTGAGAGCCATACTAGTTCCTTACTGGACCTTCTGCTGACTACGCGACCGGAAAACTATGCAGTGACAGTGGATGCGCCACTTGGGTCATCGGACCACTGTCTCGTCCGGACGCAAGTGCCATGCGTCCGACATGATCCGCCCCGGCCTCCCGGAAGGCGACGTGTATGGCACTACAAGTCAGCAGATTGGGATGGATTGCGAGATTTCTACGCATCGTACCCGTGGAGACAGCTTTGCTTCGCATCAGATGATCCTGACACCTGTGCAGCTGCCGTCGCTGAGGCGATATTGGCGGGAATGGAATGTTATATCCCAAACCCGCTAGTGGCTGCAGGGGTGAAGAAGAGACCGTGGTTTAATCGGCCCTGCAAAGATGCTAGACATAATAAGCAAACTTTGTATGAGGCTTGGACCACGGCCCGAACTGATCAGGACCCTAACATCTCTGATGCGAAACGCAAATTTAACGCTGCCTCGAGGTTCAGTAAGCGAATGATCGCCAAGGCGAAGTTTGATTTCGTCGGCAGGTTTGGTGAGAGACTGACTAGCCTTCCCTCTGGAAGTCGCGCTTTCTGGTCTCTTGCCAAAGCTGCTGAAGGAAACTTTTGCCAGTCGTCCTTGCCACCCCTCCGTAAGCCGGACGGAAACTTGGCCCATAGTGCAAAGGAGAAAGCTGATCTTTTGGGCTATCTCTTTGCCTCGAACTCGACTTTGGATGACGGGGGCGCCACACCGCCTACCATCCCGCAGTGTGTTAGCTCCATGCCGGAGATAAGCATTACCCAACGGGAGGTCCGGCGGGAACTGCTTTCTCTGGACATCCATAAGTCGAGTGGGCCAGACGGCATACCGGCAGTGGTGCTGAAGCGGTGTGCTCCTGAATTGTGTCCAGTATTGACGCGTCTTTTTGCACTTTCCTACACCAAAAAGGAAGTCCCGTCTTCGTGGAAGACTGCCCACGTGCACCCAGTGCCCAAAAAGGGCGACAGATCAGACCCGACGAATTACAGGCCTATCGCCATCACCTCCCTTCTCTCCAAAGTCATGGAGCGTGTGATCAACACGCAGCTTTTGAGATACCTGGAGGATCACGAGTTGTTGAGCGACCGACAATATGGCTTCCGCCACAGTCGCTCAGCTGGTGACCTCCTTGTGTATCTCACGCACCGTTGGTCACTCGCCATCGAGAGTCAAGGTGAGGCATTGGCAGTGAGCCTAGATGTGGCGAAGGCGTTCGATCGGGTCTGGCACAGGGGTCTTCTAACGAAGTTACCATCATACGGGCTTCCCGAGGGATTATGCAAATGGATTGCCAGCTTTCTGTCCAGCAGATGCATAAGAGCCGTCGTCGACGGTAGCTGCTCCGATAGCATGGACATAAATGCTGGCGTTCCGCAAGGCTCTGTGCTGTCCCCAACACTGTTCCTACTGCATATCAATGATATGCTGTCTATTGACGGCATTCATTGCTATGCAGACGACAGTACAGGGGACACCCATTACACGGGCCGTGCAAATATCCCTCGTTCCGAGGTTGAGGAAAGCCGCGAACGGCTGGTGTCTGAAATCGAGAGTACACTGACTAGTGTCTCCGATTGGGGTCGACTAAACCTAGTCCATTTTAACCCCACTAAGACCCAAGCCTGCGCGTTCACCGCTAAGAAAACCCCATGGTCTGTGGCTCCACAATTCCAGAACACTTCCTTGAACTTCAGTCAAAGCATCGGGATCCTTGGCGTCGACATTTCCAGCGACGTGCTGTTCCGAAGTCACTTGGAAGACAAGGTGAAGCTGGCATCCAAAAAGCTTGGAGTGCTCAACAGAGCGAGGCAGTACTTCACATCAGGGCAAAGACTGCAACTTTACAAGTCGCAGGTCCGGCCGCATATGGAGTACTGTTGTCATCTATGGGCGGGAGCACCTGGATACCAGCTTGGGCCTTTAGACTCGGTTCAGCGACGTGCCATCAGAATTGTTGACGATCCCGAGCTCACAAGCGGTTTAGAGCCCCTCAGTCTGAGGAGAGACTTTGCCTCCTTATGTGTGTTCTACCGCTTGTACAACGGAGAGTGTTCTAAGGAATTGTTCGAGTTGTTGCCCACGGCTACCTTCCACCATCGCAACTCACGCCATCGACGGGGAATCCATCCTCACACATTGAAACCAGAATTGTTTCGAACTGTGCGGGCTCAAAGGAGCTTTCTTCCGCGGACGCTCAGGTTGTGGAATGAGCTCCCCGCCGTGGTTTTCCCAATGGAGTACAGCATGGGGTTCTTCAAAAAGGGCGTGAAGAGATTTCTTCAGGGTCGGCAGCGCGCGAGTGATACCCCTGGTGTTGCAAGCGTCCATAGGCTACGGTAACTGCTTACCATCAGGCGGGCCGTATGCTTGTTTGCCGCCTTAGTGGTATAAAAAAAAAAAAAAAAAAAAAAAATTTTATGTCGTATGTCGTATCCACCCCGTATAATACAAATCACAAAAATATGGTGTCTCTCTCATTTCTACACAACATTTTACTAATTAACTTTATAATTAGATTTATTTGCGTCTGAGGAGAATAAAATTAACATTCAAATGAACGTCCAACAAAAGAACTAAAGATAAGAATGAATGGAACGAAGCTGAAAGTCGTTGTAAAGTTGGCAATGGACGAACTACATTAGTCACTGAACCGATAACACATGGAATAAATGGTAACTCCTTAAGTGACTACCGGCGTGTGTGTAAACGTGGCTTTAGAAACGAAAATTGTCCCCTTGGCTTGAGTTCGACTATAATTTTACTGTGATAGTTTAGTTAGATGATGTAAACAGCCTTCAATGACCTTTCTTCTCAATCTTAGCACGGTGTTTTTTAACATTAAATTCACTCAACTCAAAGGTAGTAAAAGAAGAATTGAGACCCAAGTTTATTTTTACTGTGTAGGCCTGTGTTTGACCACAATCTCACCATGGTAAGTGATGATGTGGCCGAAGGTGGTAAGCACACAAAGCCTAGAAGGAACTGGCTCTCAAGTGCAGCTGTCGGAACACACCGATAGGTGCTTGGCGACAGATTTTCAACTTGTGGGTGGTAGCCAGCCAGATGGGTACTACAAAGTACCCTACCACAGTGCTATGGTTTCCTCACGATGTTTTCCTTCACCGAAAGCTCAAGCTCATTGTAGGATTCGAACCCGGGACCTTCGTCTCGGTATCCGACGTCACTACCACTGAGCTATCATCGCCTTAAAAGGTAAGGTAAGGTACTTTGTAGTAACCATTTGGCGGACTACCACCATGGTGAGATTGCGGTCAAACACAGGCCTACACAGTAAAAATAAACTTGGGTCTCAATTCTTCTTTTACTACCTTTGAGTTGAGTGAATGTAATGTTGCTTATTTACTATATTAAAAAGTAGTATGTACGTAATACCTTTTACAAATAGATTCCATGCTACGCGAATCGAGCACGAGCCGAGCCACGAACGAACAGAATTCCTTCGAGGCTCGCAAGTCCGTCCACGCTACACAACCAATGAACGAATCCTGTTCGTTCGAGGCTCGCTTCGCGTAGAATAGACGCACCATTGAGTTACAGATTCACGACTTTCTGAAAGTATTTTTTAAGTCGTCGTAATTTTTAGTCTTTTTTGCCGAACCCTCTTTTACTTCAGAAATAAAGTTGTCAAGATCCTAAAACGATAATCCCTTCCCAATTCCCAAATTAATACATAATTAAATTCCAAAACTTCAATAATAGCCAAAGTAACAATCGCGTCATTACAGTAAAGTGGCTCTTTCAAACGGCGGCCGCCATTAGAGGTGGAATGAGAGATCATCCGAGGAGATACTGGTCATGAATAATTCCAACGAGATTACGATGAGGATGGTGCACCGTCCCAGACCCGATGCAAAACTCAACGTTTCAATGGTAAGTATTATCTGATTGTTATCATTGTTCATCGTTAATTCATTGCTGTGTTGTCAGTGCGATTAGAATGTAAATATTATGTAATGAATCTAAGCTTGTTTTGTAATGAGTAATTGCTGAGATTATTGCCGGCTCTTCTCAGCAAATGCAACCTTCCGAACCGGTATTAGAGTCAGTATTTTCAAAAGTGCCTGCGAAGGTCTATTTGAATTAATGATTTTTGAATTTTGCTAAAGAATATAGCACCTACATGTATTTCACAAGATTTTATTTAGTTTCAGCTGTCCCGGTCTGCAATCAAATCTTGAAACTCTGTAATAAAACAACGTTACCCCATCAAGTTTAGAATCGTTTGATTCGTCTTGTCAAGGACTCTTTTTCTAGGGTTTGATTAAGTCGGTCGACTATTGTATAAAAGAGCTAGTTTAAGACAAATAAACTTATTGGGCGCTTCTTCATTGGGGCGACACAACTCGACATGTCGTTGCCGTGCAGGCCCAGTGAGACAGCGTGCAGTACTAATCTCATAGAATTATGAATCCACTGATGTCGTGGACGGCTGCCGTTGCCGTGTCGTGTCGTGTCGCCCAATGAAGAAACGCTCATACAAAACTATGTTTACAGTTGTTGTGACGTCAAATTCTGTGGCAAATATCGTGGGTTCTTCTACAATGAGCTTTAACTTTCGGTAAAGCAAAAATCGTGAGGAAATCATAGCGCGGTGGGTACTTTGTATTACCCGCTCAGCTGGCTTCCACCCACAACTCCGCCACAAACTCCGCATCCACATACTTTCTTATTAATATTAATAAGTATAATTTTAGTGCTTTTCACCCACCAATCTCAACACATCGTCTATCGTGCTTCACATTTGCCTAGTCCTCTATAGCATTATTTTAGGGTTCCGTACCGAAAATGAAGAAAAAACTAAACCCTTATAGGATTACTTTGTTGTCTGTCTGTTTTCTATTCGTGGAGGTATCAAGCAGAAAATAATATCAAATACTCAGGACAGCAATCTCTTGTATAAAATTCTTGTAAAAAAGATACGGCCATTTATGCCGCATATTATATTGACCTAGAATTATGAAATTGGGCAAGAAGCAAGGTCATTGTCTTTCTTTAGAAAGAAATCCGAAAACCGTGTAGTAATATTACAAAAAAAATAACATTGTCGGAAAAAAGGGGAAAAATCTTCGACACTCGATTCCCGTGATGAACGAACTATTTACATACCTACAGGTCTGTACGGAACCCTCGGTGCGTGAGTACGACTCGCAATTGGCCGGCTTTTTCTTTTGGCAGAGCTAATTAAGAGTGATTGCTCATAATCTATATCGACTCATATTACAAACATATGTCTCCAGTTTCGTAAACTCTACAGATCTTTAAAACTATACCCCCCACATAAAAACTTTAATCAAATTGCTGAGTAACTTCGATATGTAATCTCGTTTGAATAATTCCATAGGTGAATGTGATACAGAGAGTGCGAGACCCGAGATAGCGTTTAGGCCGATTTCTTGGCACGGAGCCGCCAATAACTGCCGCGTGGACGATGGGCAGGCCTCTTCTGATAACATTGGGCGAACGAGATTTGCTAAAATTAGTTTGAGGTAGCATAATAATATTTTATTTCGAGTTCATACGATAGACAGGTATGAATTTAAGAATAATAGAAATAGTTAGAAAATCTACTACAACTTTTTTGCAACGCAACCACCAATTTATGGTGGAGGTTAGTCTAATGTACGGTTTACGATTTAAAAATCATCACTTTTACTAGAATCAAATTAAGTAGGTACTAATAAGTTTTAACAAATTATTATGTCCAGTGTTGCAGAAGTATTGCGTATACTGGGTGGAGATTTCGAGATGGCATGTTTTTGAAACCTATGTTGGGTTTGTTATGCTAAGGGTCACTCACTTCCCTCCAATATGGCGAGGAGGGCGATGGCTGCCACACGCGTCATACTTGTGAACAGGTGCTGCTTGTGGGGGCTGGTCTGCTTAAGTTTGCTATTTATTTACTTATTAAATATTTATTCAGTCTACTTTGTAATTTTGCCGCCGCGCCGGGGCACGCAATTGTTTTCAGTGCGACTAGAATGTAAATATTATGTAATGAATCTAAGCTTGTTTTGAAAAGAGTAATTGCTGAGTTTATTGCCGGCTCTTCTCAGCAAATGCAACCTTCCGAACCGGTATTAGAGTATTAGAGTTAGACTTTTCATAAGTGCCCGCGAAGGTCTATTTGAATAAATGATTTTGAATTTTGAATTTTTAAAAACATCTTTTACTATAGGAACAACAATGAATTCTTTCGAATTGTACAATAATGTTAAGTCTAAAATACTTCTACATAGAAAGGTATATTCTGTAAAATACTCCCAGCACGGAAAAGGTGCAAAGTGTATTCTCAGCGTGAATACTATTTCGTAACATACATTTCTAAGACAGTATTTTCGATTTGTCTCTAAATTTCCTAAGAGAAATTCGAAGTTCCAAAGACAAAGTAGCTTTCTCTGGGACACTGAGTTCCAACCAATCTTCAAAATCACTTTATGGTTGCTTCTCTATAAGCCCAGGCTTAGCAGTTGCCGTAGGCTATGGCTAAGCTTAACTATTGGCATTTGTAACATAGAATATTAGGTAGACAAGGAAATTATTGAAATTGTGTGTGCACTATTTGTGTCTTACAATGATGACCTCAAATTTTCTCTTTATCATTACGGTCAAAACAGTCAAAAAGTGCTTTATTTTTATGTAGGTCTTATCTAACTAACGACTACATTCTCTCCATGGTATGGTGTATGCATTCAAAATTTTACTACTGGCTGTGTACTCCTTTTTGGAAATAAAAAAAGGATTTTTTCTTCGAAATCATTTTGTTTCAATGTATAAATAGTCGGGCCAACTCATTCGAAATATTGTAAATAAATCCATGGTCATCAGTTCACATTATTGTCTATTGTTTCAGTTTGAATTTAGCGCTAAATATAGGGTTTTAACCTTTAATTTTCCACTTATTTATCATCTAAGCAGTATTAAGTTCTAGGCTTTTTTAAAGGACTGGCAGCTCTTTTTGAGTTAGAAGAGTTTGCAGTACTGGCAGCTGCCGACACACACAGTATCATGATGACAGATTATCAACTTTTAATCTTTAATTAAAACAAAAAGTACAGCGCAAACAAATTGTAGACACACTATATTAAGTTCTAAACTTATATTAAAACAAAAAGACATAGAACGTAGTAGTAGATTATTAGATCAAACACCAGCGGTCTTATTACAAAAAACGATCTTCATCCTGGTTTAAACCATAACTTACAAGTCTTGGATTGTTACGGTACTAACGTTGGTCCTATGACTAAAATTCGATCTTATTACAAATCGCAGACTAACGGAGGATGTGTTAGTACCACAAGCTAGTCCATGATTAAATAATATCCACAGATTATCTATAGAAAACACTGACATCATTCGTTCGCACCGTTCCATTTATCTACATAGCTGATTAATTCTATAAATTATTAAAATTTAAAATAGTATATACTATTAAGATATAAATTCAAATATTGATTTTTGAAAAGATTTTGCTGGTGCAACTAAATTATCATCTATAATTTTGTTTTTGGCGTTGTTTTCACGTATAATAATGTAATATTACCCGTGAATATTACATATTAGCAACAACTCTTGCGCGTAACGGAATAAATGAAGTTCTCGCGCGTATTATAAATACGAAACTGCTACTACTAACATTAAGCAACAAAAAGTTAAATAAAAAGTGCTTATATTATAATAAAAACTCTACAATAGATAATCAGAAGAAAGGAAGGGGTGAAAATTGGAGCACCGAAGAGAAAGTTTGTTTTGATGTTAAAACTGTGCGATACACATAACATTCTTTATGATAACTCTAATTTCAACCATTCTAGGATATATTATATTCTTAGTGACAAGCAGGCCAGAACAAATTGATATAGAATTCGATCAAAGAAAACTAAAAAAGGTTCTCAACACATGTAAGTACTGCATATAATTACTAGTCCCCATGGTTTCTCCTGGTCCTAGAGTAAAAAGTAGCCCATGTCCCTCTCTATACCTGTCCAGCAGTTTAGGTGTGAAAAGTTAACAGACACAAGTTACTTTCATGTTTATAATTATGTATGGAATCTCAGGGTGAAACCGCAGGGGACAGCTTGCTTTTAAAAATGATGTTTGTTTGTTCAAGCATCTCTCAAAAACTAATGAACCAATCTCGATGAAATTTGGCATGCAGAAAGCATATGGTATGGATAAAACATAGGAGACTTTACAAAAATTGGAGATTGAACATTCTTATAATATAATTGCAGAATCAAGAATGAAAAAACTGGATTTAGAAATAGATTTATTAGAAATAGAAAGCAAGAAACACACTAATGAATAAAATGTTAGTAAAACAAATTCAAACCAAATTAAATAAACCTATGCAAAACAAGAGCAGCTTTCATAAAAATAAACTAATATCTCTTTTTTTTTCAGGTCAACCACAACAGTAATAAATAATAATCAATGAAATGTCTTAATTTTACAAAACATAATGTGAGAATGTTAGAAATTATATTAGTATATAAATTTCAAAATTGAAAATAATAAAAGTGCTAAGTACTGTAACTTAACTTTATAAATAAATAAATATAATCAATGAATATAAGTTTCAATGAACTGCCTTCCACGAACTGTGTTTTCAACTCTTGATTGTGAAAATGTTTCTCTAGCGGATGGTGTCAGGCTGCTATCATTTTAACCAGAAAATATCTCCTCTCTCATGTCAATGGCTATATTATGAAGAACTGCACATGCTACTATAGTTTTTTTGGCACTTTAAATATCACAACACATGCCTCTTAGTAGGCAGCGGAAACATTGTTTCCATAATCCGTAACATCTCTCCACTGTGTTCCTTGTACGCATGTGAGACTGGTTATACCTTTCTTCTGCAGGTGTTGTAGGGTTCAGAACTGGTGTGAATAAATATGGGGTGCAAGGATAGCCACTGTCACCCAGTAATATTCCAGAGAAAGCACCAGCCGCTACTTTTATTTGCAAATCACTGTTTCAGTCTACATTCCCGGAATATTCTGGAATCATGTACATACACTGCCTGGTTACTACATCCATTATTCTGAGATCAGCATCACAGACCACCTAAAAACAAATGCTTGTTTTATTTCACATTACAAAATGATTCAAGAAAGTTGAAATTTCAAATTATATACCTGCACATTTATAGATGGATATCCTTTTCTGTTAATATATAACTGCCCCCATCAGCATCTATCTTTTTGATGCGTGATGAACCTGTGTGACATCTGTGCAATGGTTCCTGCAACTTTCTTACATATATTTGGCTGACAACTGGCTGAGACACACGGTGCAAATCGGCTGTGTTGTCTTGAATCTATGAGTAAAACAATAATAATACATTAGAAAGTTATATTGCATATTCTTTTGCTATTATTAGACAAGGTTTATAAAGCACTTACTTCACTGCGAGCAATGCGAGCCCAGCTCCGTTATGGGCAAGCCACTTGAATTTCAGGGGGTATTCGGCATCCTCGGGGATCCTGGATTATTTCAGCTTTTACCAGGTCCACTATTTTTAAGCCGAAACGCTTCGTGAACGTTTATATCGAAATTCTTCGTCACACAACTCAACAAAAGGGTTCAGCCAATAACGAAGTCTTAAAGGTCGCCGGGGCACCCGTAATAAATCTAAATCTTCCATATCCTCTAGATCAATAAATTAAATCAATATTATCCATTCTTCTTGTAATCAGAAAACAAAAGTAAAACAATAAAACTTAACCTCACTGTGCAATTTGACGTTTGCTAGTGACTTTAGTCCTCTGTCGTGCGATAGTCCAAAGACAAACTAGGGGTGCTGTTGGTTTATCTTTAGTACCATAATTAATCCACGAATTTGAGATAATTAGTCCACGTTTTGTAATAAGACCGCAGGAGTCATAGTCATATTACGTCATCAATTCGACGTAATTTGAATGCTCAGTCACTAGGTAACTTATCTTCTCTTTTTTATTATAAATATATAAAAAAAACGACGGGCCAGTTGGCGCAGTTAGTTAAGAGTCTGGTAAAGATTCCACCTATTGAGCCGCAGGTCGTGGGTTCGTTTCCCGCACAGGACATGCATTTGTGTGCATGAACATGTCTGTATGTCCTGAGTCTGGGTGTAATTATGTATATTAGATTTGTATTTACAAACAAAAACTAGTATATGTATTATATCAGTTATCTGCTTTTCATAGTGCAAGCTCTGCTTAGTTTGGGATCAGATGACCGTGTGTGAGGAATATTTATTATTTATTATAATGCCCTCTAGCTGAACAACACTACTAAACATGCATTAAGTAGACTATAATAAAGTACACATTTAATCCACACTATAATTTCAAAGCCACTATAAATTTTCAATAGCAAGAGTACCCAGCACACATGAAGTAGTTCACCGTATTCAAGCATCTCTCTAAGAAGTGTTGAGATCATGTAGGGGAGGAATTATCAAAGTTTAGAGACATGTAGGGTAATTAATTAAAACTGTGAAGCGCCTTAGTGCGATCTTGAGATTGTTCCCGGTCGAGCTATCGGCTTACTCAACTTCCAGCGACCTGGAATGTTCGGGATATTAACCTCTAAGTTTGCGGTGCAATTGTTGGGCGATTGACGATGAATTATAGCTAATAACTAGTATGAGCTTTGTCACTTTTAACTGAGTATCTGAAAACATCGGGAGGAAACCCACCACGAGAATTAAAGGCATATTATGAACTCTGGGTAGGTAAATATAGGGTTTTCTTGAAAGTTTGATTCGCTAACTGAAGAGGACTATACACGATTATAAGACAGAGCGAATGTGACACAAGTACAAGCGTAAACTAGCTTAAGGGTGGAGCATTACCGGTCGTCCTAGAGTAAAGCAAAAGTTCTTTGTGTGTCTATTGCATCGGTTTTTTGGCGTTACTCCGCTGAAAAATACATGCAATTAAACATCATGCCTCTAAAGATTGAAATTATTTTGTACGTGGTAATAGTTTGGTCGTTTTAAATTTGCAAACATATAGATTTGATTTTACCTTACCCTAAGCGAGTTCATTTTAAGCCATTTGTACGTCGATAGTTACTCTTCTATTATCTAACCGTGTTGGAGACGCCACATGCATGTCACGCCTCCTCCGTCTGTCTTGCGACTAATGCTAAGTCTAGACGGCTATCGCTAGGCACTTAGATCTTTCACCGAGACTCGATAATTTCATAACTAACGCTAGATCACTTCCTACTCTATTAGAGCTTGATAAATTGGTTTGCATGTTCCTAATTTTTGCCATACTAATATATTATAACAGTTCTTTACATGCAAATTTGATTAATATAATTTATAGCATGTCAAGAGATACTGTTATATGTCCTCTTTTTAAAATCCCGTCAATATTCGTCCAGCCATTTCGGGGATTAGCCGGAACAAATAGACAGACAGAACAGAATTTCTTGTTTATTATTATAGATATACCTAGGTATATTCTGAATAATTTAATTTTTGTATCGTAAATTTGTATTTGACATTGTATTATTAATATTCATACGCTATCACTGGCAGTTTTATAAGGAACTTATATTAAGCACATTATCATCTGATTATAACACCTAAAATTATTGAATAAAGTATTTGATTTGATTTGAACAATTTTAAAAAATGTGGATAAGACCATATACTATTTTTTCTGTTATTTTGACACAAACAGACACTTCAATTTTATTAATTTTTATTAGTACAGAAAATACAGCCTAAATGCAACACCCATTCAAAACCGCTGATAACTAATATATTTATCGCGAAAATAAAAACTTTATAGCACGTATAATAAAACACGGGTTTCGAGCGAATAATGACTAAACATACTCACTATAATCTATAAGTTAACATGACTTAATTAAATAACCTTTTCTCACGGCATGACGGTATTTTTATATCGTTTTAAGTTTTTCACCGGGACAATCTTTATGAGGACATTATTTTTTATAATTAATGAAAGTTATTTCCACACTTACAGTTACTTTTACAGTAATTTCGTCTTCTTCTTCTTCTCTGTCGTTTCGCTCTTGGCAGAGCGGTCGTGGTCACGTTGAGGCGTCCACGTCGGTGATAGAGGCGGACACGGCTCTCCGCACGATCTCCGGCCACCTCTCTCTGTTGGCAGACTGTCTGGTGCAGTCAGACACGCGGTTTCCCACTGCAGATTTTATTTGGTCAGACCAGCGCATAGGTGACCTGCCGCGCGATCTGGTTCCCTCCACTTTTCCCTGTATGACCAGCCGTTCAATGGAGTCATTATCCCGCCTAGAAACATGCCCAAAGTACTGCAGTATGCGCGACTGTACTACGGCCGATAAACGCTGCGTGATGCCTAGCTCCTGGAGTATGGACACGTTGGTCCGAAACTCCGTCCACGATATCCCGAGCATTCGATTTCGTCTAATTACTTAATTTATCTATCGTCATCATCATCTGCCAGCCCTGTTCCGAATTATTTGGGGTCGGCGCAATATGTATGCTTCTTCCATTCGTCTCTTCTATCCGCCATACCAGCATCCACTCCTTTCTTACATATATCATCTTTCACCACCATCCTCTTTACTGCCCAGCATTGTGAACCATACATTAAGACAGGATTTATCACGGACTTATAGATTTTCGCCTTTAGCTTTAAAGACATCACATATTGTTCCTGTTACCTGTCATACCATGAGCTCTATTTTTATCGACTATATTTTTTCAAAATGATGATCAGACTATCTTTTATCATTTTTAGAGTATACTCAGATTCCTTTAAGACTCTGTATACTTACACCATCTTTGACCATTTTTTTTTTTAAATAGTTCTAAGGGAATTGGAAAAGATTCAAAATTCATAGATTTGTCAATCAGTCAACTGCAGCCATGTTCAGCCATATATTACTAGATAATCTCATCTCAATAAAACTAGATGATATTTGAGTATGAAAACGTATGGTCTGCACCGTAAGTAGCTGTACAGATTTAAATTTATAAGCACTACTGATATCCCTTATATGGAATGGTATATTACAACACCACATTTCTACACCATGGATAGTTTCATTGTACAAGTGTACAAAACTGGATCTGTTAAGTTAATGTAACTGACCGTACCTCTATTCATAGCTGGCTAGATTTTCATACATTCGTAAAAAAATGCTCGATACTTATACAACTTATATTTTTTAGGGCTCCGGGTCTTAAAAGGAATAAAACGGAACCCTTATATGATTACTCTGGTGTCCATTCGTTCGTCTGGCACAGAGGTTTTTTTTTTGTTTTGGTTACGCCCGTGACGCTTATGAAAGGACTTATACCAGTCAGCTTAGACCAATCTGTAATATCTGAGAATAATTTAATCTCTATAAGATATGGATTAATTTGACACTATCCTAGAGTAATACGCTAGGTGCGCGTTATCGTGGATACACGTTAATTTCAAGTGTGAAGAGACGTTTGTGTCCGTGAAACCATGCAACTTGGAAATTTACCTATTTGTGACTGTAGTGTAAATCATAGGTGGTTACTATATAAATCCTAAAAGGATTCACTAGCTCCAAAATAAAAAAATAAAATTCTGCAATCCACTGAAAAATAAAACTTATATCATCATCTACAGGTTTCTTTAAAACATTAGTAATGAAATATCATGCAAACTGCACTACAGCCGGTATAACGACGATTAAATGAACCCCGGCCATAAGCTGAATGTATCGCAATGTCTCAACTGTTAACCATACTACAGTACTTTTATACCACATTTTATGACAATGCGGATTTGACACGAGGGTATGGAAAAAAGTACCATTACGTGTCTGCTTGTAAAACTTACGTTTTGAAATGGCTGTAAAAGTACCACCTTTCCGTATTTTATTTCATAATAATTGGTCATATGTGTAAAAGGAGAAAGGTGAAAGTGTGATTTAAATTCACGAAGCTAAGAAAATACGATTTCTCAATAAAATTGCCGGATGATGACCATACTTTTACCTAAAGGGGACGGAGTTATATTTAAAAAAAATTGATCACTAATGAAAGAAAAACTGGTATAAGAACAAATGCAAGTCAGGCCTTGCTCTGGCTACATATGAACTAGATATTTAAGTAAAGCTACTTTTGGTTATATAAAACTAGCTGCCCGGCGCGACTTCGTTCGCGTAGTGCTACCCTACCCTGTGGTGCTTCCCTACCCCACCCCACCCTACCCTACCCTACCCTACCCTACCCTACCCTACCCTGACAGCAAGATCCCCATTAACAAAATTATCCGCCATTTATTGAATTCATTTGTTACAAAAAATGTGATAAATGAAGAACCGCTCGACCGATTTTGTGCAAACATCACATAAACCATCTACTAAATAATCCGAACAAAGCCTAAACATTTGGTTTGGATAGGTGAACCCGTTCTTGAGTTATAAAGTTACAACGAAAAGTGGCATTGATTTTTATATATATAGATATATCATGAAGCATTCTCAGTATTTTTTGTTTAAATACAGTACCGCAGTAATGGTATATAGAGTATAGTAATGGTATATAAAAATTCTAAAATTGCCGACCCTTTATAATCCCTTTATAATTGATAAATTATAATTTGTCTGTCACTCTTTCCGCTTACAAGCTAGAAACCAGTGACATAAGGATGGACAGACAGAAAGCAGAATGACAGCAATAAAGCTCTATTCTGGTACTGACCCCTAAAAACCAGATCATAAAATAAATTGTCTACTGTGAAACCATATAAAAAAGACAGTTCACCTAAATTCTAGTCAATAATTCTTTATTTTAAAATTTGATCTTTTATAATAAATGTAGATAAGTCTTTAAAAACCATTGAATATTCTTTGGCTTTCCGCCCAGCCCAACTACGTTGGATAGGTTCTAAATTTCAGTAAACCAAATAAACTCCTGAAAAAATGCGAGTGACCCAGACTCTGGGTCTCTAGAATGAAAATATTTTCACGCTTTTAAAGCTTATCTTCGTAATGAAACATCTAAAAATTGTGTGAAGTAAGAATATACATTTTTCACGTACCGCTGACTATAAGTTACTTTTTCTGGGATAATTTAATTTAAATCTTAATACTACGACATATTGTTTATTTCTTAAAATACGATCTATCTTTAATTCTTGAGCACCTCAGTGTTTCCTCAACAAAACTTATAATAACAACCATAAAACGATATCTTCCAGCGAAGTAGCCCTCGTGGTGTAGCATGATTAGCCGTTCTTAATCGATCGGCAATGTTAAACTACGTTTGTCGTGGTCGGTACCTGGATAGGTGACCGCCTAGTGGTATTTCAAATCGAGCGTTTTCCGTGCTTCGGAAGGCACGTAAATACGTTGATCCAGGTTATCACTTAAATGTCGTTAAGCTAGTTGGATGCCTCCTAGGCGGCTTGAAAAATTCCAATAGTAGGTTGACCACTAGCCTACCTCCACCAATCCGCAAGAGCACGCGTGGTGGAGTATCGCCCAGTCTCTTTCACCCTCATTTGTGAAAGGAGGCCTGTGCTCAGCAGTGGGACATTATAGGTTGAAGATGAATGATGATGAAAAAAAAACGATATCTTCATCGTATGCCAGATATATCAGCTATTTCGCGTCAAACCTGTGTATCCTCAAACACCTATCCACTAACTTATAATCCAATCTCCATTCTTCGTCACATTTATCACAGCTCGAATTTACTACCTAGTAATCTAACTTTTAATTAATAAAACTTTCTAGCCCCCATAACTTACAAATTCATTGACCACTATCAATAGCAGCCTTCGTAAAGGTTTCATATCGCTACAACATCTGTCCACAACAAAGTACACATTTGTCATTTGAAACGGACGGCCGGGAGCTGCCGGTCGGTTCCGAATCGATATCTAAAACTGTTGGCCTATCATACCATTGTCTGATATCTGCTATGTTTATTTAATTTATGTTGCATGTCTGGACTATTTTTGATTTGAATTGATGGATGGTTTGAATAATAAATACATTCGTCACACACGGCTATCTGATCCCAAACTAAGCAGAGTGTACCTACTATAGAAACCAAACTGATATACTACATAATATACTACTTTTGGTTTATAAATACATAGTTAACATACATAATTACACCCGTGCTCAGGTCATGCACACCCATGGCCTGGGTGGGAATCAAACCACGACCAGCGGCGTGATAGGTGTAATCTTAAACAAACACGCCAACAGGCCCGTCATATCTTGGCATCGCAACTTTACTCACATCTAGGGCATATTTTTTTATAATTGAACATGAAATATAATAAATTTGGTTCACTTATTAAATACTTAGCAAGTAAGACGCTATTGAGTTACCATGAATAACAATTAATCAGTTAAATACAGAAACAGACTTTACATAGAAAAATGTTTGTCATTTTTATCGTCTGCCGCTTAAAAAAAGTCATATTCGGGAGTGACACGTATCTACACAATGTACATATATAATAAATGTTGAACGCAGTCTGTCGTTCCATCAGCTGCTTTGGAAGCGCCGAGACATGCTATTTGCATTTTATTAAAATCACAATTTTATTTTGAGCCGCGGCTGGTTGCCGCGTTTTCCTCCCACCGCGTTTCTCGCGAGGTTTTACGGCGGATTTAGGATGTCGCTCTTAATTAATTCTTGATGTTTTGATTTTAATTATGTCGGTATCTTGGGCTCGATACGGTCGGGGTATTGAAATGTATCAGGGTTTTGTCACATTTCTGTGGCGATGAGATTATTATGATGCGGAAATCTTGTCGTGTTTATTAGATATCAGAAGTTTGTATTTTCCTTGAATCGCATGGTTTGGAAAATTGCCGAGAATCCATCCAAACAAACAACGATCCTAGAGACGTTAAATTCCGTCCGAAGTATTAAAGTTATAGTTACAAATTTTATGGGTCGCCTATGAAATTTTAATGTCAAAACATAGACCATGAAGTCCATTAGTCAGTCAGGAGTTTTCTTTTTAAAGCGGCCGGCGACATTTCATAGCCAAAACAAATCATGACTCACTGCCAAAAATACTATGACGGTATATACTCGTAGCTTCGGGGAAGTCGTCCGACTTGCATTAGCTAGCGACAAACTATTGGCAAAATTCCTCGTCACTTCGTTTTTAATAGTTTTCAGCTATGTTCGAAAGGTAATTATTTGGTTTCTTGGTAACGGCGAGTGTTGTATATGTTTTTATAAAAGGAAATCTAAAAGTGCTTTTGGATTAGGTACAAAAACAAAGTTGATTTTGATGCCTTTCTTGCTAGCTTTGTTAGACCATAAATAGAATAAAATAATTGAATTTAACATAAAAACAAATTATTTTTCAAATATCCAGGTTCATTCTTCAAACAAATATGTTATTATTAGCTGATGAGTTGTTCGTCCACGTCTCAGAACCAAACTGACGATGAAAATTATATAAGTTTCCAACTACCACATCTTCAAAAATCATTCATCATATCTCTGGAATATTTGTCAGTCTAAACCACGAAATTATTTCTTATTCATAACATATTTGGTGGGTGGGATATTATTCTCCAATAGCAAATTGTTTTGACGCGCTACATTTTTTATCGTCCACATTAATCTATCGCTGAGGTAAGCATGCCTGACAGTTTGAGGGGCTTAAAAAATAGAGGCCGCCTAGTTTCCTAAGCGGAGCATATTTTGAGGTGTCGGGGGAACGAAGTGTTGATAAACGTTTTGTATTATGAATTGAGAAATTTGAGAATGAATAATCAAATGATTCATCATCATCAGCCTATAATTTCCCATCCAGGTATCGGCCTCAATGTTGATAGCTTAACTTTGCCGTTCGATTAGGTACATGCTACACCACGAGATATAACTTATTTGGTCAATCTTATGTGCCAATGTCTTACTTATGACTATAAGGATAGTGCTTATCTAATATATTATACTATATATACACTTAAGAGAGCTAGAGTTTAGCGTTTATTCGCTCTAAGAGCAGCTCGACTGGGGAAGTACCTTACAGAATACTGCAGTCAAATAACTTTATGTTGTGTAAAGTTGTGTTCCTCCGCGTGAGTAAGGTCACCAGAGCTCATAGGCGAGGTGGGAAAAGTCGTAAACGCGGTAGCGATGCTTCGTGTGTTGCAAGCGTTCTGCGCTTATGGCAAGCATATGGCTGCGGTAACCGCTTACCATCAGGCGGGCCTTACGCTTGTTTATAGACTTAGTCGTATAAAAAAAAATTGCGAGTAGCTAAGTTGTGTTTAATTGAGGTTTTAGTTGAATTAACAGCAAACATTTGTCGTATGTCAGTATAATGTAACCTGTCATTCTACTCAATTTTTTTTTATGGAAATTTATTTAAAAATACCAAGATAAAATAGCACGACACCTGCCATGCTTAAAATATGCTTAATACACGTTACAACATAATATTCAATTCAATATTTGATAAACTAAAGGTCAGTTCACACCAAGAAGCAACGCGGCGCGCACTATTTAAGATAGAAATAAAATATAGAACTTTATTTATTACACAAAATGGTAAGTACACATCTTAAGCGAGAGAATTATTCGAGTATATGATATCGCTATCTTAAAAAGTGCGCACCGCATTACGTTCGCGTCTCGGTGTTAGCTGACCTTATATGACCTTATGGCATAGTCACTCATCATTTATACCTACGAAAAACCTACACCTTCGATACCTATCGACCTCATACCTTTAATGACAAAAAAACTTACCGCAGCAAGTGAAGATTTCACCAAATGTACCTAATAAGAACTTCAAAGCGTTGAAACGAAGCTGGCGGGACACAAGTCGGAGCTTAGCGACAGATACATCAACTTAATTACAATAAAACGTTATTGGTTTCCCATTCTCTGATAATCAGCTCAGGTATCAGTTCGACCGCGACGTAGGTATGGCAAGTTATTTAGTTTATTAGCTTGGAACACGCAGACTCGTTTTCTTTGACATTCGAATCACCTTAACAGAAAACTTGTGAGGTTAGAATGGTATGAACGGGTCTTGACCGTGGTTTTTTCTGTTTTTTGTATAGAACTTAGTCGATAAACAAGCATACGACCCGCCTGATGGTAATCGGTTACCGTAGCCATATAGACGCTTGCAACACACGAAGCATCGCTCACGCGTAATCGACCTATCCCCCCTCCCCTATGAGCTATGGCAACCTTACTTACGCGCAGGAACACAACTTTACACAACATAAAGTTATTTGGCTGCAGTATTCTGTAAGGTGGAGGTACTTCCCAAGTCGAGCTGCTCTTTGAGCGAATAAACGCTATGCTCTACCTCTCTTGTGTATGTTTCTGTGGTGGAAAAAGATTAAGATTTGCTAAATGATAGTTTTTTTTTTATTTGGATTACACTAATAGATGCTTGTCAATAGATATCCAAATTGAAAGACAAAAAAGTCAAAGTCAATCGGGTGGGTAATAAAAGATGTGATGTTTGCTGTCGTGAAAAGTTCAAAGCCATAGTAGGAAAGGTACTATAAAGTTTCTGATTTTGTAGATGACAAGAAAGCATTTGAATGAATTGTTCGCTTCGCAGGCTATTGTTACATATATTTTGTAAATTGTAAAACTTATAAGTAGGTACACATTAAAAAAAAAAGACTTGCTGAGTTTCTTGCCGGAGTCTTCTCAGTTCAAGTTGTATTTGGAACCGGTTTAGAATAATTTGTTAACGTTCATAAGTGCTTTATCAGGGCCTAAATTGAATAAATGCTTTTTGAATTTGATTCCAATCTTTGACCTTCACCACGGTTTTTAAAGTCACTTCACTACGACTGAGCTGTCGTCACCTAATAAAATATTGAATGTACGGTATGTTTGGTACAAATTCTTTCAAACACGGCTTTCTTAGAAATTATTTCGAAATAATATTTTTAGACAAGGTTAATATGGTCAAATATGCCTTCACGAGAACTTATGTTTATGTCTCTTATACCATTTTGGAAGAATGCTTTCTTTATAAGAGCTAGCCATGGAAAAATATCCCATATCCATCTCCTAATTATTTCCATTCTCTCAAATTCTGTTTTTCATTTGAATTACGTGAAAAACATTGACATTAATCACTTGAAAATATTCATTGTTTTATAAGTTTGTTTAATAAGTAGTTTAATAGATGCAAATAATTAAATAGATATGCTGCGCTGAGACACATGCTGCGCTTCCACCTGATCCCAAACAAAGCAGAGCTTCAAGTATGAAAAACAGATAACTGAAAGATATACTTATACATCCATACTCAGAACAAATAGTTATATACATGGTCACAAAAGTATATAATAATATATAGGTCCAATTTCTTGTTTGGGAATTGAACTCATGACATGGGGCTTAGCTTTCAGGGTGTGGAGATAAAAACGGCAGTGTGCACGCGTGGTACAATATCTGCTCAATCCCTTTCACTCTCATTTGTGAAAGGAGGCCTGTGCTCAGCAGTGGGACATTATAGGCTGATGATGATGAAAACATTAGATCCATTTGGGATACGAGTGGAACCGAGTTTCTTCCGCGGACGCTCAGGTTGTGGAATGAGCTCCCCGCCGTGGTTTTCCCAATGGATTACAGCATGGGGTTCTTCAAAAAGGGCGTGAAGAGATTTCTTCAGGGTCGGCAACACGCGAGTGATCCCCCTGGTGTTGCAAGCGTCCAAAGGCTACGGTAACTACTTACCATCAGGCGGGCCGTATGCTTGTTTGCCACCTTAGTGGTATAAAAAAAAAAACCGGGGGAACCAGTAATAGTATAAAGAAACCTTCAATCCGAATCCTAACCTTGTCATGTGAAAACTACTTTAACTCACATAGCACGGCATCGTAAGAAACTTTTATATGAACAGTATATGTGACAGTCGCCTATTGCACATCTTTATGTGACACTGTATCCTAAAAAATGTTACAGATAAGCCAATGTGACGTGAAATATTCCGAATACATAGGCTTGCGAGGCACAAGACGGATTTTGTAAAGGTCCCATTGGGATATTGGAAATTAAATTCGGTATTTTATTAATGTAAGGTTTTTACGCGGATGAGTAGATGGCGGGAGGACAATATAATATAAATATAGTAATTAATGTCTTTCTCTTCTTTTTATTATTTAATGGTATAGGTATTTTGAAGAAGACTTTTCAGTTTGATAAAAAGAACCCAACATATATTATGCTGCTGATATCAACAGCACAATTTTTCACATTAAAGGTTATTTCAAATAATGAAAACCAATGTCCAAATACGAGCCATAGCATAAAGTATGCAAAAAGAACCAATAAAAGGCACAAACTTCATACATTTTAAACAAAAGCCCCGTCTATTCATTAAAATTAGGCAGGCTCTCGCAGATTTTCATTCAATTGTTTCAAACGACCAATCGACTCTCACATAGCCAAAAAAAGGAGGAAAAATTGAAATTCGTTAGAACTAGCAATCAGTCGGTCGCCCGCTAGTTTGTAGCTCTTCAATTTGCATGCTGCATAATGCATCGATGTAGGCTACGTCGTAGCAGCTCGTAGATTGATGCCTACGAGTGCTACGACGCTGGCCATCGACGTTCGTAGCCCGTACGAGTAACCAAAATTTATTTAATCGAAGTGCTGTCTTTGTGAATTATTTAGTATTTGAATATAGATTAACATCCGAATACATACCATTTTATTGGCCAACATCTATTATACATTAGCCGTCTTACTAATAAAAATATGGAACACGGTTGTTTAACAGCTGTATAGTTATGCAGTGTGTAAGCCTTACACAGTTGCTATACACTCCCTTTACTAATAATCAGTGTGTAAGCGTTGTATAGTTATCTATTTGTTAAAACAAAAACGACTGGCAACTTTTTAGGAACGTTTTGAAACTAAAACTATCTAACTTCAAAATACGGGAGAAAATATGGGGAAAAATGTGAAAACACCAAAAGATACTGAAAAATAATTATATAAAATATTAATCATATCCTAAAAATCAGGTTTCAGGCTGTAGATATATAATTACTATTGTAATTTTAATGAGTTTCAAGTAGTTTTGTATCTATAGCAATAAAACAATTCTACTTTATGTATTGTGTTGGCTATTCATAAATTCTAACACTAAATGAAACGCATAGCCTTGACTGGAGGACCTAAAGATTTGAAATTTGGGTGAAGTACTCCTTGTGTACAAATCGACGCCTTGGAAATGTGGTGCTGGCGACGGATTCTGAGAATAAGCTGGTCTACGCTTCATACGAACGTCTCCATATTAAAAGAAATCGGGATTAAACGAAATTCGTGGATTATTCAGAGTTACACGTCACCCGTAAACATTATTCTATGGAGAGGTTGGACATCCAACTTCGAGGCAAACGTTCACGAGATGGTCTCCAAGCGGGTGGCATAACCTCATAAAATCTGTCACGCAATGTATTATAAAACTGAATGTTCCCGAAACGCCCCAAACAGACAAAAATGAAGGTAAATTCAACAGAGGTAGAGCATAGCGTTTATTCGCTCAAAGAGCAGCTCGACTGGGGAAGTACCTCCACCTTACAGAATACCGCAGCCAAATAACTTTATGTTGTGTAAAGTTGTGTTCCTGCGCGTGAGTAAGGTCGCCAGAGCTCATAGGGGAGGGGGGAAAGGTCGGTAACGCGTGAGCGATGCTTCGTCTGTTGCAAGCGTCCATATGGCTACGGTAACCGCTTACCATCAGGCGGGCCGTATGCTTGTTATTTGCCGTTGTCGTAAAAAAATGCGCGAAAGGTACAATCCATGACCCCGACCAGTCTGCCGTCAAGGCAAGAGTGCTTGACTAAGAAGAAGAAAAAAAAAATGTTACCTTGCTGAGTTTCTTGCCTGTTCTTCTCAGTTGAAGGCCGACTTACGAACTGGCGGTAGCTTCAGTAGCTTTGACCTTCATAGGTGCCTTTCTAGGGCCTAAATTGAATAAATGGCTTTGACTTTTGACTTTGAAGAAGAACTCCTTGTGTACCTAAAAGAGTAAAATACGCAGATGAACCCGAAGGTTGGTAAACGAGTATGATGATAAATTCAACTTCATAACATTCCCTTTGAACACTGAAAAAATTATGCAACTAACCCCCTATTTAATCCTTAATCCCATTGAAAATCCATCAGGTCCCATGATGAAACGTTGCAATTAAAGCTGATATTTACGGTTTGTGCAGCTTGTTTGTTCAGCTGCTGGTTGATGCACGGCAAACGTTCGTACCTCGCATTTGCATACCGCCGGGGCTTGTTTGTGCGGCCGTCTTTACAGCCTCGTGTGATTTTAGTTAATTAGTCGCCGCTGCTGATTTTTATGTCCTTACGTTTGTTGGAGTTTTATAATCAAATTCAAAATCATTTATTCAAATAGACCTTCGCAGGCACTTATGAAAAGTCTGACTCTAATACTCTAATACCGGTTCGGAAGGTTGCATTTGCTGAGAAGAGCCGGCATAAACTCAGCAATTACTCTTTTCAAAACAAGCTTAGATTCATTACATAATATTTAAATTCTAATCGCACTGACAACAATTGCGTGCCCCGGCGCGGCGGCAAAACTACAAAGTAGACTGAATCTATATTTAATAAGTAAATAAATGGCAAACTTAAGCAGACGAGCTCCCATAAGCAGCACCTGTTCACAAGTATGACGCGTGTGGCAGCCATCGCCCTCCTCGCCATATTGGAGAGAAGTGAGCGACCCGTCACACGACGCCGCCACACGCAATGGCCGCTAGTGTCATCATATCTAACTTCAAGTAGGATCCACCTCCTTTATCAGTTGTCGCTAACTGGTGTGAAGGTTGGGTATTCTGACTGTAACGTCATATGTCGTGAGTTCGTGTGGGTGCATGAACATATGGAGGTTCGAGGTGAATGGCACCTCCATTTAAAAGGGAAGATCTTCCGCCAAGTTGGGTCATCGTGTCTGGGGACCGCGGACCAACTGTAAATGTCAGACAGTTTTATATATGCAGATCGCCGAGAAATCTTCGCAAGCGCGATGCAGGATTTAGTGGGCTTGTATGCGCGATGCAGGATAATGTGGCGCCACGCCATCTATCTCTCGGCTTGTGAACTTCATTAAGTAGTGGTTCGCTACAAACAGGTAATTTTTCCTGAGTAATATTTACTTTTATTTACAACTAGTTGTACCCCAAGGATATCCCACCAGACCCTACCGTTAAGTTATCTTATTTTTTTTTATTTCATTCGCAACTTTTAAAAAAAACCGTACGAAGCTTCTTCAGAGTATTGGAAAACTTTAAAAAAAATATGGATGATGAAATCGGTAAAGTCGTTATCAAGTTATGGCGCGATGGCGTGACCAAGGGAAACAGGGCTCCATTTTTATATATAGAGATTTTGAAAACACAAGTGTATTTACTATTTATATCTAATAGCAACAATTTTCGTTAAAATACATACAGATTAAACATATTTTAACACTTATATATATAAAAGACCCATGCCTACACATCTGGCCATAAAACTATTGGATTTGGAATGATCTTTTTCATATAGTGCAGCATTTAGAATCTCAAAATGCTCACTTATTAAAACTCAACCCCAAGGCATGAATAGCAAGTTCTAAGTATTTTAAGAATAAATTCAACCGCTATAACTCTCAACATTCAATTGTAAGTGTCTCAAATGTATGTAAAGACAATAGTTACGTTCAATAAAAATGTTTGGCTAATAAAAGTGAACGGGGCAATAAAATAAACGGCTTAAATTGGTTCCCCATGTTAATTGAGTTATTCGCTGCAGGCTCTGTTTTGAAGGGTGTACAGCTTTATGACTCTGAAACGGTTCAACACTTTGGATTGCCCCAAATCTATGCTTTAATATCCGCGCGGAATTTGAGCCTACTTCATGTTGTTTTGTTGTAAATAAAGCAACTTTAGGCAGCTTTCGTCTACATGGTATTGTGACTGTACTGTAGTGTAGTGTAGTGTAATGTAATATACTTTAATGTACTGTACTGTATAAGCTGTACAAAGTTCTGCTCTTCTTTATCAGATCATAGTATCCTATTGTGAAATCACTTCTTATACATGACCATTGGACCATGGGGGTCCGAAGCTCGCCGATATGCTCACACATTATAAGTGTAGCATGACAATCCGTTCGGCAAGTTAAGCTACCACCGTCGTGGTTGGTACCTGGATGGGTGACCGCCTAGTGGTATTTCAAATCGAGCGTTTCACGTAAAGCCGTTATGTTATGATCATGTGATAGTCGTTAAGCTAGTCGGAGGCCTTCTAGGCGGCTTGAAAACTCCAACAGTAGGTTGATCACCAGTCTACCTCCACCAATCCGCATTGGACATGCGTGGTGGAGTATTTGCCCATTCCCTTTCACCCTCATTTGTGAAAGAAGGCCTGTGCTCAGCAGTGGGACATTATAGGCTGATGATGATGAACCTTGGAAGCAAATTTGTCATTATTTTGTTAGTAGTTTATTTGGAGATGAAATATTTTATTGTCTATACTTATGATGATGACATGTAGTCTTCAACCCTTTCGTATAGATATACCGTTTCCGTTACACGTTGTA
Source organism: Achlya flavicornis (assembly GCA_947623365.1). Lineage (NCBI taxonomy): Eukaryota > Metazoa > Arthropoda > Insecta > Lepidoptera > Drepanidae > Achlya > Achlya flavicornis. Next base: position 15,634,293 of record OX392475.1, read on the forward strand.
TATTGTATATATTTGTTGTAAATATAAATTATATAATTTAGCTGACGGGCCAGTTGGCGCAGTTGGTTAAGACTCTGGTAAAGATTCCACCTAATGTGCCGCAGGTCGTGGGTTCGTTTCCCGCACAGTACATGCATTTGTATGCATGAACATGTCTGTAGGTGAGTCTGGGTGTAATTATGTATATTAAGTATGTATTTACAAACAAAAAGTAGTACATGTATTATATCAGTTATTTGGTTTCCATAGTACAAGCTCTGCTTAGTTTGGGATCAGATGACCGTGTGTGAGGAATGTCCCAGGATTTATTTATTATTATTTAACAATTATTAGTTAACTAGCTGTACTCAACAGTTTCACTCGCATTTCTGCGATATAAAGTAGTTTATGCCTCTCTCTATACTCCCATGTCAAATTAATTAGAAATTGTTTCAAGGTTTACTCGTAAAAAGTTTAACCTTTGCATTTGTAATATTAAAATCTTCATTTCTATAAAATTATGTTAGTTTGAAAAAATATAGAATTCTGATTATAAAATTACGTAAGCTAGAGTCAAAAGCTACGTTATTCTAAATTCGGCTTAAGCTTCGAAGAGTTCAATTGGGTCTCGTAACCAAATAGAAATAAAGGTCAAGGTCATCGAACAAATTCGAGACAGCGGCTGTATTTATATTTGACACACTTTCGTGACATGACTGCCCTGAAAATATCACGGTAATTTCACAAAATGGAATTATATACAAGACACTTTTGTTCTTATTCACAAATGCGTCGTAGTATCAAATATCCTAGGTATGTTCAGTAAATAAACTGAATTTTAGAATAATATATGTTTATTTTTAGCATCTCAGATAAACATATGATTAAAAAATCAAGATTTGACAACATCACAACCCATATGGGTACAAATAAAGGACACGTATTGAAGAACCAAATGCATCTCGTTTTATCAGCAAATGGTTTCCCTGTAAAATGCAATCACGTAGGAAAATAACCAATCAACATAATAATTAATCCTTAATCGGTCAACGGCCGTCAACAACCTTAACAACAACATAACCTTACACACTTACCAAGGACATTCCCAAAAAAGGCCAGGGTACGTATCACTTAAACACAATGTACACACACAATAATAGGAACTAAATCACACCAAAACGTGTATAGAGGACTACATGTGAGGTCCACGTGGATGCCACGCGTGGCGGTGGCGTGCCCGTGGCGCGTGGCGAGGCCGCCTACTCGCGCGGTACTGAGCTGAAACCTGAAATCACTCACGGATTCAAACTCGCGCCGACTCTATCGAACTAAAGTAGGCATTTCGCTTATAAAATACGTTATATACTACATTCTTTTGTGTCAAGGCTAGTGTGGTTTATTAACGCTACTTTTGTCCTAAAAAAATATTTATGAGAAGCTTGTAGTTTATGAATTAAATACAGTATAAACGGTGGTTACTTTGTGGTAACCTGGCTATCAACATTTAACTATAACTATATTAAACTGCAGGCTATAATCATAGCATTAAGTAATACACAGGGCACATACACATATATACAGACACGCATTGTTATGGAGTTATTTGGAAGTATGGACTTGTGTATTTTGTGTTCTATGTGGATGTATTTTTTTTAACCGACTTCAAAAAAAGGAGGAGGTTCTCATTTAGGTTGTAAGTTTTTTTTTTTTTTTTTTTATGTTTGTTACCTCATATCTCCGTCATTTATTAACCGATTTGGAAAATTCTTTTTTTGTCTGGAAGGGTACACTTCCCGTTTGGTCCCATTGTCATCAGATCAGGATTTGATAACTTCTTGGTGTACTTTGAAGTCGGTTTAAGTTTTTTGCAAAACAGTCCAATTATTGTAAATTTAGTTATTTCGGATTTCTTATTGGTTTTTATATTTTTTTTTGTTTTGGTTAGATCGATAACAATCAATTAAGTTATATTTGGTCAAATAAGAAAAATCATCATTAGTAATTGATATTGTATTTCAAGCACATTTTTATCTAATTTTTATGGCTCGTTTTTTTTTCCTATATCTATTCATCTCGTCTGAAAAACAGCGTAGCTTGCATAATGTGTACGCTACATTCACTGAGCCTACCCTATTGCATTTTTTTTATTTTTTTTATACAACTATGTCGGTAAACAAGCATACAGCCCACCTGATGGTAAGCGGTTACCGTAGCCATATGGACGCTTGCAACACACGAAGCATCGGCCACGCGTTACCGACCTTTTTCCCCTCCCCTATGAGCTCTGGCGACCTTACTCACGCGCAGGAACACAACTTTACACAACATAAAGTTATTTGGCTGCGGTATTCTGTTAGGTACTTCCCCAGTCGAGCTGCTCTTTGAGCGAATAAACGCTATGCTCTACCTCTCAAAAAATATTTTATATATTAAGTATATTATACCTAATTTTAAACTTTGTAACTTACCTATATTGTGGCAATAAATTAATTTTCTTTCTATTTTTTCTTTCTTTCTTTCTATAATAAGCCACTAAGCAAGCACCTATACTGACGCATTTCTGCTCTTGACAGCCAATTCTAATAACGTACGTTCCTTAAATTATCATCAAATAGAATATACTAATAATATACTCAGTAAATAATGTAGTGGTCCTGTATTTAAGACCAAAGAGATTATTGCGAGACATTTAGTTAAAATTGAAATCTAATATGCTTTATTTTAATGTAGACAGTCTAGACAGTGTTGTTTTAATACAGATAACTAAGTATACAAAATTCAATCAACGTACCTTAGAATAAAGTACAGACTAGACATTCTCAAGTCCGCAGGATCAATCTTCTTCATTGAATTAATTAGGAATGAAGGGTGAACGAAAATCGAGGATAATGAATGTATGCTGGATTAAAATGGACCATTATTGATGAGTTAGTTTGTATAGGTGACAATCTTTTGATGGCGTTGACTTAAACCTATATAATTGGACTGTTTTACAAAAAACTTAAACCGACTTCAAAGTACACTAAGAAGTAATCAAACCCTGATCTGATGACAATGGGACCAAACGGGAAGTGTACACTTACAAACAAAAAAAATATTCCAAATCGATTAATAAATGACGGAGTTATGAGGTAACAAAAATGAATAAAAAAAATACAACCGAATTGAGAACCTCCTTCTTTTTTTGAAGTCGGTTAAAAATACCATAAACTTTAGTAGGTATTTGATATTAATTTCAACTTAATACCTTTAGCTGTACCGGAACAAAAGAGTTTTGACAAACGGACAAACGATAATGAATAAATTAATACGCTTTTTTTTTCAGCGCTGTTTGTTGAAATACAGGCATAGTAATGCTATGTATACACTTTAGGCCTTAGAAAGGCACTTTATGTATGTGAAAGCTACTGAAATTCCCACAGCCTTGATCTCAAGGAACCTCGGCCAGGTATATCACGCACAATTATTATGAAAAAAATAAAAAATTGTGTTATCACTAATATGAGAAGCCGATCCCACAGCGAGGTCTAGCTAGAGTACTGCTGCCAGAGTTCTAAGTGCGTTCTCCTTGACCACAGCAGTTGCTGTGTGCAATGATCAAAAGCGCCGCATATATTACGGTGAACGCGCGGATCGCAGAACTCTAGGCCGGTCGCTGTGGGATCGGCGTATAATATTAGTGAGATAAAAAAACGCTAAACTATTTAACGCTAAACATATTTATCTAAAGGCAAAGGAAGTTATTTTCATTAAATTTTATACCGGTGCTCGCCAAAAAAAGCTCGATTTTTTTTAGTTTGAATCTCAGACCAAGAAAAAAAGGGTTTGAATATATAAGTTAATTTTATCTTTCTACACTTCTTCTCTTTATAAACTTTAAATATGTCAAATCTTTGACTCCTCAGTGGTCACAATATGCTCAAAAATGGGTACAAAGTTTTATTTTTCATCATCATCATCATCATCAGCTTATAATGTCCCACTGAGCACAGGCCTCCTTTCACAAATCAAGGTGAAAAGGAATGGGCATATACTCCACCACGCGTGCCCACTGCGAATCGGTGGAGGTAGGCTAGTAGTCAACCTTCTGTTGGAGTTTTCAAGCCGCCTAAAAGGCCTCTAACAAGCTTAACGACTATTACAATTAAGTGATAACCGGGACCAACGGCTTTACGTGCCTTCCGAAGCCCGGAAACGCTCGATTTGAAATACCACTAGGCGGTCACCCATCCAGGTACCGACCACGACAGACGTAGCTTAACTTTGCCGATCGATTAAGAACGGCTTATCATTATCATGCTACACCAAGAGTGCTTCTTTTTACATACGAATAAATAGCACTTTACAAAATAAAAAATACAATAATAACAGTATTTTCCTGTTTTCCTTATTATAGCTTATAAACGAAAGTATTAAAAATCTCATACCTAAGAATTTATCGCAAAAAACTTTTTTATTTTTTGAAACTTTCTCTCCAATTTTCTTTTCCTCACGAACTCAACTCAGCAATTTTCTAAGACAATCTTGAGGAAATATTAAGAACAATTATAATTTCCCGGTGCCGTGAGACTGTTACGGCAGGTCGTCGTGCAAAGTGCCTAGTCACGCGTCTTCGATAAATTACAATAAAAATTACCCGGGGAACAGGGAGAATCTCACGACCCCCGGAGAAAAAATAGTTGCCAAGTTAGACAGTTTTTACGTAGAGGGTTTTCTGTATAATGTTTTGATTTTGGAATGCTTTTACATTGAGGTTTTCTTCTTCTTCTTATTTTTAATTTTGGCAACCAAGCCCAAAATAGGGCTCATTTCTGCCAGTGTCGAGTTATATTATAGTTTTCAGTCACAATAAATCACTTCACATTATAGTCCTCAGTCAGTCACCGTCCATAAAAGTCATGTTTTACTACAATGGTGGTCATTGTACTAAAACTCTACACGGACATTTTGAGACAACTTGAAAAGTCACGATACACATAATTCATTTCATTTCACTTCACTAGTGCACATGGATGATCTTTATTGGGTAAAATACCAACAAAAATACACAATAAAACTCAAAATACACAAATTTATGAAAATAAAAATGAAAATGCTACGTTCCCTACGCTAATGCAAGTTCCCGCCAAAAAGTCCCATTGAGGTTTTATTTTATAGTGGAATGAATTAAAAACTAAATTAACCACAGAACCAAACTGTCATGAAAATATAAGATATTAACAATAAGGACAAGAAATTAAAGCATATATATTTTGCACATACATGTTTGACTTTTTAATTAATGATAAGAGATTTAATTTAATTTATCAAACCCGTTTCAAATATCTAGAGAAAGACGAAGAAGCTCTAGTAGAATAAAATGATTACCCAAAACTCACCACTGATTTATTATTTGAAACAAGATATTCTTTTTCTAACAAGATGGTTTTAAGCCATTACGAAAACCGAGATTAATATCACTTCAATAAATATTAAATAACATAAAAAAACTACGGAACCCTAAAAAATAAAAAAGAACAGGTGAAGCCGATGGTAATGAGGAAACTTGGGAAATGCCGAAGGATCGCCAATTTAGATATTCAAATTTGTGTTCAGTTCATTTCGTTGGTTATATCGTGTACTTATAAACTGGGCGGGGATGAACAGAATTCTTGAGAAACGTCGAGGGATGAGGTTTATTTCTTTTTTCTTTTCTTTTTTGGGAACTTTTTTACTAATACTACTTACAACAGGGAAGATTTTATAACTCTTTAGTTTTTTTTTTTTATATTCAGTTCATCAATTCATATTTTTTGAAAAAAAAAAATGTTATATATGTCACACACACCCCACTCTTTGAAATGTCTTTACTGATAAATTTACACCGTATTAGAAAAAAATATTAACTCAAAGTCTGAAATAAAATAATAAGTTATAAATACTTTGCTTGAAAAATCATCCCTGCAAAAAAAATCTGTCGCAAAAAAACCCTGAATCGGAAGTCACGTAAATCCGATGCTGGCTATCACTTTTGCTATAGTCGCTAAGCTAGTTGGAGGTCTCCTAGGCGGCTTGAAAGCTCCAACAGTTGGTGTACCACTAGCCTCCACGAATCCGTAGTGGGCATGCGTGGTGGAGTATCTGCCCATTCTCTTTCACCCTAATTTGTGAAAGGAGGCCTGAGGGGCTAAAAAGGAAGCTAATGCAATATTGCTACGCAATTAATTTTTTCGAATTCTCGGCAGATCCTATGTGATTCCAATATTTTTTGGTAAAATAGTTACTCATTATATACAATTCAATTCATTAAAAGATTTGAAATTGATGAATTGCATAAGATCTGCTTTATATTCGAAAAAATGAATTGCGTTAGCAATATTGCTTTGCGTCCTTTTTAGGAGGCATGTTCCCAGCAGTGGGACATTATGGAATGATGATCATTATATACATTTTTTTTTTCGTCCCGTATCGAAACAGGGGCAGTAGGATTGTTATCGAAAATCCTCATCGATAGTAAACGAGCAACCTTTCTATGGGATTGACATAAGAGATTATTAAAAATCACGTGATATTTTTTTTTTTTTTTTTTTTTTTTTTATTCAGTTTTTGGGAAACATACAGTCATAACATGTTATATATATATATATATCAAAAATAGTAACAAATAGACCTAAAGTTCCACATAAGTAGTTACATAAATAAACAAAGAAGAGAATAGAAGTGATAGACGCATAAATAAATACTATTAAATACTAATAATTACAATTACAAAGAAATATAATGCATTACTCAGTTAATAACTATGAGATAATTTGGTGCTCACTACTTTTTTGTAAGTGCTCAATGGTAGATTATAAAATATCAATATCCATAAGATTTTTGTTATAGAAATTCAAAGAACGCCTGAAAAATGAATTTTGTACATGCCTTTTTTTACATGGTTTTATATAAAATTTAGATTTAAAACGTGAGGAAGGACGGGGTACAGTAAGTTTAATTTGTTCTAAAAGATCGGAGGAGTCAATATGACTATTTAGGATTTTGAATAAAAATAAAACATCTATATAGTTACGTCGGTCTTGGAGTGTAAGTATATTATGCCTAGTGGAGGAAGTCTCATAGTCAATGAAATAGTTACCAGTTCGGTATTCAAGCAATTTAACAAATCTTTTTTGAATTCTTTCTATGCGTTCAATGTGTACTTTGTAATATGGGCTCCAGACAATACATCCGAATTCTAAAATACTGCGGACAAAAGAGAAGTACAATATTTTGAACGTGGAAGCGCGCTGAAAGGGTTGGGAGACTCTTTGTATGAATCCTAATTGTTTGAAGGCTCTTGAAACTATTTCATCGATATGGAGATTGAAGGTCAATAAAATTTACTGTCAAGAATCACTCCGAGGTCCCTTATATGATGAACTCGTTTGATTTTTCTATCATTTAAAGTATACTCAAATTCAATGGGGTTCTTTTTACGCGTGAATGAAATAATGTTACATTTGTCCGTATTAATGATAAGCTGATTATGAAGACAATACTCACAGAAGAGGCTTAAATCGTGTTGTAGCCTTACACAATCATTTATAGTACGTACTACACGGAAAATTTTGGTGTCATCTGCGTGAAGGATATGATGGGAGTTAGAGAAGATGTTACCCATATCATTTAAGTACAGGGTGAATAAAAGGGGGCCCAAATGAGATCCTTTTGGTATACCGGAAGGTATCGGAAGAAAATTAGAAATGACTCCCTTGACCGAGACTGCCTGACTACGATTATTAATATATGATTTTATCCATCTGAATAGATCGCCGTGTACACCGAGCCTCCAAAGCTTTGTGAGTAGCGTATTATGGTTAATTTTATCAAAAGCCTTGGAAAAATCGGTGTACACAGCGTCCACTTGATCACCATCATCTAGGCTATCGATAATAAAATCTGTATAAGCTAATAGGTTCGTGTCAACCGAGCGACCGCGTATGAATCCATGCTGATTTGGTGTAATGTGACGTGAGAAGGTAAATGCAAGTTGTTGGGTGACGATTTTTTCTAGTAGTTTGCCGAAAATATTTAATTTAGATATAGGCCTATAATTTCCTATAACGTCCTTACTGCCGGACTTGTGAATCGGTGTAATTAAAGCTTTCTTCCAGATTTCGATTTGAAATGTCAATGGGAATGACAAAGGTTGATCGTTTACTAACGATGATGATTGTCGATAACTATCTTGTCTAGGAGGACTGATATTACTACTTCGATGTTATCATATCATCAGAAAACTACTTAAACGAGTAACTTTTTTTTTTTCGTGGGGAAATCCTCTTAGGACACCCGTCCGCCCCGGGGGTAGCGGCCAGGTTAGGCCGGACTTGTACCGGTTAAAACCCCACGGTGGTTGCAATCTGCGCTGTAGAAAGGGGGGCGGGCTCTCGTGCTAAGATAGCTCGTCCCGGGGGAAGTGTGATACCTCCCCCCAGCGGGTGCTGGGGCATATTTTATGCGATCATTTGCCAAGGCGACTAAACGGGCCTTTGGGGTCGTGGACCCTCACCCTCGCTGTGCTGTCGCACTATGAGTCGTGACCACATCGACCCATCGTCCTCCTTGGGGTCGCTTCTGGGCGCACAGAGCCCCCGCCCTGATTGCCCACGACCCCAAAGGCCCCGTTTAGTCGCCTTGGCAAATGATCGCATAAAATATACACCATACGTAGTCATTACGCTAAAACGTTCAAGAAACTTAATAAATAACTTAAGTAAGATGTGTCAAGGCGAATTCGCGCGTTAGTAGAAGTGCGAAATTGCAGTTAACTCAAACATTTCGGCGCAACTGAGTTAGCTTGTCACAAAAACTTAATGCAACTCGCGGAAGTAGTGACTTGCCCGCTGAGAATACCGAACGAACGAGTCATATTGCTGTAACGTTCGATAGGTATCGTATACGAATGATTTACGATTAGAATGGAATTTGATTATTTGATAATCGGTTTAGTTTTGATTATATTAATAACTGTTTATATAAATAGTTTAACGAATTCATGGATTTTCAAAGTAAGTAATAACTTATTTATGTTTCACTAAATGAAATATTAAGTTATGAAGGTAATAATGGTTCTGCGTAATTAAGTCCTTCGACCTCGTCGCATGCCCACTTACCGAGACTTTATTACTGCATTTTTTCACGACTTACAGACACATATTTTTCTTGTATTTTAATTCTCCATATTTAACTTGTATTATTTATTGTGATGATGTGACACTCTATGAAAATTTCTGGTTGGGCGGAGACCTGGTGTCCTGAAATACAGGCTCTGTCTAGCTTAGGCACGAGTATCCCGCAATTTAAGTGCTTATTGCTTTATTTCATTGTTTTTATTTTTGCAACTTGTTGTATTTTTGAAGAAATAAAGTAGGTACTATTATTATTATGTTAAGAAAGTTCTAATACAAGCTAATAAGTTATACAGTACGGCTTAATACGGTTATGGATAGGTAAATACGCTTTTGGGTTGTTTCTTTTTTGAGTTCCGTATCCAAAGGGTGTCAAACGGGACCCTATTACTAAGACTCCGCTGTCCGTCCGTCCGTCTGTCTGTCTGTCAGTGGGTTGTATCTCATGAACGCTAATAGGTAGTAGCTGACATTTTCAGAGAATATGTATTTCTATTGCCGCTATAACAACAAATAATAAAAATGAAATAAAATAAAAAATTAAAGGGGGCGCACATACAATACACGTCTTGTTTTCATATAGCACAATGAGTTAGTTTATATTGTACAAAACCCTCTGTTTGCGAGTCCAACTCACACTTGGCCGGTTTTATTGTTTTTATTGAATCAAATGAGTTGAAACTTTATACAGTTGTTGTTGACACGTGGGAGAAAATTTCTAACAGTAAAAAACAAAATTAAACAGACGTTACGACGAAAGTGGAAAATTTCGTATACTATTTTTTCTCCTAAAGATTGATACAAGAATAGTCCCCTTTATATAAAACCTAATGCTACAAACTATTCGTTGAAGGCGAACCTGTTATTAGTTGAATTGCGCTGACGTAAACATTTTTACACCAAGTAATATTTCGCGAACTTGAAGACTTCGTTAGTGTTAGTATTCAGATTATTACCACTTCTTTTATATTGTTCTGTGATTTATTACAGTTTTAGTGATAATTTTACGTAGAAAGAAAACAATATTGTTGAATAAAAAAGGTTTTTAATAGCCGTTTTTTGTGTAAATCGAAAAGTATTTTTAATTTAGACACAATTTATTGGTTTTGTAAGGTTACGAAATACTCTTGGATACACTTTAATGTTCTCTATCGTCCTTTTAGACTCTACAACTTTGTAAAAACCTTTAGAATTGCCGGCAAAGTACTACATTTTTAAAGAGTACAGATTATTTTTATGTAATGTTGCTTGGCAAACCGAGCACGAGCCGAACCACGAACGAGCACACTGCGAGCACGATTCGCGTAGCGTGGACATGGCGGGAAAGGTCGTTAACGCGTGAGTGATGTCTCCTCGTGTGTTGCAATCGTTCATATGGCTACAGTAATCGCTTACCACCAGGTGGACCGAATGCTTGTTTATAGACTGTGTAGTATAAAAAAACAAGCTATTTCTAAATTAGCAACAAAGCTAACACAAAGCCGATGGCACATAATATTCCCTAATAAAGATAAGCGCAGAACTGGCCCGGTGTTACACCAGTGCTGTGGGCACACGATGATGTAGTGCAGGAAACACACTTTGGCAAGGCCTACTTCCATTATGCATGTAGCTGGCAATCTCGCCGAAATTGTGTCATTATGCGAAACGGTTCGTAATGTTTCGCTGAAAAAATTTAAATTGAATTTTGTTTGTTTCTAATAATTGTGTGAATAATTTAATTTACTTTGAAGTTCAAAGTACCTGTCTCGTATGAATATAATAAAGATGAATAATTTATGTATTTTTACAAGCTTTTATATATTTTATTTTATTTATATGTATTTATGCAATGTATGTATGTATGTAACTGTGTTTGTTCGGGTGGAATCTTGCAAGTCGAATTTCACCCACTTCCAGTGGTTGGATTGACTTGATATTTGGTATACATTAGTATATTGGGAGACAATGCAAGTACAGTCAACAAAAAGTACAGTCACAAAAAAAGCTTCTAGTAAAAATGATTTTTTTAACAAAAAAACAAATTATTGTCGTTTTTATGTTTATTTTGGTTTGGAAAATAATTATAATATATAATAATAATAATTGTATGAATAATTAAATTTACTTTGTTCAAAGTACCTGTCTTTATAATATGTTTATGAATATAATAAAGATGAAGAATTTGTAAACTTGCAACTTCTTGTTTCATGTGGAATCTTGCAAGTCTAATTTTACCCACTTCCAATGGTCGAATTGACTTGATATTTTGGTATACATTAGTATATTGGAAGACAATGTAAATACAGTCACAAACAAAGCTTAGTTAAAAAATTTTTTTTAACAAAAACTAATCTGATCTAAAAGGAATTTTCTTCCGGGGACTGCGGAATGAGCTCCCCGCCGTGATTTTCCCAATGGAAGCATGGCGTTCTTCAGAAAGGGTGTGTAGCGGTTTCTTCCGGGTTGGCAACGCGCGAGTGATACCCCTGGTGTTGCAAGCGTCCATAGTCTACGATAACTGCTTACCATCAGGCGGGCCGTATGCTTGTTTGCCACCTAAGTAGTATAACAAAGAAAAGAAAAAACTCTGGTACTACAGCTAGTCTTACAATTAATGAGTCTCGTCAAATAGTATAATTATTGAAAGTAAAACAAAATCGTAAAAAAATATCTATTTAATACAGGCATTTATAAGAGTTTAGAATAAAGTCCAATCCAATTAAGGATAACAAAAAAATATGTCATCAAAGCTGTAACGTAAATCTAATAACGTATTAATGCCAAAGACAAATTCATAATCTAAATAATGACTGTAAAAGATATCTTAATTATTGCGAAGAACATTTTTCCGTTCATTAAGTTTTAATGAAGCTATGTAAAGCGACACCTATTAAAATGAACGTTTTACTACAAGACATTTAAAAAAGTCATGTATAATATTATTTTCTTACATGTTACCTTTGACATCGATTTAAAAACACGGTGTATTTTAACGGCAGAAGGCTGGCAGACATTCAGACGATCTAGTTACCTCGTGTTATAGCCACAGTCGCCTGAACACATTAGTAAAACCAAAGAGCATTTCAAAATTCAAAATCATTTATTCAAATTTCAAATAGACCTTCGCAGGCACTTATGAAAATTCTGACTCTAATACTCTAATACCGGTTCGGAAGGTTGCATTTGCTGAGAAGAGCCGGCAATAAACTCAGCAATTACTCTTTTCAAAACAAGCTTAGATTCATTACATAATATTTACATTCTAATCGCACTGACAACAATTGCGTGCCCCGGCGCGGCAAAACTACACAGTAGACTGAATTCACGGGCATGAGTATTGTATTGAGTAATACCATGGGAATAGCCGACATTTAAGGCCATTTAACAAGGTCTGAAGTGTAGCTGCCGGATCACGCTGGGTAGGCTAGGCGGGTTCTGTAAAGCATCCTGCGTGCTATGGTTCTATCAGAATGTTTTCCATACACGGAAGTTAAAGATACAAATCCTTGAAGCTATCCACGATTCAAAATATTCGTAACCATGTTTTTGGTTTATGTAATTTTGATCTCGAAGACTAAGGATGTCGACAATTCATTCGCAAATAAACAATGGCTGAATCATAGTTATAATTAGAGGCAAAAGCTAGTTTATCATTGGTCGGAGGCATTGTGAATTTAAAATTTTAAGAGAGGCTTATTATTTGGGGTAAGGGTTGATAGACACATTCTGCCCTAATTCACAAATATGTTGTACCTTTGTTGATGTTATTCGTAATTTTTTGTTGAAATAATTGTGATTTAATTTTAATTCATTCATTTAATGTGTAATGTAATGCAATCACAATGTAATTATTTTTCTGTGTAAGCTCCTCGGCCTTGCATTGTATGTCTCATTGCTGAGGAACGTGAACTGTGAGGGTTATCTTTTCGCCGACTATTGCTCGCCATCTTGATCGATCTTCTGCTGTGTGGATAGCAGCGCAAACATTAGTTTCCAATGCAGAGCGGATTTGGTCAGACCAACGCATTCGGGCTCTATCATTCTTTTGTAATTAGCAACTTCTCAAGGTTGTCGCCTCTCTTTCTTGCAATCTGGCCGAAGTACACAAATATTCGGCGTAGACAGATGCGTTGCGGATGCGTTGGTCCGGTGTGCTTTCCATGGAATCTGAAGCATCTTCCTCCAGCACCACATTTCAAACGCATCTATGCGTGCGCGGCCGGTTTTCTTCAGCTTCCATGTCTCGGAGCCGTACAAGAATATGAAAAACACCAAGGTTGTCACCAGTCTTTGAAACCTATTTATAGAATAAATTTCCTCAAAAAAAGCAAAGAAAACATTACTCACACCATAATCCATTGTTTCATATTCCATAGCAAAACTTTATCGATAAATAACAGTAACATGTTGATATATTGCACTTTTACAAATGCCCAGTAATTCACCTGAGCTTTGGAAATATTTTAGAGTTCAATGGTATTATGAAATACTGTCGGCGCCCGCCGCGCCGGTACCGTATGGCCGGCTCGGCTGTTCAAATGAAAATTTACGCACGTTACCACTCTATTGTTGTTTATTGCACACTCTGACACGATTACCTTTGTATCTCTATGGTTTTATACTTAAATTTAGTAAAAGCTACTTCTAGTTTTGACAGGCATTGTAAACTCTACTTAGTTGTGGTTTTGACTACGACTAGCGACTTCGCATGGCTTATACAGAGTGAATTTTTCAAGTGATCATGGATGTCCAAATACTCAAGGCCGATTTTCATAAAAACAAGAACTGTTACCTTGAATTTTCTGAAAATCGGAAACTGAAAATTCATTCTGAATATAGGTTTGAATGGAAATATCACCATGGTTTCAAAAGAAACTTGCTCTCAAGTTTAGCTGCAAATTTTCTACTTAGGTATAGTATATTATATATATAATGAGGATTAATATTTTTTTTTGTATTTTCTTTTTATTTAAATGGGCTTGCGTTTGTCCTGACCGTTGCGACTGACCCGTCCATAAGGGGCGATGACGAAGCCTAAGATGAAACACGCTTACCCAGAAGAAACCTATTCACTCTGGCCTTGAAAGTTCCTAGATTGTAAGCGTCAACAACGTACGGGTAAAAAAAATCCCGGTGTCTTGTGGTTCGGTGTAAAAATGGGGATGGTGGAATTAAGTTGAACAATTAAGTCGATAATATAAACTAGATACCGAGTGCAGCGCCATCTGCCGGGCTAAATTGTTAATCAAAACCATCCAGGGCGCCACCCAAACACATACAAAAAAAAACATTCAAATCGGTCCAGCCGTTTAGGAGGAATTCAGTGACATACACACTTACAGTAGAATTTCATATATAAAGATATTTTTCATTAACTACTAATACCTACAAACAACGCAGTGAATAGACTCAGAGAATAATATCACTAACAGTACAATATGACAAGGTATCACAATCATAAAATGAAATGTGTTGTCCGTAAACATTAGCATACACTGTAAGGTAGCTAAAAGGAATTTTATAGCTCCGTGTAGTAAAAACTCATATGTAATGTACTAGCTTACGCCCGCGGCTTCTGTCGCATGGACCATGATTTTATTTACATTTTTATTGTTCGCCTAGTTCAAGTGAAGTCTCTCGACCGGAAGTCTGAACCTTTTTACGGGCTGGAAATATTGTGTTATGTGAATTACATATCGTTGCTGTATTTTATCTGGTTATGATATCATTTGGTGTGGAATTGAGTGAAAGAAGGGGGCGTCTGGCTATTCTAACTACAATAGAATACATGACTACTTTTTTTTCGTGGCCGGCGTGGCCCAGTTGAAATAACTAACTTTTTTTGCCTAATGTTGAATGGATTTTGATGCAATTTAGCAAACATAAACTTGACAAAGATGTAGAATACTTTGTATCCCAGAAAAACATAAGATACAATGGGATGTGGATGTGAAATGCGGAATGTGGAGTTAAAACTCGTTTATTATTAAATAGTTTAGTATGAAACTTGTTTATTAGTTGTTAGTTTTTAATAAACATGCATGTATTACAGTATCTATTAGCAGAAATATTGTACCCCTAGTTAAATATTGATTTACTGAACTACATACCACTGTTGCTGTCGATCCAAGTACACATCGTTATATTCTGCCTAGGAATGTCGCTGACCATGAGGCTTTAGACCGGGAGATACTGGCACAAATTTCTTGGTCATTTGTACCAGTATGGCGATCCTTCAGGGGTCTAATTACGTAATGATGAAAAGGAAAATGATGGTCATAGCGCTGGTACCGGCGGAACAGTCGCGTGGGCCAACTAGCCTTATTAACGATCTTGAAATCCAGCGGCTCCTTTTTTTTTATCAATTAACGGGCAAGAAATACAACAAAGTAGTATACATAGTAATATTATAATATATAGTAGTATATTTTTTTATACCACTAAGATGGCAAACAAGCATACGGCCCGTCTGATGGTAAACAGTTACCGTAGCCTATGGACGCTTGCAACACCAGGGGTATTACTCGCGCGGTGCCGACCCTGAAGAAATCTCTTCACACCCTTTTTGAAGAACCCTAAGCTGTACTCCATTGGGAAAACCACGGCGGGAAGCTCATTCCACAGTCCGAGCGTCCGCGAAAACTCCTTTTAGCCCGTACAGTTCGAAACAAATCTGGTTTCAATGTGTGAGGATGGACTCCCCGTCGATGGCGAGAGTTGCGATGGTAGAAGGTAGCCGTGGGCATCAAGTCGAACAATCCCTTAGAACACTCTCCGTTGTACAAGCGGTAGAACACCCATAAGGAGGCAAAGTCTCTCCTCAGACTGAGGGGCTCAAACCGCTTGTGAGCTCGAGATCGTCAACAATTCTGACGGCACGTCGCTGAACCTAGTCTAAAGGCCCAAGCTGATATCCAGGTGCTCCCGCCCATAGATGACAGCAGTACTCCATTTGAGGCCTGACCTGCGACTTATAAAGTTGCAGCCTTTGCCATATAGTACCTATATAGTATTTTTTAAAATATTTCTTGGTCAATTAATAATTGACGCTTCAGCATTTTAATAGATAGGTACATATTCTCAAGTAGCATGTGGCTCAGTATAAGAAGCCGTTACCATAGCTATAAATCCTATAGCATTTTTCCCATAGATTAATTTAACGTTCAAATAAGACATTCACAAACAATATTCCCCATATTTATAGGCTTAGATAAAACAGCTAGACGCTGTAAAATCAGAGGCGCGTTTTCGGCTCGCAAGCAGCTTTTTACGGCCTATACGAGCGCTAATAACTTTGTCAGTAAAATGTTTTTATGTTCATCGAACGATCCTGCTCCATATGGATCTTCTTGATGGCAAATTTTACTATTTTGTCGATGGTTACCAGAATTCTGTTTACGTCCTTATACTTCCTAAGGTTGGTGATAAAAGTAACTTGTAATATGGTTGTAAAAGGTAGGAGTAATATTCTCTTTAGTAGGGTTTTTTCAGTAATGGAAAACAACCTATGTGATTAAAGTTGCAGGAAAATTTTAGGATATTTTCAGCCTTTTCACAAATAATCTAATCTATATTGTTAAATATTGGGATTTACTATTTAAAGGCAAATGGAAAAAGAGTGCATGCGGTCGATACAATGACTTTATTGAAAGAGAAAAATTGACAAGTCATAGACTTCTAAAAAGGTTTATGTTAGAATCGAACATACTCCCGACAGAATAATTACACGATATTACAATATGTGAATTAATTACTACAACTTGTATTACATAGCATATTAAGATAGCTTGACAGTGGACTGTAGAGTTGTAGGTTTCCAACCAATTAGGTTAACAATACATCTTTAATGATAACTCATTAAAACTACGTAAATACAAATCTAAAATTAATTCAAATAGAAACTTAACATCTGAAATAGGAAGTACCTCTTTATTCTTATCATAACATAACATTATTATAATCATGTAAATGTCACATGAGATGTAGAAAAACTCTACATAAATTTATTTATATACAGATAACAAGGCAATCCATATCCTAATTTTCAATTGGCAAAATACAAATTTTTGTTATTGAGGTTGTGCAACATCTGCCATTAGCCTTTCTTACTTCTAAGGCCCTAACCTTGCCATCACTTCCAGGAAAAACCTTGGTTACCCTGGCCATAGGCCAAACCATTGGAGCTGTATTGAGCTCTTTTAACAAAACTAAAGACCCTACTTTGACATTTGGAAGTACATCCTTCCATTTAGGACGATTTTGTAGAATATTAAGATATTGTTTTGACCAATACTTCCAAAATCTCTGTTGCAAAACAATACATTTATTCCAAAATTTAATTCGGTTTTCAGGTGTTTTTGTGAGGTCTTGATCTGGAATACAAGTGAATGGAGCGCCAGTCAAAAAGTGACCAGGTGTCAAATATGAAAAATCTTCAACGTCAGATGACATTGGAGTTATTGGTCGAGAATTTAAAATTCCCTCAATTTGCACCAATAAAGTGTAAAGTTGTTCATAATTAAATACATTGGCACCTAAAACTCTTTTGAGATGATGCTTTACGCTTTTAACAGCAGCTTCCCACAAACCAGCAAAAACTGGTGAATAGCTAGGTATAAAATGAAAATTGATACCTAAATTGGCAGTATTATTATGTACTTGTGACTGATGTTGCTGAGAATTATTTAAATTATAAAGTTCAGTTAATTTAGACCTTGCTGACTTAAAGGTACTTGCATTATCGCAATAAACATCCGTAGGACAATTTCTTCTAGAAATAAAACGTTTAAACGAAGCCAAGAAAGCATCTGTTGTAAGATCCGAAACTAATTCTACATGGATAGCCTTTGTGACGAAACACACATAGACAGCAATATATCCTTTAGTGGTAATGACGCTTCTAATTCTAGATTGTTTTATTAAGATAGGTCCCGCAAAATCTATACCTACTTTTTCAAATGGCCTACTAGCATGAAGCCTATCAGCAGGTAGTGACCCCATTAACTGTTTTGCTGTAACACCCTTAAATCGAAAACATGTGATACATGTATGAATATGCTTTTTTACAATTCTTAATCCATTTATAATCCAATAACGTTGGTTCAAGCTACTCAATACATGTTTTTGGCCAGCATGAAGCAATTTCAAATGTTCATTTTCAACTATCAATTGAACAAGCCTCGACTCCTTAGGTAGAATTATTGGATGTTTTTGACTATACGGTAAGGATGAATTCTGCAATCTACCACCCACTCTTAAAATACCATTAGAATCAAGGAAAGGACTCAGTCCTTTCAAATGAGAAGATACTATTGATCTACCTCTTTTCAAGGAAGTTATGTCTTGTTCTATAAAAATACCTTGCTCATTTTTAATAAGTAAATTCAAAGCATCATTTTGTTCTGCAAACGTAATAAAACCCTTTTTAACACATTGAGAACTAGGCCTTGTATTTTTACAAAACCGTATAACATAAGCAAGTACTTTTGTTATCTTATTTATGTTCGAATATTTCCCTAAGATATAAGAAAATAAGGAAACCTGCTTATTTTGTGATGCTGCACAAACCACCTCAACGCACTCTGGCTTTTTAATCCTTATCTCAGGTAAGTTCTTTATAACAACGTCCTGAGTACAATCATCAAAATTGTAACTAGCATTAGACATAAACGCAGGTCCTGTCCACCACAGATAATTATTTTGTAACTCGCTAGGGTTAACTCCCCTACTTAAACAATCAGCTGGGTTTTGATCTGTTTTTATGTATAACCATTGAAAGGAACATACATATTGATTTATTGCCTTGACTCTATTGGCTACATAGTTATTTAATTTTGTTGGATCAGTTCTTAACCAAGCCAAAACTACTTGCGAGTCACTAAAGAGATATACATCTTGTATTTGTAATTTCTTACTCAGTGTACTATATATCCGGGCACTTAATTTTGACATAAGCAAGGCAGAATTCAGTTCCAATCGCGGTATAGACAATTTATTATCTTTGGGTGCGATCCTAGATTTCGAACAAAGAAGTGACATGCATACATTACCCTGACCGTCAACAACTCTTAAATAAATAGCACAGCCATATGCAATAATTGACGCATCTGAGAAACCAATCAACTGTAGTTGCTCTTGATTTTCAATGCAAACATTTCTTTTGACTTTGATTGGTGGCATGTTTATTAAATGACTATAAAATTGTTGCCATTCCTTATCTAAAATAGGTGGAGGAACTGAATCCCAATCTACATTTGCTTGCCATAACCTTTGTATGATGACTTTAGCCTTGACAAAAACTGGCCCAGCAAGACCCAATGGATCATAAAATTGACTAATAAAACTCAAAATCTGTCTTTTTGTTTTAGGGACTTGATCAGGAACTGAACATGACAATATAAATGAGTCAATATCAATATCAAATTTCAAACCTAATGTTTTAATGTCCTTTTTTAACTCCTTCTCCCCAAAAATTTGCTGTTCTTTAGGTATATCTGCTAAAATATCCTTATCATTACAAGACCACTTATGAAGTTCCAAACTTCCTTTTGAAAGTAATTGAGTTAACTGAGTTCTTGTTTCAATAATATTACTTTTAATATCTTCAGTATGGAGGATATCATCGACATACGTGGAATTTAAAATAACAGAAGCAGCCTTTGGATATTGATCCTGAAATCTGATTGCTAATTCATTCAAACATCTGGTTGCCAAATATGGTGAATTTTTTAAACCATAGGTGACTGTATTTAATTGAATACACTGAATTGGTCTGTCTGACGAATCTCGCCAGAGGATATTTTGCAAAGATCTCTGATCCTTATCTAAAAGTATATTACGAAACATACGTCTGATATCGCTGACGAAAAAATACTTAAATAGTCTGAATAATAGCAAAATATCAATTAATTCAGGTTGCACCTTTGGCCCATTTAATATTATATCATTTAAAGAAATTTTATTACTGGCTTTCATAGAACCATCGAATACAGTTCTCAATTTCGTACTTATTGCCTCATCTCTTATCACCGGGTGATGAGGTAAAAAATAGACTGCATCCTTAGAAAGATCATAGATAGAAATATCAAAGTAAGATGCATGCCCTAAAGCTATGTACTCATGGATAAATTGTTGATATTTCTCAAATAATTGACGATCTTTCTGTAATCGCCTTTCAAGATTTAAAAATCTTTTCATTGCTAGACCAAGTGAATCTCCTAACAAATTATTCACATCAGACATGGGTACTTTGAGGGGAATTGAAACTACAAACTTATTATCTATTAACTTGACAGTTTCCGCAAAGTACTTTTCGCAATGCTGCTGTTCAGACGTATGTTCCGCAAATATCTCAGGTACTGATTCTGTTTGCCAAAACTTACTTACAGTTTTATTTATGTCAGATTGACATTCGTGGCAAAATAAAGAAACAGCAAATTCTTGAGGAGGGAAGTATGAAATGCTACCACCTACTATATACCCAAAGTGCGTATGAATGAAGTAAGGTTGTCCAGCATCACGTTGTTGCAACTCCTCAGGCTGAGGCAGCAGTGCCTGAAAGAAGATATCAGCAGCAAGTAAAATATCTATCTCGCTACTGGTGTGAAAGGAGTCATCGGCTAGTTTTATATTTTTTGGTATTATAATATCTGCAGTGTCAAAGGAATTCTGTGGCAATTTCGTAGTAATTTTATCTACAACTAAGCAGTTAGTTTGAACCTTGTATGGGTAAACACATGAGAATACATCCAACTGTAATGAATGATTAACAAATTTCTCAGTATTGGCTATGCCAATAATATCAGTAGAAATTGGCATAAGCTGTTTACCTATAACCTTTGCTAAATTGACAGTGATAAAGGAAGATTGGCTACCTGAATCTAACAAAGCCTTGACAATAATCTCTTTGCCATTTTTGCAAATTATTTTAACTTTCGCTGTCGGTAACAAAACTTGATGTTTTGTACTTCCAGACAAAAGTGAGACATTGTTACTCTCCTTTTTTATTGATTGATCACTATTGTTGTGCAAAAGTGTGTTATGGCTCTGCTTGCATTGCTGACACTTAAAATAAAATCGACATTTATTTTTGTGTGCATTTAGGCATACTTTGCATAGTTTATTATTAATGACAAAATTTTGCCGTTCATTGACCGTAGCCAGCATAAAAGAGGGACAGGAATACAATTTGTGGTTTAAGTTACCACAGTAGAGACATTTCGTATCCTTAATTTTTTTGTTTTCTGAGCATTCGTGAGAAGTAGAAGCATTCAAGGCTGCAAATGACTTATTACCATCTGTATTTTCTAGAGCAAAAGCACGTTGTTCAATAAATTTTATAAAATCACATAGTGTTGGTTGTGTATTACGATCTCGCTCTAAATAATAGGCCTTAATACTTGCAGAATCTAACTTACGAATCATCAAGCAAATAAGAATGCTGTCCCACTGATCTACAGGCTCATTCAAATTCCTTAAGGCAGCGATATGCTGTTTGATTTGAGAAATAAGTTGCCTTAAGTTTATTACATTTGACTTACTTCCCATGCTGGCCAAGTCAAATAAACCAAAAATATGCTCAAAAATAATCCTATATTTATTATCGTATCGTGTTTTAAGTATATCCAAAGCTTCCGTATAACTGGATCCTACAACAGGTAAGTTCTTGACTAAGTCGTATGCTTCACCCCTTAAAAAATTGCGCAAATAAAAGAGTTTTTGTACACTGTCAATATTTTTATCATTATGGATCAGTGCAGTAAACATTTCAATAAACGGGCGATAATCTAGATATTTGCCATCGAAAGGATTTATCTGAATATTAGGCAATTTTAATTTTGATACTGAATTGATAGAAGTGCTTGGATTGATACTTTTCTTATTGGAGAGTTCGGATCTAATTAACTCTACACAATGAAAAAAGCAATCTTCCGTAACAGTGGGGTCAGCAGTTTCGCTATCGTTTATCAAAATATTTATGCTTTCATACTCACCAAATGTTTTGACAGCTCTTTCTTCCAATAAATTGAGCATCGTTGTGGATGCGGTTTGAAGAAATTCCTTAGTTAATTTTTTCGATAACCTTGTAAGATTTGCCTTACATACGCCTCGTTTATTTACGTTCTTTTGGTCTTCTTCTGCCATAGTTTCGAAAAATACTCTAATAAAATGTTAGAAAGGGTGTAACATCAGTCGTAAGTAATTACAGAAATAATATGATCGTTACATATAATAACTTACCTGCTGTACCTACTAAGATACAATATATTCTTAAAACAAGATACACAGTGATACACCTAAAATAAATACACATAAAACAATATTTTCTAAAATAAAAAATACATCCGTCAAAATGGCGTCAAATTCGACAATTGAAATGAAGCTGAAGATGGTATTTCTTTTTGTGTGGTTTTTGAACTTTTTGGATCCCGCAGGCCGTGAAGGTGCAGCGCATGCGAAGACCATGCGTAGACAAACTGGACGATGGAGATGAAAAACCTTTTACTTGATTTTCAGCCACAGTTTTCAGCGCTCAAAAACAGAAATTTTCACCTCGATTTCACTTTTTACCGCTCCCAATAGCTCGAAATCATTTCTTCACTCTTTTGGCCAATAGTGGACCATGTTAAATATTGGGATTTACTATTTAAAGGCAAATGGAAAAAGAGTGCATGCGGTCGATACAATGACTTTATTGAAAGAGAAAAATTGACAAGTCATAGACTTCTAAAAAGGTTTATGTTAGAATCGAACAATATAGTAACGGTATTTACCGTTCTTTCAAGCTATATCGCTACATCTTAGAAACACATTACAAAATGGAAGGTACCCGTTTCACCAAAAAGGTTGACGAAGTTTTCAATCGATTCAAAAGAAACTTAAAACGTATTCACATTGAATGGGGACCTTTGAACATTGGCCGACCCTCGTAAAGTCGAAAAATATATAAAGGTAACGTTCAAAACTTTGATCAGCGGCCAAAAGTAATCCTTACCTGAAAAGTCCGCAATTCGCGTCGCTTGGCACGAATTCTTAAACCGTCCCAAGCGATGCTATAATGTATACCTAGCAATGCCGGTGGAGGTGGTACGGGTTGAACTCACTCTGTTATCACTTCATTTCCGTGCCGATGTCAAATACACGAAGGATAAAGTTATATCTACAGTTAAGCTCTAAGCAGATCAAGTTAAGTATTCAAATTTAATGATGAATGACAAAACTCTTGTATGATTTATATACAGATTAATCTGGTACTTTTTACTACTGGTCTCTTCTGAGAGATGCAACATACAAAATTATTACACTCAGCAAGGATATCTGAAGAACTTTTATGATTAAAACATATATAACTAGCTTTCCCCCGCGTTTTCACCCGTTCCCGGGATAAAAAGTAGCCTAGGTCCTTCTGTATACCATAGGCTATCTGCAAGCTAAATTTCATGATGATCCGTTGAGTAGTTGCGGCTTGAAGGCGTAACAAATAAACAAACTCACTTTCACATTCATAATATTAGTTATGATTAATTAAATAGTTTATTTACAAAAAATATTTACAAATTACAATCTATATAATAGAAAATTTCCTCAAGTCTGCCGCTGCTTCCGATAATTGGCAAGGCTACCCAGCAGGGTGGCAATGTTTTCTACTTAGATGGAGTTATTAAAACGTTATGTTAATTAAGTAATCAATGGAAACTCCATAACATAAACTCATGAAAGTGATAACCATTAGAAGAGTGATAATGAAGTGAGAACTGACAGTGACACTTAAGTTCTTGGGAATAATGTAGTGTAGAAATTTTGCCTACACACGACGCGTCGCGGTAGACAGGTAGGCGCTGCGAAATTACTTAACGACGCTTCTAAAGCCGTCTAGAGAGTAATTAGACTCCAGTAACTACTTATAATATGCGTTCTAGGTAAAATTTGAGATTGCAAGTTTTGTAGCTCTAGTAGTCTCTTTCGCAGTTTCGCTTCGTGTGATAATTTATTCTATGAATATTAATTATGTCGATAGAGTTAAGATAGTTTGCGTTTTCTTTTTTCTTAGATGTTATAATATTGAATATTTTTAAGGAGTAAATACATATTATCGTATTTTTTATATCTATCTATATAATTTTCCCATTCCCCTTGGTCACGCCATGACGTGAGAACGACATTACCGATTTCATTGTTTTTTTTTTAGTTTTCTAATACTCTGGAGAAGGTTCTTACGGAAAATAAAATTAAGAAAGTTGCGCAGGTAGGGGGCAGGTGGGATTATAGGGTACCCTACGTAGGATAGGGTAGGTTATAGGGTAGGACACCACGCAAACTATTAGTATTCAATATTTTTTTGTTAACCGACTTCAAAAAAAAGGAGGAAGTTCTCAATTCAGTTGTTTTTTTTTTATATTTGTTACCTCATAACTCCGTCATTTATCAAACGATTTGGAAAATTATTTTTTTGTCTGGAAGGGTACACTTCCCGTTTGGTCCCATTATCATCAGATCAGGATTTGATTACTTCTTAGTGTACTTTGAAGTCGGTTTAAGTTTTTTTTGTAAAACAGACCAATTATTGCATTCATAGACTTTGTTTAAACATTAATACCTACAACGGCTTACAGTTATACAACTTGCTTATTTATCCAACAGAAAAGCAATTTTTACCAAACAAAAGACGGTCAGGCATTTTTTCACCGCAAAAACGTACCGTCTTAATTAAGTAACGCGCTACCATTAATAACAGTATACACTTAAGCAATAACTTGCAAAGAAAAAAGGGGTTGTTTTGTTACTTTATTCTCATTAGCTATTACTATCACGGGTGAATCTCACGGACGAACTTTAATTAAATATAGCCATTAAAATTATTTATAAGCTGCGCCTACCATCTTTGCATTTTTATTAGACTTTAAATTCGACTCGCTTCGTTGAAAAGAAAATGGTCTTTTTATTTTGGAGTAAGGTCTTGATATGTTTTCTGTAAGACTATTTGTCCCCGCGGTGTCATTCGCATTCATCATTACTTACCATAGCGAGATTGTGGTCAAATATGGCCTATACTGGCTATATACTGTAAAAGATTTTTTCGAATCCGACTGGTATTTCCCGAGATTAGCACACAATCCAAAAATTTAACAAAATACTCTTACACTTTAATATATTAGTATATATTGGAATTCTGATATATTCTTTTGCTATATTGAAGTGAAGAGATACTGGAGGTCTAATTACTAAGTATAGTACCCGACATCAGTCCGAAGTTTTGTGTAATTTTGCCCGTGTCTATGTCACTCTCCGTCAAATAAAATATCCATAAAAAAACACTTTGATCCGTATCACCGTGCTACATGAAATAACGACAAACTAACTAACACACATTCGTGATTATATGTAGGGATGAGGATACATCAATAAAATTCCAAAGATACAATTTTATTGTAACTATTTCACAAGCACCAAAAAACTAGACATTCTAACAACACTCGGACTATTGCCGGTGAGTGGAAAGCGTAAAAAAAAGGAAAAAAAAACCCAGGGCGGGACAAGTTTGGATGTGCGCCACACGCCCCGCCAGACAATATGACGATTTACACTGCAGCCGTGACGTGTTCAGCGGGAACTCTCCTACACTGTACCTAGGCAGTGTTAGGAGTTTTGACTATACTTGTTTCGTAGAACAATTAAATGTAGCCTGTCTGGTATGCTGTGAAAATTGGAAGGGTAACGAGTTTTTTAACTGGAAGGTTTTCTGTTTCCCTTGTTTGTTTGTATATGCACGTTTTTCAAGACACTTCAACACCCATTTGTATGTTTCTTTTGGTATTCAATATTTTGGATAATTGTTTACGATGCTGCATTCAGGGATATATCTGTAGAAGAGAAGTATTGAACTCACATAAGAAAACCAAAATTGTATGTATCTTACAAGTGAAATTTACTTATGGGGCACGTTTTCTTAAATACAGATGTATAAGAAAAATAACGTAAGGAAAAAGGTACGACCACCAGCCAAAGAATTTGATTTGGTCAAAAAATAACTTAGACTTTTTAGGCATAGACAAACAAAAATTACTAAGAAGGATATTTAGACTCACTTTATCACATGGATAGATGACCCAAGTAGCATAACAAGCTGTATATAGGCTGTATTAAAGTTCGTCCTTATACTAAAAGCTGAATATTCAGGTTGTACAAAGGCTGTATAAGCGCTTATACAGACCTTATAAGTGTAAAAAGGGCCCACATTACACAGCTTATTTCGTTATTGGAGCTGTATAGAGGCTGTATAAGCAATAGACAAGTATAAAAGCTGTATTAGAGCTGTTATTAGGTGTACAGAGCAGCCTATACACTACGGATATCCTCTTATAAGTATCTTGTAAGAATAAGAGTTCTAAATAGGTTGTTGAAGAGAATTATGTGAGAATAAAATAAATAAAACTATTTACGAAGCCATACTGAATGGCGACATAATATTTAATAAATAGAAAGGATAATCTTGGACATGGATATCTGATGCTGTTAATCGATGAATTCAATGTGCAAATTTTAATTTATTGTGAACTGTGTATGCTTTCCGTCAAAATATTCACGCGCCAACAAAATAATCAAGCCAAAGTATAGAAATTATACTAAATACAGTAAATAAGTGTTTGTTTTTAAGGTTAGAATAAAAATATATTTATAAATAATAGATATGAGTACACATGATCATTATTCAAGCTGATAACCATGAAACGGCTATAGTTATTATCAAATATTCCTTTAATTGTAATTTAAATGTTGTTATTGTAAATGTTAAAATGTCGACAATTTGCTATACAGCCTAGACGATATTTGGAGTGTGTTATAAGTCTTAGTAGCTGTACTAAGTAAGTTATGAACGTTTATTGCTGTATTAAGTGAGTGAACACTAGTCTTGCGCGTAATAGTTCCCGACTGGGAGCGCTCCGTTTAGTTCGCTCCTCCTTGGCGAACTAGGTCGCTCTTTTAGTTCCTCAGCTCCCGTCTCGAACTAGAGATAGGCAAATCGTTCGCCCACTTTGCTAATGCACCTGCACGATTTCTTTAGTTTTTTAAAAGTAGCTCTTTTTACCGTTACTTTTTACGTTAACTACATTGTACTCATGTATAATGGGGTGGATTCGACAATACGACATTAAATTAATATTTTTTTTAATGATGTAGTTCAATATAGAAAAATATTATCACATATTACTTATAATGTATTCCAATTCTAACTGTGTTAATAAGAGTTTCAACTTGTATGTTGTGTAAATAACTTGTAATAAAATAACTAAAGTGTAATTGGTGCAATAAGTATATTGTATTCCTTATTTAAGAGAATAAAATTATGAATAAGTAATCGTCTAGGTATAATGCAAGTGCAACGCAAATAACGTGACTAGCTCGGGCGGCGCGCCGCGCTCCCGCTTACTCGCTATTACAAGTCGATTTTATTATACCGACCGAAGCGAACTAAGGAACTAAGGAGCGAAGTATCTGGGAACTAGTTCGCGTAGTTCCTCTGTGGGAGCGCTCTTTCGAACTAGTTCGTTCGCGAACTACTCAAGACTAGTGAACACGTGCTTAATACAGCCTGTATACAGCTTTAACGATAAAACCAGATTGAAGTGTCAGAAAATACTTAACGCTGTATGGTAGAGTTATAATATCTGTTTAAGAATCCTAAGCTGACGCGGATCCCTTTATACAGCCTGTATACAGCTTTAACGATAAAACCAGTTTGAAGTGTCAGAAAACGCTTAACGCTGTATGATAGAGTTATAATATCTGTTTCAGAACCCTAAGCTGACGCGGATCCCTTTATACAGCCTATATACAGCTTTAACGTTAAAACCAGCTTGAAGTGTTATAAAATTCTTAACGCTGTATAGTAGAGTTTTGATATTCTGTTTAAGAACTCTAAGCTGACGCGGATCCCTTACTAAGAATTTTATACAGCTAGAGCTGTATAATATCTCATAAATCACTCTTATAAGTATTAAAACTGTTCTTTACACTCTTGTAAGTCTCTAAAAGAACTCTAAGTTCTAAATGGGCTGGTTTATTGATGTAGAATATGCTTGCGTGCTGCTTGGGGAGCTATCAAATGTGGCCAATTAAAATGGTCCTTGTTTAGGCCAACAAACTATACGAATACAGATAACGCTTCGTACAACTGTACAATACATTAGCTACAAAAGCATATTTATCATTGAACCTCTACTCGCAAATCCACCGAGCACATACATTAGGCCATCGCACAATACTGCGAAGCTATTTATTTGGCCACAGGCAAAACCAAACATATCAATCGAGTTCGTACCAACTGATACCGGTGACCATTACACGAATAGGACATCCAATTAATCCTTCTAAAACCGTCTACAACCGTCCCGACGGTGACTGAGCGCGGTTCAATGTGTGAGCCGATTTTCAAAGCGCTCGATATGATATCGAGTATTTTTTATAGGATAGTAGTCGAGTGTTGGCGATAAAAGCATGCTACATCATAATAACTTCTGGTGTAAAAAGAGGGCCAATGTGCCACATATATGATTATTTAAAATCATACAACAAATGAACAACCACGAATGTTGTGAAAATAATAAACGTTTTTATTTTATTTGCTGAAGCTCTTTTCAGAGGTACCCAAAGGGTGACAGCGGAACCCTATTACAATTACCGCTGTCCGTCCGTGGGCTGTATATGAGCTGTATCTTATGACCCGTAATAGGTAGATAGTAGAATTATCCGCAGAATGTGTATTTCAATTGCCGCTATAACAACAAATAATAAACATGAAATAATGTTAAAAATTCCATTATTATGAAATTTGCTCATATTACCGATTTTAAACTTCCTTCTCCTTTTGATATATCCAGTATAGCAATAGCTAAACTACATCACACTGCTAGAAAAAAAAGTCTAATCTAATATATCAATATAATGCCATCGAAACATTATCGACGGCTTTGACAACAGCTTCCTACATCCAGCGACTATTTATCGTAGCTTCGGGAATTGCGACACGACTCGATCGGGTAATGAGTCCGCGGGGCCTGCATGTAAGACTTGCTTGTGACATTTGTTGCGGTAACCCGTACCCAGGACATGGTAGCTGGTGTTAGTACTTTATGCGATCACTTTGTGTAAGAGGTATATCATTCAGCTTGTATTCATAAATGCGTAGTATTATAATGAGATTTTGTATAAATAGTAAGGTAATGAGGGTGTTCCACAAGGCTCCATTCTGGGACTCTATCTTTTCTTCATTTACAATGGTGATTTAAGCTATGTTGTAGGAAAAAGGAAGATTGATTGGTTATGCTCCAACTGACGTGCAGTTCTTGTTTGTTTTTATCTGCATCGTTTCACTAAAATATCAGGGAAAATGAATAAGCATTTCAAATGTAAGTAATTGAGAGAGTAAAAAGTAAATTGTCGCTTATTGCCAAACACATTTAATTTACTGAGATGCCAATTAACTGGCAACAAATATCCAAACTGAACAGAAACTTCCTCTTACAAAACGAATAGCCAGATAAAAGACAATGCAAGCTATTTCTATAAACAAAGCGGCGTTTTTCAAAAAGCTCGCCACCTGCCAAGTAATAATGGCCGCTACGTTACACGCAGCCTACAGATATTGTCAGTTTCTTGGCAAGCTTCGATTTAATTACGTGCCACTTTTTTCAGGAACCGCGGGGTGCGATCCAGCAGCCAAACTATTGGAAACATACGGAGTTATACAAATTATGGAGAATATAGAGTAAATATCATGGGACATTCCTCACATACGGTCATCTGATCCCAAACTAAGCAGAGCTTGTACTATGGAAACCAGATAACTATTATAATACATATACTGCGTTTTTTTTGTAAATATATACTTAATATACATAATTACGCCCAGACTGAGGATATACAGACATGTTCATGCACACAAATGCATGTCCTGTGTAGGAATTGAACCCACGACCTGCGGCGCGATAGGTGGAATCTTAACCAACCGTGCCAGCTGGCCCGAATGAACTAAGAAGTTCTGTGAAGAGTTACATAATACCCTTAAAAACATCGTTTAACATAGCCCCAATTATATTAGAGTATTAAAGTCAGAGTTTTCATAAGTGCCTGCGAAAACCTATTTAAAGAAATGATTTTGAATTATTTTTTATCTAGAAAACCAAAGTTGACGGGCCAGCTGGCGCGGTTGGTTAAACAGGTCGTGTGTTCGATTCTCACAAAGGACATGCATTTGTGTGCATGAACATGTCTGTATGTTCTGTGTCTGGGTGTAATTATGTATATTAAGTATGTATTTACAAACAAAAAGTAGTATTTGTATTATATCAGTTATCTGGTTTCCATAGTACAAGCTCTGCTTAGTTTAGGATCAGATGACCGTGTGTGAGGAATGTGCCAGGATATTTATTTATTAAGTAGATTTACACAAACTTTTATCAAGTTAATTTAATTACAATATAAGAACCCTGTGAAAATAGACTGAACGGGCGGTCACGGACACAAAACAGCACCGTATCATCCACCTCACAGTTTTCTGGCACAAGCAAATCTCTGTCGCCAGTGTTTTTATGCACTGTAATTTATACAACGGGTCGTCTTATGCTGAAAGCTATTTTCACAACTGTTGCTGTCATCAATTTGATATTCCGCGTTATTGGAAGCACGCTTTATCAGTATTGGTTACATTTTAATTATGGAGATCGTTGGGAGTATTAAATAAAGTATTATGACACACCGAAATGATATATCATCGCTGTAAAAATGCTTTAGTTGATTGTCAGGTTTTTTTTCTAGATGTGAAATATTACAAAAAAATTAACAATAAAATGATTCACAAATAGGTGGTAAATAGCCTTCTGGGTACTAACTAAGTCTTCTAGCAACGATTTTTTTCTTTTAGATTATTTTATTTTAGTTCGTTTATTTATATATCCTTAAATTCTTCAATTAATATATATTAGGTACTGCGCTCGTGGTGTAGCATGATTAGCCGTTCTTCATCGATCGGCAAAGTTAAGCTACGTCTGTCGTGGTCGGTACCTGGATGGGTGACCGCCTAGTGGTATTTCAAATCGAGCGTTTCCGTGCATCGGAAGGCACGTAAAGCCGTTGGTCCCGGTTATCACTTAATTGTGATAGTCGTTAAGCTAGTTGGATGACTCCTAGGCGGCTTGAAAAATTCCAACAGTAGGTTGGCCACTAGCCTACCTCCACCGATCCGCAGTGGGCACGCGTGGTGGAGTATCTGCCCATTACCTTTCACCCTGATTTGTGAAAGGAGGCCTGTACTCAGCAGTGGGACATTATAGGCTGATGATGAGGTACTAAAACTTCCAAGAGTATATACCCAAGCATTACTAATTTTATAAAGCGGAAGAGTTTTTATGTTTTTTTAAACGGGCTAATCACTGGAACTACCAGTCGGATTTGAAAAATTCTTTCACTAATAGGAAGCTAAATTATCCCCGAGTATTAAAGGGTACATCACGGGAACGCGAGTGAAACCGCGCGAGACAGCTAGTAATAAAATGAACCTGTCATTGACATAATTCAAAGCAATTTAATAACAACTTAACTTCAAGTACCAGTTTATATGGTCCTAAGGCCCCCATGTTTATCGCGCCCCCACGGGGCGGGGGCGGGACAGGGGCGGCTCTTTGTCCAAAGTTGCAGTGTGCTCGGTTGATACGAGTTTTATGACGTACTAGCGCGGTTGAAATTTTGTATTCGTAACTCTGGTGATGTATTTTTGGCTTAAGCGGACAACTTTGCTTAGAAAATAAATCTGGATTTTAATTTCGCCAAGTACCCAGTGGTGTGTTCTGACTGCTGCACTTGAGAGCCTCCTTTCTAGGTTTTGTGTGCTTACCACCATCGGCCACATTATCACTAACTATGGTGAGAGTGTGGTCAAACAAGCTTATAGGTTGGTACCTATATATTAAAAACTGGGCAAGTGCGAGTTTGAGGTTGAGTCTGCCTCGCAGACCGAGAATTCCGACTTCCTTGGATGTATATTTCGTTGTTTAGCCCATACCTATGTACATTTAATTAAAACTATTAAAATCAATATCAATAGTGGTTGCTGAAATGTACCGCTGTGACCGCGGTTTCCTTTTCCGTACATAACCCTAAACAGACCAGTAAAGTTGGCGTGGGTTCGTTTTTTACCCAGATTATAAACTGTCGAAATACTTACAATAACATGTAACAGTTACTTAACATGAAGCTCATGATCCTCCACATCTGTGTGTAATATCCACCTTTATCACATCACTCCGCGAGCTAGACTTTGTGATACATAACCGTTACATTGTTGCACGTTTATCTAACACATATAGATTAACACAAGGATGTTATAAAACTTCGGATGTATTCTTGCTAACAAAAAACTGTGTCGCTGAGAGTCAGCCACCTCGCTGTACATACAAGCCGGCACGCACACATTCACACACTAGTCGGCCATTACGCGGATAAACGTCAACAGAGTCAATACGTTTGCGGTGCCGTAAAATATTAAAATATAGCATCTCTTGTGTAGTGAAATGGTGTAAAAACCGTAGAGACCGGAGGAAAAAAATACCAGGAATCACGTTTCACAGTTAAATTAATAATTCAATCACTTAGTTCCCGAATTTATACATCAAAACAAATATTCATTCACCAGTACAAAAGAATTAATGACAAAGCCAGTGTTGCCAATATACACTTTTGTAAATTACCCGAAATATGGGAATTTTATATTTTATGGTTATCATTAATACGTATTTTATTATAAATTGATTTCAAACTGTCGCGACTAGTACACATACTTTATATCAGTGGTTCTCAAACTTTTTTGGCGAACGGACCACTTTTAGAAAGCGAATTATTTGATGGAGCCCTAAAATAATCAAAGAATAGTTTAGGTAGGAATGTACTTTGAAGTTCGTCGATTTAAGGGGCGGAAGGGGAGGGGGGGAATAGAGAGGGGGTCGGTGTAGAACCCCCCCTCTATGGGAAGGAAAAGTTGCGCACCCCCCTTTTTTTAGATACTATTATTTTTATTTTGTCGGGTGAAGGGAAAGGGTGGTCCCTTTTATAGGGCATAAATTGCATAAACTTTGTGTAGAGCCTTCTAATAATGTAACGTCAAAGTACAACTTAGCCATAGTTTATTGTGTAGGTATTCTTTATTTGACCGCGTAGGTTGTAAATATTGGCCCTGATTCTGTTGTTAACAACTAAACTAATTTTTATCTCACTATGTTTCTTTCTAACAAAGAACATAAGAAAAGGATGTAAGAAATTTAGTCCTATCAAATTAGTCCAATGCTTGTTTTCAATATAAATTTAGTTTCCATCTATCGCGGTTACGCCTAAATACATGCAAAATAAGACGGCAAAGATTAATTTGACAGCTTTAAATATGTTCTATCCTTTTTCAATAATGTTCGTAAGAAAGAGATGAGATGTGACTAAAATTAGTTTAGTGCGATTTACAACAGAATCGGCACCATAGTATATCTTATTGTATTTAAAATGTGTGTGAGGAATGTCCCAGAATATTTATTTATTAATAGAATACTTATTACGGAAATCTGCTGTACATATTTTATGCTGATATGTCAGTAATTTCAATATTTGTAGAAATAAACCAATATAGCTATTCTAGCACCATAGAATGCGTAAAAACATTTAATGATTAATTTGTCATGGTTATTGAAACATCGATCTTTTTTGCAAATAACTATGTACAGGTCGGTTAACTAAAGCTGGCACGTTTCAACACATTTACACCGTCTCTCTCGCGCAAAGTCAAGCTTATGAGTATGAAGGAGACAGTTATTGTTTTGCTTTTGCTACTGCTCATAAATATAGAGTGGTCTATTTTTGCATTCGTCCATTAGACTTGACTGATTGCAAATTTATGAGTACTGTGAACGTGCCAGCTTTCGTTAACCGACCTGTAACGTGATGTTTTAGGACATAGGCACCCCATTATTTTTATATTCGTATGAGTGTCCTTAATCGATGTATAAAGGTTGGGATGAGTGAAGTTATTTAAAAAAAAACAAAACGGTGCCTGATGAGTATGCCAGGCTCTGAACAAAAATCTTCGAACCCCTTTCATAGCGATCGGTTAAGTAGTTGAAGCGTGAAAGCATAACAAAAAAAATTTGGCCACCATTCACAATTTAAAATAGTACGGTATATTCTGCCTACATTTACAATTAATTTTAGCGATGGGCGATTGTTACTAAAAACAATCGAATTATTCGATTGGCCAATTTATTCGAATCATTCGAATAACAATCGACATCTTTCGATTGTTCATAATACGCTTCTTGCGGCACCGCGCGTGTCCTATGCCGTGCGCTGGCTGTCCGTCCGCCGAATGAATTAATCTATTTGTCCCCGCGCTCACCCGTCGATTGTGCATACTATTACAACCTGCGTTGCGTGGGTCAATTTTCATTCGAAAGGTCGATTGTTTATTCCTTAGAACGAATGAATCGACAATCGAATGTAGAGTTTTACAATTGTCGATTCTTTCGATTATTTTTTTTGCAACAATCATCCATCGTTACTTAATTTTCATTTAAACATGTCTACCGTTACATATTAGTCTAAGTATAATATAATAAAACATAGGTAAATTTAGCCTAACATGGCAACCCTAAATTGAATCACACATAAACAGCCGCCGCCATTACGGTGCCTCAGTTTTGTAATAGCGAGAGCGCAGTCCGGGTAGTCTGTGGATTAACATTACACTTAACTTAAGTTTAGACGAGTGCTGTAAACGGACATTGTAATATTTGTAATCATATCAGTCATTTGAAAGCAATTCTCTCAGCTCTATTAATTTGCAATTTAAGATTTTGTAAAGAGATGTGATGATGATGATGAAATATGATGTAATGTAATAATAGCTCAGTTGTGACGTCAATACCATGAGTACGAGCTTGAGCTATCGGTGAAATAGCGTGATGAAACCATGGCATGGTGGTAAGGCGCTGTGAAGTACCTACCCGTCTGTGTGTGTTTACCACCACCTCTACCATATTTTTTTTCTGTATGTCAATAGGTTGACAAGCAGGCAGACGGGCCACTTGATGGTAAGTGTTCACCGCCGC
Source organism: Achlya flavicornis (assembly GCA_947623365.1). Taxonomy (NCBI): domain Eukaryota; kingdom Metazoa; phylum Arthropoda; class Insecta; order Lepidoptera; family Drepanidae; genus Achlya; species Achlya flavicornis. Next base: position 15,669,544 of record OX392475.1, read on the forward strand.
CTATGGACATTTGCAATACCAGGGGGATTGCCAATGTGTTGCCGACCTTGTAGAGCTATTTTTTGAAGAACCTCATATCGTATCACTTACCGTGTTGGAAATGAAAACTGTTTTACAAAAAACTTAAACCGACATCAAAGTACGCTAAAAAGCAATCAAATACTGGCCTGATGACAATGGGACCAAACGCGAAGTGTACCCTTCCAAACAAAAAAAAGAATATTCCAAATTGGAACACAACCGAATTTAGAACGTCATTACTAAGATCTTAACTGAATCAATGGCTTTGACTTTGACTAATGATATATCAAGACTGAACTACGAAGCTGTTTACGCGTAGATAAAAATGTCCTCTAACTGTTAGGGCGCAAATCATTTTCCCGCCCTCAGTGTCAATCGAGACGTCACTGGGACACAACCAAATTCACCAAAAGTGTATTGTTCCAGAATGTCTTTTTGTGTGATAAAAGTGTGCAGAAACTACATAGGTCGATCTAGACCAACAAAAAAACTCAGCTATCATCAGTAAGTAACAATATTTCCTATTAGTTCCTGCAATATAAGCCATTGAAATTTTTCGAAAATAAATTATTTTGAGTAAGCGCCATATTTACGTATTGCCTGTCCTGCCAGTTTATGAACTCGAAACTCCCATGGTAATATCAGTCAATAGCTAAATACGAGTATGTAGATACTTATATATAAAAAGCGACGGTGACGTGTGCACCGGCGTGAAGTTAGCGGCCAAAAGTTAGCAGCCAATATAATCCGACCAAATCAAGAAGAATCCAAAAAATTGCTTTATTTACCTTATTAACAATAGGAAATTGTTCAAAATATAAGGAAATGATAAAAATATTTGAAAAAAAGCCTCACAGGCGTGAAAATATCAAAAAAAGACATGAATTCAGAATTAACAAAATACCAAAGTATTTAATAAATTAATCGGTTACAAGGGTTCAAATCAAAGAAAATTTTACAAATTACAAAAGACCATACAAAACCTTTGTATAAAACTGAGTTTGAATAATCTCATGAAAGTTTCAGAGCCATAAATCGAACAAAAACAAACGTAATGCCATAATCATACGTTTTCGTTTCTTAAGAATGAGTATAAGATATAAAAAAGTCATGGTGTCACTCTAGAAATGAATTTATTTTAAAGATATATTAGTATACTAAGTAAATAATAGCATTCTATGTACTTACCGAGGGGTTACATAGGTTTGTTAGCCATCGGCGAAAACAATATCGACAAAAATACCTACTTGATTTTGGTGGTAGATTTAACTCTCAAGACTTGCCCGTGTCACTCCAAATATGTAATTAATTTATAGGTACATAAGTCTTCTAAGTAAATAATATCATTCTATGTACTTGCCGAGGGAACATGACAGGTTTGTAAGGCAGCAAAACAAATTTTATCAACAAAAATCTTTCCTTTGATTTTGATTGTAGATTAACCTCTCAAGACTTGCTCGTGTCACTCCAGACTTGTATTTAAACTATAGGTACATGAGTCTTCTAAGTAAATAATATCATTCTATGTACTTGCCGAGGGGATACGATAGGTTTGTGAGTCAGCAATGTAAATTTTATCGATAAAAATCTTTCATTTGATTTTGATGGTAGATTAACCTCTCAAGTCTAGCCGGTGTCACTCCAGATATAGATTTAAAACATAGGTACATAAGTCTACTAAGTAAATAATATCATTCTATGGACTTGCCGAGGGGATATGATAGGTTTATGAGTCAGCGGCGAAAATAATAAAGACAAAAATCTTTCATTTGACTTTGATGTAAGATTAACCTCTCAAGATTTGCTCGTGTCACTCCAGATATGAATTTAAAATATAGGTACATAAGTCTACTAAGTAAATAATATCATTCTATGTACTTGCCGAGGGGATATGATAGGTTTGTGAGTCAGCAGCGTCAATTTTATCGAAAAAAATATTTCCTTTGATTTTGATAGTAGATTAACTGCTGAAGACTTGCCCGTGTCACTCCAGATATGGATTTAAAATATAGGTACATAAGTCTACTAAGTAAATAATATCATTCTATGTACTTGCCGAGGGGATATGATAGGTTTATGAGTCAGCGGCGAAAAATATAAAGACAAAAATCTTTCAATTGAATTTGATGAAAGATAAACCTCTCAAGTCTTGCCGGTGTCACTCCAAATATGTATTTAAATTATAGGTACATAAGTCTTCTAAGTAAATAATACCATTCTATGTACTTGCCGAGGGGATATGATAGGTTTGTGAGTCAGCAGCGTCAATTTTATCGAAAAAAATCTTTCGTTTGATTTTGATGGTAGATTAACTGCTCAAGACTTGCCCGTGTCACTCCAAATATAGATTTAAAATATAGGTACATAAGTCTACTAAGTAAATAATATCATTATATGTACTTGCCGAGGGGATATGATAGGTTTGTGATTCAGCAGCGTCAATTTTATCGAAAAAAATCTTTCTTTTGATTTTGATGGTAGATTAACTGATCATGCCATGCCCGTGTCACTCCAGATATGGATTTAAAATGTAGGTATATAGGTCTTCTAAGTAAATAATATCGTTCTATGTACTTGCCGAGGGAATATGATAGGTTTATGATTCAGCGGCGAAAATAATAAACAAAAAATGTCTCTAATTTGTTTTCGATGGTAGAACAACCTCTCAAGATTTGCCCCTGTCACTCCAAATATGGATTTAAATTATAGGTACATAAGTCTTCTAAGTAAATAATATCATTCTATATACTTGCCGAGGGGATATGATAGGTTTGTGAGTCAGCAGCGTCAATTTTATCGAAAAAAATCTTTCCTTTTATTTTGATGGTAGATTAACTGCTCATGCCATGCCCGTGTCACTCCAGATATAGATTTAAAATGTAGGTATATAGGTCTTCTAAGTAAATAATATAATTCTATGTACTTGCCGAGGGGATTTGATAGGTTTGTGAGTCAGCAGCGTCAATTTTATCGAAAAAAATCTTTCCTTTGATTTTGATGGTAGATTAACTGCTCAATACTTGCCCGTGTCACTCCAGATATAGATTTAAAACATAGGTACATAAGTTTACTAAGTAAATAATATCATTCTATGGACTTGCCGAGGGGATATGATAGGTTTATGAGTCAGCGGCGAAAATAATAGAGACAAAAATCTTTCATTTGACATTGATGTAAGATTAACCTCTCAAGATTTGCTCGTGTCACTCCAGATATGAATTTAAAATATAGGTACATAAGTCTACTAAGTAAATAATATCATTCTATGTACTTGCCGAGGGGATATGATAGGTTTGTGAGTCAGCAGCGTCAATTTTATCGAAAAAAATCTTTCCTTTTGATTTTGATGGTAGATTAACTGCTCATGCCATGCCCGTGTCACTCCAGATATGGATTTAAAATGTAGGTATATAGGTCTTCTAAGTAAATAATATCGTTCTATGTACTTGCCGAGGGGAAATGATAGGTTTATGATTCAGCGGCGAAAATAATAAACAAAAAATGTCTCTACTTTATTTTCGATGGTAGAACAACCTCTCAAGATTTGCCCCTGTCACTCCAAATATGGATTTAAATTATAGGTACATAAGTCTTCTAAGTAAATAATATCATTCTATATACTTGCCGAGGGGATATGATAGGTTTGTGAGTCAGCAGCGTCAATTTTATCGAAAAAAATCTTTCCTTTTATTTTGATGGTAGATTAACTGCTCATGACATGCCCGTGTCACTCCAGATATGGATTTAAAATGTAGGTATATAGGTCTTCTAAGTAAATAATATAATTCTATGTACTTGCCGAGGGGATATGATAGGTTTGTGAGTCAGCAGCGTCAATTTTATCGAAAAAAATCTTTCTTTTGATTTTGATGGTAGATTAACTGCTCAAGACTTGCCCGTGTCACTCCAGATATAGATTTAAAACATAGGTACATAAGTTTACTAAGTAAATAATATCATTCTATGGACTTGCCGAGGGGATATGATAGGTTTATGAGTCAGCGGCGAAAATAATAAAGACAAAAATCTTTCATTTGACATTGATGTAAGATTAACCTCTCAAGATTTGCTCGTGTCACTCCAGATATGAATTTAAAATATAGGTACATAAGTCTACTAAGTAAATAATATCATTCTATGTACTTGCCGAGGGGATATGATAGGTTTGTGAGTCAGCAGCGTCAATTTTATCGAAATAAATCTTTCTTTTGATTTTGATGGTAGATTAACTGCTCATGCCATGCCCGTGTCACTCCAGATATGGATTTAAAATGTAGGTATATAGGTCTTCTAAGTAAATAATATCGTTCTATGTACTTGCCGAGGGGATATGATAGGTTTATGATTCAGCGGCGAAAATAATAAACAAAAAATGTCTCTACTTTGTTTTCGGTGGTAGAACAACCTCTCAAGATTTGCCCCTGTCACTCCAGATATGGATTTAAAATGTAGGTATATAGGTCTTCTAAGTAAATAATATAATTCTATGTACTTGCCGAGGGGATATGATAGGTTTGTGAGTCAGCAGCGTCAATTTTATCGAAAAAAATCTTTCTTTTGATTTTGATGGTAGATTAACTGCTCAAGACTTGCCCGTGTCACTCCAGATATAGATTTAAAACATAGGTACATAAGTTTACTAAGCAAATAATATCATTCTATGGACTTGCCGAGGGGATATGATAGGTTTATGAGTCAGCGGCGAAAATAATAGAGACAAAAATCTTTCATTTGACATTGATGTAAGATTAACCTCTCAAGATTTGCTCGTGTTACTCCAGATATGAATTTAAAATATAGGTACATAAGTCTACTAAGTAAATAATATCATTATATGTACTTGCCGAGGGGATATGATAGGTTTGTGAGTCAGCAGCGTCAATTTTATCGAAAAAAATCTTTCTTTTGATTTTGATGGTAGATTAACTGCTCAAGACTTGCCCGTGTCACTCCAGATATAGATTTAAAACATAGGTACATAAGTTTACTAAGTAAATAATATCATTCTATGGACTTGCCGAGGGGATATGATAGGTTTATGATTCAGCGGCGAAAATAATAAACAAAAAATGTCTCTACTTTGTTTTCGGTGGTAGAACAACCTCTCAAGATTTGCCCCTGTCACTCCAAATATGGATTTAAATTATAGGTACATAAGTCTTCTAAGTAAATAATATCATTCTATATACTTGCCGAGGGGATATGATAGGTTTGTGAGTCAGCAGCGTCAATTTTATCGAAAAAAATCTTTCCTTTTATTTTGATGGTAGATTAACTGCTCATGACATGCCCGTGTCACTCCAGATATGGATTTAAAATGTAGGTATATAGGTCTTCTAAGTAAATAATATAATTCTATGTACTTGCCGTGGGGATTTGATAGGTTTGTGAGTCAGCAGCGTCAATTTTATCGAAAAAAATCTTTCCTTTGATTTTGATGGTAGATTAACTGCTCAAGACTTGCCCGTGTCACTCCAGATATAGATTTAAAACATAGGTACATAAGTTTACTAAGTAAATAATATCATTCTATGGACTTGCCGAGGGGATATGATAGGTTTATGAGTCAGCGGCGAAAATAATAGAGACAAAAATCTTTCATTTGACATTGATGTAAGATTAACCTCTCAAGATTTGCTCGTGTCACTCCAGATATGAATTTAAAATATAGGTACATAAGTCTACTAAGTAAATAATATCATTCTATGTACTTGCCGAGGGGATATGATAGGTTTGTGAGTCAGCAGCGTCAATTTTATCGAAAAAAATCTTTCTTTTGACTTTGATGTAAGATTAACTGCTCATGCCATGCCCGTGTCACTCCAGATATGGATTTAAAATGTAGGTATATAGGTCTTCTAAGTAAATAATATCATTCTATGTACTTGCCGAGGGGATATGATAGGTTTATGATTCAGCGGCGAAAATAATAAACAAAAAATGTCTCTACTTTGTTTTCGGTGGTAGAACAACCTCTCAAGATTTGCCCCTGTCACTCCAGATATGGATTTAAAATGTAGGTATATACGTCTTCTAAGTAAATAATATAATTCTATGTACTTGCCGAGGGGATATGATAGGTTTGTGAGTCAGCAGCGTCAATTTTATCGAAAAAAATCTTTCTTTTGATTTTGATGGTAGATTAACTGCTCAAGACTTGCCCGTGTCACTCCAGATATAGATTTAAAACATAGGTACATAAGTTTACTAAGTAAATAACATCATTCTATGGACTTGCCGAGGGGATATGATAGGTTTATGAGTCAGCGGCGAAAATAATAGAGACAAAAATCTTTCATTTGACATTGATGTAAGATTAACCTCTCAAGATTTGCTCGTGTCACTCCAGATATGAATTTAAAATATAGGTACATAAGTCTACTAAGTAAATAATATCATTCTATGTACTTGCCGAGGGGATATGATAGGTTTGTGAGTCAGCAATGTAAATTTTATGGAAAAAAATCTTTCTTTTGATTTTGATGGTAGATTAACTGCTCAAGACTTGCCCGTGTCACTCCAGATATAGATTTAAAACATAGGTACATAAGTTTACTAAGTAAATAATATCATTCTATGGACTTGCCGAGGGGATATGATAGGTTTATGATTCAGCGGCGAAAATAATAAACAAAAAATGTCTCTACTTTGTTTTCGGTGGTAGAACAACCTCTCAAGATTTGCCCCTGTCACTCCAAATATGGATTTAAATTATAGGTACATAAGTCTTCTAAGTAAATAATATCATTCTATATACTTGCCGAGGGGATATGATAGGTTTGTGAGTCAGCAGCGTCAATTTTATCGAAAAAAATCTTTCCTTTTATTTTGATGGTAGATTAACTGCTCATGCCATGCCCGTGTCACTCCAGATATGGATTTAAAATGTAGGTATATAGGTCTTCTAAGTAAATAATATAATTCTATGTACTTGCCGAGGGGATTTGATAGGTTTGTGAGTCAGCAGCGTCAATTTTATCGAAAAAAATCTTTCTTTTGATTTTGATGGTAGATTAACTGCTCAAGACTTGCCCGTGTCACTCCAGATATAGATTTAAAACATAGGTACATAAGTTTACTAAGTAAATAATATCATTCTATGGACTTGCCGAGGGGATATGATAGGTTTATGAGTCAGCGGCGAAAATAATAGAGACAAAAATCTTTCATTTGACATTGATGTAAGATTAACTTCTCAAGATTTGCTCGTGTCACTCCAGATATGAATTTAAAATATAGGTACATAAGTCTACTAAGTAAATAATATCATTCTATGTACTTGCCGAGGGGATATGATAGGTTTGTGAGTCAACAGCGTCAATTTTATCGAAAAAAATCTTTCCTTTTGATTTTGATGGTAGATTAACTGCTCATGCCATGCCCGTGTCACTCCAGATATGGATTTAAAATGTAGGTATATAGGTCTTCTAAGTAAATAATATCGTTCTATGTACTTGCCGAGGGGAAATGATAGGTTTATGATTCAGCGGCGAAAATAATAAACAAAAAATGTCTCTACTTTGTTTTCGATGGTAGAACAACCTCTCAAGATTTGCCCCTGTCACTCCAAATATGGATTTAAATTATAGGTACATAAGTCTTCTAAGTAAATAATATCATTCTATATACTTGCCGAGGGGATATGATAGGTTTGTTAGTCAGCAGCGTCAATTTTATCGAAAAAAATCTTTCCTTTTATTTGATGGTAGATTAACTGCTCATGACATGCCCGTGTCACTCCAGATATGGATTTAAAATGTAGGTATATAGGTCTTCTAAGTAAATAATATAATTCTATGTACTTGCCGAGGGGATATGATAGGTTTGTGAGTCAGCAGCGTCAATTTTATCGAAAAAAATCTTTCTTTTGATTTTGATGGTAGATTAACTGCTCAAGACTTGCCCGTGTCACTCCAGATATAGATTTAAAACATAGGTACATAAGTTTACTAAGTAAATAATATCATTCTATGGACTTGCCGAGGGGATATGATAGGTTTATGAGTCAGCGGCGAAAATAATAGAGACAAAAATCTTTCATTTGACATTGATGTAAGATTAACCTCTCAAGATTTGCTCGTGTCACTCCAGATATGAATTTAAAATATAGGTACATAAGTCTTCTAAGTAAATAATATCATTCTATGTACTTGCCGAGGGGATATGATAGGTTTGTGAGTCAGCAGCGTCAATTTTATCGAAAAAAATCTTTCTTTTGATTTTGATGGTAGATTAACTGCTCAAGACTTGCCCGTGTCACTCCAGATATAGATTTAAAACATAGGTACATAAGTTTACTAAGTAAATAATATCATTCTATGGACTTGCCGAGGGGATATGATAGGTTTATGATTCAGCGGCGAAAATAATAAACAAAAAATTTCTCTACTTTGTTTTCGGTGGTAGAACAACCTCTCAAGATTTGCCCCTGTCACTCCAAATATGGATTTAAATTATAGGTACATAAGTCTTCTAAGTAAATAATATCATTCTATATACTTGCCGAGGGGATATGATAGGTTTGTGAGTCAGCAGCGTCAATTTTATCGAAAAAAATCTTTCCTTTTATTTTGATGGTAGATTAACTGCTCATGCCATGCCCGTGTCACTCCAGATATGGATTTAAAATGTAGGTATATAGGTCTTCTAAGTAAATAATATAATTCTATGTACTTGCCGAGGGGATTTGATAGGTTTGTGAGTCAGCAGCGTCAATTTTATCGAAAAAAATCTTTCCTTTGATTTTGATGGTAGATTAACTGCTCAAGACTTGCCCGTGTCACTCCAGATATAGATTTAAAACATAGGTACATAAGTTTACTAAGTACATAATATCATTCTATGGACTTGCCGAGGGGATATGATAGGTTTATGAGTCAGCGGCGAAAATAATAGAGACAAAAATCTTTCATTTGATATTGATGTAAGATTAACCTCTCAAGATTTGCTCGTGTCACTCCAGATATGAATTTAAAATATAGGTACATGAGTCTACTAAGTAAATAATATCATTCTATGTACTTGCCGAGGGTATATGATAGGTTTGTGAGTCAGCAGCGTCAATTTTATCAAAAAAATCTTTCCTTTTGATTTTGATGGTAGATTAACTGCTCATGCCATGCCCGTTTCACTCCAGATATGGATTTAAAATGTAGGTATATAGGTCTTCTAAGTAAATAATATCGTTCTATGTACTTGCCGAGGGGATATGATAGGTTTATGATTCAGCGGCGAAAATAATAAACAAAAAATGTATCTACTTTGTTTTCGATGGTAGAACAACCTCTCAAGATTTGCCTCATTCACTCCAAATATGAATTTAAATTATAGGTACATACGTCTTCTAAGTACATAATATCATTTTATGTACTTGCCAAGGGGATATGACAGGTTTGTGAGTCAGCAGCGTCAATTTTATCGAAAAAAATCTTTCCTTTTATTTTGATGGTAGATTAACTGCTCATGCCTTGCCCGTGTCACTCCAGATATGGGTTTAAAATATAGGTACATAAGTCTACTAAGTAAATAATATCATTCTATGTACTTGCCGAGGGGAAATGACAGGTTTGTGAGACATCAAAACAATTTTTATCCAAAAAAATCTTTCCCTTGATTTTGATGGTAGATTAACCTCTCAAGTCTTACCGGGGTCACTCCAAATATAGATTTAAATTATAGGTACATAAGTCTTCTATGTAAATAATATCATTCTATATACTTGCCGAGGGGATATGATACGTTGGTGAGTCAGCAGCGCAAATTTTATCAAAAATTGTCTCTACTTTGTTGGTGATGGTAGAACAACCTCTCAAGATTTGCCCCTGTCACTCTAAATATGAATTTAAATTATGGGTACATACGTCATCTAAGTAAATTATATCATTTTATGTACTTGCCAAGGGGATATGACAGGTTTGTGAGTCAGCAGCGTCAATTTTATCGAAAAAAATCTTTCGTTTGATTTTGATGGTAGATTAACTGCTCAAGACTTGCCCGTGTCACTCCAAATATAGATTTAAAATATAGGTACATAAGTCTACTAAGTAAATAATATCATTATATGTACTTGCCGAGGGGATATGATAGGTTTGTGATTCAGCAGCGTCAATTTTATCGAAAAATATCTTTCTTTTGATTTTGATGGTAGATTACCTGCTCATGCCATGCCCGTGTCACTCCAGATATGGATTTAAAATGTAGGTATATAGGTCTTCTAAGTAAATAATATCGTTCTATGTACTTGCCGAGGGGATATGATAGGTTTATGATTCAGCGGCGAAAATAATAAACAAAAAATGTCTCTACTTTGTTTTCGGTGGTAGAACAACCTCTCAAGATTTGCCCCTGTCACTCCTAATATGGATTTAAATTATAGGTACATAAGTCTACTAAGTAAATAATATCATTCTATGTACTTGCCGAGGGGATATGATAGGTTTATGAGTCAGCGGCGAAAAATATAAAGACAAAAATCTTTCAATTGAATTTGATGAAAGATTAACCTCTCAAGTCTTGCCGGTGTCACTCCAAATATGTATTTAAAACATAGGTACATGAGTCTACTAAGTAAATAATATCATTCTATGGACTTGCCGAGGGGATATGATAGGTTTATGAGTCAGCGGCGAAAATAATAAAGACAAAAATCTTTCATTTGACTTTGATGTAAGATTAACCTCTCAAGATTTGCTCGTGTCACTCCAGATATGAATTTAAAATATAGGTACATAAGTCTACTAAGTAAATAATATCATTCTATGTACTTGCCGAGGGGATATGATAGGTTTGTGAGTCAGCAGCGTCAATTTTATCGAAAAAAATATTTCCTTTGATTTTGATAGTAGATTAACTGCTGAAGACTTGCCCGTGTCACTCCAGATATGGATTTAAAATATAGGTACATAAGTCTACTAAGTAAATAATATCATTCTATATACTTGCCGAGGGGATATGATACGTTGGTGAGTCAGCAGCGCAAATTTTATCAAAAATTGTCTCTACTTTGTTTTCGATGGTAGAACAACCTCTCAAGATTTGCCTCATTCACTCCAAATATGAATTTAAATTATAGGTACATACGTCTTCTAAGTACATAATATCATTTTATGTACTTGCCAAGGGGATATGACAGGTTTGTGAGTCAGCAGCATCAATTTTATCGAAAAAAATCTTTCCTTTTATTTTGATGGTAGATTAACTGCTCATGCCTTGCCCGTGTCACTCCAGATATGGGTTTAAAATATAGGTACATAAGTCTACTAAGTAAATAATATCATTCTATGGACTTGCCGAGGGGATATGATAGGTTTATGATTCAGCGGCGAAATCAAAGGAAAGATTTTTTTCGATAAAATTGAAGCTGCTGACTCACAAACCTATCATATCCCCTCGGCAAGTACATATAATGGTATTATTTACTTAGAAGACTTATGAAATTATAATTTAAATACATACTTGGAGTGACACCGGCAAGACTTGAGAGGTTAATCTTTCATCAAATTCAATTGAAAGATTTTTGTCTTTATATTTTCGCCGCTGACTCATAAACCTATCATATCCCCTCGGCAAGTACATAGAATAATATTATTTACTTAGTAGACTTATGTACCTATATTTTAAATCCATATCTGGAGTGACACGGGCAAGTCTTGAGCAGTTAATCTACCATCAAATTCTTAGGAAAGATTTTTTCGTTAAAATTGACGCTGCTGACTGACAAACCTATCATATCCCCATGGCAAGTACATAGAATGGTATTATTTACTTAGAAGAGTTATGTACCTATATTTTAAATTCATATCTGGAGTGACACGAGCAAATCTTGAGAGGTCAATCTTACATCAATGTCAAATGAAAGATTTTAATCGATAAAATTTACGCTGTTTACTCACAAACCTATCATATCCCCTTGGCAAGTACATAGAATGATATTATTTACATAGAAGACTTATGAACCTACATTTTTAATCCATATCTGGAGTGACACGGGCATGGCATGAGCAGTTAATCTACCATCAAAATAATAGAAAAGATTTTTTTTGATAAAATTGACGCTGCTGACTCACAAACCTATGATATCCCCTCGGCAAGTACATAGAATGGTATTATTTACTTAGAAGACTTATATACCTAAATTTTAAATCTATATCTGGAGTGACACGGGCAAGTCTTGAGCAGTTATTTTACATCAAAATCTTAGGAAAGATTTTTTTCGATAAAATTGAAGCTGCTGAATCACAAACCTATCAAATCCCCACGGCAAGTACATAGAATGATATTATTTACTTAGTAGACTTATGTACCTATATTTTAAATTCATATCTGGAGTGACACGAGCAAATCTTGAGAGGTCAATCTTACATCAATGTCAAATGAAAGATTTTTGTCTTTATTATTTTCGCCGCTGACTCATAAACCTATCATATCCCCTCGGCAAGTATATAGAATGATATTATTTACTTAGAAGACTTATGTACCTATAATTTAAATCCATATTTGGAGTGACAGGGGCAAATATTGAGAGGTTGTTCTACCATCGAAAACAAAGTAGAGACATTTTTTGTTTATTATTTTCGCCGCTGAATCATAAACCTATCATATCCCCTCGGCAAGTACATAGAATGATATTATTTACATAGAAGACTTATGTACCTATAATTTAAATACATATTTGGAGTGACACCGGCAAGACTTGAGAGGTTAATCTTTCATCAAATTCAATTGAAAGATTTTTGTCTTTATATTTTTCGCCGCTGACTCATAAACCTATCATATCCCCTCGGCAAGTACATAGAATGATATTATTTACTTAGTAGACTTATGTACCTATATTTTAAATCCATATCTGGAGTGACACGGGCAAGTCTTCAGCAGTTAATCTACTATCAAAATCAAAGGAAATATTTTTTTCGATAAAATTGACGCTGCTGACTCACAAACCTATCATATCCCCTCGGCAAGTACATAGAATGATATTATTTACTTAGTAGACTTATGTACCTATATTTTAAATTCATATCTGGAGTGACACGAGCAAATCTTGAGAGGTTAATCTTACATCAAAGTCAAATGAAAGATTTTTGTCTTTATTATTTTCGCCGCTGACTCATAAACCTATCATATCCCCTCGGCAAGTCCATAGAATGATATTATTTACTTAGTAGACTTATGTACCTATGTTTTAAATCTATATCTGGAGTGACACGGGCAAGTCTTGAGCAGTTAATCTACCATCAAAATCAAGGGAAAGATTTTTTTGGATAACATTTACGCTGTTTACTCATAAACCTATCATATCCCCTCGGCAAGTACATAAAATGATATTATTTACTTAGTAGACTTATGTACCTATATTTTAAATTCATATCTGGAGTGACACGAGCAAATCTTGAGAGGTTAATCTTACATCAATGTCAAATGAAAGATTTTAATCGATAAAATTTACGCTGTTTACTCACATACCTATCATATCCCCTTGGCAAGTACATAGAATGATATTATTTACATAGAAGACTTATGTACCTACATTTTTAATCCATATCTGGAGTGACACGGGCATGGCATGAGCAGTTAATCTACCATCAAAATAATAGAAAAGATTTTTTTTGATAAAATTGACGCTGCTGACTCACAAACCTATCATATCCCCTCGGCAAGTACATAGAATGGTATTATTTACTTAGAAGACTTATATACCTAAATTTTAAATCTATATCTGGAGTGACACGGGCAAGTCTTGAGAGGTTGTTCTACAACCGAAAACAAAGTGGAGACATTTTTGTTTATTATTTTCGCCGCTGAATCATAAACCTATCATATCCCCTCGGCAAGTACATAGAACGATATTATTTACTTAGAAGACCTATATACCTACATTTTAAATCCATATCTGGAGTGACACGGGCATGGCATGAGCAGTTAATCTACCATCAAAATCAAAAGAAAGATTTTTTTCGATAAAATTGACGCTGCTGACTCACAAACCTATCATATCCCCTCGGCAAGTACATAGAATGATATTATTTACTTAGTAGACTTATGTACCTATATTTTAAATTCATATCTGGAGTGACCCGAGCAAATCTTGAAAGGTTAATCGTACATCAATGTCAAATGAAAGATTTTTGTCTCTATTATTTTCGCCGCTGACTCATAAACCTATCATATCCCCTCGGCAAGTCCATAGAATGATATTATTTACTTAGTAAACTTATGTACCTATGTTTTAAATCTATATCTGGAGTGACACGGGCAAGTCTTGAGCAGTTAATCTACCATCAAAATCAAAAGAAAGATTTTTTTCGATAAAATTGACGCTGCTGACTCACAAACCTATCATATCCCCTCGGCAAGTACATAGAATTATATTATTTACTTAGAAGACCTATATACCTACATTTTAAATCCATATCTGGAGTGACAAGGGCATGTCATGAGCAGTTAATCTACCATCAAAATAAAAGGAAAGATTTTTTTCGATAAAATTGACGCTGCTGACTCACAAACCTATCATATCCCCTCGGCAAGTATATAGAATGATATTATTTACTTAGAAGACTTATGTACCTATAAATTAAATCCATATTTGGAGTGACAGGGGCAAATCTTGAGAGGTTGTTCTACCATCGAAAACAAAGTAGAGACATTTTTTGTTTATTATTTTCGCCGCTGAATCATAAACCTATCATTTCCCCTCGGCAAGTACATAGAACGATATTATTTACTTAGAAGACCTATATACCTACATTTTAAATCCATATCTGGAGTGACACGGGCATGGCATGAGCAGTTAATCTACCATCAAAATCAAAAGGAAAGATTTTTTTCGATAAAATTGACGCTGCTGACTCACAAACCTATCATATCCCCTCGGCAAGTATATAGAATGATATTATTTACTTAGTAGACTTATGTACCTATATTTTAAATTCATATCTGGAGTGACACGAGCAAATCTTGAGAGGTCAATCTTACATCAATGTCAAATGAAAGATTTTTGTCTTTGTTATTTTCGCCGCTGACTCATAAACCTATCATATCCCCTCGGCAAGTATATAGAATGATATTATTTACTTAGAAGACTTATGTACCTATAATTTAAATCCATATTTGGAGTGACAGGGGCAAATCTTGAGAGGTTGTTCTACCACTGAAAACAAAGTAGAGACATTTTTTGTTTATTATTTTCGCCGCTGAATCATAAACCTATCATATCCCCTCGGCAAGTACATAGAACGATATTATTTACTTAGAAGACCTATATACCTACATTTTAAATCCATATCTGGAGTGACACGGGCATGGCATGAGCAGGTAATCTACCATCAAAATCAAAAGAAAGATATTTTTCGATAAAATTGACGCTGCTGAATCACAAACCTATCATATCCCCTCGGCAAGTACATATAATGATATTATTTACTTAGTAGACTTATGTACCTATATTTTAAATCTATATTTGGAGTGACACGGGCAAGTCTTGAGCAGTTAATCTACTATCAAAATCAAACGAAAGATTTTTTTCGATAAAATTGACGCTGCTGACTCACAAACCTATCATATCCCCTCGGCAAGTACGTAGAATGGTATTATTTACTTAGAAGACTTATGTACCTATAATTTAAATACATATTTGGAGTGACACCGGCAAGACTTGAGAGGTTAATCTTTCATCAAATTCAATTGAAAGATTTTTGTCTTTATATTTTTCGCCGCTGACTCATAAACCTATCATTTCCCCTCGGCAAGTACATAGAATGATATTATTTACTTAGTAGACTTATGTACCTATATTTTTAATTCATATCTGGAGTGACACGAGCAAATCTTGAGAGGTTAATCTTACATCAAAGTCAAATGAAAGATTTTTGTCTTTATTATTTTCGCCGCTGACTCATAAACCTATCATATCCCCTCGGCAAGTCCATAGAATGATATTATTTACTTAGTAGACTTATGTACCTATGTTTCAAATCTATATCTGGAGTGACACCGGCTAGACTTGAGAGGTTAATCTACCATCAAAATCAAATGAAAGATTTTTATCGATAAAATTTACATTGCTGACTCACAAACCTATCGTATCCCCTCGGCAAGTACATAGAATGATATTATTTACTTAGAAGACTCATGTACCTATAGTTTAAATACAAGTCTGGAGTGACACGAGCAAGTCTTGAGAGGTTAATCTACAATCAAAATCAAAGGAAAGATTTTTTTCGATAAAATTGACGCTGCTGACTCACAAACCTGTCATATCCCCTTGGCAAGTACATAAAATGATATAATTTACTTAGATGACGTATGTACCCATAATTTAAATTCATATTTAGAGTGACAGGGGCAAATCTTGAGAGGTTGTTCTACCATCACCAACAAAGTAGAGACAATTTTTGATAAAATTTGCGCTGCTGACTCACCAACGTATCATATCCCCTCGGCAAGTATATAGAATGATATTATTTACTTAGAAGACTTATGTACCTATAATTTAAATTTATATTTGGAGTGACCCCGGTAAGACTTGAGAGGTTAATCTACCATCAAAATCAAGGGAAAGATTTTTTTGGATAAAAGTTGTTTTGATGTCTCACAAACCTGTCATATCCCCTCGGCAAGTACATAGAATGATATTATTTACTTAGAAGACTTATGTACCTATATTTTAAACCCATATCTGGAGTGACACGGGCAAGGCATGAGCAGTTAATCTACCATCAAAATAAAAGGAAAGATTTTTTTCGATAAAATTGACGCTGCTGACTCACAAACCTGTCATATCCCCTTGGCAAGTACATAAAATGATATTATGTACTTAGAAGACGTATGTACCTATAATTTAAATTCATATTTGGAGTGAATGAGGCAAATCTTGAGAGGTTGTTCTACCATCGAAAACAAAGTAGAGACATTTTTTGTTTATTATTTTCGCCGCTGAATCATAAACCTATCATATCCCCTCGGCAAGTACATAGAACGATATTATTTACTTAGAAGACCTATATACCTACATTTTAAATTCATATCTGGAGTGAAACGGGCATGGCATGAGCAGTTAATCTACCATCAAAATCAAAAGGAAAGATTTTTTCGATAAAATTGACGCTGCTGACTCACAAACCTATCATATCCCCTCGGCAAGTACATAGAATGATATTATTTACTTAGTAGACTTATGTACCTATATTTTAAATTCATATCTGGAGTGACACGAGCAAATCTTGAGAGGTTAATCTTACATCAATGTCAAATGAAAGATTTTTGTCTCTATTATTTTCGCCGCTGACTCATAAACCTATCATATCCCCTCGGCAAGTCCATAGAATGATATTATTTACTTAGTAAACTTATGTACCTATGTTTTAAATCTATATCTGGAGTGACACGGGCAAGTCTTGAGCAGTTAATCTACCATCAAAATCAAAAGAAAGATTTTTTTCGATAAAATTGACGCTGCTGACTCACAAACCTATCAAATCCCCTCGGCAAGTACATAGAATTATATTATTTACTTAGAAGACCTATATACCTACATTTTAAATCCATATCTGGAGTGACACGGGCATGGCATGAGCAGTTAATCTACCATCAAAATAAAAGGAAAGATTTTTTTCGATAAAATTGACGCTGCTGACTCACAAACCTATCATATCCCCTCGGCAAGTATATAGAATGATATTATTTACTTAGAAGACTTATGTACCTATAATTTAAATCCATATTTGGAGTGACAGGGGCAAATCTTGAGAGGTTGTTCTACCACCGAAAACAAAGTAGAGACATTTTTTGTTTATTATTTTCGCCGCTGAATCATAAACCTATCATATCCCCTCGGCAAGTCCATAGAATGATATTATTTACTTAGTAAACTTATGTACCTATGTTTTAAATCTATATCTGGAGTGACACGGGCAAGTCTTGAGCAGTTAATCTACCATCAAAATCAAAAGAAAGATTTTTTTCGATAAAATTGACGCTGCTGACTCACAAACCTATCATATCCCCTCGGCAAGTACATAGAATGATATTATTTACTTAGTAGACTTATGTACCTATATTTTAAATTCATATCTGGAGTGACACGAGCAAATCTTGAGAGGTTAATCTTACATCAATGTCAAATGAAAGATTTTTGTCTCTATTATTTTCGCCGCTGACTCATAAACCTATCATATCCCCTCGGCAAGTCCATAGAATGATATTATTTACTTAGTAAACTTATGTACCTATGTTTTAAATCTATATCTGGAGTGACACGGGCAAGTCTTGAGCAGTTAATCTACCATCAAAATCAAAAATAAGATTTTTTTCGATAAAATTGACGCTGCTGACTCACAAACCTATCATATCCCCTCGGCAAGTACATAGAATTATATTATTTACTTAGAAGACCTATATACCTACATTTTAAATCCATATCTGGAGTGACAGGGGCAAATCTTGAGAGGTTGTTCTACCACCGAAAACAAAGTAGAGACATTTTTTGTTTATTATTTTCGCCGCTGAATCATAAACCTATCATATCCCCTCGGCAAGTACATAGAATGATATTATTTACTTAGAAGACCTATATACCTACATTTTAAATCCATATCTGGAGTGACACGGGCATGGCATGAGCAGTTAATCTTACATCAAAGTCAAAAGAAAGATTTTTTTCGATAAAATTGACGCTGCTGACTCACAAACCTATCATATCCCCTCGGCAAGTACATAGAATGATATTATTTACTTAGTAGACTTATGTACCTATATTTTAAATTCATATCTGGAGTGACACGAGCAAATCTTGAGAGGTTAATCTTACATCAATGTCAAATGAAAGATTTTTGTCTCTATTATTTTCGCCGCTGACTCATAAACCTATCATATCCCCTCGGCAAGTCCATAGAATGATATTATTTACTTAGTAAACTTATGTACCTATGTTTTAAATCTATATCTGGAGTGACACGGGCAAGTCTTGAGCAGTTAATCTACCATCAAAATCAAAAGAAAGATTTTTTTCGATAAAATTGACGCTGCTGACTCACAAACCTATCATATCCCCTCGGCAAGTACATAGAATTATATTATTTACTTAGAAGACCTATATACCTACATTTTAAATCCATATCTGGAGTGACACGGGCATGTCATGAGCAGTTAATCTACCATCAAAATAAAAGGAAAGATTTTTTTCGATAAAATTGACGCTGCTGACTCACAAACCTATCATATCCCCTCGGCAAGTATATAGAATGATATTATTTACTTAGAAGACTTATATGCCTATAATTTAAATCCATATTTGGAGTGACAGGGGCAAATCTTGAGAGGTTGTTCTACCATCGAAAACAAAGTAGAGACATTTTTTGTTTATTATTTTCGCCGCTGAATCATAAACCTATCATTTCCCCTCGGCAAGTACATAGAACGATATTATTTACTTAGAAGACCTATATACCTACATTTTAAATCCATATCTGGAGTGACACGGGCATGGCATGAGCAGTTAATCTACCATCAAAATCAAAAGGAAAGATTTTTTTCGATAAAATTGACGCTGCTGACTCACAAACCTATCATATCCCCTCGGCAAGTATATAGAATGATATTATTTACTTAGTAGACTTATTTACCTATATTTTAAATTCATATCTGGAGTGACACGAGCAAATCTTGAGAGGTCAATCTTACATCAATGTCAAATGAAAGATTTTTGTCTTTGTTATTTTCGCCGCTGACTCATAAACCTATCATATCCCCTCGGCAAGTATATAGAATGATATTATTTACTTAGAAGACTTATGTACCTATAATTTAAATCCATATTTGGAGTGACAGGGGCAAATCTTGAGAGGTTGTTCTACCACCGAAAACAAAGTAGAGACATTTTTTGTTTATTATTTTCGCCGCTGAATCATAAACCTATCATATCCCCTCGGCAAGTACATAGAACGATATTATTTACTTAGAAGACCTATATACCTACATTTTAAATCCATATCTGGAGTGACACGGGCATGGCATGAGCAGGTAATCTACCATCAAAATCAAAAGAAAGATATTTTTCGATAAAATTGACGCTGCTGAATCACAAACCTGTCATATCCCCTCGGCAAGTACATATAATGATATTATTTACTTAGTAGACTTATGTACCTATATTTTAAATCTATATTTGGAGTGACACGGGCAAGTCTTGAGCAGTTAATCTACCATCAAAATCAAACGAAAGATTTTTTTCGATAAAATTGACGCTGCTGACTCACAAACCTATCATATCCCCTCGGCAAGTACGTAGAATGGTATTATTTACTTAGAAGACTTATGTACCTATAATTTAAATACATATTTGGAGTGACACCGGCAAGACTTGAGAGGTTAATCTTTCATCAAATTCAATTGAAAGATTTTTGTCTTTATATTTTTCGCCGCTGACTCATAAACCTATCATTTCCCCTCGGCAAGTACATAGAATGATATTATTTACTTAGTAGACTTATGTACCTATATTTTTAATTCATATCTGGAGTGACACGAGCAAATCTTGAGAGGTTAATCTTACATCAAAGTCAAATGAAAGATTTTTGTCTTTATTATTTTCGCCGCTGACTCATAAACCTATCATATCCCCTCGGCAAGTCCATAGAATGATATTATTTACTTAGTAGACTTATCTACCTATGTTTTAAATCTATATCTGGAGTGACACCGGCTAGACTTGAGAGGTTAATCTACCATCAAAATCAAATGAAAGATTTTTATCGATAAAATTTACATTGCTGACTCACAAACCTATCGTATCCCCTCGGCAAGTACATAGAATGATATTATTTACTTAGAAGACTCATGTACCTATAGTTTAAATACAAGTCTGGAGTGACACGAGCAAGTCTTGAGAGGTTAATCTACAATCAAAATCAAAGGAAAGATTTTTTTCGATAAAATTGACGCTGCTGACTCACAAACCTGTCATATCCCCTTGGCAAGTACATAAAATGATATAATTTACTTAGATGACGTATGTACCCATAATTTAAATTCATATTTAGAGTGACAGGGGCAAATCTTGAGAGGTTGTTCTACCATCACCAACAAAGTAGAGACAATTTTTGATAAAATTTGCGCTGCTGACTCACCAACGTATCATATCCCCTCGGCAAGTATATAGAATGATATTATTTACTTAGAAGACTTATGTACCTATAATTTAAATTTATATTTGGAGTGACCCCGGTAAGACTTGAGAGGTTAATCTACCATCAAAATCAAGGGAAAGATTTTTTTGGATAAAAGTTGTTTTGATGTCTCACAAACCTGTCATATCCCCTCGGCAAGTACATAGAATGATATTATTTACTTAGAAGACTTATGTACCTATATTTTAAACCCATATCTGGAGTGACACGGGCAAGGCATGAGCAGTTAATCTACCATCAAAATAAAAGGAAAGATTTTTTTCGATAAAATTGACGCTGCTGACTCACAAACCTGTCATATCCCCTTGGCAAGTACATAAAATGATATTATGTACTTAGAAGACGTATGTACCTATAATTTAAATTCATATTTGGAGTGAATGAGGCAAATCTTGAGAGGTTGTTCTACCATCGAAAACAAAGTAGAGACATTTTTTGTTTATTATTTTCGCCGCTGAATCATAAACCTATCATATCCCCTCGGCAAGTACATAGAACGATATTATTTACTTAGAAGACCTATATACCTACATTTTAAATCCATATCTGGAGTGAAACGGGCATGGCATGAGCAGTTAATCTACCATCAAAATCAAAAGGAAAGATTTTTTCGATAAAATTGACGCTGCTGACTCACAAACCTATCATATCCCCTCGGCAAGTACATAGAATGATATTATTTACTTAGTAGACTTATGTACCTATATTTTAAATTCATATCTGGAGTGACACGAGCAAATCTTGAGAGGTTAATCTTACATCAATGTCAAATGAAAGATTTTTGTCTCTATTATTTTCGCCGCTGACTCATAAACCTATCATATCCCCTCGGCAAGTCCATAGAATGATATTATGTACTTAGTAAACTTATGTACCTATGTTTTAAATCTATATCTGGAGTGACACGGGCAAGTCTTGAGCAGTTAATCTACCATCAAAATCAAAGGAAAGATTTTTTTCGATAAAATTGACGCTGCTGACTCACAAACCTATCAAATCCCCTCGGCAAGTACATAGAATTATATTATTTACTTAGAAGACCTATATACCTACATTTTAAATCCATATCTGGAGTGACACGGGCATGGCATGAGCAGTTAATCTACCATCAAAATAAAAGGAAAGATTTTTTTCGATAAAATTGACGCTGCTGACTCACAAACCTATCATATCCCCTCGGCAAGTATATAGAATGATATTATTTACTTAGAAGACTTATGTACCTATTATTTAAATCCATATTTGGAGTGACAGGGGCAAATCTTGAGAGGTTGTTCTACCACCGAAAACAAAGTAGAGACATTTTTTGTTTATTATTTTCGCCGCTGAATCATAAACCTATCATATCCCCTCGGCAAGTCCATAGAATGATATTATTTACTTAGTAAACTTATGTACCTATGTTTTAAATCTATATCTGGAGTGACACGGGCAAGTCTTGAGCAGTGAATCTACCATCAAAATCAAAAGAAAGATTTTTTTCGATAAAATTGACGCTGCTGACTCACAAACCTATCATATCCCCTCGGCAAGTACATAGAATGATATTATTTACTTAGTAGACTTATGTACCTATATTTTAAATTCATATCTGGAGTGACACGAGCAAATCTTGAGAGGTTAATCTTACATCAATGTCAAATGAAAGATTTTTGTCTCTATTATTTTCGCCGCTGACTCATAAACCTATCATATCCCCTCGGCAAGTCCATAGAATGATATTATTTACTTAGTAAACTTATGTACCTATGTTTTAAATCTATATCTGGAGTGACACGGGCAAGTCTTGAGCAGTTAATCTACCATCAAAATCAAAAGAAAGATTTTTTTCGATAAAATTGACGCTGCTGACTCACAAACCTATCAAATCCCCTCGGCAAGTACATAGAATTATATTATTTACTTAGAAGACCTATATACCTACATTTTAAATCCATATTTGGAGTGACAGGGGCAAATCTTGAGAGGTTGTTCTACCATCGAAAACAAAGTAGAGACATTTTTTGTTTATTATTTTCGCCGCTGAATCATAAACCTATCATTTCCCCTCGGCAAGTACATAGAACGATATTATTTACTTAGAAGACCTATATACCTACATTTTAAATCCATATCTGGAGTGACACGGGCATGGCATGAGCAGTTAATCTACCATCAAAATCAAAAGGAAAGATTTTTTTCGATAAAATTGACGCTGCTGACTCACAAACCTATCATATCCCCTCGACAAGTACATAGAATGATATTATTTACTTAGTAGACTTATGTACCTATATTTTAAATTCATATCTGGAGTGACACGAGCAAATCTTGAGAGGTTAATCTTACATCAATGTCAAATGAAAGATTTTTGTCTCTATTATTTTCGCCGCTGACTCATAAACCTATCATATCCCCTCGGCAAGTCCATAGAATGATATTATTTACTTAGTAAACTTATGTACCTATGTTTTAAATCTATATCTGGAGTGACACGGGCAAGTCTTGAGCAGTTAATCTACCATCAAAATCAAAAGAAAGATTTTTTTCGATAAAATTGACGCTGCTGACTCACAAACCTATCATATCCCCTCGGCAAGTACATAGAATGATATTATTTACTTAGTAGACTTATGTACCTATATTTTAAATTCATATCTGGAGTGACACGAGCAAATCTTGAGAGGTTAATCTTACATCAATGTCAAATGAAAGATTTTTGTCTCTATTATTTTCGCCGCTGACTCATAAACCTATCATATCCCCTCGGCAAGTCCATAGAATGATATTATTTACTTAGTAAACTTATGTACCTATGTTTTAAATCTATATCTGGAGTGACACGGGCAAGTCTTGAGCAGTTAATCTACCATCAAAATCAAAAATAAGATTTTTTTCGATAAAATTGACGCTGCTGACTCACAAACCTATCATATCCCCTCGGCAAGTACATAGAATTATATTATTTACTTAGAAGACCTATATACCTACATTTTAAATCCATATCTGGAGTGACAGGGGCAAATCTTGAGAGGTTGTTCTACCACCGAAAACAAAGTAGAGACATTTTTTGTTTATTATTTTCGCCGCTGAATCATAAACCTATCATATCCCCTCGGCAAGTACATAGAATGATATTATTTACTTAGAAGACCTATATACCTACATTTTAAATCCATATCTGGAGTGACACGGGCATGGCATGAGCAGTTAATCTTACATCAAAGTCAAAAGAAAGATTTTTTTCGATAAAATTGACGCTGCTGACTCACAAACCTATCATATCCCCTCGGCAAGTACATAGAATGATATTATTTACTTAGTAGACTTATGTACCTATATTTTAAATTCATATCTGGAGTGACACGAGCAAATCTTGAGAGGTTAATCTTACATCAATGTCAAATGAAAGATTTTTGTCTCTATTATTTTCGCCGCTGACTCATAAACCTATCATATCCCCTCGGCAAGTCCATAGAATGATATTATTTACTTAGTAAACTTATGTACCTATGTTTTAAATCTATATCTGGAGTGACACGGGCAAGTCTTGAGCAGTTAATCTACCATCAAAATCAAAAGAAAGATTTTTTTCGATAAAATTGACGCTGCTGACTCACAAACCTATCATATCCCCTCGGCAAGTACATAGAATTATATTATTTACTTAGAAGACCTATATACCTACATTTTAAATCCATATCTGGAGTGACACGGGCATGTCATGAGCAGTTAATCTACCATCAAAATAAAAGGAAAGATTTTTTTCGATAAAATTGACGCTGCTGACTCACAAACCTATCATATCCCCTCGGCAAGTATATAGAATGATATTATTTACTTAGAAGACTTATGTACCTATAATTTAAATCCATATTTGGAGTGACAGGGGCAAATCTTGAGAGGTTGTTCTACCATCGAAAACAAAGTAGAGACATTTTTTGTTTATTATTTTCGCCGCTGAATCATAAACCTATCATTTCCCCTCGGCAAGTACATAGAACGATATTATTTACTTAGAAGACCTATATACCTACATTTTAAATCCATATCTGGAGTGACACGGGCATGGCATGAGCAGTTAATCTACCATCAAAATCAAAAGGAAAGATTTTTTTCGATAAAATTGACGCTGCTGACTCACAAACCTATCATATCCCCTCGCCAAGTACATAGAATGATATTATTTACTTAGTAGACTTATGTACCTATATTTTAAATTCATATCTGGAGTGACACGAGCAAATCTTGAGAGGTTAATCTTACATCAATGTCAAATGAAAGATTTTTGTCTCTATTATTTTCGCCGCTGACTCATAAACCTATCATATCCCCTCGGCAAGTCCATAGAAGGATATTATTTACTTAGTAAACTTATGTACCTATGTTTTAAATCTATATCTGGAGTGACACGGGCAAGTCTTGAGCAGTTAATCTACCATCAAAATCAAAGGAAAGATTTTTTTCGATAAAATTGACGCTGCTGACTCACAAACCTATCAAATCCCCTCGGCAAGTACATAGAATTATATTATTTACTTAGAAGACCTATATACCTACATTTTAAATCTATATCTGGAGTGACACGGGCATGGCATGAGCAGTTAATCTACCATCAAAATAAAAGGAAAGATTTTTTTCGATAAAATTGACGCTGCTGACTCACAAACCTATCATATCCCCTCGGCAAGTATATAGAATGATATTATTTACTTAGAAGACTTATGTACCTATAATTTAAATCCATATTTGGAGTGACAGGGGCAAATCTTGAGAGGTTGTTCTACCATCGAAAACAAATTAGAGACATTTTTTGTTTATTATTTTCGCCGCTGAATCATAAACCTGTCATATCCCCTCGGCAAGTACATAGAACGATATTATTTACTTAGAAGACCTATATACCTACATTTTAAATCCATATCTGGAGTGACACGGGCATGGCATGATCAGTTAATCTACCATCAAAATCAAAAGAAAGATTTTTTTCGATAAAATTGACGCTGCTGAATCACAAACCTATCATATCCCCTCGGCAAGTACATATAATGATATTATTTACTTAGTAGACTTATGTACCTATATTTTAAATCTATATTTGGAGTGACACGGGCAAGTCTTGAGCAGTTAATCTACCATCAAAATCAAACGAAAGATTTTTTTCGATAAAATTGACGCTGCTGACTCACAAACCTATCATATCCCCTCGGCAAGTACATAGAATGGTATTATTTACTTAGAAGACTTATGTACCTATAATTTAAATACATATTTGGAGTGACACCGGCAAGACTTGAGAGGTTTATCTTTCATCAAATTCAATTGAAAGATTTTTGTCTTTATATTTTTCGCCGCTGACTCATAAACCTATCATGTTCCCTCGGCAAGTACATAGAATGATATTATTTACTTAGAAGACTTATGTACCTATAAATTAATTACATATTTGGAGTGACACGGGCAAGTCTTGAGAGTTAAATCTACCACCAAAATCAAGTAGGTATTTTTGTCGATATTGTTTTCGCCGATGGCTAACAAACCTATGTAACCCCTCGGTAAGTACATAGAATGCTATTATTTACTTAGTATACTAATATATCTTTAAAATAAATTCATTTCTAGAGTGACACCATGACTTTTTTATATCTTATACTCATTCTTAAGAAACGAAAACGTATGATTATGGCATTACGTTTGTTTTTGTTCGATTTATGGCTCTGAAACTTTCATGAGATTATTCAAACTCAGTTTTATACAAAGGTTTTGTATGGTCTTTTGTAATTTGTAAAATTTTCTTTGATTTGAACCCTTGTAACCGATTAATTTATTAAATACTTTGGTATTTTGTTAATTCTGAATTCATGTCTTTTTTTGATATTTTCACGCCTGTGAGGCTTTTTTTCAAATATTTTTATCATTTCCTTATATTTTGAACAATTTCCTATTGTTAATAAGGTAAATAAAGCAATTTTTTGGATTCTTCTTGATTTGGTCGGATTATATTGGCTGCTAACTTTTGGCCGCTAACTTCACGCCGGTGACGTGTGCGAAGTTGACGTGTTTATCGTTTTCGGATTTTTCGATCATAGTTATTATGCGTGTGACGTCCATTTTGTGAAAATCTCGAATTGAATTTTAAAATGGCGGTCTTTTTTTTTTAATGACTGATGTCATTCTCGACAGTGAATGTCACGTTTTTAAATTGTTTTTTTAGTTGAAAATGAGACTTTTTTTTACAGAATACCAATTGATCCAATTTTAAGAAGCCAATGGATAGACATCATTCGGAAAAGCCGTAGTGAAGATCTCTGGAAACCAGCCAAAAAATCTGTTCTTTGCTCTGACCAGATGGAGCGCGCGGAACACGAAAGTGAAGCCAAAAAAGCAAATACAAATTGAAAATCTGATACCTGGTATTCGTTTTCCAGTTTGTATTTGCATTGTTTAACCACAGTTTCTTTATAAAGGAGTTTTTGTTAAATAAAGTTTGTTAAACAAAGCAAATACACATTCAAAAGCGAATACCAGGTACGTGTTTTTCAATTTGTATTTGCTTTTTTGGCCTCACTCCCGTGTTCCGCGCGCTTCATCCTTATTCTGTAATCTGTGGCTCTGACCATTTCAATAATAAAATAACTTTAAAAAAAAAAAAAAAACCGCCTTCAAAGTAAACTAAAAAGTAAGAAATAACTCTTATCTGACACTGTTTTGAAGTGAGCGAAATCGCATGACGTGTTCTGTAGAAAATATTTCGCTGACTTCAAAACAGTGTCAGATAAGAGTTATTTCTTACTTTTTAGTTTACTTTGAAGGCGGTTTTTTTTTTTTTTTAAAAGTTATTTTATTTTTGAATTTTGAGTTTTATATATACTTAAATACTTTTGCGTGTAAAGGCCTTCGTAAACAATGCATATTTAAGCGATAGCAGCAATTGCGGTAGATTTGCTGTCATTTTTTAAGAGTTCCGTTGTCTGTCTCCGAAACTCATCATCAGATCTATATGAAATTTATATGGGACCATTTCGGAATAAACCCCTTTCAAACAAAAAAAGAATTTTGAAAATCCGTCTACATATGACGGAGTTATGCCCGAACATACATAAAAAAAAAAAAAAAAAAAATATATAAACATCCGAATTGAGAACCTCCTCCTTTTTTGAAGTCGGTTAAAAATTACATGTATTTTGTAAATAAGCAGGGACGCCGGAGATTAAAAAAGGTAGCAGTGCCTTGCAAGGCAAGTATTTTTTACAAGCTTTCATTTTACTTGCAATGTTTGTATGTTTTCGGACCAAATCTTGCAAGTCGAATTTCACCCACTTCCAGTGGTCAGATTGACTTGATGTTTGGTATACTAGGTATAATGGTATATAGGTGGTAATTCCAATATACCAATATATTGGACCTACAACAAAAAGTACAGTCACCAAAATAAGTTTGTATTAAAATGAAATATTAAAAAAATCTTCCGCGGACGATCGGACTGTGGAATGAGCTCCCCGCCGTGGTTTTCCCAATGGAGTGCAGCATGGGGTTCTTCAAAAAAGGTGTGAAGAGATTTCTTCAGGGTCGGCAACGCGCGAATGATACCCCTGGTGTTGCAAGCGTCCATAGGCTACGGTAACTGCTTACCATCAGGCGGGCCGTATGCTTGTTTATCGACTAAGTTGTATATATATAAAAAAAACCGGCCAAGTGCGAGTCAGACTCGCGCACCGAGGGTTCCGTACAAACCTGTAGGTATATAAGTAAATGGTAGTATAGACCTGAGTATTTGATATTAATTTCAATTTATGACCTATTAAAAAAAAACTACTTACTAGATCTCGTTCAAACCAATTTTCAGTGGAAGTTTGCACCGTAATGTACATCATATATTTTTTATAGATTTATCATTCTCTTATTTTAGAAGTTACAGGGGGGGGGACACACATTTTACCACTTTGGAAGTGTCTCTCGCGCAAACTATTCAGTTTAGAATAAAATGATATTAGAAACCTCAATATCATTTTTGAAGACCTATCCATAGACACCCCACACTTATGGGTTTGATGAAAAAAAAAATTTGAGTTTCAGTTCTAAGTATGGGGAACCCCCAAAATTTATTGTTTTTTTTTCTATTTTTGTGTAAAAATCTTAATGCGGTTCACAGAATACATCTACTTACCAAGTTTCAACATTATAGTTCTTATAGTTTCGGAAATAAATGGCTGTGACATACACGGACAGACAGACATGACGAATCTATAAGGGTTCCGTTTTTTGCCATTTGGCTACGGAACCCTAAAAATGGCTCGATTTGACTTGATTTGGCTCGATTTGACTTGATTTGCTCGATTTGACTTGTTTTGACTCGGTTTGACTTGATTTGACTCGATTTCACTTGATTTGACTCAATTTCACTCGATTTGTCTGGATTTAACTTGATTTGACTCGTGTTGACTCGATTTCACTTGATTTGAATCGATTTGACTCAATTTCACTCGATTTGACTTGGTTTGATTCGGTTTGACTGGATTTGGCTCAATTTGACTTGATTTGGCTCGATTTGGCTCGATTTGCTCGATTTGACTTGGTTTGACTCGGTTTGACATGATTTTACTTGATTTGACTCGATTTGATTGTTTTGACTCAATTTCACTTGATTTGACTTGTTTTGACTGGATCTGACAGCATTTGACTCGATTTGACTGGATTTGGCTCGATTTGACTTGATTTGGCTAGATTTGACTTGATTTGGCTCGATTTGACTAGATTTGCTCGATTTGACTTCGTTTGACTTGGTTTGACTCGGTTTGACATGATTTGACTCGAGTTGACTCGATTTGCTTGTTTTGACTCAATTTCACTTGATTTGACTCGATTTCACTTGATTTGCTCGATTTGACTTGTTTTGACTCGGTTTGACTTGATTTGACTCAATTTCACACGATTTGTCTGGATTTAACTTGATTTGCTCGATTTGACTTGTTTTGACTCGGTTTGACTTGATTTGACTCAATTTCACACGATTTGTCTGGATTTAACTTGATTTGACTCGTGTTGACTCGATTTCACTCGATTTCACTCGATAGTAAAAATAATAAGTATTGAATTAATATCGGCGCCATTAATCTTATTTATATTATCATGTATTATCCCGATTCAACTTTTATTTTCGTAGTTTACAAAGATATCGAAACCGTAATATATTTTTCCCCATTTTATTGGATTTTTTCAACAACTGGTAACATTATAAACTTCACTATGACAAGCAGAATGACGTACCGCGAGCATAAGACGTAGCAAAGTTGGCCACTTTTTAAAAGTCATGTAGTATGTTGATGGTCGTTCTAGACGTATATATTTTCTAAGGGCTTTGACATATTATTCAAATGAAGTGCCGATACCGATTGATATTATATTTTTAAAACGGTAATCACTTAAAAAAAGGATTGTAGGAAGGATTTATTGCAAATGCAGGCTTATAAAAACTAGGTGGTTCATGTTTATCATTAATACATGAAGCTGTGTTTTACGTGATTCCAAAATCAATGTTTTTTCATTTGTTTCGCCAAGAATTCACCTAACCATACCCCACTCAATACTAATAATACCACGTCGATAACTTAAGTTCTTTTATTATTTAAATGAGATAATAATATTACTTCGCAAAGTTGATATATTTGATGAATTCTTGTGCTCCTGTGATCCAATATAATAGATTTATTCTTTATTAACCGAATTTATTAACCTCAAACAGAATTGCAGAATTTGATTACAGTTTTCAGATTTAGCAACTTTCAATTTTGCATAGTGTATGAGCATTGAAACATTTCAATCTACATGAGAATTCTCACACAAAAGACTGTTTAGCAAGACTCCAAGATTTTCGTTTTCGCCGGGCGCAACTCTGGCAAACGATCCCTAAATATGTTAAGGACGAAGCTCTGAGCCACGCTGTGTACTTTGCATCTAGAGTGCTGGCGTGGAGTACCTTCCCTACGTCTCTTATACTGAGAGAGACTAAAAAGTGGATTTTATATCCATTTTTATAATATTCCACGCGTCTTTTGCTGGTTATGTAAACTGGTTTTAAATTACATACGTCTTGAAAAATATGCAAAGAAATTGCTCAATTTGGAAGATAGAAGACAATTTTTAAGCATTTAAAATAGTCTATCTAAAACTGGATGAGTTTCAATAACCGACTCGTAATGGTGCGTCCATGCTACGCGAAGCGAGCACTAGCCGAGCCTCGAACAAACAGGATTCGTTCGTTGCCAAGCCTTCAACGAGTCTACAACGAGCGCGATGCGAATCCCTGTGTTCGTGAAAAAACTGACAATCGGGCGGAGCGCAGTCAAACGCTACCAATGCTCGTTCGAGGCTCGCAAGCCCGTCCACGCTACGCGAATTGTGCTCGCAGTGTGCTCGTTCGTGGCTCGGCTCGTACTCGGTTCGACAAGCATGGACGCACCATAATAGACTACCCTTACTGTTATACGACAGGCCATGGTTTCGATTCGATGAGTTTGTTCTGAGTCTTATTTGAATATAATATTTTAGCAGTAACAGATCAGCTATCCGGCTTCCATAATAAAATATATTGGTATATCATGCTATGCTATGCATAGCTATATCATGAAGAAAGCTATAAGGGATTACGGATTATCGGAGCTACGTAGCTGTTCTAAATAAAAAGTATCTTTTTAGATTTATGAACTCACCCTGGCAACCTCTAAAGCAATCAAGTGAATATATAAGTCTAGAAAAAGCTCAGAACTTATTATTGAAGGAAACAACTTAGAATAAGCAATTATGAGAACTAGAGAAGCCACTCTTGGCGTTGTTTCGTTTCCATTTTCCTGATCCCAGAGGACATGTTCAATTTCGTCTCAGTAGCTTACGACCGAAAGTGTTTGTTGTGGTTTTGTGATCATTTTTGAAGAAAACTTTTGGTTTTCATAGTGGGTAAGGTTGAATGATTATATCAACCTAACGCTATCTTAGCCGTCATGCCGGGTTAAAAAATACTCAATAGTTCTTAAACACGATTGAAACTACGATTATACGGGGTGGATACGATAATACGACATTAAATGAAAGCACGTTAAGTACTCATGTACCTATACGATCCACTTTTACTATGGGACCAACTTCGAAATCGCAAAATAAAAATTGCTTTTCATAAAAAAAGTTACATGAGAACTTTACGTGGTTTCATTTAATGTCGTATGACGTTACCACCCCGTGCTTCGGAAGGCACGTAAAGCCGTTGGTCCCGGTTATCACTTAATTGTGATAGTCGTTAAGCTAGTTGGATGCCTCCTAGGCGGCTTGAAAAACTCCAACAGTAGGTTGACCACTAGCCTACCTCCACCAATCCGCAGTGGGCACGCGTGGTGGAGTATAACCCATTCCCTTTCACCCTCATTTGTGAAAGGAGGCCTGTGCTCAGCAGTGGGACATTATAGACTGTTGATGATGATGATGACGTTTCCACCCCGTACCTATATAGCTAGTACAAAAATACCACCGTATTCTATTTTATTTAAACAAATATCCAACAAAATGGTAATTCCATAGGCAAAATAGTGATACATAGTGAGAGTGTAACACGAGGCACACGTGAGACGTCGTCTGTCACCAGTTTTATACTAAACAAAGAGTTATAGCCTGGCAAGTGTACCTTCAACATTGCCACACGACTACCCACCTTATCATGTTAACATAGAGTTGATATTAACGTAAGTATAAGTCAAGCGAATGTTGAATTTGACTAATAATTTGGATGCGACTTGCTGGATTCTATTCCACTTTGTTTATTGTTGATTCAAATTATTTGTATTTTAGTTCTCGTCTCCGGGATTTTCTTGTATTTCGGAGATATCTATTATTTCCCGGGATAAAAAGTAGTTAGTTCTTTTGCGTGATGCTCGAACAAACAGACGGACAGACGAAAATAGAAAAGTCAAAGTCAAAGACATTTATTCAATTTAGGCCCGAGTGGCACTTATGAAGGTTAAAGCTGCTGAAGTTACCAACAGTTCGTGATATAGAGACACCTAAACAACATCCCCCTTACTCATAAAAAGTTATTTAACTAATAAACTGTTTAAATGGTCACGTAAATAATGTCACGTTGTTTGACAATGACAATAGAGTGACGTTATTTAAGTGACCCTTTAAACAGATTATTAGTTAAATAACCTTTTATGAGTAAGGGGGCATATCTTTACTTTTCTTGTAAATATCATGAAAAGTGAGTGCACTTCTGTAACATTGCAATTTTAAGGCCACATCGTCATATTTAGTAAAATATTTGCCGGACAATTATGCAACTGTGTATATTCTATATAATAATAATTGGACTGTTTTACAAAAAACTTAAACCGACTTCAAAGTACACGAAGAATTAATCAAATCCTGATCTGATGACAATGGGACCAAACGGGAAGTGTACCCTTCCAGACAAAAAAAGAATTTTCCAAATCGGCTCATAAATAACGGAGTTATGAGGTAATAAAAAAAAAAAAAAAAAAAAAAAAAAAAAAACATACAACCGAATTGAGAACCTCCTTCTTTTTTTGAAGTCGGTTAAAAACAAATAAATGACCATGCGTGACCTAGCCCCCTAAAAAAGAAGCTAAGCAATATTGCTAACGCAATTAATTTTTTCGAATTTAAAGCAGATCTTATGCAATTCATCAATTCCAAATCTTTTAGTGAATTGAATTGTATATAATGAGTAACTATTTTACCAAAACATATTGGAATAACGTAGGATCTGCCGAGAATTCGAAAAAATTAATTGCGTAGCAATATTGCTTTAGCTTCCTTTTTAGCCCCCCCTAGTCATATCATCAACACAAATATGATTTACAATAACTTTCAACTCTATTCCACACACAATTTGGTTTGTGTGAGTGAAGTCTTAGCATTTGAAATCGTAATCAGTTTGCGACAAAAACATTATATAAATTATACTACTTTGATTGTATCACCTACCTATTAAAAATCAAAAATATTAGAATGTTCATGCTATAGCATGCATAATAGTGTTAAATTCACGGCTACGTGCAGTCTACTACGAGATGCTACGAGCTACGACAGCTACGATTTCGCTACGACAAGCACAATATGTGGCCATCTGCTTCGACGTTGTCGGTTCAAGCTGTCGCATGATTTCCGTGAGACAGACGACAGCAGAACCTAATAATAATAATATATACTAAGCTAATTCCTTTGTAATGCTATAATAGAATTCTGTTATTTGAACTATCTTATCATATGAGATGGTGAAGCAAAGTCTAGTCAAACCTAGGTTTTTAGATAACCCTGGCTCTTTTGGTTATGTGACGTTAGAATGCGAAAGTATTTAAAACCTGGGTTTTGCTAGACTTGCTTTAAACCATTTCACAATTTTTCAAAAAAATTTTGTCTGTTCGCAGTGGCCCTCATAACAGGGTATCTGAAACAGAATTTTCCGAACCTGCAAAAATCTCTTGTACTAGTAATAGGTATATAAAATAAAGATTCGGTAGAGACAAAGCGCATCGCACACTACCAGCACAACGCGTCCTCAATGAGCTGTTTTTACCCACCGCAGAAACACAACACCACAATCATCTATAATCCATAACCCAATTTACCATCTAACAATCGAACTGATCTGATCTTAGCCGATACTTTACCTTAATTTATAAAGAGGTATCGTCGTCTTCGGCCACAATCTCCCAATATTGTACTTAAAGGCGTCTACAGACAATGACAAGTGTGTAGATTTGGCGGCGAGCCACACGGACGGGGACAATGGGCCGATTTAGACCCGCCCGTGACGCGAAAGGCAAGCGTGCCTCTAAGCGCACGTCACTCAAACAACAATTTTTCTTACTTTACTTGTGTCATACATAGATCATTGTTAGAGGCGATGTGGTGTTTTTTGGAGCTTGCGGAGTGCGTTTATAAATATTTTTAGATGACGCTGGACGTATTTGTATAGCTATGTGAGCTATATCTAGTTATTTTCTTTCTATTCTAATCTGTTTATCCTAATCCTAGTTATATTATCTAATGCGAATGTGAGTTTGTTTGTTACGATTTAACGCCTTAAATACTCAACGATCAGGATGAAATTTGGCACGCAGATAGCCTATGGTATGGAGAAGGACAAAGGTTACTTTTTATGCTGGGAAAGCAGGTGAAACCGCAGGAGAAAGTTAT
Organism: Achlya flavicornis; assembly: GCA_947623365.1. Classification (NCBI taxonomy): domain Eukaryota; kingdom Metazoa; phylum Arthropoda; class Insecta; order Lepidoptera; family Drepanidae; genus Achlya; species Achlya flavicornis. The sequence continues at coordinate 15,704,931 of OX392475.1, forward strand.
AATTTATAATATAAAAATACCTGACGGTTTCCATAATTAATTTGCTTTTCTAGCAGTCCGTAGTAGCGCCTGGCTCACTTTTAGAATTTTAAATAGGAACTCATTAATTTCAAAATCATTTATTCAAATAGACCTTCACAGGCACTTATCAAAAGTTTAATATCGGTTCGGAAGGTTGCATTAGCTAAGAAAAGCCGGCAATAAACACAACATAACATTATAATGAATGAATGAAGCGCTCGTGGTGTAGCATGATTAGCCGTTCTTAATCGATCGGCAAAGTTAAGCTACGTCTGTCTTGGTCGGTACCTGGATGGGTGACCGCCTAGTGGTATTTCAAATCGAGCGTTTCCGTGCTTCGGAAGGCACGTAAAGCCGTTGGTCCCGGTTATCACTTAGGTTGTCCACTAGCCTACCTCCACCGATCCGCAGTGGGCACGCGTGGTGGAGTATCTGCCCATTCCCTTTCACCCTGATTTGTGAAAGGAGGCCTGTGCTCAGCAGTGGGACATTATAGGCTGATGATGATGATGATGAACATTATAATATACATTCTGATTTCACTCACAATTACGTGTCCCGGCGGCAAAAATTAAGCTAGATTGAATGGATATTTAATAATAGCAAACTTTAGGTGAACGCACACTTATCCGAGCCGAACGCATCGAACGAAACGAATTTTAGAATTCTGTATATGAAATCTTATGAAAGCCCGCCCACTTGCCCGCGTCGAATCGTCCGAATCTGGAGAAGATTTTATATACAGAATTCTAAAATTCGTTGCGTTCGATGCGTTCGGCTCGGATAAGTGTGCTTTCCTTTAAGCAGACCATCCGCCACAAGCAGCACCTGTACAATATCTACGATAAAAAGAGGTTTGTGCAACACACAAGTCAAACAAAAAGTCGTTGCTTTAGCCAGTAAATGGTTCTTTGATGTAATACTTCTTCTGATGTTCACTATTATAGTTCATAGTCCATAATTTATGAAAAACCTTCGTCGGAAGATTAATAAAACATCCAAAGACTAAAAATTGTCTAAAAACTCAACTATTTAAACATTACATCCACAGATAAAAAGCAACTAAAATCTCCACAGAAACACCTCGCATAACAGTCAAAATATAATGTTGAAATTCGTTACCTGTCGCGAATACAGACGCATTATGCCGTCGCTTTTATATTCAGCAACGGTGCCAGAACACGTCGGGACAATGGCGAAATGAATGTAATGTCATCGGTATACTGCGCTTTGATAAATGAACCGCCATTACTGTAGCCCGTCTAGATGCTTTCAGCCACTTTCTGGTACCGTTTGACCGATTGTTCGCGGCCGATTGTATCGCCCGTGTGCTTAGCTGCTTGTTTAGTGCACCTGCACTTAGTAATCGGTTATTGATGTGATGGTTGACTTGGCACTTTTTAGTACTGAACTTTTTTTTGTTTAGCTTTAAAAATTTTATGACATAAAAAGATGGGAGCTTGATGTTGAGAGATTGGATGGAAGATTCACGATATGAACCAATTTTAATAGACGAGCCGGTATCGAGAGTAATACGTGAAAATCTGTGTCTAAAGAAAAATACGCATATACAATCTTTCTTACTTAAATTACTAAAAAGGATCATAAATCATGTCAGAGCAGGCTGAAAAAAAGGCTCGACACAATTTTAAACATGAAATAAACCCGTTTCAAGTTAATTATTTGAGAACAGTCCAAAAATCCGAATACCCGTCCTACTCGTCGGCTAGACGTTGGAAGATAAAATATTTCAGTAGCCAGTGTAATTTATAAACCTAACACAAGTTTAATTTTAATTAGAGAGAACTTGAGTCCGTGCTGGATGGGGAATAAGCGGATATGTTGTTACGTTCCACTATTTATTTTAGAATTACGGAGTCATAAGTGAATAACTGCAAGCGGATTTCAATTTATGAAGTGTTTAGGAAATTATAAGCGGGATTATTATTTTTCAGGATTTATTTTTTATTTGACCACAATCTCACCATGGTAAGTAATGATGTAGCTGAAGGTGGTAAGCACACATAGCCAAAGGAACTGGCTCTCAAGTGCAGCTATCCAAAGACACCGGTAGTGTGAGTGATACCTCGTGTGTTATAAGCGTCCATATGGCTAACCGCTTACCATCAGACGGTCCGTATGCATGTTTACTTACCATTAGTTCGTCGTATAAAAATCATAAAAAAAAACTCAGTAATCTCATCTCACTATCTCATCTCATATCACTTCACTAATATTATAAATGCGAATGTTTGGACGTTTGTCAGTTATTGTGTTTGTGAGTATGGATGTTTGTGCCTCAATCACGCTTCAGTAACTCATCGGATTTGGATGAAATTTGGCACACAGATATATAAATTAATAAATATCCTGGGACATTCCTCACACACGGTCATCTGATCCCAAACTAAGCAGAGCTTGTACTATGGAAACCAGATAACTGATATAATACATATACTACTTTTTTTTTTTTGTAAATACATACTTAATATACATAATTACACCCAGACTCAGGACATACAGACATGTTCATGCACACAAATGCATGTCCTGTGCGGGAATCGAACTCACGACCTGCGGCGCAATAGGTGGAATCTTTAACAGTCTTAACCAACTGCGCCAACTGGCCCGTTAGATAGGTCACATAGGATACTTTTTATTTCGGGGAAATCAATTCATCCCTCGGGAACGTGGGTGAAACCACGGGGCGCAACTAGTCAAAAATAATATCTTGTACAAAACACAACACCTACATCATAGGCTAAGTAGATATAAATACTTATAGTTAAGTGTACGCCTAAATTAATTTCAACTAAGTACCTGTGTAGTATAATTTCATTTCTATGCTTCCGCAGTAAGGTTGTTATTAAATTACCCGCTTTACACCTCCTGCCTTAATTAAGCTTGATAAGGCTTTTAATATCCCCTTGCAACTAATAATAACGTTGAACATTCACGCACATCTATTATGTAGACAATAGACATAGCTTTATTTCACACCACAAAAATAAATTAAAAATTACAAAGTATGCAAAAAACAAAAACAAAAGCTTAAAATAAAAAGAAATAACAAAAAAATTATAATAATAACACACAAAGCTTATATAATTACGATATACCATAAAAAAAAAGAAATAGCATAGATATTTGTGTGATGCCAAAAAGGACCCCAACTCTATACTCAACTATGTATTGTAGAGACAATCAATAGAAGACAAAATCAGGTTTTTTTAAAGATTGATACCAGTCGGCTCGCGGATGCAGATGGGATGCAAGTCAACTGATTAAAATTCTTCTTCTTCTAAAGTGATGAAAACCCAAGAATATTATTACAATAATAGCGTTAACAACATTAACTTCTACGAAGGGAGAGGAGTTTGCAGAATGCAGAATGCAGAACCTATCTGTGTGCCAAATTTCATCCGAATCCGTTGAGTTACAGAAGCGTGATTGAGGCACAAGGGAAGGAACATTTACGATACGAGTTCCGTGTTATTAAATTTGTTCCCGGTAAAAGCATTGATAAAAAACGAAAACGGTATTAATTATTATGTATTTAATCGTTCAAACTATGAACGCGTAGTTCGTTTCGTACTAGAGTATGTGCTCACGGTAGGTACATGTAGGTACTTACTCTAGTACAATATGTATACCTAAGTATCTGTAATAATTAAAAAGTTATTTATTTATTGTTTTAGATAATGGTTTCTTCTTTTATTACGAACGAATCTACTTGAAGTTACCGCCAAAATGAAATCAAATTAGTAAAATAATCCCTTGACAAACTATATAAGCTACTCTCATTACGTTAACTCCACTTTGTTACTAATAAAAGTTATAAGGAGCTAATTAAGCACCAAGTCTCGAATGTTGGCGGGCATTAATCAAGATGTCTCACAGTCCATTAGTAAGCGAGGCGAGACAAAAGAGTTGGAGACAATCGATAATGTTCGCGTGCCGCCGCAAAATGCTACGTTTCGTGGGGTGACCATGAGGTATGGAGATTCGAAACTCTGACCCTCTGAATCAAGCGAAAAAAACTTGTGGAAAATATCTGAAAATAGTCTAAAAATTTTCATCAAAAATAACGCGTAGAATCCAATTAGTTTATTAAGGCGACGATAGCTCAGTGGCGTCGAATGCTGTTACTAAGGTCGCGGGATCGAATCCTACAATGAGCTTGAGCTTTCGATGAAGGAATACATCGTGAGGAAACCATACCACGGTGGTTGAGGGTACTACAAAGTACCAAAGTACTTTGTACACGCAGCAGAAAACTGACAATCTGTCTCAAAGTTCATCAGTAGGTATCTCTATATCTTTGAGTGCTTACCACCATTAGCTACATAATTACTTACCATAGAGAGATGGTCAAACATGTAACTACTCTATAGATGTACATGTAAATGGCATTTAATTACTCAGTTATTTTTAGTAGTCATATACTTTGCCATTGCTGTATCTGCACTACATACTACTCTGTTTGAGATAGGTAGAGCATAGCGTTTATTCGCTCAAAGAGCAGCTCGACTGGGGAAGTCCACCTTACAGAATTCCGCAGCCAAATAACTTTATGTTGTGTAAAGTTGTGTTCCTGCGCGTGAGTAAGGTCGCCAGAGGTCATAGGGGAGGGGGGAAAGGTCGGTAACGCGTGAGCGATGCTTCTTGTGTTGCAAGCGTCCATATGGCTACGGTAACCGCTTACCATCAGGTGGACCGTATGCTTGTTTACCGACTAAGTTGTACATATAAAAAAAAAAAAAAAAAAGTCCATAAAATCACTAAAGTTCCAGATAATCCCAAAATCATGGAGCCCCTACTCCAGCGTGATCCTCAAACAAACAATGATGGATGAGCTGTGCTCGCCGTGTCTGCGTCGCTTGTCTCCTTGTCTGTACACACAGCGTTCACTTTCACGTCCCTACGACACGATTCATCGGTCACTATTGATGGAATTTCATGTTTTGTTCTAGGTATTTGATCATTTTTATTGATATTGTTATGAAGAATAGAATAGAAAGAATTTTATATATGTAGACAGATATAGATAATCGTTAGGTCGCTGATAGCTGTTTAATTTAACAAGGCCAAAGAGGTAGACCATAGCGTTTATTCGCTCAAACAGCTCGACTGGGGAAGTACCTCCACCTTACAGAATACCGTAGCCAATTAACAAATAACTTTGTTGTGTTCCTGCGCGTGAGTAAGATCGCCAGAGCTCATTGGGGAGGCGTGAGTGATGCCTTGGGTCGCAAGCGTCCATATGGCTAGGGTAACCGCTTACCATCAGGCGGGCCGTATGGTTGTTTAGCGACTTTGTGGTATAAAAAAGGCAGTTACACAGATTTCCCGATCACTCTGTAATTTCAATTCAAATTTATATAGATTTAAAATTGATTGTTTGTCGCTCTGTGGTGTGAACTATGTTTCAGAATCTGCATTGCTCTTTACCGCGGAATTCCCTGATAAAATAAAGTTGACCAGGCCTCCTAAAAAGGAAGCTAACCAATATTACTAACGGAATTAATTTTTTCGAATTTACAGCAGAACTTATGCAATTCATCAATTCCGAATGCTTTAATGAATTGAATTGTATATAATGAGCAATTATTTTACTAAAAAATATTGGAATTACGTAGGATCTGCCGAGAATTCGAAAAAATGAATTCCGTAGCAATATTGCTTTAGCTTCCTTTTTAGCCCCCCAGTTGCATACTTATCACATGCAATCCCCATAACCAATCTAAATATAAACATGTTATAGAGACGTATGTATAAGTAGACATGTGATAATGTAAGTAATGATACTTTTTCCCCAGCCCAACATCATTCACATGATTGGGTCGAGCGTTAAGTGCGATCGTAAAAACTTCGCACCTTGATAGGTACATCTGCCTGCGACTTTTTCCCCGTCGAATTAGGTATAAATATACTTACCGTGTTTCCCCCGGGTATTAGGTATATTACAAATTATATGAACACAAATTTTATGGTCTAAAAATATGTAAGACAGTATTTTTACAGGATTTATCTTTATTTGGAAAAAAACCCAAACATAGATTGTCCAAAAATATTTAAAAAATGTAACCTTGCTCAGTTTCTTTCCGGATTCTGACCTTCATAAGTGCCCCTCTGTGGCCTAAATTATATAAATGGCTTTGACTTTGACTTCCTTCTTCATTTCTGAAATTTGTCACACATAAGGAGTATTTGTGAAAAATTTCTCAAATCATTTGTTTTTTTTAATAATATTTGCTGTTTCCGCGCCATCTACCCTTAACATTAAAAACTAACAAAACTCTGGGCAAATGAGGGCTATCATTTCTGTGGCCAACCGTTGGCACCACTAGCGAGTTACCCTATCGCTGACGTTAAAAAAGTATTTGTTAGCGCGGTAGGTAGGGTTTAAAACTAAACAATCATGTATAATATCCTTCAATAGAGTTATAAAGAGTTCGTTGAAAATCATGAAACTACTTAAGGTTTAAATTAGTTCGAATTATCAACAGTTTGACAGGTATTTGCAACGAAACTATAAAACCCTATGGAAAGAAAGTCCTCATTCTAGAAACCTCACTAGCGCCCCTTGCGTCATATTCGAGAGCGTTAGCTTTCATTGAATGGGAACGACGCTCAAAATTAAAACATGTATATCAGTATTGAATTATTCAATACAAACATGTATAAGTACTTTAGTGGGGGATAGCTCACAGAGAAAAGAAATGGACAGCTAGTAGGTAATCATCGAACAATTAACCCAAAGAAGCGTAATGACGTTGATTTTGCTTGCAATCTATTCCGCCAATTTGCCACCATCCACAATGCGCTCTGATTGGCTAAGACAAGGACACATGCGCTCTGATTGGCCAAGTCAAGAACACACGATTTGACACGATGCAGTGATTGGTCCTTACTGTTCAAATTCAGTGACAAATCACTGACTAGTTTCGGAATCGGATTGCTCGGTATCACTACTCTAAGGGATTGTTCCTCGATGTAGGTAATAAATTAACGTTATCTCAGTTACAGAGTTCAATCTATAAAATTGAAAGAAAACAATTTAGTTTTTGTTTTTATACCACTAAGGTGACAAACAAGCATACGCCCTCCTGATGGTAAGCAGTTACCATAGCCTATGGACGCTTGCAACACCAGGGGTATCACTCGCGCGTTGCCGATCCTGAAGAAATCTCTTCACACCCTTTTCGAAGAACCCCATGCTGTACTCCATTGGGAAAACCACGGCGGGGAGATCATTCCACAGTCCGAGCGTCCGCGGAAGAAAACTCCTTTTAGCCCGCACAGTTCGAAACAATTCTGGTTTCAATGTGTGAGGATGGACTCGCCATCGATGGCGAGAGTTGCGATGGTAGAAGGTAGCCGTGGGCATCATAATCTGAGTAAAAGAGGTAAAATACACTCGCTGTCTCAATTATAGCAACAGGGATTTATTATGACGATAAAATCGAAAGAACTAATCACAGATATAGATGTTTGTTTTGTTCCACTAACAGAGGTAATTCAGTGCTAAAGTTTCGGGACCACAGCATGAGTTCCAGCTATCACATTACAGTTTCTCACTTGTGTTACTTAATCTAGTTTTACTATATTAACAGTTCAAGAAAATATCCACACAGTTCTTAAATTTTTTTATTTAAGAAAATACATTTTATACATGTGATCGAGTTTATTTCACAAAATAGCGAAAACAATAAAATTTTAATACAGTTAAAACAGCATGATACCACAGATTCACTTTATAATAACATATTATATTCTTAAATTAATCAATTAATTATTTGTAACAGGACTTTGACTTTGGAATTTGAGTCCATCTTCACTTAAGTTTTGATTCTCGATGAGGGCCCGTTACGCAGGTTGCCGATATATCCCTAATGAGACGTTTTCTTTCCATAGTTTTATCTCAGAGTAGATAAATACTACGTACAAGTTTTATGGAGTTGGTTGATAATATCTGTCAAATTGTGTAATTAAGGTTCATATTAGTTCGAATTATCAACACTTTGACAGGTATTTTCAACCAAACTCTATAAAACCCTATGGAAAGAAAACGTCTCATTAACCTGTGAAATGGTCCCTAAGGCGCAGCACACACCGAGACTCGACGCGACGCGGACTTTTTAAGCTAGCGATACAATATAGAACTTTATATACTACACAAGAATAAAATTCATTTTTTAAACAAGGTTTTTATTAGTCGACCAAATTAATCATCAGACCCTAGAACCATAGTCAAGACGTATCAAACGAGCCCAAACTCGATGGGGTTGCGTCGTTTTATTACAGATTTCCCATGGCCACCTTCCGGCTCCATCATCAGACCAGCTCCAAGTCATAATAATATTGCATTATTATCCGAATTTCAGGTCAAACAGAGACATAGAAGTTGATCAAATTTAACTTGTAAGTTTTGATTACAGATAAGACATCGGTATAGGTAAATAAAAGCTTGTAATAAAAATACGGTATAGATTTCAGTGAGAGAATTCGTAACAAGTGACGTCTTGAGGCGCAGCCAGCGCGAGGCCGCGAGTATTCGAATTCTCAGACTGAAATATGTTACCTTTTTGTGTAGTAAATAAAATTCTATCGCTATCTTAAAAAGAGAGCGTCGCGTCGCTGTGTGAGTTGACCCTTATACGACAACTGACCAAAGTGTCACACAATAGTTGGAACGTTATAGGAATGCATAATTTACAAACAGATAAACACATATATTTTTAGTACAGAGTAGTACAAACCCTGACTTCTTCTTCTTCTTATTTTTAATTTTGGCAACCAAGCCCAAATTAGGGCTAATTTCTGCCAGTGTCGGGTTATATTATAGTTTCCAGTCACAATAAATCACTTCACATTAAAGTCCTCAGTCAGTCACCATCCATAAAAGTCATGTTTTACTACAATGGTGGTCATTGTACTAAAACTCTTCACGGACATTTTGAGACAACTTGAAAAGTCACGATACACATAATTCATTTCATTTCACTTCACTGGTGCACATGGATGATCTTTATTGGGTAAAATACCACCAAAAATACACAATAAAACTCAAAATACACAAATTTATGAAAATAAAAATGAAAACGCTACGGCACTCTGCAAGTTCCCGCCAAAAAGTCCAACCCTGTCTTATACTGTAAACGCTACTTTAGGTGCGTTCGAATTGGGGTATGGTAGCAAAAATAACAGTCAAAAATGCCAAAAACGATCACATCTGGCGTTCGATTTGGAAAGTTGTGGGCGAAATTGGCGTTTTGAACAGTTTTCGTTCACCGTTCGTTTTACTCGCAAACAGTTAAAAACGACATCGTGAACTGCAAATTTTGACCCACCGCCGAGGCAGAGTCTTTTGTGATCATATTTTGATAACTTTGAATTTGACAGATAAGTTTTGGAAAATTCAAACGGGAAGCGAAAAATTTTTATTCTAAAATTTGATAAAAATACTAACAGGCAAGAGAAGAATTTTTCAGATTAACTTTATTTATAGATTAACTGAAGGTAAAAGTTAGGTTGAGACAAGTGACAAGCAGGCGATGAGCATGCAAATGTCATTTTTGTATCTAATCGTTCGATTTGGGAAGTATCGTTTGTGGCAAAAGTTGCAAAATTGTTGAAATTTTCCAATTCGAACGCATAAACAAAAATGCCCATTTTGAAACTGTTAAAAACGACATCACTCCAATTCGAACGCACCTTGTATGTGCTTATAATTAATTCTCTTTGTAATGATTGAAAATATTTCTATGAATATTATCATATAAAATAAAACAAGGTTTTTGTCCCGGAGAAACATTAAATCCATTGGAATTTTGGAAAGAAATTGGTAAGTAGAATAAATATTTTATTTAATTATATTATAACTATTTAGTGCTGGTCGAATATCACGACACTCAGCTATTAATGACATTATCCGCAGGGCTCTTGTTGTCGCTTACATACCTTCCGTACTGGAACCAGTCGGTATTGCGCGGGGCGATGGCAAGAGACCGGATGGTATGTCTTTGATCCCTTGGAGTGTCGGCAAGTCGCTGGTGTAAGATGCCACATGTGTCGATACACTCGCGCCATCTCACTTACCGGCGACTTGTCAAGCTGCAGGGGCAGCTGCGGCCAGTGCGGAAAATTCAAAAAATACGCATCGATTGGACCCAATTATATTTGTATGCCTTTTGCGGTCGAGACCTTGGGACCGTGGGGGTCCGAAGCTCGCCGTTTTGCTCGCACCTTGTCATCTAAATTGTTCGAGACCTCTGAAGACCAGCAGGCGGGGAGCTTTTTCCGCGAACGCGTCAGCTTGGCTATCCAAAGTGGAAACGCTGCCAGCCTTCTGGGTTGCCGTTAATCGGAAGCAGCGGCAGGCTTGAGGAAATTTTGTATTTTGTAACATATTTGTTGTAACTATTTAGTTATATAGTAATCTTTGTTAATCAAGAACATACTCTATCTATATGTTTCATGTACATCAGGAGCCCAAGTCAGCTATTACAACTACTGTGTTTCAATGAACTATCAGTCGTGTAAAAATTTCCAAATTTACAGTTTTGGTAGGCTACTAATTCACTGTCGAATCGTCACATTGGCTCAATGGCAATGGAGTTGTGATGGAGTCGTATCATAATAACATATTTTTTTTTAATTTAAAATAGTATACTTGTCCTCTCGGCGTACCGTCCCATATGCCTGTTGGACGATGCTGGCAAATTATTCGAACGAATAGTTGCCGCTCATCTAGAAGGGTATCTGTCGCGCGTCGGTCCCGATCTGGCTGATAGTCAGTTCGGCTTCGACTGTAGATGCAGTCTTGCGCGTCCGTTTCCTGTCGGAGCAGGCTTTGTCTCGGGGTGGAGTGGCGTTGGCGATAAGTCTTGACATCGTCAACGCCTTTAACTCTCTGCCTTGGGACGCAATCAGGGGGGCACTAGTATATCATCAGGTGCCCTCCTACCTGCAAGGCGTGGTCGGTGATAACTTGCGCGATAGGTACATCCTGTACATGGACCAAGATGGTACGAGAATCCGGAGGGAGATTACATGTGGGGTTCCACAGCAACGGGCCCAACACCGACCGGTGTTGCCTAGATACTCACCGGGCACGGGTGCTTCGGTGATTATCTGTGTAAGATCGGACGTGAGGCGACGGCGGCCCGCTTCCACTGCGGTGGGAGCGGCCAGGATTCCGCATCGCACACGCTCGCAGTGTGCCCTGCGTGGGAACCCGAGCGGCGGATCTTGGTCGGCCTGATCGGGCGGAATCTCTCCCTGCCAGCAGTCGTGTCGGCGATGCTGAGCGGGGATACAGCGTGGAGGGCCGTAGCTTCCTTCTGTGAGACCGTAATGGTCCAGAAGGAGGCTGCTGCTCGGAGACGACGCCGCTGAGGCGCAAACGTGCCTCGTCGCGGCCCCCCTGCCCTGTAGCTTGGGCTTAGAATAACGGCTACGGTGTTCCCCTGCCTCTCGTAAAAGGCGACTAAACGGGGCCTCTGGGGTCGTGGGCAATCAGAGCGGGGGCTCTGTGCGCCCAGAAGCGACTCCAAGGAGGACGATGGGTCGATGTGGTCACGACTCATCGTGCGACAGCACAGCGAGGGTGCTGGGGTATCACACTTCCCCTGGGACGAGCTATCTTAGGGCCGAGCGTGGAGGGGTGAGCAGATGGCGACCACCGTGGGGTTTTAGCTGGTACAAGTCCGGCATAGCCTGGACGCTACCCCCGGGGCGATCGGGTATAAGTATGAGGATTTCCCCACGAAAAAAAAAAATATAAAAAGTAGACTTGTCTTCATGTTTTTCTGTTTATGCGTGAATGAACGACACCAAGTGATAAGAAAATGATCACAAAGTGGCCAAGACCAAGTTTCTCTCGGCAGTAGTGAAGTGCAGGACCGCCGCGATGGCGTTGAGCATGTGGCTCCGGCCCGCGCCCGCCGTGGACAGCAGGTAGGCCAGCACTACGTTCTTCAAGTATTCCAGGTTCGCGCCTTCGCGAGACTGGCTCCTTCGCAACCTGTAATACATAGATAGATAACTCTTTATTGTACAAAAAGTATTTAACAAAGTATAAAAATAAAAGCTTAAAATTAAAAATTACTGTAAGTACAATAGGCGGTCCTATCGCTAAGAAGCGATCTCTTCCAGACAACCTTGGGATGGAGAGGAATTTAGACACGTTATTAGACGGTGGTGTATACTTTTATAACAAAAATAGGTTTTTTTTTTTTCTCACACACGGTCATCTGATCCCAAACTAAGCAGAGCTTGTAATATGGAAACCAGATAACTGATATAATACATATACTTTTTGTTTGTAAATACATACTTAATATACATAATAACACCGAGACTCAGGACATACAGACATGTTCATGCACACAAATGCATGTCCTGTGCGAGAATCGAACCCACGACCTGCGGCGCAATTGGTGGATTATTTACCAAACTCTTAACCTACTGCGCCAACTGGCCCGTTATTTGACGGTGGTGTATACTGTTATAACAAAAATAGGTAGGTATTGTAATGAGTGGCAAGTTCAATTGGACCCACTTTCCAGTGTCTGAAATTTGGCACACACGTTTGGGCTCGTGAAATGCCGCCATGTTTAATCCAATATGGCAGCCGCCGCATAATGGCGATTTATAATTTCCACATTAACCGCCAATGATATGTATCAAATGAAAACACTTGATGAACGAAACACAATGAGTAATGTGAATGTGTACTGCCATCTAGTCACTGTTCGATAGTAATAAAAGATAGTTTTTATTTTTGATACGGCTACTATTCATTTCATAGCAAAGTCTTTTTTTCAAAGGAAAACTTACAGCTAGCTATACAAACAAACACATTAATAGATAGAAATGGAAAGCTAATTAAAAGTTTTAACAGATATATTTGAGTTAATTATTTTTAAAACAGTTGTGGCTCGAAACAAGAAATAAACGTCCAAGGAAGGTCGGAACCCGGGGTGAGCAAGTCAGACTCAGACTCACACTTGACCGGTTTTTATTATAATACGAGGCTTAGAGCAAGAAACTGCTGAGTTTTTGGCGGGAACTTGCATAGTGACGTTGCGTTTTCATTTTTATTTTCATAAATTCGTGTATTTTGAGTTTTATTACATTATACCGGTGGTATTTTATCCAATAAAGATCATCCATGTCCACCAGTGAAGCGACATGAAATAAATTATGTGTATCGTGACTTTTCATGTTGTCTCAAAAATCCGTGAAGAGTTTTAGAACAATGACCACCATTGTACTAAAACGACTTATATGGACGGTGACTGACTGAGGACTACAGTGTGAAGGGATTTATTGTGACTGGAAATTATAATATAACACGACACTGGCAGAAATAATCCCTAATTTGGGCTTGGTTGCCAAACTTAAAAATAAGAAGAACTGTGTAAGGGATTATATACGACTAACAAAAGTGCCCGTTTTCTTACCTATCAATTTCCTCCTTCAATGTTCTCACGACTTCTTTGAAGCGTTCCTTATCTATGGTAGCTTCTCTTTGACAGTCCCTGGAAAAAATACATAAATGATCCATAATGTATATTTTTATGATCTCGGGTTCGAATCCAACATTAAACTTGAGTCGTGTGAAGGAAACTATAACACGATGTTAGCTATGTGCTTTGTAATTCGACCACATACGCGCTTCGCTGTCTCCACTGACTCATTCTACAATATATATATATATATATTTACATCCGGCAACACTTTTGGCTTCATGCATGTTGTGCATCATTACGACGTCCCCGTGTTCTGCTTAATTATTTTATCATATCTTTGCGAATGTTGCTTAATTTTTTTATTACCTACTCAGTGATATATGTCACATTCCTATAATATTATTTTTCACGATATTCTTCTTGCAGTTATGCCCAAGCATTTCTGAACCCCAATCCATGATGATGACTTCTAGGCTTCCTGGATATATTCATCATGATTTATCCAATGCACCGACTTTTTTAACTCCAGTGAGGTCGTTGTGCCTAAATGCGACGTTGCCAGCTTTTTATTCAATTTTGCATCTCTTTTTATGGGCCATCATATTATTATTGCTTATAAGTACCTAGGTACAAATTCAAAAGCTTCCGTAACGTTTTTTACAGATAACGTTTTTCTCGAAGAAGGATAGGATTACGGTAGTCGGTAGCGTAGAAAATCCTATAGTTCTTTTCCCCAATCAATAATTAGATTTTCTGAATAAATAATTAATCGATGGATGATTAAATTACAGTTTAACTCAACTGAAACAATTTAGGATTAAAGGGATACGGTGTGACATTATTTATAATTTACTCGCACCGCAGAAAAATCATATCAGGAATAGCCAAAAACTATAAAGCTTTAATAAAAGCCCATACGGAGGTATATTGTTATTTGGGGTCCAAATAATTTAGTTATCGGACGTCCGTATATTACTATCGAGCGTCCGTATATGCTATCGGTCGTCTGTATATAGCTATCGGACGTCCGTATTTTCTTTTAATCGAATGTTTTCTCAGAAGAAGAGGGAGACTTAGCAAACGCTTAAGAGTACAGTTGGTCACTTATGAAAATAATTTGATGATTTGAGAGGTGACCCAAGTACATGGATGGAAACGGAAGAGTTATCCTTAGCAGGGGGATGGAGTAGGTTAAAACGAAAAACAATAAGTACTTATTAGTGATACGTAAAAGTAGATAATTATATCATTCGCAATCTTTCATTCCTATTTTTTTATTTGGCTTCTGTACCAAAGAAATTGTATGTACAAGAAAAACATAATCAGGTATAAGACGAGACGAAAATGAATGTAAGGATTTGTATGGGAAAAATTAAAACTAGTCTTGAGTTACATACTTATATTTTTAGATATAGATAAATGGATATACTGTTGTAAAAACTGATTTTGAAGCTGATTAAAGTTTATATTGTGATAAAATATAGTTGAAAACATTCCAATGAAAAAATACGTATTTACCTGTGAAACGTATAATTATGTGGGCTATTTCATACTATTCACATCACATTTGCTCACAGAATAAGTGACAATGTCTATAACATACTCTTTTCTAGTTTTATTTGTACGATCGTAATTATTTTCAGTAAACTACGAAATCATACACAAACACCAGGGTTCATATAGGTTGGGTTGATCTTCGAAAATAAAATAGTCTCACGACTAAAATGTCTATGCGTCTCTTTCTCCCCCGCAAAGTGTCATAAGGTTTGTCATATTTCGTTTCCATGCTTTGTAGGTCTAGTAAGCGTAGCGAAATTATAAGTCTATGTTCTGTACCGCCTATCAGACTCCCGTATATGGCTACCGCACATCCGTTTATAGATATCGGGCGTCGATTTTTCCACTTCTTAAAACTCAAAGATGGTAAGTATAATATTCGAATGTTTCCTCAGAAGAAGAGGGAGACCTAGCAAACGCATTATAATATTTTACATGGTCGCTTATGAAAATAACTTGATAGAGGTGGCTATTGACCCAGATACATTGATGGAAACGGGAGAGTTATCCTTGGCAGGGGCGTACCCCGTCGGGTACGTTAAAGAGAAAAATAATAGGTATAGGATAGTGATGCTTAAAAGTAGATTATTTTATCATTAAAAATCTTGCATTCCTATTTTGTTATTCGGCTACTATACCGTTCATTAGACTCCCGTATATAGCTATCGGACATCCAAGTATTGCTAGTGGACGTCCGTATATTGCTACCGGACGTCCGTATATTGCTACCGGACGTCCGTATATTACTACCGCACATTCGTATATAAGTAGATATCGAGCGTCGAATTTTTCCACTTATTTAAACTTAAAGATAGTATAAAAACAAAGTAAGTAGATGTATTTTTCTGGATATTCAATTAAGAAACTGCGCAAAGTATCTGCCTTTGTTAGAAATAAATAGGTAGAATTGAGATTTTATTTGATTGACATTTTTTACGTAAACAAACAAGTACCTAGGTAAACAATCGTTTCTTGTATTGGAGCCCCCTTTATTTTTTAATTTAATTTTATTTTTATTATTTGTTGTTGTAGCGGCAATAGAAATACATATTCTGTGAAAATTGCAACAGTCTACCTATTACGGTTCATGAAATACAGCCCGCTGACAGACGGACGGACGGACGGACGGACAGCGGGAGGCATAGGTATAGGGTCCCGTTCGGTACCCTTTGGGTACGGAATTGTATATTTTATTATGTAGTTCAAACCGAGGGCCGCCGCCGCTCTGGACGCCGGATCACAATCAACGCGTACTGTTTAGGAATGTGAATATGGGAATGAAAGACAGGTACCGCGAATACCGCGATGCGATAATCCAACCGAGCATAGCATACGAGAAAGAGAAACTGAGAAAGCTGGCAACGTCGCGAACTCGCGATAGCGGATGCCAAAAACGCGGCTTCTTCGTCAGAAATCACCAAGGTATACGATTGTGGATATACGCGCTGCAGGAGCGCCACACATCTGCTGCGAAAACTCTCGGAACCTTTTAATATACAATTGCAGGCAGTGCATCGACTTTTTGACTTCTGTCGATTTTTGTTCTATAGCTACCTAGGACCAAAAGGACGCAAGTGCTAGCCAAATAAAAAGTGGCGTCCGGTATGCGGACGTTAAATGCTGGTGGAAGCCAATTTAAATGTACTTTTTTCTTCAGCGGACTGCAGTTTGCCTTGGGGATGAATATATTAACTATATTACATATTTATCGTAATAATTTGAGGTTTTAGATTTTATAAGTTTTTTATTTATTTGCTGTGCCCTAACAGGATTTCATGATGTACATTACATACATTTGCAATCATATATCCACATAAAAAATAAAATTTGAATTTGAACTACAGTCCACTCTTCTTATTTAACTCCTTAGACAGGACCGTAACAATATGTTAATGTACTACTGCGCGCAACCATAGACAATGTATCGCCGTTTATTAAATAGATTTGAAATCTCTTTGGTCAGGTCAGAGTGTACTTAAATAGAAAAAATGTTAATTATTTATTTATTATTATATAAAAAATTCTTGACTTTAAATGCTAGCCACCTACTTACCGCCAGATCACAATGATGAAATTACAATATATTCCTATCCAGCACGAAATAACCAAAGTATGGTACTTACCTAAACTGTCCCTCCAATATGTGTTTCTCCTTCCTCAACTGCGATATGTCCAAGTCTTTCCGCGCCAACTCGTGCGCGTAATGTAGCATGTGCGGCGGAGCTGATACATCCTGTATACATGATTTAATAAAAGAAATTAATAACGAAATCAATATGTAAGAATATAAGAAAGGCAGAGCGTAGCGTTTATCAAAGAGCAGCTGGAATGGGGAAGTACTTGCACCTTACAGAATACCGCAGCCAAATAAATGTATGTAGTGTTCCTGCGCGTGAGTAAGGTTGGCAGAGATCATTGGGGAGGGGGAAGGGTCGGTAACGCGTCAGTTGCCTCGAGTTTTGCAAGCGTACATATGGCTAATGTAACCGCCTACCATCAGGCGGGCCTTATGATTTTAAACGAAATCGTCGAATGTATAGACGTAGAATAAGAAATGATACTACCGAAGGCTCACTCCGTAATTCTGTTTGGGTACGAAGAGATTACTAATAACGCATCTCTTTCTATCGTATAGCTCTATCGCATTCGGACGCGGATCGACTTCGATAAAATGGCAACTCTCGCCATCGTCGGGGTCATTGGAACCAAAATTGTTTCGTACTGTGCGGGCTCAAAGGAGCTTCCTTCCGCGGACGCTCAGACTGTGGAATGAGCTCCCCGCCGTGGTGCCTCCAATAAATAAATACATTCTCAACACACTCGCTCGTAAAGTGACAATTATTGCAAAATTGAAGTCTGTTTTTTTCCTCGCAAGTGTGTTGAAAAATGTCGTACGACACTCGTGTGCATTGATTTATTACACTCTCGGCACGTTTATCTTATCGAACCGCTTAATACCGCCTCGAGTGTTAATAATCAAATTTGCACACATGTATCATAATGTACTATTATTTCAGAAAATTTTAATTCCAGATTTGGACTATGTTAGTAAAACACATGAAAATAATTAATTATTATTAAAATGGGCACATCTCAAGAAGCGCTCGTGGTGTAGCATAATTAGCCGTTCTTAATAGATCGGCAAAGTTAAGCTACGTCTGTCGTGGTCGGTACCTGTATGGGTGACCGCCTAGTGGTATTTCAAATCGAGCGTTTCCGTGCTTCGGAAGGCACGTAAAGCCGTTGGTCCCGGTTATCACTTAATTGTGATAGTCGTTAAGCTAGTTGGATGCCTCCTAGGCGGCTTGAAAAATTCCAACAGTAGGTTGACCACTAGCCTACCTCCACCGATCCGCAGTGGGCACGCGTGGTGGAGTATCTGCCCATTCCCTTTCACCCTGATTTGTGAAAGGAGGCCTGTGCTCAGCAGTGGGACATTATAGGCTGATGATGATGATGATGGGCACATCTACGTACAGTAGGCCACATGGACCCTGCAACAATGATTCATACACCTACCATCCAGCCGAGCCGCGAACATAGCCAGGGTACTGATACAGGTACAGCATGGGGTTCTTCAAAAAGGGTGTGAAGAGATTTCTTCAGGGTCGGCAACGCGCAAGTGATACCCCTGGTGTTTCAAACGTTCATAAGCTACGGTAACCGCTTACCATTAGGCTGGCCACCCATACCTTTTGTTATATCAAAATTAATAAATGATTATTGACTTACGTTCAACATCCCGTGGCCTTCCTTCCAGTCCTCAGCGCTTACTTTACGAGACCTCTCGTTTTTAGCTTTAATATAATTATCAGTCTCTTCTAGCAGAGCTGCATATCTGTCTCTTTGAGTCTGTACTTGTTTCTCTAGACTTTGCACTCGGTTTTTGAGATCTGAAATTAGCTCTTTGTGGAAATCTTGCTCGTTTTGTAGTTTCTGTGGAATTATTCAAATAATAACATGTGGTTATTGGAACAGTTTATTTATCTCTGGGGCCAGCTGGCGCGGTTGGTTAAGACTGGTTTAGATTCCACCTATCGCGCCGCAGGTCTTAGGTTCGATTCCCACACAGAACATGCTTATGTGTGAATGAACATGTCTGTATGTCCTGAGTCTGGGTGTAATTATGTATATTAAGTATGTATTTACAAACAAAAAGTAGTATATGTATTATATCAGTTATTTGGTTTTCATAGTAAAAACTGCTTAGTTTGGGATCATATGACCATATGTGAGTGTGAGGAATGTCCCAGGATATTTATTTATTAATTATAAATAATAAAAGAATCATGGCGAGATCCATACATTGATTTGTACAAAAAAATAAAACATTTTAGAGGGTTTGGAATCACTTCCAATGTTGAGATTACATTACCAGCAACATATTAATATACATGAAATATTTTATAAACCCCGCAAAACATAACAACAACATAACGGTTTTGGTGGCGAACAGTCGCGATTCGCCGGCATGCCATAGAAATTCGAATTTAAATAAAATATAATATAAAAAAAATATTTTAAATGGCTCAAGTTATTCCTTAGGCACCAAGGATCAATTATAACTTCATTGTAACGTCTCTAAAAATCTTTATTTTTTTGTACAAATCTCGCCATGATCCTTTATTTATTATTTATTTTTTCGGTGAGTTTATAATCTACCTAGCGAGATTATATCATACTGCTTACAATATAACGTATTAATTTCGGATAGTTTATAATCTATCCATGACAAACCGCCATATTGTAAACTGTCATCATACTTGAATGTGTCGGAACCCACCTTGCGCGCTGATTAAACTAACGGTTTTACGTACGGTGACATATATATGGGAAAATTGTGGTGTTTGCCTATAAGTAATTGTGCATTTATATAAAGACCTTGTATACTATTAATGATAATGTATTAATGTAACAATTGTTGGCAAACCAATAAATAAATAAATAAAATTCAGACGTTTAATAGTATGTCAGCTTAATAGTAAGTCAGCTTAAGTGTAAATGTTGAATAAATATCTCTTTTATGTCTAATTTCTGGTACAATTTTTAATTTTAATATTAATATAATTTTGAATATAATTATAATTTTAAATTTTATTTGACGTGCTTATTCTATTTAACTTTTTGATAATCTTATAATTCATGTAACTAATAATTTATTGTATTTTTTTTTTGTAAAGCTCACTATAATTATTGGCATGCTGTGGTAGTCTATAATGGAGGCAACACTTGGAATGGTATGTATTGGTATAATTAAGATAATTTAAGAAAGTGTATGTTTTGTTGGCCCTAAATAAATAAATAAATATGTACAACTTACATCTTCCATCAACTTCAGTGTATCGAGTTTATCCTGTTTCTCTTCATCCAACATCATTCTATAAGTCTCCACCGTATCTTTCAACACTACTATCTCACTCTTCAGATCTTCTATCTCGCTCCCTTTCACCTGCCCACTATCATTTAACTTTGCATTTTGAACTTTATACAATTCGAATTCTTCTTTCAAATTCTCAAATTCTTCTTTACATTTGAAATGTATGTTTTGATACCCCTCTAATTTGAATATAGTTGATGTGTCGATGGGAGAGCCTAGTTTGTCGTTTTCAGCGATTAGTTCCTTTTTTAGAATGTGTATTTTGTCTATGAGTGTTTGTAGGTATTCGCTGTCTGCTAGTTTTTCGTTGTCTGTCTCACTCTTTTGTTGGAGTTCGGCAGTTTCATCTGAAAATTTAATTAAAGATATAATACAAATCACAGTGTATACATATTTAGTAATGATCAAGAAATAATGAACGAACGAACGCGCTAGTGGCGTCCATAGGCTACGGTAACCGCTTACCATCAGACGGGCCGTATGCTTAGTGATATAAAAAAAATAGAAGAAATTATTAAAAGAAACAAAAAACCCGACTGCGTAAAACAAATATTAACTGAAAAGAGAAAAACAAGCTTTTTAATCTATAGAATTTGGAATATAACTTGAATGTTATAAGGTCTTGCAGTCGGGGACAAACCAATAACCTAAGTGTGTTTTTTTAAATATTTGTTTATCCCCGACTGTAATACCTTATAACATTCAAGTTATATTCCAAATTCTATAGATTAAAAAGCTTGTTTTTCTCTTTTCAGTTAATATTTGTTTTACGCAGTCGGGTTTTTTGTTTCTTTTAATAATTTAATTTATTTCAGACTTTTTAGTTTTATACAGAATGATTTGTAAGTATTAGTAAGTAAATGAGCGGTACGGTAAAGTAACGCTAACAACCATCGCAACTCTGTGAGTTACGTACGGTAACCGCTCATAGTACCTACCTATACCTACTGTCCTTGCATTAAATATGGTTTTTTGCAGTTTACATCAAAATGGTAGTACAAAAGTATTACAATATATACATATATGGAATGGGCTTTTCACAAGCTTTCATTTGATACCCATATTGTTATAATAACGTAATTTTTGTTTTTAATACCCCCCCTCTTTTCTTATCCGTAGACGCCATATAAAAATAATATACCCTATGACACTCCCACAGTTCAGACGAATCTAACGACACCTCATATGCTTAAATCCATCAATCCGTTTAGGCTGCAGAGCGTGCCAAAGAAATAGACATACATACATACATACATACATACATACATACATACATACATACATACACTCGAAAAACATAACCCTCCTTCCGGGTCAGTCGGGTAAAAAGGATGAATTAAGAAAATATAATTAATGTATCATGTTTCATGTATAGTTTAGGTATTATATCATCTCACTAATTGTGAGATTAAAAATGTAACACATTGATTTTATGAAATTTGTACAAAAATGATGAAATTTTGGCACAGAATAAACATTTCATCCAACCTATTCCAACAAAAATCATACCAAATTCGCTATTAGCAGCAATCTTCTCGAGCAGTCTTCCATTAATCGAGTCCTTGAGCTGCTGTATGAGTTGCTGGTCCCGTCGTCTCCTCAAGTCGTACTGTCCGACAGTCTCGGACAGTTCCGCTAGTTTGCTCTCTAGTAAGGCAACTCGTTCCTCTTGACGAGCGCATATCTTGCGCGCTGATTCCTCTGCGCGTTTCACTTTAATTTGTTCCTAGAATTTAAGGCCTATATTAAAAAACTAAATCAAGTCTCGAGCATAGATCGTGTTAATCGAAAATAAACCTTACTCCCGGCCTTTGAAAGTTCCCTTTCAAAAGAATTAAGTGATAAAGCGGAAATTAATCAATGTTTAAAATAAATGTGACTTGATAATATGTACGAGCAAATAACTAGATATAAAAAAAATAAGATTAATTGTTATAGTGCATATACAACTTTATTTACTTAGTTAAAGACATAAGCGCACTACGTGTGCTACGGGCCTTGTGTATGTACCGCGTGAAATTTAAACAGTTGCCACTCGTGAGGGAGTCTCGTTACTAATGGCTCACTTGAATCTTGACTCAAGTCGGTACAAAGCGGATTTGAATTTATTGTATTAAATTCGTTGCGAAAATGATAAAATTTAACAGTAATTATGAGTTTAGTTTCTACAAACTCAAAATTAATCGCGGTAATGAAATTTAGAAATATATAAATATAAATTAATTTTCGTAAAGATTTGATCCAATTACAATCCTGAGAAGTGAATTGACACAAAACGTTAAATTCGTCTGTGGTAGTAAGTAGAACCGTTTTGGTTTCAGGCATTTTGAATGTGGTTTTTTGTTTAAATGAAGTTATAGACACGTAACATCGATCTAGGAACGTATTTATCCAATAATCAGAAAAAGCTAAAATATGTTTTATATTACATTGAAGTATTTCATAAAAATTGATTGACCATTTAATTAAGTCAAAACCGTAGGATGCAAATATATTTACTAATTGTTGCATCGCATCGAGTGCGACAGCCTTATTGGGATGTGAACATATAAAATCACGTCATGCGAGTTTGACAGCAAAATGCGTTGTTTCTAAACTAGGTAATCCAACTAGAGATCGTCCCGAGTCGTCGCGGTATATCGTAGAAATATAAAAATCTTCACCTTGCTTATCCTCTTCAGGTGGAATCGGAAGGTCATAGACCTTGTCAAATTCGGGAAAATTGCTGAGTTCATCGTGAGTCTTTGCGGGTGTAGTTGCGGTAGAAATATATGAATACGAAACTTCGGCATCGTTTTCATTATCGAGTTGTGACTCGCCCATGACTATATAGCCGAGAGTGGTGAAAAAAGCGGAAGGATGTTGCGGAGGTCCCGTGACCTTGCCCGGCAACAAGAGATTGATAAATAATTTTGCACCTAGAAGGATTTCAACCTCTGACGGTTTGAAGAAATTTTCATCGGCGAGCGGTAGGTATTTTAAATACGAGAGTGATTGGACGTCGACAGGTGTACTAGGTAAATTACCCGTAATTTGATTAATAACTAAGCTATCAATGGCATATGATTGGGACGGATCCATTCTACTGAAAAATGTACTCTTTACCCTTAGCGGTGTTAGAATGATCGCCAAGCCCTTTCACTATAGTTCTATGCGTTAACTGATCAATAGATAAACCTAATTTTTGACAGCATGCGGAAGTAATAAAATTATTTTGTGAACCTGAGTCGATAATGCAACGACATGAAATTAAGTTATTATGACAATCTAACACGTTGACGAGTGCAGTTCCTAAGAGCATATTAGTATTTTGAGGTTTAGGAATATTGAAATTTTGGTTGTGAACGCTTTCAGCTGATAAAAAGCTAACGGAGTTGTCTACAGGCGGACGCGCATTCGCGGGTGGGACAGAAGGAGTGATAGGTTTATGCGAAGTGTTCACATGCGAAATTGATTCATTGGTTAATGCATTCGTTGGAACTTGAGAAGGTTGAGCTTTTTCTTGAGTGTGGGTAAGACTATACTTTTGCATATGTATTAACGAGTGATGTCGGTACCCACATTTGTGACAAACATTCTTACTTTTACACGAACTCCAAGTATGTTTAGAACTCAAACAATTTGTACAAAAACGGTTTTCTTTTATAAATTTAAACTTCTGTTCCGGAGAGAGCTTCATAAAATTAGAACAATTATACATATTTCCATGAGTATTTTTACATAAGTTACACTCTAATTCTGAGTTTGTAGTGAGATATGAATGAGTTATTTTTGGAATAGAAATTGGAGGATTAGATTTATTAAAGTCCTTTGGAAGACTTGATTCAGGAATTGAAGTAGTACGTTCTATAATCTTTACTTGGCTTTTAACGAAAGCAACAAAACTATCGTAAGTAGGAATATCGATGTCTCGCACAGACATTTCGAACGACTTGGCTGTTTCACGGTCCAAGCGTTTTAATCCAATGTGAATAAAAATATAATCGCATAAATTAGACATATTTAACTCTTTGAGAGCAGCGATCGATGCAGCGTATTTATCAATGAATGTTTCCAATTGTGTAGCGGATGCGGGATTAGGTAACGATTTTAAATCAAAAATGGTATCTAAAAACGTTGTTGCGAGGTAACGTTTGTCTTGATATTTATTTACTAACGATTGCCAAATTGACTCGTAATTTTCAGATGATGGAGTGATTCCTGAAATAATCAACTGAGCCTTGCCTTTGAGTTTACCCATTAAATAGTATAATCTTTCTGCATTTGATAATTGTTTATTAAGATGTATAGTTGTTTTAAATGTCTCATAGAATAAG
Organism: Achlya flavicornis; assembly: GCA_947623365.1. Lineage (NCBI taxonomy): Eukaryota > Metazoa > Arthropoda > Insecta > Lepidoptera > Drepanidae > Achlya > Achlya flavicornis. The sequence continues at coordinate 15,729,680 of OX392475.1, forward strand.
CTCCATTGAGACGGAAGGCCATGAAATTCAGGAATCACAATCGGCGGTAAATAAATATCAAGACAAACGTTACCTCCTCACAGGAGGCACCATAAAAATAATCACGCCGGGCACAGGATTCACCCTGTGGCCGTTGATATGCGCTGATCTCGCGGGAATCGATGTAATTGAGGACTTATAGCTACCACTTACCCAAATTGCGGAGACGATTGCACTGCACTTACACCGTAGTTAAAATGTAGTGTAATGTTGTTAAAATTGTGTTACTGTATGTTATCTGTGTGTAGATGGTGTTTGGCGATATATTTCTCATGAAATTAAATAAATTTATATTATAAAGCGCGGGATAATTATATAGCGGGTCAGGCTCAAGAGCGAAGCGAAAGAGAGAGAAAAAAAACAAAAGAAAATCATCATAAAGAAAAAAGTTTGAAAATTCGTTCCAATTAAAAAAAATAAAATTAAAACTGCCAGCGCTATTGAGAACTTGCGTGAACGGCGCAACTAAACCTAATATCATTGGTGCAAGTTTTAAATTCAAATGTTTTAATCTTGACTCAAAATTGGACTTGGGAATTGATGGACGTTCTAATACGGATTTAGATGTAGTAAGTTGTTCAATGTATACCGTTTAAAGATTTGTTGGCTCAGTATAGTTATTAGAATTGATACCTATGGTTAAAATATTATCTTATTTTGTTACAGATTATACAAAATATATTTGCTTATAAGGCGGTTAACACACTGCCACGCACCACGCAGCGTAGCGCGGGAATGCGTGTTTTAACGTTGCTTGTAAGTATCTCCATTTGTATAGAAAACACGCACAGTCCAACACACAGAAAACGCCTCGACGCGCGTTCATTTTCGTTGACACGCAACATGCAGCGTGATGCGTAGCAGTGTGTTAACCACCTAAACAGAGACAGTATGAGGAAATCCGAATCCATAGAAAATACGGGGAAATGTCTTAGATACTATACGGTCTTATTTGCAAATAAAATTAGCATAGTAATTTTTTAATAACTAATAATAATAATAAATTGTTTTATTTGCTCTTGTTTTATATGTTTTTTTTTATGCAGTTCGACTCATTTCATGTAAGGATCATTTCATTGTACTGGTCGGTATACAACCGTTATTGTATATCAAAGTCAAATATAGGCCACATGATGGCACATAATAGAAAGGGGTCATGCTGTTTGTATGGGTGCTCCGGTCTGAGCGTTGACATTTAATCTACTACCCATCGCTAGCCATTGCCTTTCATCCTCATTTGCGTTTGAAGGCCTGTGCTCAGCAGTGGAATGATTACTACTTTAATATTACATTATGATACATGTGTTGTGTGCAAAGTTGGTTATTACACTCGAGGGATCCGAGAGTGTAATGATCAATGCACACGCGTGTCATACGTTTTTCAACACTTGCGAGGAAAAAAACAGACTTGTATTTTTTAAGTAGATTTTTTTATAATTATCAACCACACAATGAGAACGTCAAGAAATATGGCGCGCAAGTTTTTGACAGCGATGTGCTGTCAAAAATGTTTACCCGTTTAAATTAAGAATACTTCATCTACACACATATCACTTACAATGAAATACACACAACACAACATAATCGGGATAATATCATAAAACACTAGTGCGGTAATGTAAAGTAAAATGTCACTTTAAGAGCAAAGCAGTGATATTTTTGGTTGATGGGATATGAATATGAGACATTACCTCTCTGATGGCTACGGAGTGCGACTGGTCGACGAGCGCCAGCTTGTGCTGCAGGCGCACCAGCAGCGCGGGCGTCTCCACGGCGCGCGCCTCCGCCCGCTGCAGCCGCCGCTCCGACGCTTGCAGGGAGCTGCTCAAGTCTCGCACTAGCTTCTCCAGCTCACTTTGTGACGCTACATCATCCAACAACAGGGTATTTGACAGTGTGAAAAATAAATAATAAAACACTATTCACTGTATAAAACGTCACAAAATACACCGAAACGTCATATATGTTGTACATTTTATGCGTTTAGTCATATTTTCTTTACCAAAATTGTGACGTCACCTGCTTGTATTTCATACAAATCTCCATATAAGGGGGTTAACACACTGCCACGCACCACGCAGCGTAGCGCGTGAATGCGTGTTTTAACGTTGCTTGTATCTCCGTTTGTATAGAAAACACGCACAGTCCAACACACAGAAAACGCATCCACGCGCGTTCATTCAGATCACGCGCCTACATGCGGAGAAACATACGCACACGCGCGTGGGTGCGGACCGAGACTTAAGGTATTGCACACCGAGTCTCGCAGTGCCGTGCGTGATTGTGCACTGCACCACACCACAGTGAATGGCTTTGAATGAAATGAATCAGAGCCGCCGTGAATCCACAAAACGCAGCTACGCGCGGGAGTGCGTGAAATACCCGCACGATTATGCAGATTTGCACTCCCGCAAGTACGCGCGTAGTTGCGTTAACACGCAACATGCAGCGTGATGCGTGGCAGTGTGATAATCGCCGAAACTATCGTTTTTACCATTTTAACTAAAAGTTGCTGATTTGAAATGTCGTCAAATACCCTATTAACCCAAAGAAGCGTAATGACGTCGATTTTGCTTGCACTTTGTTGTGTTCCTGCGCATGAGTAAGTTAAGGGGGGGTCAGAGAAGCGCGTGAGTGATGCCCCAGGTGTTGCAAACATCCATATGGCTATTTTATTGTTAATTATTTGGAATAAAAAAAACCAAACATAGTCAGATTGATGTAACCTTGCTGACTTTCTTGCTGGATTCTTCTCAATTGAAGTGAATCCACCGTGGTTTTCCCAATGGAGTACAGCATGGGGTTCTTCAAAAAGGCTTTGAAGAGATTTCTACAGGGTCGATAACGCGCGAATAACACCCCTGGTGTTGTAAGCGTCCATAGGCTGCGGTAATCGCTTACCATCAGTCGGGCCGTATGCTTATTTGCTACCTAAGTAGAATTAAAAAAAACAAAAAAAAATGAAGGTCTCGAGTTTCGAACCAGTGGTAACTTCAGTAAATGTGACCTTCATAAGTGCCCTTCTGGGGCCTGAATTGAATAAAAGGCTTTCACTATGACTTTGACTACGGTAAGTATACCTTGTGCTTCTGAAGTATGAACAGCCTTGTCTTCTAGTTTCTCCTTTGTTTTCCTCTCGCTATTTAATTTCAGGTGAAGCTCCCTATAAAATAGAGATATACATTTTTATATTAAAGATTCTTATAGTCTAATTGCACAAGGAATTCAACACTGTGTTGCTAACAACATTAAGTTCGATATAGAATGAGGTGGGTCTAAAAACGGAAGACTAAAATTACTTAGCACTACAATATTTTGCTTGAGAAAAGTCTAGGCGACTGTGAAACTTTGAGTGCAATATTGTCTACATTAATCGTTTATCAGGGAAAAATTATATTATTACTTCATCATAGCAGCATGATCAGCCCTCTCTTTCTCTCTCTCCTGTATTTCATAAGCTACCTTAGCTTTCAGATTGTTTATCTCCACATAATGTTGTTGCACTAATGTCTTGGTGTCCTCTCTCATTGCTGCTAGGATGCCTTCATACTGCAATTTAAGTTCTATGTTTTAAAGTATACAAAAATTGGCTACAAGTTGTGATAGTCATCAAAATTAAACACAGTCAATTTCAGTTCAAGCCTTATTCATCATCATCATCAGCCTATAATGTTCCACTGCTGAGCACAGACCTCCTTTCAGAAATGAGGGTGAAAGGGCCTGGGCGATACTCCACCACGCGTGCCCACTGCAGATTGGTGGAGGTAGGCTAGTGGTCAACCTACTGTTGGAGTTTTTCAAGCCGCCTAGGAGGCATCCAACTAGCTTAACGACTATCACAATTATGTGATAACCAGAACCAATGGCTTTATGTGCCTTCCGAAGCACGCTTGATTTGAAATACCACTAGGCGGTCACACGTCCAGGTAGCGACCACGAAAGACGTAGCTTAACTTTGCCAATCGATTAAGAATGGCTAATCATGCTACACCACGAGCGCTTCTATTCTTTTCACAAGCCCTATTACAGCAACTGAATGAAATCTGATTGGATGGACCAAGGAGCTGATGGAGCAGGGCATCTGCCCCAGTCCATCATAAGAGGCATCCACACCGCAGTTGTATTTTATGGAGCAACACTGGAGCAACACTATGCAATACGTGATTATTAGGCATGCTACAGAGGCCGGCAAACAACTTGAGCCAAAGTCGACGTAGTGGGGGTAAGTTCGCGCATGTACACTCATGCTCGGCCAATAGCGTGGACGCGTGCCGACAGAATGCCCCCGCGCACCTCTCTTTCCACCAACGACACCTTAAAATCGTCTACTGCGCACGGCTCAAGTTGTTTGCCGGCCACTGTACTTAATGTTGCCGTGTTGCACAGTGATGCTCAACAAAAAATAACTAACCCGTATGTTGTTAACATACCAAAATATCATTTATAATGCGGACAGCAAGGTTGTGGAACTTGCTTCCGGCGTCTTTGGTTCCTGACTCATACAATCAAGGGACTTTCAAGGCCAGAGTGAATAAGTTCCTTCAGGTTAAGCGTATCTTATGGGCGGGTCAGTGGCCAAACGCAGGCCATTTAATTATAAAAAGAAAAAAACTGTGGTGTGGATTTTTTAGATAGTCTTACTTTTAGTCAGACTAGTAGTAGAGTTAACATTAAAATTCATTGCCAGGACAGCAAGTCTAATTCTGATTGAATAACTGTATACAATATCATATTAGCTGATATATGATGATGATAGTCTGTAAACACTATAAAAGATGACTATACCTTATCTCTGGTAACTTTCCTGTCTGCTTGGAAAGCTTCTTCCATTCTTGACTTTTCAGCAGTCAAGGTGGAAATAGAAAGAGTGAGAGCAGCCACAGAATCATCTGAAACTTATGTTAAATATTAAGTGCCTAGCTATCCCCAGCATTCCCATGATAAAAAAAAGCTTAAAACACTTGGGAGGTAATGTCTTCCTATTACTGATGAATTTTACGAATCTGCCTGATAGTTCCAGAGATTAAGGGCTATAAACAAACAGAAAACTCTTCAGCTTTATTTATATTAGTAAAATAAAATATGGATGTGAAATAATTTGAATAAAAAGAGTCTCTCAACTGTCATGTTTATCCTATGGATAATAGATATCCAACATTTGGTAAAATTGAATTTAATAAATGCAATTTTTTTTGTACTGATAGAAGTTGGTCGCTTGGGGCCCTTATGTGGAAAATGTGACGAGCAAGCTCTCAACTTAAACCTTCTTGCAATTATTCACTGTGGTTTTAATTTAATATGTAATATAGTATTATCAGGACATGCATTTGTGTGCATGAACATGTCCTTATGTCCTGAGTCTGGGTGTAATTATGTATATTAAGTATGTATTTACAAACAAAAAGTATATCAGTTATCTGGTTTCCATAGTACAAGCTCTGCTTAATTTGGGATCAGATGATACTGTGTAAGGAATGTCCCAGGATGTTTATTTATTTATGTATGTAAATAGGTAGGTACCTCCTTCCTGTGGCGCTTCAGTTTTATTTAAAGCTTTGAGACTTATCTCCAAGGCCTCTTTCTCTTTTGCAAGGCCTTTATAAGCAGCCACAACATCTGAGAATTAAAAAAGAAATTAGTAACATAGACAATTGCTCAGGAATCGGATAATGTAAATGATATGTCCGTCAGTAATTTTAACTAGAATTTTTCAGTCATCTAGGCTATGGTCTTAATTGGACCACATCATTAGATGAAATTCATTAATCGTGTTCATAATGATGACCACCAAAGATATGCGGTAGCCCAACTTCTAATTATTACATTGCCTAAAAACACAAGCAACACATTGGATTAACTGCGGGTTGCCATCTCTAAAATCTGGCAACCAGGACAAGAAGCTTGAAAACCCGGATTTTGGAACTTTAAAACCTGGACAAAATATTAAACCCCAGATGCTCTCCGGATGCCCTCTGAACTAGGAGTTAACCGGAAAACCCGGACAGATGGCAACCCTAGCTGTGGGTAGTACTCGCATTCTATGATGTGAGGACAGTCTTTTTTTACCTGGCTGAAACAATTATGTCAATCAATATGCCCACAAGTTGCATCATTATGGCAAAATGTTACATTAACAATTATCGAATTAGTAATAATTACATTTAATTACGCCATTTCCCGCAACCACTACCAAAAAGGACATAGGACGCCTTTATAATGGCATTTGCAATAAGGAAAATGGTATTGGTCAATAAATCAATGCAAAGATAAGCTGGCATATGGTTACATTTTACAAATTTAAGATCAGCTTACCTCTGAGTCTTCCTTCATAACGTTTGATTTGGTCTGCTTGTTTAGTTATAGTTGATATTAATTCTTGTTTTGATAAGGATTCCATTGTAAATAAAGTTGTGCTTATCTTATTAAAATAGACATTTGTTTAGTCTACTAGAAATAAATGTCTCTGAAAAAAACACTGAACGGAACAAACGTTTTGTTTAATTTGCGTACCGAGTTAGATATCACGATAATGACAGCTGAGAACTGTCAACAATTCGGAACGCCCGTTATCGCGCTCACAAGGTGCGTTCGAATTGGGGTATGGTAGCAAAAATAACAGTCCAAAATGCCAAAAACGATCACAACTGGCGTTCGATTTGGAAAGATGTGGGCGAAATTGGCGTTTTGAACAGTTTTCGTTCACCGTTCGTTTTGCTTGGAAACAGTTAAAAACGACATCGTGAACTGCAAATTTTGACCCACCTCCGAGGCAGGTTCGTTTGTGATCATATTTTGACATCTTTGAATCTGACAGATAAGTTTCATAAAATTCATACGGGAAGCGAAAATTCTAATTTTTATTATAAAATTTTATAGAAATACTAACAGGTAAGAGAATAATTTGTTAGATTAACTTTGTTTAATGATTAACTGAAGGAAAAAGGTAGGTTGAGACAAGTGACAAGCAGGCGATGAGCATGGAAATGTCATTTTTGTATCTAATCGTTCGATTTGGGACATATCGTTTGTGGCAAAAGTTGCAAAATTGTTGAAATTTTCCAATTCGAACGCAAATACAAAAATGCCCATTTTGAAACTGTTAAAAACGACATCACTCCAATTCGAACGCACTAACAGTATTCAAAACAGAACATTTGAGAATTTAATGAGAAGTTTTCTTGTAGGTATTTAAAGAGTTGCTGTAAAATAACTAGGTGGCGCTGTCAGCACCAAATTGAATTGTCAAATCAAAATATGCTGTCACATAACTTTAGTGTTGCCACATAGGCCAACAACGGAAGGTGTCCATCCTTTTTAATTCAAAATAGACAATTGAAAAAAAAAATATACAGATTTCTTTTATTAAGTGTTAATTGATATTAATGGCAACCATGAACATGATTAAATGAAACCAAATTTCAGAGGAGCAAAACTTAATTTTCGTTGCTTTTTGGTAACAGCCTGTTTTTTTTCGTCCGAAATTAGTAATAAGAGGAGGCAACAATGGTATGAGTGGATGTTTGTTTCCGTTGTTTGTTTTGTTGTGGAAGTCACGCTTATTATTTGATTCTATCATTGTTTTGATATTCGTTGGACATCCACCCTTGTTGCTCTTATCCACTGTGACCTTAGTGGTTCATCAGTTGGAAATGTAAGACGTCCCTTATTGGTACAATTCACAACTGCACAAACACGCATTTTCAATAGTTTTCAAATCATTCAAATCTAAGCTAAATTTCACAAAAGTTTTGAACAAAACACACATGATAGTGACATAATACTAGTAACAGACGATCCGACTGTCGGACGTCTGATGGTCAGGGCCGTGTGTAGCGCGGCAGGACTCTCTAAGTATATACTGTAGTCTTTGGGCAGGAAGTCCAAAGCTTCCAACCGGTATTAGTAATAATTATGAGGGTCCTGCCGCACTACACACTTTCCTACGGCAGGACGTACCTTGGCCGTGTCTCCTGCGTAATAATAAAAATAGGAGTCCGACATTGGAACGTCTGTTACCAGTATAAAGCCAAATAGTTATGGGCTGCGTTCAGTAACTACGCCGTGTGATCGCCCGACGATCATCGTAGCGTTCAGTAACAGATCAATAACACGTGTAGTAACTGACGCACTTACGCACCCATGAAGTTACATAGTTTTTTTTTTATTGAACCGACAGCAAGATAGTTCGTTTCAGTCATATTAACGCCATCTATTGAGACTTAAAGAAAAGAAAATTAAATACCTACAAGAAAACTTCTCATTAAAATCTGAATGAGAAGTTTTCTTGTAGGTATTTAAAGAGTTGCTGCAAAATAACTAGGTGGCGCTGTCAGCACCAAATTGAATTGTCAAATCAAAATATGCTGTCACATAACTTTAGTGTTGCCACATAGGCCAACAACGGAAGGTGTCCATCCTTTTTAATTCAAAATCGACAATTGAAAAAAATATATATACAGATTTCTTTTATTAAGTGTTAATTGATATTAATGGCAACCATGAACATGATTAAATGAAACCAAATTTCAGAGGAGCAAAACTTAATTTTCGTTGCTTTTTGGTAACAGCCTGTTTTTTTTCGTCCGAAATTAGTAATAAGAGGCGGCAACACTGGTATGAGTGGATGTTTGCTTCCGTTGTTTGTTTTGTTGTGGAAGTCACGCTTAAGGATTATTTGATTCTATCATTGTTTTGATATTCGTTGGACATCCACCCTTGTTGCTCTTATCCACTGTGACCTTAGGGGTTCATCAGTTGGAAATGTAAGACGTCCCTTATTGGTACAATTCACAACTGCACAAACACGCATTTTCAATAGTTTTCAAATCATTCAAATCTAAGCTAAATTTCACAAAAGTTTTGAACAAAACACACAATGATAGTGACATAATACTAGTTACAGACGATCCTGTCGGACGTCTGATGGTCAGGGCCGTGTGTAGCGCGGCAGGACTCTCTAAGTATATACTGTAGTCTTTGGGCAGGACGTCGAAAGCTTCCAACCGTTATTAGTAATAATTATGAGGGTCCTGCCGCGCTACACACTTTCCTACGGCAGGACGTACCTTGGCCGTGTCTCCTGCGTAATAATAAAAATAGGAGTCCGACATTGGAACGTCTGTTACCAATATAAAGCCAAATAGTTATGGGCTGCGTTCAGTAACTACGCCGTGTGATCGCCCGACGATCATCGTAGCGTTCAGTTACAGTTCAATAACATGTGTAGTAACTGAACGCACCCATGAAGTTACATAGTTTTTTTTTTATTGAACTGACAGCAAGATAGTTCGTTTCAGTCATATTAACGCCATCTATTGAGACTTAAAGAAAAGAAAATTAAATACCTACAAGAAAACTTCTCTATCTTTTATTAGTTGACTCGCAAAAAGGAATATCCGCATTTTTTATTATTTTTCTCTCATAAAATCATAAGAAGTATCTTTGCCATATGGAAATCCAAAAATCTTATTAGATTTTTGCCGAAAACACAATAACTAACCGTCACTTTTTGACAGCGCTCACGGTGATATCAGTTTAGTTTAGGGCATAGTCGGTGTGAGCGCAAGATGGCGCATGTCATGACGTCATCTATGACGTTTCACGGGACATCGTGATGGCGCTCAAAATAATATGGAACGGGTTTAAGCACGCTCAAATCGATTACAGCGATTATATCATTAATTCGGAATGCAGCCACAGTATCACAGTAGGGACGGAGTAGTGTATAATCGATAATGAATCTGTCCGATTATCGATTATTATTCTTATAGAACTTGGAATTGATAGTTGCATGATAGAGACTCGAGTGAAATGCGGCTCCCTCGCTTTCTTCCCTTGCACTTCCCTGACCGTATTGTACTTATAGCATGAAGCAATAATCCCGCTACACGTACAATACGGGAGCCATGCTTTATGACGTGTAGTATACAATATAACAAGCATCGAATAACTTAACTAAACTATACGAACAAAAAAATAATAATTATTCGATTACATTCTAATGATAATTAATGTTATTCGACATTTAGTCGATCGGATTCACTTGCATATTATAGTCCCACAAACTTATCTGACCCGGTGGCCAAAAGAGGAACTAACGAGCGACGCCAGCAGCACCAGTTAGAAATTTTGGAAATTTCAATCTGCCTGCCTTTCGCCATTGGTTGTTTGCGCCACCAAATGCGATAACAGTGCCTGCCTCACCTTTGACGAGTGAGTCATCACGGTAGCATACACAGTAGCATAGTTCTTTATCATTTTATTTTGTAATAATCGACCAAGATTAATTAAAAATCATTCAAATCGTGATGTATTTTTATTCGTTGGTCGATCTTCGTTCAACACCAATGTACAATCTTGCGATATTACAATTTATTTTAATTTTCATATAGGAGAAAGTTAATGAGATCGATTGTTATTTTTTTTAATCTCCAATCTCTAAACCTGTGCACTAAACTGCTTTTGTTTGTTGTTCGTAATATTGGCCAAAAGGCAGGCAAAGGTTCGAGCCATACAGCCTTATCTTGTTAGTTTTTTTTTTTCACTATCATATAGTCCGCACTGTGTAAAAATCATGTTTTAGTACAATAGTGGTAATTTTTGTAGGTACCTACTACTCATACGTCTGTGTAATTATACAAAATCTTTTCACAGACCTTTTGAGACAACTTGAAAAGTCACGATGCACCATACACCAGCGATACCATAGACATACACACATAATTTATTTCATTTCATTTCACTGATGCTCATGAATTGATCTTTATTGTAAAAAATACCACCGACAACATGCAATAAAACTCAAAATAGGTACATGAATATATGAAAATAATAGCGAAAACGTAACGTCACTGTGCAAGTTCCTGACAAAAAGTCCTCAACTGCACCAGAAAAGGCACCAGATTATACGCGGCGAGCGAAGAAACTTCAACAAAACTAGAAAATTCGGATGCACACTCTTGAATATAATAATATTGTCGGTAGATAGGGGATATGGTGTCTAAGCTACCGGCTAAGTTTGGGGATAATCGTACTAATGTCATTTTACGTCTGAATACGTTTTGGTCCTACCGCGTAACTCGAGCTCTCGGCACGGACCTAGCGTGGAGATGTTCATCAAAGTGCTCATGATATTTCAGTCGCGCTACAAATATTAAAAATTGACAGATAATTTGGTGTTGCCACGGAATAAAACGATTATTAGTACCAACAAAACTTTCTGGTAGTACCAAAACGAGAGTTTCATCACGTTTGTGGTAACATCATTCATTTGTGAGTATACCTATGACTTTTTGGCGGGAACTTGCAGAGTGACGTAGCATTTTCATTTTTATTTTCATAAATTTGTGTATTATGAGTTTTATTGTGTATTTTTGGTGGTATTTTAACCAATAAAGACCATCCATGTGCACCAGTGAAGTGAAATGAAATGAATTATGTGTATCGTGACTTTTCAAGTTGTCTCAAAATGTCCGTGTAGAGTTTTAGTACAATGACCACCATTGTAGTAAAACATGACTTTTATGGACGGTGACTGACTGAGGACTATAATGTGAAGTGATTTATTGTGACGGAAAACTATAATATAACTCGACACTGGCAGAAATGAGCCCTAATTTGGGCTTGGTTGCCAAAACTACAAATAAGAAGAAGAAGAGTATACCTATGACTTTTTGGCGGGAACTTGCAGAGTGACGTAGCATTTTCATTTTTATTTTGATAAATTTGTGTATTTTGAATTTTATTGTGTATTTTTGGTGGTATTTTACCCAATAAAGATCATCCATGTGCACCAGTGAAGTGAAATGAAATTAATTATGTGTATCGTGACTTTTCAAGTTGTCTCAAAATGTCCGTGTAGAGTTTTACTACAATGACCACCATTGTAGTAAAACATGACTTTTATGGACGGTGACTGACTGAGGACTATAATGTGAAGTGATTGGAAACTATAATATAACTCGACACTGGCAGAAATGAGCCCTAATTTGGGCTTGGTTGCCAAAATTAAAAATAAGAAGAAGAAGAGTATACCTATAGATTTGCTGTCAGCGAATGACGAAGAAGAAAGCTACATACAATTAATACTGCCATATTTACACTATTACCCCATTATGTGGGTAAACTGGTATTGGGTATTTTGGTTTTACTATACAATGGGTGTGGCAGGTGTCAATCGCATACATAGGTTGATCGTTTACTAACGATGACGATTGTCGACAACCATCTTGTCTAGGGGGGCAGATGACACTGTTATAACTTCATAGAAGTCAAAATAAAACACGGGATTGATGATGTATACTTTAATTAAGACCTTAAGACATAAGGACTAGAAGACTTTTTTTATGAGTTGTTGTGACGTTGTGACTTATCACGTTTTGACCGCAACCTGCTCAGGTATTGATTGTATAAGATTAAATATTCGGCCGGGGCGTGGTTAATAATTAGTTAATTTAATACTTTATATGTTAATGTTAATAATGTCTTCGTACGTACAATAGCTTTTATTTTTTACGTACAATAGCATTGCCGAAAGTTGACGCCTATTGAAAGGACTCAATAATCAACGATGTTAACGCTCTACTGTGGTTTTGCGTAAAATTACGTCTGAATTACGGATTTGGGTTGAAGCTTTGACTAATGATATATCAAGACTGAACTACGAAGCTGTTTACGCGTAGATAAAAATGTCCTCTAACTGTTAGGGCGCAAATTATTTTCCCGCCCTCAGTGTCAATCGAGACGTCACTGGGACACAACCAAATTCACCAAAAGTGTATTGTTCCAGAATGTCTTTTTGTGTGATAAAAGTGTGCAGAAACTACATAGGTCGATCTAGATCAAGAAAAAAACTCAGCTATCATCAGTAAGTAACAATATTTCCTATTAGTTCCTGCAATATAAGCAATTGAAATTTTTCGAAAATAAATTATTTTGAGTAAGCGCCATATTTACGTATTGCCTGTCCTGCCACTTTATGAACTCGAAACTCCCATGGTAATATCAGTCAATAGCTAAATACGAGTATGTAGATACTTATATATAAAAAACCGGCCAAGTGCGAGTCAGACTCGCGCACCGAGGGTTCCGTACAAACCTGTAGGTATATAAGTAAATGGTAGTATAGACCTGAGTATTTGATATTAATTTTAATTTATGACCTATTAAAAAAAAACTACTTACTAGATCTCGTTCAAACCAATTTTCAGTGGAAGTTTGCACCGTAATGTACATCATATATTTTTTATAGATTTATCATTCTCTTATTTTAGAAGTTACAGGGGGGGGGACACACATTTTACCACTTTGGAAGTGTCTCTCGCGCAAATTATTCAGTTTAGAAAAAAATGATATTAGAAACCTCAATATCATTTTTGAAGACCTATCCATAGACACCCCACACTTAAGGGTTTGATGAAAAAAAAAAATTTAGTTTCAGTTCTAAGTATGGGGAACCCCCAAAATTTATTGTTTTTTTTCTATTTTTGTGTAAAAATCTTAATGCGGTTCACAGAATACATCTACTTACCAAGTTTCAACATTATAGTTCTTATAGTTTCGGAAATAAATGGCTGTGACATACACGGACAGACAGACAGACAGACAGACAGACAGACAGACAGACAGACAGACATGACGAATCTATAAGGGTTCCGTTTTTTGCCATTTGGCTACGGAACCCTAAAAAGCGACGGTGACGTGTGCGAAGTTGACGTGTTTATCGTTTTCGGATTTTTCGATCATAGTTATTATCCATTTTGTGTAAATCCAATTGTGAAAATCTCGAATTGAATTTTAAAATGGCGGTCTTTTTTTTTTAATGACTGATGTCATTCTCGACAGTGGATGTCACGTTTTAAATAGTTTTTTAGTTGAAAATGAGACTTTTTTTACAGAATACCAATTGATCCAATTTTAAGAAGCCAATGGATAGACATCATACGGAAAAGCCGTAGTGAAGATCTCTGGAAACTAGCCAAAAAATCTGTTCTTTGCTCTGACCACAGATTACAGAATAATTCAGATGGAGTGCGCGGAACACGAAAGTGAAGCCAAAAAAGCAAATACAAATTGAAAATCTGATACCTGGTATTGGTTTTCCAGTTTGTATTTGCATTGTTTAACCACAGTTTCTTTATAAAGGAGTGTTTTTTGTTAAATAAAGTTTGTTAAACAAAGCAAATACACATTCAAAAGCGAATACCAGGTACGTGTTTTTCAATTTGTATTTACTTTTTTGGCCTCACTCCCGTGTTCCGTGCGCTCCATCCTTATTCTGTAATCTGTGGCTCTGACCATTGCAATAAAAATTACATGTATTTTGTAAGCAGGGACGCCGGAGATTAAAAAAGGTAGCAGTGCTTTGCAAGGCAAGTATTTTTTACAAGCTTTCATTTTACTTGCAATGTTTGTATGTTTTCGGACCTAATCTTGCAAGTCGAATTTCACCCACTTCCAGTGGTCAGATTGACTTGATGTTTGGTATACTAGGTATTTTGGTATAGGTGGTAATTCCAATATACCAATATATTGGACCTACAACAAAAAGTACAGTCACCAAAATAAGTTTGTATTAAAATGAAATATTAAAAAAAACTTCCGCGGACGCTCGGACTGTGGAATGAGCTCCCCGCCGTTGTTTTCCCAATGGAGTGCAGCATGGGGTTCTTCAAAAAAGGTGTGAAGAGATTTCTTCACGGTCGGCAACGCGCGAATGATACACCTGGTGTTGCAAGCGTCCATAGGCTACGGTAACTGCTTACCATCAGGCGGGCCGTATGCTTGTTTATCGACTAAGTTGTATATATATAAAAAAAAATGGCTCGTTTGACTTGATTTGGCTCGATTTGACTTGATTTGCTCGATTTGACTTAGTTTGACTCGGTTTGACATGATTTGACTCTATTTGCTTGTTTTGACTCAATTTCACTTGATTTGACTCGATTTGACTAGATTTGACTTGATTTGACTTGATTTGCTTGATTTGACTGGATTTGACTCGATTTGACTTGATTTGCTTGATTTGCCTAGATTTGACTTGATTTGCTTGATTTGACTTGGTTTGACTCGGTTTGACATGATTTGACTTGATTTGAATCGATTTGACTCAATTTCACTCGATTTGACTTGGTTTGATTCGGTTTGACTGGATTTGGCTCGATTTGACTTGATTTGGCTCGATTTGCTCGATTTGACTTGGTTTGACTCGGTTTGACATGATTTGACTTGATTTGACTCGATTTGATTGTTTTGACTCAATTTCACTTGATTTGACTCGATTTGACTTGATTTTACTTGTTTTGACTGGATCTGACAGCATTTGACTCGATTTGACTTGATTTGACTAGAATTAACTTGATTTGCTTAATTTGACTTGGTTTGACTCGGTTTGACATGGTTTGACTCGATTTGACTTGGTTTGACTCGGTTTGACTGGATTTGGCTCGATTTGACTTGATTTGGCTCGATTTGACTAGATTTGCTCGATTTGACTTCATTTGACTTGGTTTGACTCGGTTTGACATGATTTGACTCGAGTTGACTCGATTTGCTTGTTTTGACTCAATTTCACTTGATTTGACTCGATTTGACTTGATTTGCTCGATTTGACTTGTTTTGACTCGGTTTGACTTGATTTGACTCGATTTCACTTGATTTGACTCAATTTCACTCGATTTGTCTGGATTTAACTTGATTTGACTCGTGTTGACTCGATTTCACTCGATAGTAAGATAAGTAAAAATAATAAGTATTAAATTAATATCGGCGCCATTACTCTTATTTATATTATCATGTATTATCCCGATTCAACTTTTATTTTCGTAGTTTACAAAGATATCGAAACCGTAATATATTTTTCCCCATTTTATTGGATTTTTTCAACAACTGGTAACATTCTAAACTTCACTATGACAAGCAGAATGACGTACCGCGAGCATAAGACGTAGCAAAGTTGGCCACTTTTTAAAAATCATGTAGTATGGGCATGGTCGTTCTAGACGTATATATTTTCTAAGGGTTGAAGGTAGTGCGAAAAGCAATATCCGAATTCGGTCCGAGTTTTCTAGATCTGTATTTTCGCGGATTCGTATCGGACGTTAGGCGGAACCGCTCTAAGGCCTGTTACATATTATAGAAAATCGTAGTTTAGAAGGAGTTAGTTGACAAACAGACGGAAAGCAACTTCATTTTATAATATGTGGTGAAGACTGATTAGACAACTGATAGGTGAGACAATTATACCAAACTATCCTTTGCTTCCATATAAACTCCCGAAATTTCATATTTAGAGTTCCTCGTTTGAGCCTGTCGGATCTGAAAGAGAAAAAATATTTATTTACCTATATATCTGTTTTCTATTTATTTTATCTGAAATAGAAAATATGTATGCATATTATTATCCTCTTTAGTTTGGTGCTTTAAAAATTAGGCACATGCATACATATATTGCTTCCATGTATCATCGTCGTTATTTATAAGTTATTATTTCCAAAGTAATTATTTTTAATGTTTGTATCAAACTTACGTATAAATATATAAAACAAATTACTAATGTAACTTACGTGGATTAAAACTACAAAAAATAAAACACGCTATTTAAAGTGGTAAAAATAATAAAATGCTGGTATCCCCATCAACTTATAATCCGACTATTTATGAATGACAGGTAGTACCATAGGCTGCATTCCGAATTAATGATATAATCGCTGTAATCGATTTGAGCGTGCTTAAACCCGTTCCATATTACCTTGAGCGCCATCACGATGTCCCGTGAAACGTCATAGATGACGTCATGACATGCGCCATCTTGCGCTCACACCGACCATGCCCTAAACTGATATCACCGTGAGCGCTGTCAAAAAGTGACGGTTAGTTATTGTGTTTTCGGCAAAAATCTAATAAGACTTTTGGTTTTCCATATGGCAAAGATACTTTTTATGATTTTATGAGAGAAAAATAATAAAAAATGCGGATATTCCTTTTTGCGAGTCAACTAATAAAAGATATAAGGAGTTGTAGCGCATTTTTAATTCAGATTTTAATTAAATTCTCAAATGTTCTGTTTTGAATACTGTGAGCGCGATAACGGGCGTTCCGAATTGTTTACAGTTCTCAGCTGTCATTATCGTGATATCTAACTCGGTACGCAAATTATTGCTGTGAGCACTGTGAGCGATATTATCTAATTCGGAAGGCAGCCATAGTTAAACACCCACAATAATAAGCCTCACACTTTGGTCGGTTAGAAAATTGCTTGCCATCAACGAGGTCAACGACACTGATTTTGACACTGATGTCAAGAATAGAAACCTATACGCGAGATAGGGACGACAAAATATGCTTAGTCCTGCTCACACATACACGTTTTGACATATACGTATCTCGCTTTCGTAATTATTATTATTTTAGTGGCAAATCTAGGTATCCTCAATCTACGATTTGTATCTTGTATCCATATCGGAGGCTGGAGCCCAACTTTCAGCATTCGTACCTATACCACAGATTACTATATTAGTAGCTAGCTACAGATACGACAGTGACTTGAGCGCTTAGTTTCTCTTATTTGCCGTCCTGCGTATTGTCGCTACCGTCGCGTGTACTAGAGATGTCTAGTTACCTACATTTTATATACAAATATCGACCTCTAGGGTAGTACAAAATGTATCGATAAATTTGGTCGAGGTTATATAGGTAGGTACTAATGATTTGTAGTTGTAGCTCTTTTAAGATTTGATAAGGGGAAATTAAACACGAAAATAATCTTTTTTATATTCTTTTATTTCGATAACTTTTTTTTTCTTAACCTAAAAGTTTCATATTTTTTATAAGCCATTTTTTGTGGCACATTCATTTTTAAAACGTATTGTTCTTCTACGGCGCCTTTTAAAATTTTATTTATTATGTTGCACCAATTGTGCACCTGTAAGCGTATTACAATTTTTAAGAAAAAGAATTGTACTTTTTCCTTATGCTTACTACACCCTAAAGCAGCATTTAATAATAATTTATCATGTAATATATTTTTTAAAGATTTTCCAAGTAGCTTTCGGTGGCAATAAATGTTTAAATAATTATGAATGATTTGAGCAGCATCCCTGTAAAGCCTGAGAAAATTTTCATTGGGATATGCCAAATTTTTGTTTTTTAATGTTTTATATTCTCTGTAGTTTATGTACATGTGAATGTTTTCTACATTTGCACTTGTGTACGTTTTTAAGCATTCCTTACATTTTATAAATTTGGTTAATTTGCGGCATATATAACCTGCTGTGTAAGCTGAGCAATGGACTCTAATTTTTTCATCAATCACTTGACCTAGTAAATCACTTGGACGGTTCTGTGAAGATGATGTTATAATTGGTGTGGTACGGTCAACATTTGGGGAGACATTTTCCTTATTTTTTTCAATATTTTCTTTATTAGATTCCTGGCTAAACATAAAACGAATGTCCATTAATGTCTCCCCTTCATCATCTTCACAGTTGGAAAAACGAGAATGAGGGCTCAGCACATTTGAGAGAATCAACGATTTAAAAGAATATACAAATGTGGTAGCATTAGGATTAACATTTCTATAATTAAGAGCCCTCAACCGTCCAAAGAAATTTTCTAATGGGTCTTGATTGATGTATCTGGGGTAATAATAGTCTACATTATATTTTTCAAATAATAATTTGGATATTCTAATGAAACTTTCTAGGCTTGTAATCCAACCTTCCAGGGATGGAACTCTAATATGACGAGGTTGTCCACCTTGTATAGCAATTTTGCTATTCCGGTCAATAAATTTTATGATTTTCAACTTTTTTATGGCTTTGCTCCAAAATTGAAAGTGAGCCGAATCCCGCTTTACAGCTTTTCTTAATTTTCCTTTTTGAGCACCTCCAGGGTATCCATTCACGCTGTCGAACAAACTGTCCACGAATTCAACGAATTCTGCCGTAGTTTCCATTGTGGACTGAGGTGATCGACCTGAAATCGACCAACATAAAAACATTAATATTCTACATCTTTACGTAATTAGCGTTTTACTCATGATACTTCTATGCTCAAAATACCTGTCAAGCCGTTGATAATTTTAACCTTAAGTTCACGATTTGCCAGCAAAGACTTGTTATCCTAGTGATTTGGGATATTTGCGCCAATTCCTACTTACTATAATTGTAAAAGTATGGTTTATTGTCCTTCAATCACGCTAAAACTGCTGAACGGATTTGAATGAAATTTGGCACTCAGATGGACCATTACCCGGATTACCATATAGACTAGTAAGAAATATTTAATATAGAAATTACTTACGTATAGCATTTGTGTATTTTAACATAGCCGCAGTCCGTGCACTCAGCACTTGAGCAGCAATACTAACTTTCATTTTTTTTATTTTTTTTTTATCAACATGATATGCCGTCAATTTAGGTAGAGTTCTGGTATGTCCCAATTTACTATCAATATCGTATATATAAAGTATGTCTTGCCATGAGGCAGTCTTGCCTTCCCACAGGACATCTTTATTCAAAAAATTGTTGCGTAAGCCTTTTAGCAAATGCGGTGAGTCGAAAAAGACATTTAACTGATGTCCAGCAATATCAACAGTCCCATCTGTAAATGAAAAAAAAAAAAATATTATCCGACTGGACTAGCTCACAGTAAGCAAGGTTATAATAGTGATATGAGTCATTTAAAAATTAAAAGTTTGCTAATAATAGTTTAGTAGTAGGTAAGTAGTGTATTAGAACAATTTGTACATAAGGTATAATATTAAGATTAGTATTCATTATTGTTACCCTGTTCATATAAATATTCCTCAATTATTGTTATTTTATACTGTGCATAGGCCTGTGTTTGACCACAATCTCACTATGATAAGCTATGATGTGGCCGAAGGCGGTAAGCACAAAAAGTCTAGAAGGGACTGGCTCTCATGTGCAACTGTCGGAACACATCGATAGTTCGTTGGCGACAGATTTTCTACTTGTACCAAGTACCCTACCTTCATGCTATGGTTTCCACACAATGTTTTCCTTCACCAAAAGCTCAACCTCATTGTAGGATTCGAACCCGGGACCATGGTCTCGGCATCCAAAGTCACTACCACTGAGCTATCATCGCCTTAATGTATTTAATACTATGTACTCAAAACAATTGGGATATAGTTACCATCTCTGAATCCTTCCATACTGCGTGATCGGATAGAGTCTTGGCGTAAATTGCGAATTGTTGTCCGAAATGTTGAACCTTGATCGGAAACCAGTGCTAGAGGTATTAGTCCAGTTTGAGCTACTTGGACAACAATATCTTTCAATATATCTTTTAGGTCAGATGCTGACACTGTTCCTTGCACAAAATTATATGCTATACACTGTCTCCACGATGCACATATACCCCTGACCATAAATACTAAAGCATGGTCGCAGTATGCTAGCTTTTTGTGTCCATTTACATCAACAAATCCCATAATCTCATCCTTATTTTCATCAAATGTTATATGCGGAGTTAATGCAACCTCATCATAGAGAATCGAACACAACTTTTTCTTCTCATCCCAATTCTTTATTGTTTGCTTTATGTGTTCGAATATATTTGAGTTGAGCCCTGGTTCAAAGTTTATTTTTTCAGAAACTCTGCTCAATGTTCTCTTATTTGGTAACGTAAACATTTTTTCTAATAGCTTGTAGCCCTTTGGGCTCTGTTTTATCAGAGATAAGGCCAACATCTTTTCGTCAAATGTGAAACGTCGAGCCTTTTTCTTTTTATTCACATGCTTTAATTGCATTTTTATAAAGGTCTGTGCATGTTTCGGCAATTCAAGAAATTTTTCAATAATTGCTGGACTTGCTATAATATTCTGAGCTTGTTGCAGCCTTTCACCTGTAGAATTTCCCAAACTTCTAGCCGAAATTGTTATAATTCCCTTCATGAGTTTTCTCGTTTTTGAGATGGGTTTTCTTTTAATTAAAACTGTAATGAAAGAAACAAAATATAAATATAGTTAAATACTTCATTACTATTACTAGCGGTCTCCCTTTTTTTTAGCTTTCTGCAATCCTCCATATAAACTTAAAATATTTCAAATCTCATAATCCTCCAAATGCGCAATATGCTTAAAAAAGTTTTCTCTTCACATATTCAGCATATCTATACTAATCTATGATAATCCTATCCTAACTATTTTAATCATATTATCCGTCGGGAACACGGCTGAAACCATGGGTATAAGCAAGTATGCATATAACATAATGTAGTTTTATTTTTACTAACCTTTTCTTTCTATTCCTGGAATTGTATTGGATTTTTCTACACCAGTGGTTGCAAATGAGCATGATGGCTGTTGGCAAACAGTATCAGCTGAAAAAAAAGATGCATTTTAATTAAGTAACTTATCTAGCGATTTATAACAGAGAAAGAGAGGGTTATTCATGTAAAGTATATGCTAAAAAATAACAATGAAAATTGTTTTACAAAAAACTTAAACAGACATCAAAGTACACTAAGAAGTAATCAAATCCTGGGACCAAACGGGAAGTGTACCCTTCCAAACAAAAAAATAATTTTCCAAATCGGTTAATAAATGACGGAGTTATGAGGTAGAATCCGAACCAAACTTAATGGCGGCTGTGAAGTGCGCGGCAAGCAGGTTCAGTCCACTCGAATGTACCGCATACCTTCGTTTTCGCTACTGAGCAGCGTTCCGCGCCTAATATCACAGCCGCCAATAAGTTTGACTCAGTCTGTAGCAAACATAAAAAAAACAACCAAATTGAGAACCTCCTCCTTTTATTGAAGTCGGTTAAAAAAGTGCAGAATAACTAAACAATAAACTAATTACTTAATAACAATAATATCATTTTATATTATGTTAATATTGTGAATAATAAATCATTTTTATTGCACAAAATAACAAATAACATGATAAATAATAAAAACAACCATTGAATTGACTGGAATGTCATCGAAGAAACAAAGTAGTTAACAGTGTACTTAAGTAATGACAAGGTTTAAATTACATACCCAATGTTTGAACTTCTGGTGCTGATTCTATGCCATAGTTCTTATTTTCAGTGTGAAGGGGATTATCCTTACTGACTTGTTCATTTTCATTATTTCTGGTAAATGAACAGGAGGGTTCCTCAATGAAAGTATCAGCTGGAATAAAGTAGTAAAAGTTAATTGTTATTAACTATTCAAATTACTTTAGTTGACATTTACATTTATTTACAATGCTAATTGTTCTTTTTTGTAACAAACATTCCCCGGCATAAAAATTAGCCTATGTCCTTCTCTAGGTGCACTTTGTTTTTTTATGCAAATGGCGGCACACATTAAACCTATATTAATTATCTTTCTTTATTCACCTAACTAAAATGAACATACACTAGACGACAACACTAGACGCTTTAGGACATAAACACCCTTGTATTTTTTACCCGACTACGGCAAAGCCAAAAGGAAGGGTTATGTTTTTTTGTTTATGGTGCGCCGCCATTTGCAAAATAAGCAAAATGGCGCCGAAAAGTATGCCAAAATCTTCAAACTCTTTCATGATGATCGGTTGAGTAGTTAAAGTGAGAAAATATAGCAACTAAACAAAAAACACATTCACATTCGCATTAATAATATTAGTTACAGAAACAAAGTTTATACCTGTTTTATCAACACTCAAGGCAGGTTCCAAGATGTGAACATCACTTGGTTTCTGAGAGTAGTTGTGCTCATTCAGCATGTTCCACTCTGAAAATAATCAATATATCAATCTAGCTATCTGACAAACATTGTTTTTTTTTGCTTTTTTTATGATTGTGATATGATGTTTTTTTTTTAAGATTTTCATATATGTAATGTGACGACACTGTCATTATATTAATAGATTTAAACTTGTCTCTCAAAGAATCTCTAGGCCTTATTTTATATATTGATTAATTCTATTGATGTCGGCATCACTGTGATAGTAACTAAAATAAACTAAACTTGTCATAGGTGTTTGAGTGAGAGAATGAATTTGTATAGTGTTGTGCAATAAAATTAGACACTAATTTGGGACTGTTGTATAGTTTGCTATTTAAATGTGATCAAGCTGTCACTATTTCCTACTCCAGGCTGCTATTGAAAATATCCTGACAGAAAAATACAATGCATTGTAAAGAACATGTGGTGTTTTAAAAACCACGGACAACATGTGGTATTTTAAAAGCGCAATTAGATGAACTAGCATACTGAAATTATTAGATGTTTGAGTGAGAGAATGAATTTGTATAGTGTTGTGCAATAAAATTAGACACTAATTTGGGACTGTTGTATAGTTTGCTATTTAAATGTGATCAAGCTGTCACTATTTCCTACTCCAGGCTGCTATTGAAAATATCCTGACAGAAAAATACAATGCATTGTAAAGAACATGTGGTGTTTTAAAAACCACGGACAACATGTGGTATTTTAAAAGCGCAATTAGATGAACTAGCATACTGAAATTATTAATCTGTTTGTGAAGTGAGATGATCATGGAAAAGTCACCTAATGACCCATATACAGTTACATTTGTTACTGTGAGGCCTAATGCAGTCTAACAGACTGGTAGATTATTATTATTATTATACTTATAGAAGAAATAAATGAGTACATGTTAAACGTGACTTACCTGTCTTACTACGAGGTTCACCAAGAGCTATTTCGACATCAGAGATCAAACAGGGATAAGAATAGCGAAGTCGCCGTCCTTCTTCGTCAAATTGTTGTTTGTCGAAATGTTTCGAACATACTCTCTTATCGATTAGTTGGCTTTTAGTAAGTCCAGTAAGATGAGGATTTGTAGGCACTAAGAAATTCAACCACAAAGCCCTTAAATTATCGTTCTTGGGTATAGAAAATAGCTGATGAGATTCACTTGTTGCAGTGCAACCGCCAACACAGCATTTCCGTAACACCATGACGAGAAGTTCACGCACAATACTGCACTGAGAACAGAAGCGATAGGTCGCAAATTATCGTATCAAAACTGGAGAATTGGGAGTCTCAAGGAACTCAACTCAAGCTAAAACAGCGAGGAGATCACAAGATATGTACCGGCACTCGAACAGTTGTTGACACAATAATGAATGACATGGCGTCATGATAAGATGGCGTCAATAATTCCACAGATAAATAATTTCGAAACCGCGACAGTAGCGACAAACCGCAGGAAATGGAACTAAGACTGTCAGGGCCCTGACCTATACAGATGGCACTAAAATGCATTACCAATACAACATCGATTTCGATGCGCACGAGGGACTCGTTGGACGGTAGATAGAATAGGGTAGGATCGACAATAACATACCCAATATCATGCTAATATGCATGAATAAATGTGTGCACATTCAGAGTAGAAAATAACAATAATTATATTGAGGGTATCAGCAGGCCCAATATACCTACTTAGTTATCTGGATCGCTAGGTCAAAATCTGATATGAGGACAATTTACTATATTATCATCTATTAGTATTAGCTGGGTATCTAGGCACCACTTTCTTATTACCTAATATACGTTAATTAATGTTATGACTTAGTTATCTAAGTACCTACTACCTACCTTATTGGTCTTTGCTCTGGCTAGATAATAACGCTAGGTACCTAGTCTTTCCATATCATTTGTTATTCTTTTAGGAGCTTACTAGCATCCAACAATGTTTTAAAACACTACTTACTTACCTATTAGTATGTAGGTACCTAACTGCAGACTAAAAAACTCCTATTGCTGCAACTTATTTACTATGTCGAATTGATCATTGCTATAGCAACATAAGAAGGCGCTGACTGGATTTAATCAATCAGATCTATTCGGCATTCGGCGCTTGCCCTACCGTGCACAAGCCGCGAGGTCATTGAACTTCAGCCCTGGCAGCGAGTTGTGTGTGACTTGGGGTGGCATGACAGGGTAACAAGTTCCATTCACCCTACGTTCCAATTAATTTTTAGCGTTGTGTATTCGTTTGTCCCTTTTTTCATTCGACACAAATGCTCTACATTATTGTAGTTTTAGACTAGTTGGAAATCTCGATTCTGTAGATTATTGACAACAGTTGCTAAAGCAATGCTATTGAGATGATAACCCCGCACTGGTTAATATTCCGTAGGTCATTCCTAATTATCATTATCATTGAAATCGTCAATCAATGCTAAATCGTTGATGTATGGGACTACCTAATACTAATTAGGTAGGTACCTATCAACTTAAAATTATCCCGTTTGGAAGCTTCTCATATACCTACCTAGGTATAATTTAAGTATTAATAATAAACTATACGTACTCGTACTGCCATTCTCTGCGGTACCGCCCCACGCTAGGCAATTGCCTCCCTTCTAGGGATAGAGTAAACATTTACAAAGGAACAGTAGTTAGACCCAAAATAGTTGTAGACGGTACCTAAGTATGTGATATATGTATATGTAGTAATTTTTTTATGCTTAGGTAGGTAACTGTATTTGCACAACGCGGGCTAGTAGTCCAATGAATAGGTAGCACGTGCTCGCTACGCACGAAACACAAGCACGTATAGTTCCGAACATTAACCCTCTTATAGACTCTCGTTATTCCGCCGCATTGTATATTCACATTCTAGTAGCAATTCTAAGTTTCATGAAGTTGTTTCTAATTAATAGAATTTTATTAATTAAGTAAGAAAGGTATCAAATTATTGGTTATAGTTAAATAGGTAGCTCATGCACTTGGGTAACTAGTACCTAAAACAAAATTTATATGGCATTTAGTCACAGTAACAGTACTGTACAGTACATCTGCGTAAGGTTGTAGAGCAGACTAAGGAATAGCAATAAAGGTACTTATAGAGGAAATTAAAATAAAACATTATTTATATGTATTATTGCTAAGGTCAATATTTAATTTCTATATCAATATTCCCTACATCAGATTACATTCGTTGACATTATTTCAAAAATTAAATGTAAGTAAGCCAAACATTTCATACATTATCGGCGATTTGTACTGTGTCTTATAATTCTAGCTACATCCTAGGCCAAAACCTTACGATACCCAAACCTGCCCAAAGTAATACAAACAAACCGAAAACTGAAAAAAAACTAAGCCAAAATAAATGTGGGACAAATAAACACTAAAATAAAATAAAAATGTTAGTTTAAAACTGAAAACTACTCTAAATAAATAAAATACCACATCTTAGAACACAAAATACTAATGCAGAACAAAACATACAAATGGGTCAGGTGTGCACATGGGCTCATGTATGTCCAGATATCAACCAGTATCCTGTTTCACTTGGAACATTAAAAACACAATGAGCTGGTACCAATTTCAAATTCGGTGGAGAAGCAAGCGTATTAGTTTTATTATTTCGATTCAGGGACGACACAACATAGACTATACTAGTAATTTGTATCTGTCCTGTTTTCTACATCTTTTGTGCGCAAAGACCTAGGGTCAAATGAAAACCTGCACTCACATCACCAACTGATTTCAAAGAACCTCAATTAAGCTGTGAAAGCATTTATGAGGCTGAGAGATTCCAAATCATTTGTAGAGGAATTTAAAATTCTTATGAATTACACTCAAGTGTACACGATCCTTTACGTGGAACAAGTTGATGTATCAAAGGATTATAGCATTTTAATTTAGTCAGTAATCATTAATTCACGCACAAAAGATGTCGTACAATTTATAAAGCATAGCAATAGTATCTCAGAGGTACACATTCTACCTTTGACTAGTTTTGATACACACCATTTTATAAACATTGTTTTGTGTGATTCATGTATGGTATTTTAATATACTTATTGTTAACCAAACACCACACCAACATAATTTTAAATCAAATCCTAAACTACACATTAAATTAAGAGAACACAGTTTTTTTTAAATACTTAAGTATAATGTTACTTAAAAATTTAATGTTGCGCAAAATAACTGACTAGTTCCGCATAGTTAAGTACTTTAAATAAATTAATTATTATCAAACATTTATCCTTAAAGAATTAAACAAAAATACTTAATATTCAAAATGCATTATTACAAGCCCATTACTATTTTGAGAATTTCTTGCCTCTGTGGTTTCAATAGTGATATGCATTTATCTAATAATAAATTTTACTATGATAGTACAGAAATAACTATGTATTATAATGAATATTTGGAATAATACAAATCATTAGAGAAAGGTAAGATAGATAATGAGTAAATTTACCGAACTAATTTTGGACTTACACTAATGTTCAATATATTAAATATTAACATCAAAATGAATTCTATAATTTCTATTACGATTATGACAATAAATTATGAATATTTTTTAAATTACTTAAATTTAATAATAAATAGAGGTGATTATACAATCAAATTAATTAGAGAGACAATATCATGATGTGAAAGTCAAATCAATTAAAAAGGAATACATTTGTGTGTGTGTTAAAATTTACCTTTACAATTCTGAATAGTGGTGTTCATTCACATTCGGAATTTTTTAATTTCACACACAAATACCCCAAAAATTCATAAAGAGAGTATAGTAAAGCTTTATTTTACATCATTTTTAATTTGACTTCCACTTTTAATATACAATCATAACTATAATTATGTGCCCAAATGTGATACATGTAGGTCAAGATACAAATACAAAATTCAATTCAATAAAATGTTGATCAATAACTATTTTAGTTATTACGTCATGGTCCATTTATTTCATAATTTCGATTGAGATTATATTTGGATGTCCGTTAGTCATATTTTTTAAAATATTGTACAAGAAATTATTTGGAGACAATGATGTTATGATGGCATTACTTAAATATCATAATAATGATAATACAAAATTATGATTCTAATTAATGATCTATTATTATAAACATATAAATTAGTTATATCCATAAACATCATTCTTAGTTACTTAAGATTTTGTGCACAAGTCAAGCTCCAGAATTACATAATTTATTTATTATTTGACAATATTACATTATTAATAATGGGGCCATCCTTATTATAACATGAAAAACATGTATGGAAGATGTATTCTATATATTTTTATTCATTTCGTCACTTACTTCAAAGATCTACTTATCAGTCATAGTTTTTATACTTTCTTTCTGACATCTTTGGTGAACTAAAAATATATTGGTGTAACTATTTTAATTATTGCAACTATTTTTTTCATTCATACCAAAACAAAAATATAGATGTTGGGGTATAATTGCACTGGTTTAATTAGAAAATATAATATATACTTTTTCTTTTAAATAATCTTTTACTTACAGTAAAAAAGTTTAATATTGCACTGTCTTAATTATTGCCTGGACTGCATAGAATCTTGCTGGCTTCATATAATATGATTATTTAGATTTTCCTAGATATTTAACTAGAAATAGACTCATTGACTTATAGAGAAATATGAAGGGTATTTGGGTTAATTTGACTAAGTTAGCAAAAGTGATACATTTACATCAATTAAAAGAACAACTCATTTTGTGAGTATTTTCTTAAATGTGTATTTTACAAAGTTTAGAGACTGTATATTTTGATATTGCAGTAACAGCATTTGAAGTATACAGTTTTTAAACTGGTTATAATATTCTGTGACCCAGTCAGTGTGAGTCATCCAATCACATGAAAGTTATGATGGTGTATGCTGCAAAACTTGTTGCTAACATTTGCCAATATGCTCAATAGGTCTGCCTGATGAATTTTGAACAGTTAAAATAAAATAAAGTCAAACTTTAACAGCTGGTTTGTAGAGTATGAGACATTTGGTTATGTTAATTGGAAATTTCTCTTTTATATAATTATTGAATATTACGGTGATGAAAAACTTTACTGTGACCTTTTTGTACTTAAAATGAATGAACACTGGTTCATAATGATGTCATATCATGATTTGCATCACACCACATCAGTATTTCACTACTCAGTACCATTAATCAATCCATTCTATGTCAAACCATGACAGAGTAAATGATCAACATTTTTGGATTAGCTACAATTTATTGACTAGACTTTGAATAGTTTAAGATTTACTCTTGTTCGTTTTGAAGCTGACTTGGAGCACTTGGCCATTGAGCGAGTATCCATTCAATGATTGAATCGCAACCACAGCTTCATCATAATTTGTCATGGTCACAAAACCATATCCTTTGCATTTGTTGGTGGTGGGATCTCTAATTATTTTAACACTCTGGACGGCACCGAAGGGGCCAAAGAGCTGCCAAAGAATGCTCTCTTCAGTATCAGCTCCAATATTATACACAAAGATGCACCATCCTGAACCACCAAGTGCATTACCTTGAATGAGGGGGTCGGCTAAAGGAGAAAATCGTTGGAGACCTTTGTTGATAGCAAGAAGGGCCTTACCAGCAGGGCCAACGAAGCGACGTGATGCTGTGGGTGCTAGGTACGCTGCTAATGGAGCAAGAGCCTTGTTCTGATTGCTAGGGTTATTTGCACACTTAACTGTAATAGGTCCTGTGCCACCTGGCGGTATAGAACCATTTAACTCACGTATTGCATTCTCAGCCTCGCACCGCTGATCGTACCTTATGAAGGCGACTCCTCTCGACGGCCCCTGGATGGACGGCTCGTCGGCTCCGACTTGAAGCAAGTGTCCCACGTTCACATTCTCGTGGAGGATGCGCGAGCTAATGATGGTTCCGAAGGGACTGAAGAGCTTCTCCAATTCTTGCTGCGTCATGTGCTTCGGGAGCCCAGACACGTAAAGATTGGCGCCTTTAATCGCATCGGAACTCGGACGCGCGTACGACACCTTTATTATCTTGTTCTGTAATCTTAGGCCATTGAGTGTGTTCACCGCCTTCTCTGCATCTTCGGCCTTGTGATAATTGACGAACGCGTATCCGAGACTCTGCCCGTTGAGGATGTGATCCGGAAACACTGTCACTTTATCTCTAATTAGCTTGCAACTTTCTACTTCGCCGACGCTCGAGAATAAAGATCTTATTTCCTCCTGTGTCATCGTCTGTGGCAGATAGTTGACGATGAGATTTGTCTTCGACTCATTGTTACATGGTTGCAACTTGCTACCATTTTGCGTGGGCTGGTTCGCGTTTACGGTGTCGAGTGGATTTCCCATCATTTTTACTATTTTACGTTTGCACCGAATAAGGTGAAATGTCACAAGGAATGTGACTTTCTATTTAGATTAGAATAGATTCGAATTAGTTCATGGATCCGTCGTAAGATGTATTAACACCACTTCGCGTTGGTTGAAAGCATATGCAAGGGAAGAAAATCGATAAGATGCTGTTCACTTTTGTACTCCTGTTTTCGGTATTACGGCACCGAATACGCTGAATCAAAATGGAACCGGGAACACAAATAAACGTTAGTTTATTAGATCTTATGGAGAATATGAAAGCAAAGTGAAAAGGAAATCAACCAAAAATCTATGCGACTTGCGACCTATTCTCGTAAATTCATTTCTTTCACTTCACTTTCTTTTTAAAATGTTGCCATATAATTAAACACCTATCTACCCAAATAAAAATGCGTTTTCAATAGGATTTTTAAGAATTTAAGATCGGATGCTGATTCAATTTACGCAAATAATGTAAATTATCCAACAAAAGGTGATAATATTTTAAATTTTATATAGGATGTCAAGCGGACTCTATTTAATAAGCCATCTATCCATCTCGTCTCTTAGTTTGTGAGCATAGATATAGAGTGTATTTTTTAAACCGTAAAATTTAACTGAGATTATGGCCTACCTATACCTATACCTATATCAAGCTAAATACTTAATATAAGCAATACAATCAACTCAGGTACAGTAGTACCCAACTGATAAGGCGCGTCGTGAATCTAAGTTCGCACAGATAAGAAAGTAAGGCCCGTAGATTACGAACGAATGCTTAAAACTTATAATCAACCTTAGGTCACTAATATAAGGTTCATAATACACTGCAGCTGTTAGTTCCGTCTCACTCGCAAGTCACGCCCTCCACACGGCGCACGCTAACATGGCGGCAGCTGTACTACTGTACCAACGGTTTAAAAAATGTTATTTAAACGGAATTATACACATGAGCTCATCCATGAGTTTCAATTGGTACTCTGTATTAAATCAACGAATAATGAGGAGTTTTCTTATGACACCTCTATGCTCAAAATATCTGTCAAACTGTTGATAATCGGAACCAATTTGAAATTTAAATTCACGATGTGACTGGTATTTTGATCATAAGATATCATAAGAAAACTTTTGATTTATAAATCTTGTCCAATTACTAAAATAAAACATAAATAATGTGGAGTTCCTATTCATAAATGTTCTACAAGTAGTACAAGTTATGTAAGATATAATCTTAATATTTCCCAGTAAAATGGGTATTTTAATACACTTACAACACTCTTTCCGTGCTGCCAATATCGGGATATGGCAATGCTACCAATCTGATAAAACATTACGTTGCGTTTACGAATGTAGTCAAATATATTTTTTTGTCATTGTAATATTATAAACAAAATATTATTTTAACTATCTACTTGTATATTTTACATTTTTGATATATATTTATAATAAATTATAGTTTTATGATAAATTAATAACGGGCAAACACTACTTGATTGATCTCTTTACTAACGCCATCTTTTGACAAAAAGTGGAGTGAGTCGTACGGTACGGTACCATAATAATAATCGCGTTAACGTAGTTCGCGTTAGACTCGACCTACATTTTTTTCTATTTCCGATAAAAATAATGAAAATTTCTTTACCACGCACCTTGGCCCTATAAGACTTAGCACGATAGGCTATAAAAATAAAATTAACATAATATTATATCAAATCATCACCGCTTTGGTGATAAATAAGATGATAACGCTAGTAATATAAGTATAAGTCAATGGATAAAATTAAATAAATTGTATTTCTGTATGGAGTGACAATAAAAAATATCTAAGATTTATTTATAACGAAAGAAATTAAAAAATGATCCTTGTCAACTTTGGTGACCGACTAGCTCTTATACACACGGCTACAGATCAAGCTATACATTTCTAGTATAAGCTGACCTCCCATTGTACGGAAATCCTATACAATTCGAGATCTGATTATACTGGAGGAAAATATAGCTTGATCTGTAGCCATGTGTACAGTGTTGAGTCCCTACTAGTGTTGTCAGTTGCCCCATTTGGGCCGGACCTACAGATTTTCTGGGGAATGTGGACACATCTCGATTAACCCTTGATCTATAGTGTCAAATGTCACGATTTCTCACGAAGTGATGAAAAGTAACCAAGATCTCTTTGGCTCGCGTTTGGGACCATGTTTTTTTTCCATCGGCTCTGAAATAAGGCATACTGGAGCTGGCAGAGTCCTAATTAAAGTAAGTTACGGAAATACAAAAACACTTAAGTGCATAATTTACTTCCTTGTTTTTTTAATTGCCATTTATAGGTGGATATGCAAAACAGGCGGTAGTGTAACATAACGGATGTACATATTAGCAAACAGTCCTCT
Organism: Achlya flavicornis; assembly: GCA_947623365.1. NCBI lineage: Eukaryota > Metazoa > Arthropoda > Insecta > Lepidoptera > Drepanidae > Achlya > Achlya flavicornis. Next base: position 15,762,188 of record OX392475.1, read on the forward strand.
GTTCATATTCACAATGGTGTTGGAACTGACTCACACGCGACGTGACGCCACACGGGGCGGATCTCGTTCGAGGGGCAAGATATGAGAGTACGGCGGTATTTATCATACTTTATCATAATTCAAAAGAAGGATATACAAACAAAAAACTGGTGGTGGAGTAAATTGTACCGTCCGTGCCTTATACCTATGAGTTTATAGTTTGAGAACAGCTCTACTTTATCCCTGCCAAGACAAGACCAGAAAAGAGTCTCTCTTAACTACAAGAATGTGATGAAGGGTCGTGGCCTCGTGGGTACCTTTTTTTCAGTGCTTGCCTATCTGGATGGTTGTAAATCTGTTGGCAATTATTATTCTTCCTAAACCCTATCATATTACCAATAAAAAAAAACTTGGTATCTGTTTTTCCACCAATCTAGAAATTTGTTATTGGATAGTGTTTACAGAGTTTTATTGATTATTATTCGTTCATATCCAAAATAAAAACTTAAATACTTCGATTTGTACAGAGCTAGCTCGCGGTAATTTTCTGTGTAAGTTAAATCTATTTAATATTTCGGTTCACTGCTTTTAAATAAAACGTTCAGTATTTTAAATAGCGTTTCCGCTTCCCACTTTCAACTTGCACGTTTTATGTTTAAGAGATAGTACCGGGTGCTGATGCACTGAGTGCAAGCTTGGTGCACGCGTACCGGAGCCGTTCATGGCAACACGTAACGTTTCGGTTATTATTCACAAAATCGGTCAGTGCTGTAGTGGTCAATGAACTGCAAAGACCTTCTCGTAAGCCACAATCTGTGGCCACAATATTGCAAAGATAAACTTAGCAATCGAATGAATGTCTTTTGTAGGTAATATACCTAGTTGATAGCGTAGCACGATGATGTTTTGTTAGAAATATCAAATGTCATTGGCGACCATTTGCCGAGGTCTTATAATAGTGCTTTAGTGCTTACGCGCAACCCACCAGCCTGGACATAAAATACGAAATTACAAATTGATCCATATTCTCATCATTCCATTATCCCAACGTCAGTATTTATGGCGTGTATACGACACAATGTCATCAATTCTTTATTCTAAATTTTTTTTTTAATTTATTTTATTATATGGGCTTGCGATGGCCACTGACCCGCCCATAAGGGGCGATGACGAAGCCTAAGATGAAACACGCTTACCCAGAAGAAACCTATTCACTCTGGCCTTGAAAATTCCTAGATTGTAAGCGTCAGGAAACACAGACGCCGGAAGCAAGTTCCATTCCCTTGCTGTCCGCTTTATAAATGAGGATGCAAAACGCTGTGTCCGTATTTTCGGTATGTCAACAACGAACGGGTGAAAATTTTCACGGCGTCTTCGTATTCTAAATAGATAGATATAATGTTATAGAGAGAGCAAGGCATTCATTGTGTGACCACTAGCACAGAATATTTAATAGTACTCCACTAGTCCGTTTATATTGTTTTCTATTCAATCAAACATTAAAATCCTAACCACTTTCTAGATTTCGTATAAAATCATTAACCTTTTCACTACTTTCTTACTAATCTGAGTTAGACAGAATCGTAAATGAACAACGTTTATTTTGTTATTTTTATACGAATATTAATTATTTTATTCAGTTTTTTCAACATAAGACTCTCTACACATGTTAGCTTCTACTGATACACTTTTTACAGACAGACATTCGGGATATTTCAGAGCTGTTCCGATTTGGATGACGAACCGATTATATAAGTCTACCGAATCAAATGTCTCCTATACCGTAATTTCAAATATTTTATTCGGAATGAGGCAGTCGATCGGTACACAATCGCGTTAAAGACTGCGTGTATCTAACATAGCATTAGCATCGGTATTAATAAAATAAAATCGATCGCAGTGGTAACCGATTAGGTCTGAATAAGGGATTGAATGTCTTGTTTATGACGAGGTATATTTTTTACAATACCTAGATTGGTTTTTGATCACAATTTCACTGTAGAAAGTGGCGGATTCAGAATTTCGGGTTATCCCTCAAAATTGCAAAATTTAAAAGTTTCATCATCATCATCATCAGCCTATAATGTTCCCCTGTTGAGCACAGGCCTCCTTTCACAAATGAGGGTGAAAGGAGGATTGTTGGAGGTAGGCCTTCCAACAATCCACAGTGGGTACGCGTGGTGGAGTATCGCCCAGTCCCTTTCACTGAAGTGGCCAACCTACTGTTGTAATTTTTCAAGCCGCCTAGGAGGCATCCAACTAGCTTAACGACTATCACAATTATGTGATAACCGGGACCAACGGCTTTACGTGCCTTCCGAAGCATGGAAACGCTCGATTTGAAATACCACTAGGCGGTCACCCATCCAGGTACCGACCACGACAGACGTAGCTTAACTTTGCCGATCGATTAAGAACGGCTAATCATGCTACACTACGAGCTCTTCTTTAAAAGATTGGTATACCTATATTTTTCTCAAACATTGCTTAGTTAAGTGAAAGTATTTATATTATATTGCTTAGCAATATTTGGGGGTGCCAAACAAAAAGGAGCTCAATTCTCGACGTGACTAAATATTTACCAAACAAATACAAATTTTCACTGAATCATTTTGTTACCTTCTGATTTAGTAAAGTTATTTTTCTCAAATAATATTTACCTTTGAATTTACAACGCTTGTGAGGGTAAGGGTTTGCCACTAAGAGCTGTTGTGGAGGTTAATTGAGTGTCAAATACAACTTTATTAACCCTTTTTACGCCTCCTCAGTGTTGCTGTAACCAAATTTCTAGATAACCTTTAGAATAACCTGCGTTTTTTATTACTGATGACCTTTTTGGGCACCTATTTACCATTTTTAAGTGATATAAATAAACCTGTGACATTTATTTTATTGCTTGTCATTAATTTGCCACGTCTTGCTGCTGAGAGGCATTGCATAATACTCTTGGAAAATGGTCCTGATAAGGCTATTCTTTCATGATGATAACAAAAATGGAATGTCTGTTATTTAAAGATACCTACTTACTTGGATTTAATTTATGAAAAATTCATTTAATTTTAGCTTTACAATAAAGTATTGTCATTTCTCAAGATTCTATAAAAATAGTATAGAGTAACTAACTTTCTTTGGACACGTGTCGCGGCGTGGAGATGTCTCCATAGAGCGATTGGTGGTGCAGGGTAAAGTGGAGGGTACCAGAGCGCGTGGAAGATCACCCATGCGATGTACCGACCAAATTACGGCTGCAATAGGCGGTCCCATCAATAACTGCACCAGAAGGGCAGAAGTTACGGAAGAATGGCGGCGTGTTGTGAAGCGCGCCACAAATTACACGACATGACGACCACCATGTACTCTTTGACGACCACGACCACTCTGTCAAGAGTGCAACGCATAAGAAGAGAGAGGCGAGTAAATTAAAAATACCGGCCAAGTGCGAGTCTGAATCTGACTCGCTCACCGAGGTTTCCGAACTTACTTCTTGTCTGACAAGCTTTCTATAATATTTCTATCAAAGTAAACTAAACTGTTTACAATAATAAATAACTAAGTCCATTTTCAGTGCAGGCGCACTCATGATGCACTGACGCGAACTGTTTTTTCGCCCGTTGGTTTCATCATAACAAATTTATAAGCGAGGCTGCAAACCGCATAAACAATGAGAGAATAATTAAAAATCTGATAAGTGGTAATCGCATGTTGGGGATAAATGTTCCGTACCGTCTTTCCATTTTAAAATGGCCATAATTTCGTGTACTGAAAAACAATTGCCCGCCAAATCTATAATTAGGTAGCTCGTATCTCAAACACGAATTCATCTGTCAAATTAAAAGTTGCTATGACTTGCGTGATGTCTTTGGAGTTGATTTACCTAGCATAGCAGTCCGCCCGCATCATTTTTTTTGTGAACTGGTCGGCAATAGGCTATAGTTTTGGAATGGACGGGGTCAACGAACGGATTTCAAATTATATAATGACTCCTGATCAAGGCCTTATGAAGATAAAACATAATGGTGCGTCCACGCTACGCGAACCGAGCACGAGCCGAGTCTTTACTCGTTCGTTGCTCGTGATATCAAGTGTGGATGTACATACAACAAGCCTACAACACGAGCGTTGCGAATCCCTGTGTTCGTCAAAAAACTGACAATCGGCGGAGCGCAGTCGAAAGCGAGCCGAACGCTCGTTCGAGGCTCGCAAGTCCGTCTACGCTACACAGATCCGTGCTTCACGTGTAATCGGCTAGTGCTCGAATCACGTAGCGTGGACGCACCATTAGCTCATAAAGCGCTATTTAACTAATATGCTGTTTAAATGGTCATGTAAATAATGTCACATTGATTGACAATGACGAATTTTGGTGACCCTTTAAACAGTATATTAGTTAAATAACGTTTTATGAGTAAGGGGGTAAATTATATAACGAATAAGCAGCTAAAATAAATAACCGTTTTATTAATTTAAACAAGGAACACTAAAATCCTCGTTGACATAGCGACAAACGAAAGGCCGAGTACATTCTAAGTGCATATGCACCGATACGGGCGAGTATCCTTTGTGCTCGTTATATAGCTATGTGTCATATTAGGGTGACCATTATGACTAAATGGCCGATAAATAATAGATTGCAGCTATTGCGTTAGTTGTGGTTGTTGAGAATTTCTATCATGATTATACATGCGAAGGTACCTACTAACTTTGCTGTTTAACCTTTTCAAGAGCAGAAAGCCTGTGGTATGAAAAGTGCTATAAATTACTTATACTTTTTATCACGAGAATGCGGGTGAAACCGCCTGGGACAACTAAAGATAAACTAATGGTACAAATTACTTATAAGTTTTTCGATTAAAACATATTTTTATAAAAAAAATTATTTCATCCTAATGGTGCCACGAAAGAGCCTACAACGAGCACGATGCGAATCCTTTTGTACGTGAAAAAACTGACAATCGCGCTCGTTCGAGGCTCGCGAGCCCGTCCACGCTATGCGAATCGTGCTCGCAGTGTGCTCGTTCGAGCACCATGCACCATTAGGTGTAGATTCAAAAAAAGCTTTGTGTAGACTATGCTCGTAAGTATCTTTATATAATAATTAAACTTACATAAAAATGCTTTATCAATAATTCAAAATAGAGTAATCATTCTAAATTAAAATTCAGTTATGTTAGTTAGTTTATGGATACCCTACTGCACAGATGTGGTCATTATTTCAACATTACAGTTCCTTACATTACAGAGCGTTAAGCAATTTCCTGACGAATAATAAAACGCAAAAAATGTGGTATCTAGTTATAATATTAAGTAGGTACATAAGTACAATATTTTTTATCGTTTAATAAAGAATATTGTACTCATATTATTTTGCAATCAGCATAGACAAGATGACTGAGGCTAGTCTTTTTTTCCAAAGCGTTTTATGTGCTTAGACAAATACCTACTTCACATGTTTTGAATAGGATGTTACGAAGAGTACTATACCAATTTTTCGTGTAGGTATATTGGCCATAGTAAGAAGAGATTTATGCTGAACTTTTACTATGGGACCAGTCTGAAATAAGAAAACAAATCTATTCAAAGATCAATCTTCTTTATAAATAAAATTCTACTGTACGTTTGTATGTCACTCACGGAACAACAATTTGTTGATCTGTGATGTCACTGAACTCCTACTAAACGGCTGCTAAACGGTTTTTTTTTGTATGCGTTTGGGTGGCGCCCTGGATGGTTTAGATTCACAAATCAGCCCGGCACATGGCAGATGGAGCACGCTTACCCAGAAGGAACCAATTCACTCTGGCCTTGAAATTCCCTAGATTGTAAGAGTCAGGAAACACAGACGCCGGAAGCAAGTTACTCTCCCTTGCTGTCCGCATTATAAATGTGGATGCAAAACGCTGTGTCCGTATTTTCGGTCCCCGGGATAAGACGTAGCGTATGTCCTTCTCCATACCATAGGCTATCTGCATGCCAAATTTCATCGCGATTGGTTCAGCGGTATTGGCGTGAAAGCGTAACACACAAACACATTCGCATTTAGTTATAGATTTGGTAGTGATCTGTCAATTTCACAATCAAACAAAATAATAAGCGTGAATAATAAATCAATAGGTATAACTCAACCACGTAACAGAGTATAAAGTTCATCCTTTGTTGTTAATTGCTAGCATTTTTTATCGCATCCGTGTTTGGTCTCGCTCTCATCTTACAGTCATGAAAGAGATAAAATTAATTGTATCTAAATAACGCATAGTCATGCTAAGCACTCGGAATAACACCGTAACTATTTTTCCAATGACTTATAAGGGTCTTGCGATCATGATAACTCTTTGCTCTTTGTTTCTTGTGAAAATTAAGATTATGAAAAAATATTATTTGTTTGAATCGTGATATCAAAATGGACACATAATTACACCAGGTACAATACCTATAACTCAAACCGTATAAACATTATTTTGGATATTTAACTGTACCTCATCGCTACAAAAAAGCCTTATGGTGCGTCCATGCTTGGCGAACCGAGCACGAGCCGAGCCACGAACGAGCACACTGTGAGCACGATTCGCGTAGCGTGGACGGGCTTGCGAGCCTCGAACGAGCATTCGTAGCGTGCTCGACTGCACTCCGCCCGATTGTCAGATTTTTCACGAACACAGGGATTCCCATCGCACTCGTTGTAGGCTCGTTGAATGCTCGTTAAGTACGTCCACGCTTGAAATCGCGAGCAACAAACAAATCTTGTTCGTTCGAGACTCGCTTCGCGTAGCGTGGACGCACCATTAAGACCTCTACCAAAAAAGACAGAAGAAAAGAAAGAAGAATAAAAGTCTCGCAGATAAAACTGCGAGGTCTGCAGTGCTGAAATCGTTGAAATATTGCACACAGTTTCCTTGTTCCTTCTATTGTAAATTAGGCATCCCGAAGGAAGGGATTTACAATATCCCCCCCCCCCTAAATACACCGTATATTTCCCCCCTAAAATCGATGTGAAGTTTGTATGGATGTAAGATGTTTGTAAGTCTTTCACGCAAAATCTACTGAATGGATTTGAATGAAATTTGGGACACAGTTAGAATATGTTCTAGATTAACACATAGGGTTCTTTTTATTCCGGGAAAACAATACATACCTCGGAAATGCGGGTGAAACCGCGAGAGATAGCTAGTTAGTACAGCAAACATGGGACATGGCGGGCCAGAAAGCTAGTCTTACACAACTAACTGCCGACTGTCAGTCATAAACTCATCATTTGACCCTCTTAACATCTTGATTACCAATCTATTAATTAAAAGTACAAGCCGCCCGAATGTTCGAACGCAATCATATGAACTACTGACACTGCGTTCATTGTTTACTTCAACGAGCCCGCCAGCTGCGCGCGCGCATCAATTTATCTGATCAGCGCTAAATGATGTTAACTAATTCCAATTGTGGATCAATTGTACTTCTTACCGACTCGTCTGCGTAGCAATGAGACGTTTTCTTTCCATATAGTTTTATAGAGTTGGTTGAAAATACCTGTCAAATCGTGTACTTAAGGTTAAAATTAGTTCTAATTATCAACAGTTTTGACAGTTTCAACCAAACTCGATAAAACCCTATGGAAGGAAAACGTCTCATTAGTTATAAATGTGTTTTCTGTAACTTTTATTATATAGTTATGTTCATTACGTATATGGGCTGTCAGTTTGACCGTTTTTAGGGTTCCGTAGCCAAATGGCAAAAAACGGAACCCTTATAGATTCGTCATGTCTGTCTGTCTGTCTGTCCGTCCGTATGTCACAGCCATTTATTTCCGAAATTATAAGAACTATAATGTTGAAACTTGGTAAGTAGATGTATTCTGTGAACCGCATTAAGATTTTCATACAAAACTAGAAAAAAAACAATAAATTTTGGGGGTTCCCCATACTTAGAACTGAACCTCAAATTTTTTTTTTCATCAAACCCATAAGTGTGTGGTGTCTATGGATAGGTCTTCAAAAATGATATTGAGGTTTCTAATATCATTTTTTTCTAAACTGAATAGTTTGCGCGAGAGACACTTCCAAAGTGGTAAAATGTGTGTCCCCCCCCTGTAACTTCTAAAATAAGAGAATGATAAATCTATAAAAAATATATGATGTACATTACGGTGCAAACTTCCACCGAAAATTGGTTTGAACGAGATCTAGTAAGTAGTTTTTTTTTTAATACGTCATAAATTGAAATTAATATCAAATACTCAGGTCTATACTACCATTTACTTATATACCTACAGGTTTCTACGGAACCCTCGGTGCGCGAGTCTGACTCGCACTTGGCCGGTTTTTTTTATACTCCTAAGTTATCAAATAAGTATACTGCCCACCTGATGGAAAGCGGTCACCGTAGCCTGTAGACGCTTGCAACACCAATATGAAACACGCATTGCTGACCCTGCAATTATCTCTAAATTTTGAGAGGATTGTGACTATTTCGACTTGACTTAAGTGAGACCAGTGGTCTTGGGTAGTTCTGTTAATTGACGTTGTTTTAGTAGGTAATCTAGCGTACGGCCTGGTGTTAAGCGGTTATTGTAGTCATATGGACGCTTCCAACACACAAGGCATCACTTACGCGTTACCGCTCTCCTCAAATGATCTCTGGTGGCCTGACTTACGCGCAGGAACACTACATAAAGTTATTTGGCTGCGGTATTCTGTAAGGTGGAGTCACTTCCCCAGTAGAGCTGCTCTTTGAGCGAATAAACACTGCGTTCTACCTCTCTTAAAACGTCTTCTGAGGTCTCTAGATAAGTTCTAGTGAGTTTGAGATTAGACCACCACCACCACTGTCTTTGTGGTCAGTAATGTGTTCAATGGTGGTATGCACACAAAACATGAAGTGGGTCTCCAATACAGATCTTGACGATTTTTCATCTGGGACTATATTCTGTCAATTATTCATGTATAAACTAAAAAGAGCTATTATTTTATAAGTGGTGTAAATAAATAGCCATTGTTTATTTTAAACACTGTATCAACTCTACTCTTTGCTCTACCTTTCATACTTTTAATGAACGAAATAAATTTACTTATATTTTCATAAAGTTTTCTTTTATGTAAAGTTTTAACTAACTTTTCTTTGTTTCAGACGCTCACAAATGCCTATATACCTTTCAAAGGGCATTCAAAATGTTTTGAGGTTTCTTTCAAAGTTGTTTTAAATACAGTATTTTTCAACAATATTTCATAAAAAAATTATGTAAAGAAATTGACGGCACTTTCTTAATAAAACTTTGTTTTTGTTACAAACCGCAAATGCCTCTGATTTCTAAATAAGCGGTGGAGAAAGTTTTCGTTGAAGAAATTCTTCTTGAATAATATGAAACTATGGTACGGTGGTAGGGTTCTTCGTTGTACCCACTTGGCTGGCTACCACCCTCAAGTTGAAAATGTGTCACCAAATAACCACCAGTGTATTAAAGCAGCTGCACTTTGAAGCCCTAGTGCCTAATAGCCTATAAGTAATAGGCTTTGTGCACCTTCAGAACAAAAGCCTATACAAAGTAAAAAAATACGAAGGTCCTCATCAGCATAGCCTTCATCATACAAATAAACATAAAGAAATTGAGTCCGAAAACAGCAAAAGAGACAACCACATATATTTACCAAGAAAATAATTACCCAAGAACTAATTAATTTCAATAAATAAATAATTAATTAATTTTTAAGAGAGGTAGAGCATAGCGCGTATTCGCTCAAAGAGCAGCTCGACTGGGGAAGTACCTCCGCCTTACAGAATACCGCAGCCAAATAACTTTATGTTGTGTAAAGTTGTGTTCCTGCGCGTGAGTAAGGACGCCAGAGCTCATAGGGGAAGGGGGAAAGGTCGGTAACGCGTGAGTGATGCTTCGTGTGTTGCAAGCGTCCATATGGCTACGGTAACCCCTTACCATCAGGTTGTTTACAGACTTAGTTTAGAGGAAAAAAAAAACAGTCTTTGTCAGTCTCTGGGAATATCTAGAAAAACACTTCTTCGAAGGGCTTTCAAAATACCCACGCATTCTAGGAAACACACAGTTAGTCGCTTCCTAGTGACTAACTGTGAGTAATACTAGTTCAAAAAATTTGTAATGTACTTTCTGATATAACTTATGAAAGTAAAGTATCCTTTGGTAACTCATTACCTAACTGACCCATTATTAATTGTCCATTAAACCTTATGTTTATTATTATCAATAAATAATGGTGAATAGGTTTTAGTGCAAATAAACATGTTACTTTCACAATTGATTGTGTAAATAAATTGTCAATGCTCAACAGCTACTTTGTACTGTTTCTAGTTCGCACTAGCTAGACGATGTCATGCCAGGATAGGACATTTATTAAGTGCACTTAATAATAAAACAATTGTGAGACTTCAGAATATGTGGCACAAAATTAGGGGCAGGAAAAATGCTAGAATGGGTTCTTGTTAAAAATATAAACGTGTCGCTTTTTACATGACTGCCCAAAAAAGGATTGAATATTTTCAGGGTTCATGTATGTATGTGAGTTTCTTTATTCCACAATAACTTTTAAATGCCTTTACAGATTTGGATGTATGGGGAGTTTTAGAGAGCTTTAGAATACTTACATCATCCCTAGTGACACTGGCTAGATTTTTTTCACTTTTTAGTTAATTTTTTGGCAGTGTGGTGTGACTCTAGATTGTACTTTCTTAAAAAATACTTAGAAAAGGCCTGTATTTTATCGCAATCACTATTCTATTTGGAAGCGCTCGAGGTGTAGCATGATTAGCCGTTCTTAATCGATCGGCAAAGTTAAGCTACGTCTGTCGTGGTCGGTACCTCGATGGATGACCGCCTAGTGTTATTTAAAATCGAGCGTTTCCGTGCTTCGGAAGGCACGTAAAGTCTTTGGTCCCGGTTATCACTTAATTGTGATAGTCGTTAAGCTAGTTGGATGCCTCCTAGGCGGCTTGGAAAATTCCAACAGTAGGTTGGCCACTAGCCTACCTCCACCAATCCGCAGTGGGCACGCGTGGTGGAGTATCTGCCCATTCCCTTTCACCCTCATTTGTGAAAGGAGGCCTGTGCTCAGCAGTGGGACATTATAGGCTGATGATGATGATGATGACTATTCTATTATTTTATGTCACCCCTTGCCTATACCTTGAGCCGTCCCTGTTTAAATACGATCGCAATGAAACACGTGTTTGACTGACATCGATTTATCTGTGGTTCACTAAGGTTAACCTATTTATACTTAGTTTATATCAATAATGTTTATACATATCAGTATGAGAAGTTTATTGAAATATTTTTATTATGTCACCTATTTTATTTGTATTCATTTTTATATTGGCCTTCTTAAGTAAGGTAAATAATAGAAATTTAAAAAGTAACGATCTTTTTTTTTTAGGACAACCTCACCATTGAAATATTATGTCATAGATCGCGTAACTAGAAAAGAGATTACGAAGATTGGTGTAATTAGTACCTACACAGATTTCCAAGCCAAAAGTATAAAATATACAAACGAAAATAGTTCTTATGTAAACGGTATAGATAAGATTTCTGAAAAATATTTACATTATTACTCTCAAGCTGAAAACGTGGCTTCGTTTGCATGAAATAGCATTTCTAATAAGGAGTCTAGACAAGTTCTTATTAGATTAAAATGAACTGCAGGAAAGTGCACAGAATTAAAGTAATAAGACTAACATAAAGCTAAAATACTAATATTACTAAACTGTATCACTAACTTGAATTTATCAAAGCATATTTAAGTAAGCTCGAATCCACCACGACCGAAATAATCGTTAAAGTTTTATCGACTTTTCTTTTTTTATACGACTAGCAAGGCAATAATTGAAATCTGTTTTACAAAAAAACTTAAACCGACTTCAAAGTACGACAATGGTACTAAAGGAGAAGTATACCCTTCCAAACAAAAAAGAAATTTCCAAATCAGTTAATACATGACGGAGTTCTGAGGTTGCAAACAAAAAAACATACTTACCAAATTGAGAACCTCCTCCTTTTTTTGAAGTCGCAAAAGCATACAGCTCGCCTGGTGGTAAGCGGTGACCGTAGCCTTATACATGCTTGAGATGCCATGGGTGTTGCATCACAAGGGACGCTATGCAAGCAAGAAACTGCCATAATCTACCAATCAGCTAGTTGGCCAGTTGGCGTGTTTAAGATTCACACACAACATGCATTTGTCTGCATGAAAATGTCTGTATGTCCTCAGTCTGGGTGTAATTATATATATTAAGTGTGTTTTTACAAAGAAGTTGTATATGTAGTTATATCAGTTATCTAGTATCCATAGTACAAGCTCTGCATAGCAGTGTTTGAGGAATGTCCCAGGAAAAATCTATAGCTCACGCTCGATCCTGCAAAAATATATATACTATAGTCCGCAGGGAAAACCACATCATATTATTTCTTCGGTAAGTAATGTGGATGAAGTGTATCTTTAAGCTTCTTTTTAGATCTCCCTTAAAGTGTACGACATTGAAGAATAATGATGAAACAACCTCATGCACATTACTATAATACACCGACAGACTATCTCTCCTTGCGTTAAAGTGGATAATCTGAGAATTCGTTGATATTATCATAACGAGAGCTAAAGTATGCGAGGCTATGTTTGAATGTGCTGTTTAGATAGGAAGCTGTTAGTTCAACACAATGTAGGGGAATTCAGGGTCAAGTCTGCCGTTTGTTTTCTCCGAATAGGTACGAACTAGGTTCTAGGTTGAAGTGGCACAGTATACTATGCTTGTAAACGGATATTACCGTTAACTCCAAAGAAAACTAATTAGAAATTTTGGAAACATCATCCGATAACTCCAGTTGAAAGTCAAATTTCAGGTAAGCTATGTTACTTTTTTTGTTTATTATACGACTAAGTCGGTAAACAAACATACGGCCCGCCTGATGGTAAGCGGTTACAGTAGCCATATGGACGCTTGCAACACACAAAGCATCGCTCACGCGTTACCGACCTTTCCCCCCTCCCTTATGAGCTCTGGCGACCTTACTCACGCGCAGGAACACAACTTTACCCAACATAAAGTTCGCTGCGAACACAACTTTACCCAACATAAAGTTGGCTGCGGTATTCTGTAAGTAGTAGTAGTAGTGTAGTTCGGTATTTCGTGAATTACATGATGATTGAGATGAAAATAATATTTACACATAAATTTATAAGTAGTAGGTATATACAGAATATAACGAAGAATTTGTGTCCAGCAGAATTTCTGAAGTAGAGCACTCTAAGAACTACCCGGATCACCTCTATGTTTCAGTGTTTTCGAGTGATGACTATTTTTCATGTAAAAATCTGCGGGCAAAATTATAAAAAAAAAATACAATCACCGGCATTCTAAATTCAAAATGCAACGTGTATAAAAGTCTCAAAACAAATGAGGTTATTATTCATTAGGACATGTCCTCTGACATACGCCAGCATGAAGTGCATCTTGAGATGTCTGGCGTCTGAATGTAGCGCGCAGCTCCACTTCACTATCTCTAGCGTCTGCCTAAATTGCAAGTGAGCCCTTACAGTCATATTACAGCAGGATTTATATGCTTTTAGCTTTTTATATAGCGTATATTTGTTTTATTTGTTCTATATTTAAAAACAAATGAGGTATTATTATAGAGATAATTTAAGTAAAAAGAATCATAGGATGATTTGCTACTTTTATTTGAAATTAGAACAGTTTTTTTAAATTTAAGGAGTCAGAAGGTATTAACGTTTCATTCTTAATGATTGTTTTAACCTTTCGACTTTGATCCACTAATGCGGAAATTTATTTGCGGTTTTTGTTTTTTCTTTGCGTAAGTAAAATTAATTGAAAAACAAAAGTATTAAAATAGAAGATTTGTTTTTATGAAGTCGTTTTGACTTTTGAATAAAATAGTTTTGACCCCAGTTTTTTACAAACCTATGTGATAGAGTCAATTTATAACGTTCATAAGAGCCTTACCAGGGCCTTCCAGAATGATCTAAAGTTTAAAATAACAGAATATTATTATTAGAAGCGCTCGTGGCGTAGCATGATTAGCCGTTCTTAATCGATCGGAAAGTTAAGCTACGTCTGTCGTGGTCGGTACCTGGATGGGTGACCGCCTAGTGGTATTTCAAATCGAGCGTTTCCGTGCTTCGGAAGGCACGTAAAGTTGGTCCCGGTTATCACTTAATTGTGATAGTCGTTAAGCTAGTTGGATGCCTCCTAGGCAGCTTGAAAAATTCCAACAGTAGGTTGACCACTAGCCTACCTCCACCAATCCGCAGTGGGCACGCGTGGTGGAGTATCGCCCAGTCCCTTTCACCCTCATTTGTGAAAGGAGGCCTGTTCTCAGCAGTGGGACATTATAGGCTGATGATGATGATGATGATGATTATTATTTTAAATCAGTTGCGGGGTTCGAATGGCGAACCTTTTACTCATTTGTACAGCTAAAGCAATTAATACCTATCTTATAAGGAAAATTGTGACCCACTTTATATGCACCGTACGTGATCTAGGTGAAAGTGCAATGGGCTGACATTTCTTATGCGTAATGCAAAGATTTTCATAGGGCATCGTGCCTCTACCCAGATGGATAATCCGCCTTACTAAAGCATGACATTTAATTTCACTCCGCTTGAGGGGCTCCCTGAGCAAATCGCTCTCAGTTCGTACTGCGCACGGCTGTCAAATACTGTCAATTCTGGCTTGTTTATTTCATGTTCCCATAGAGGCGACTATCCTTCTGGACGTTTTAAATTCTTTGGCGTAATATTGACTCTTTCATAATCGAGCCCCTTTCCGTCTTCACATACCGTTTCAATGCTTGACCTCTTTGGATTAAGGTTAACTGCGAAAAGTCAGTGCACAAAGTCAATTCGGTCAGTGGCAAAATACTTATTTTGCCACTGATCGAATGAATTACAATCAACACAATAGCCTAAACCGTAACACCATGCGGCGTGACTTGGACAAGGTTCCTCTATGAAATAATGGTGGGTGCAAAGATATAACGGAATCCAAAATTAACAATTAAAAAGATATAACGGAGTCCAATTGAAACTAGAGAGAGGTAGAGCATAGCGTTTATTCGCTCAAAGAGCAGCTCGACTGGGGAAGTACCTCGACCTTACAGAATACCGCAGCCAAATAACTTTATGTTGTGTTCCTGCGCGTGAGTAAGGTCGCCAGAGCTCATAGAGGAGGGGGGAAAGGTCGATAATGCGTGAGCGATGCTTCGTGTGTTGAAAGCGTCTATATATAGCTACGGTAACCGCTTACCATCAGGCGGGCCGTATGCTTGTTTACCGACTTAGTTGTATAAAAAAAACGAACTAATGCCCCCTGCATTAGTTAGTAACATAATAATTTGTATGGAGTAAGTAATACAATGATAGTGTGGTGGGAACACAGGAACAATTATCGAACAATTGGACTTTGGCACGCGAGATAGCGAATTTAGGTTATCGTTTTTATTTTACTAACCTAATGAAACATTTTTCTTATTTATCGTAATTAGTGATTAATTACTGTTAGTCACTTGACCTTGTGGGAAGCACTTGTGGTGATCCAAAAAATAAAGAAGAAGATAGAAGGCAAGTCGATAGATATAGGCAAATTTAGAAAATATTAAATATCGTCTGCGTCTACTAAGCAGAATTTAATCATCTTCTAGAACGTAGGCTGTAAAAGATAGCAGCTAATTTGATAACACGCAATTGTTTTCAGTGCGATTAGAATGTAAATATGATGTAATTAATCTAAGCTTGTTTTGAAAAGAGTAATTGCTGAGTTTATTGCCGGCTCTTCTCAGCAAATGCAACGTTCCGAACCGATATTAGAGTATTAGAGTCAGACTTTTCATAAGTGCCTGCGAAGGGTTATTTGTTAAATGATTTTGAATTGAATTTTGAATAACTGTGACGAAATTGCGTTCAAGGAAGGAAGTTTCTTCAAGGAAGCCACATTCTTCCTCACTGCATCACATGTAACATGATCACATCCGCCATTTATACATTTTTGTAAATGGTCGGTCCTAAATGTATGAATTTGTCCGATTTGGCAAGTCACACAAGACATGGGATTTTACATAGAACACGTCACTTCAAGTTACCAATACATTGGTATTCCCTGACTTAGCTTGCAAGCGAGATACACAGATTGTTCCCGGTGAGGTTGGTGAGGTTTAATTGGAGGTTCCTACCGCAGAAGTACAGGTTGTGGAATGGGCTTCTTCAAAAATGATGTGAAGAATCTTTTGTAAGAAGGTAAAGAAAATGATGATAATATTTAAACTCATTTACATACAACAAGTATCTTTAGTTCCTAGATGCAAATTAGATTGAAATAATACAGCTATTATTACGCCCACTTGAGTTATTACGCCCACTTGAGTTGTTACAGCCAGGTAGCCGTTTAGTTGGCTGCTAGGTTCCTTCTGGGTAACCGTGTTCCATCTTAGGCTTCGTCTTGTTCCCTTATGGGCGGGTCAGTGGCCAAACGCAAGGGTTTGGGTTTTTAAAGTTAACTATTTAGCATTTATTTGATAAGAGCTAGGCCTAGTAACATAAACTATATGTAAGTGTGTACTTACACATTTCTGTTCGTGAGCGTTCATCATTATATTTTTGTGATGGTTTATGTCTGAAACTGTTACTGGAAATATATCAATTACCATAACTAGATCATAAACACTGATGTATTAATCTGCGCAAGTTTGTTATTACTTAATTATATTACGTAAACTAGCTTTTTGCCCGCGGCTTCGCTCGCGTAGACTATAACATTTTTTCGCGTAATAAACGCAAAGATATTAAATTCGTGAAGATTCTTAATTGTTCTTGTCAACTCGGTGGCCAATGCGATGATGAGAGCGCGGCGCGGTGACAGCTGGTGGAGGACCACGTGCTCCCATCCATCAATCATCAATCAGCCAGGACTTTGCTTTTTAAATTAGTAATTTTAATCTTTTATATAAAGCCGGCCAAGCTCAAGACTTAGTCTCACTCGCGCACCGAGGGCTCTGACCTTCCTTGGACGTATATATATTGGATTGGGCCATCACTGTTGTTTAAAACCGGACCGCATAATTAAGTTTGTTTGTGAAGGAATTTGGATGATATTGAAAAAAACTGTGCTAGTTAGAAACATTGTTCTATTTTTCCTATACTTTTTCCAGATTTTTCGCATTGCGAACCTCGGAGATTGGAATTATTCATCAACAGTCAAAAAGTCTAAAAAACAATAGAAACATGTTTTAAAATGTACAAATAAAGCCCTTTCACATGATACCTCACTTAAATTTGTAGCCCTGCTTTGAAATTGCAGTGCCCACTCTGTTCACCTTTGCAACCGTAAAAGTAAAAAATTGGACTTTTTTACAAAAAAACTTAAACCGACTTCAAAGTACACTAAGAAGTAATCAAACCCTGATCTGATGACAATGGGACCAAACGGGAAGTGTACCCTACCAGACAAAAAAACAGTAACAAACTCCTCCTTTTTTTGAAGTCGGTTAAAAAAATATATATTTGCAATATGGTTGGGTAAGCAATATTTAAAACTATTCCAAATTTTAAATCAACAGCATTACTGGTTGTTGAAATATACCTACCGCTGTAACAGTCGAACAAACAGACTAACTGGCACCATAAGGGTTCCTTTATTAGCTTTTTATTTCGGAACCCAAATAAAAACGAAATACCAGTCACTAATAACGATATCCCAAGCACTATACTAAAAATTAGTGGCAAAGTAGATGCCTCATAGAGTAGGTATAGGCTACACGTTAAGAAAGGATTTCCCGAAACGTAACCACTTGAAAGAGAAATTGGACTCTGGCTGCAAGCAGGTTCTCTCGTTATCAATTTGGAGCAGCCCGAGCAGGGGGGTTCCTCCCCCTTACATCGCAGTTGTGTTCTTGCGGTGAGTAAGGTCGCCAGAGCTGGGTGTAGGGGACCAGTATGTAGTAGGCACCTACTAGGAAAAAATACCTACCGCTGCCGGCACAGCGAACTCCTCCTCTGATTCATTCCGTTTACGTCGCGCGTAGCTCTACGTCGCGTCCGTCTACGGTGATTCCGCCTACGTCGAGTCTTGCGACGGTGCATCTGCTATATGGCTACCAGTATGGTACTTTTGTCGATCAGGCTGGCCACCACATACTATCGTGCGTAAAAAGCACAGGCAGGATTCCGCTCCACTCCGACTTTAATGACATCATTCATAGGGCTCTTGCCAGAGCTCTCGTGTCGGCTATTCGTGTATCGAGTGGCTTGAAGCGTAACGATGATAGGAGGTCCATCTGACATTAATGTCCTTGAGCTCATTGTATTTTTCGCGACATATCGAGGCGTCTGATTGACGGTTCCTATAGCCAAAGAGCTGACGAATACTCCAGCTAGAAGATTAGCATCACCATACAAAATGGCATCGCCCGCCGCCTGCAAAGTTTGGGCACACTACCAACTGGCAGCAAATAAGATCAGCTATATTCTCTTTGTGACCTGCTGGTCTCTTTTTTATTTATATTTGTGTTCTGTTTGTTTTCTATTTCCCACTTAGTCTGTCAAGCAATTTCATGACTTTTTTGAGTCGGTTAAAAATAGGATACCTTTTATCACGGGAGAGTTCCCGCGAGGGTGGAACAGTGGGAATAGTTACTCGACCCAGAGCTATGCCATATGTAGGCAAAGAACTTTAAATGAGAACACATCGTGAAGTTTTGCAGGTTCGATTCTTACTTAGGTAAGCCTTTTTCATAAGTTCGTCAATGCAGCTGTACTTATTTATAGCTTTTTTTGTAGTGAACAAAACTAAAAGGTCAAACGGGGGAGCGCTGATGGCTCTCATCAACCCAACATCAACCTAAAAAATTATATTAGAATCATTGATCCTGTCATAAAATTGTGAGAACGAAACCATAGTGCGATTCAGGAAAAAGACAACGCCATCTAGTAGTTCTCTCCCTCTGTGTCTCATAGCCGTGAGACAGCCTGTAAATAAATAAATTGAGATATCTTTTTTTCCCGTGAGCCGATTTTGATGAAACAAAGCCTAGTTGAAGCGCCAAGCAACGCTCAATCACCCTGTGGAAACCCCATGCAAATCCGTTCAGTGGATTCAAAGATTATCCTGTTCAAACAGACAAACAGACAGACAGAAAGACAGACAGACAGACAATTTTTTTTAAAATGGTATTTATGTATTGTGTTAGTCATTCTACATCACCCCCAATCAGTTTTTGGTAAATATATTCAATGTACAGACACGACTTTTCTACAGTTTTATTATATGTATAGATAAGATGTTCACGAGCAGCAAAATAATAAATAACTGCATCATCAATTCATTATATGCGAAAGCTGTTTTGTTTACAGTACGTATAATATTATTAGATAACATCAACGCTGTTGTATTTTGTTATTTTGATGCATGATATTGTATTCGTATTTTCCTCGTCATTATTTATACTATATCTGCTCGCGTCTGCGTTAGCTATGGTTATCTGTTTTGATGCTCTGCGGTATGATAACTCTCTTTTTACACGACTGCATGAAAACAAGAGTGGAATGTTGTCTGTTTGTTTATTCCAACATAATAAAATTCTTGAATCATCATGTCTTTTCAGTTTTCATAGAATTGCTCCAAAAAATTGGCGTTTCTATTATTTTGTTACGTAATTAATCCACAATCTATGCTTTACACCATGCAAGATCTTCCTTGAAATTTCTCTACCATCTGGTTATCTCTTTCTTATTTATTTATTCTTCTATCCGGACACCACTTCAAATGTGTAACTAGTGAATTTTCTCAAAACCCACAAAATACCTAATGCTAAGCCTGAATCACCGCTAGAGAGAATATTACATTTGAATAATGTTTCCGCCGGGTCATTAACTAGTTCGAATTAATCATCAGAAATAGAGGACAACAAGTTGTAACTGCTCTTAAATAGAGATGTGGAAGAAATGAAAGACAAAGAGAACAGGATCTGTGTCTAGCCAAATATATTGCTTTGTGAATATGAGCATAATAGGCGATTGACAGCAGAAGATTTTGATGAAAATAAATTGACTGCGGAATGAATTCATAAAGGCCATGTCGCTCATTAACGAGGCAAACTAGAATATGAGAAGCAGAATATTATGAATGGTTGAATTGTTAATTGGCTTTGGTATTCAGGACACGTAGTCTTTGACGAATGTTTATTAATGCTTGATGATATTTAAACCATTGTCAATCCTCCTGCACCCAGTTGTATTCATCGTTGTTGCTTTGTCTGTATACATTTAAGTACAAAATTACGGGGTTCATTATAGAATTTACCGGTGTAGAGTCATTTTGTTAACGTTCATAAGTGCCTTATCAGGCCCCCTAAAAAGGAAGCTAAAGCAATATTGCTACGGAATTATTTTTTTCGAATTTACAGCAGATCTTATGCAATTCATCAATTCCGAATCCTTTAATGAATTGAATTGTATATAATGAGTAATTATTTTACCAAAAACTATTGGAATTACGTAGGTTCTGCCGAGAATTCGAAAAAATGAATTCCGTAGCAATATTGCTTTAGCTTCCATTTTAGCCCCCCAGGGCCTAAATGGAATAAATACTTTATGATTTGATTTGAACATTATTTGACTGTCACTGATTAAGTTGTCACATATTTATCGATAACCAATCACCATCAATGTTAATCGTTACATAGATATATAAATTTACGTGGTCGTTAAGTTAGTTTAGTAGTTAAAAAGCGTTTCATTAGTAAGATGTTTATATTCTGTGAAGATTAAAAAAAATGGTTTGTTTGCCTTCACTTTTCTTTTGGAGCTTTCGGCAAAGGAAAGAGTTCTTGTAGAATTTACCTGGCTGATTTCCACACTCAACTTGAACATCTGTCACCAAGCACCTACCAGATGTGCTCCGGCAGTGGCATCTTCAGCCATATCATCACTTACCATAGTAAGATTGCACAAACTCAAGATTTATTAGATGCGACAGTCATAAACAATATTATTACTTTCAGTATATAAATCAAGAAGCACTCGCCAGCTATCAACTGCATGAATGAAGTAGGTCAGTTCGCAATTGGTTTAAAATGATTCGGTCGTATACAGCCCATGCACCTCAGTTCACGCCTGAAATATAATAAATATAGGTCATGTAACTCGTGTATATGCATCAGATTCTTCGCTTGCAATTGATCTAGGCGTATCCTTATGGAGTAATTGATAGTTTTTTTTTGACTATAGTTTAATCTTTATTTACAACAAATATGTATAAAATACAATTTATTATAGAAAATTTCCTCTAGTCTGTCGCTGCAACCGATTAACGGCAAGGTTCCCAGCAGGCTGGCAGCGTTTCCTCTTTAGAAGTTATAAGTATGTTATTTGTAATGTGTTCATAAAGCAATATGAGTGTGATGCAGGTATCAGCTATTATTTATTTTCCTGTTTTTAATTTACTTATTTGTTTCCTAATTTATCATTATTTACATTGCATGGTCGTTTTGTCTTATAGTTGGTGAATATTTTAGAAACGTTTATGATTTATTTGTATTTTTCCATGAAAGTCGTCAAGTTCTTGCTTTTTAAATATATTTTTATTTACGAATAAGACCGCAGTTGGCTCGCAGATGGGACGCGCGTCAACTACATAAAAAAACAATAAATTCCAGAACCTGCAAGTCCACTGATTAAATAAATGAAAGTGTGGTGTTTGTTCGTGTTACGCCGGAAATTTTGCATCATAGCAGGATTATTAAATTGAATGTCCTATCGCGTTAAACGGGTTTTAAAACCACCTCAGTTTCTAGGTTAGTCTAATTTACTATAATCTATTCATCTAGAACACGCAGAATTTGCATTTGAAATTGTGGTGCTGAGGTCTTTTTAACACATATTAATGTACGTACCATACAAAAAGTTTCTGTATTTAGATAATCATCTTGCCCGTTTCCAATTATTTATGGTCGGCGCAATATATACGATTCTTCCGTTCAGCCTTTCTATCCATTATACTAGCATTTACTCCTTTCTTACTCATATCATCTTTCACACCCTCCATCCATCGCTTTTTCGGTCTTCCTTTTCCAGTATTTACAACTAATTTCATATTCATAACTATTTAATCACGTCTGTATTATATATGGCAATTGGCAACTATTTAGTTTTCTCCCGTTGTCTGTAATGGAATTTTGCAAGTTAAATTTGACTCACATTCCGGTTTCCGATTGAGCTGAAATTTTGCACGAATATGCAAATCGCGTGACAATGCTATATTATGATGACGTAGAGCTGGTCTGATGATGGAGCTGGAAGGTGGCCGTAGGAACTCCGTAATAAAACCACATAACCCCATCGAGTTTGGGCTCGTTTGATTCGTCTTGATGAGTACTTTGTCGCAAGTACGTCAACAAAAAGTACAGTCACTCAAAAAAGGCTTGTATTAGAAATGACATTTTTAAAAAAGAACTTTTTCTTTTATAATATAAACGGAGAAACGAATCTAGTCTTCTTTTGAGTATATTTTTAGTTAAATTTCAATAGGCTCAATAACACCTTACTGAAAATATATACTTTTTGGTACTATTCCAAGTTCGCACCTTACGCTAGAACAGAAAATATCAATTTTTCTACCTTAAACTAGTTGTATTTCATGTATAATTATCCTTATGAGCAACAATGTTGCATTTTTATATTGACCAAATATTTACATCGACTGCCTGACATACATTGTTAAAGTTTACATATCCTAGATACAGGGACCCGATTTACGGAAGAAGGGATCTACTGCCATCAAATATCCGTCTGGAAAGTTTATTTTTATTTTAAACTACGAAGTCGTCAGATTTTATAGTGTGTTCGAGCCCTGGGAATTTATGAGTGGTCTCAAGGATGTATATGGTTGTTGGCTTTCATGGAATATTTACGTAGGTAGTGTCCTAGAAACAAGGGAGTGTCTCTTGGCAAGACAGTTCCAAGGTTAACTTGGTAATATGATATTTCTCCACAGGTAGGTAGGTACAATACCTAAATAAAGTTATTCCTTTTTAGTCCTGATGTCCTCTATCGTGCCTTCTATTATATTTTTTGGTTACTATCTAAAGTTATCTAAACTATTATTTTAATGTCAGTCAAAAACACCAAAGACAAATTGGTACAATTTCATCCTAAGTCTTAAATATTACTTGCACCAATATAAAATGTATAAACACGTTGAAAATAGAGTAGAGACTGTAGAAATAGCGGCCGCCTACACGAGATTTCTCAATGGAACGAAACATTTTTAGTGCAACAAAATCGAATTGTCAGAGAATGCACTCGTAAAGTTTAACCCAAAATAGGGCAGTTATTTCCCAAGCTCAGTCGACATCCGCAGTGCGCGGCGCGCGGTCTGCGAAAGAGAGATGCTCATTACGCCAGAAAAGGACAGGTACAATGACCGAAATCGATGTGAGAACAGCACGGCAACAGTTATACCAGTCTCACTCGCCGCCGGTACACCCGCACTGAGAATGCACTGACGCACCCCGCCGCACAGTGCGTAGCGTACTCAATTCGCACCGAGTACTGATGTAACTCAATTTCAGATAAAATCATATCGAATTGGTTATACCATAAATTAATAATTGGATTATGATTTATTATCAATAATGTCTCACTTTAGTCTCAATCTGATACCTACCTAAAAAGTAATTGTATTTAACAGTAGCAATCTTTAATAAAATCAAGGATATTAGTCAATTATTTCTGGCTGCATGCAATTGTTAGAGCTAAGAATAAAGAAAATTATAATTGCGAAGGCATTGTTACGTCACGAGATGTTGGAATCTACAATCGATTGGCAATGTGTCGGCTTCACAAACATTAAACAGCTGTAGAACTTCGGGCAGCATCGTCTTTGTTCGGTGCCAGGGACACAAGTACAAAAAGTACGTATGGTTTTAGTCCAACCGTTGTGAGTTCGTTGTCGCGATGAATCAGTATTCACTCAGTACCACATGAACGGTTGATGTGAGAGGGCGCGTCAGTCGCGGATATAAAAACAATAAAAAATTCAAGCAATTCCTTTGTAGTGCGTAGAATTTTTTTGAGTTTCCTTTTTATAACGCTATTGTGTGTGAAAGCCTTGTGGGTATTGTGACAGAAAATTGTTGACAGTCTGTGGATTTCACCTACCGCTTTGAAAATCAGGTGGGTAATATTATTAGTTTATTTATTTAGTAAATAAAAAGAAGCTGATGCAGTTTAGTGCATTAACAGTTAACCTGTTTAATGGTTTAACGATTGTATGTGAGAATTTTCGCAAATAAAGTTGCATCTTTTTTCTTCTGGGTCTTCAATTGTTAAAATTTAAATTACTGCTGTGTTGGTACAATTAGAAGTCTTGTTATTTTCGTCAATTTACTAGGTATCCTACATTAAACATAATATACCTAATCGCGTGCAAATGATTCATAGATCAAAACTATACTAGGTACCGTTGCTAATTATTTTCTTAGTTTCGGTCCTACTAAATAAATATTGTATACTCAATAAAATTATGAAAAATATAATACCTTACATTCAGTCAGAATTTTTAACAGATGTATCGATGACAGATTACAGGTGTTTCTGTAGACAGAAAACATCGATTCTTAACTAGTCTTTCTTTTCGTAACTAAATTCAGTTATTGAAATGTTATATTCAATAGGCAATAATTTTTTAGCTTCGGACTTTTAACATGAATCAAAAAAATTATAAATATTGTTTGTCATACGTCAATTAACAACACGACACCCAGCTCAAATCAATTAGTATCACTGTGGCTACTTCAACTGTCTTTTCTATTACATTTGGCGTTAGCTCCAAATGGCTTTCAAATGCTGTAAAATTTACGTAAACTTCTTGTCTCATTTCGGTTTTAATTTCTCACACAAATTTGATTTGGACCTTAAAAGCAGCATCTAATAAAGGCAAATGCTCTATTTTTATTGTTCGTTGATTAGTGAGTCAGTCAGTCAGTCAGTCGCCAGTGAGTCAGGCAATGTAATATTCAAATATTTTTTTATTAAGGTAGGTACCACAGGCCTTAGAAATCAGTGTTTTCTTAGTTATTTTGGGTTAAGTTTGAAAGAACCTTATACAGCTAGAGTCTGCTCGTAATATTAACCTGCTTTGCTGCAGTAAATATTTTTAGGAGAACATAATTAAGGATCTAGAACGTTCCAATTGGATTCTGATAAAATATTGATGAGGACGAAAATATCCTGGCAAATATAAAAGAAGATATAGATTAAGACATGAATATTCATGTCCTTATCTTCGTATATACGAACAATTAATGTTATCTTTGACACAGAACGTCAATATCACCATAGTGCAACGGACTTTCAAATGATATTTATTTATCAATAAAAATTATATGCACTTGAAATTAATGACTTTTCAATTGTCAATGATGGATTGATTAAACATGAACTACAAAAAACATTGGCTCCACAATTGCTATCGTTTATTGCGATTCATTCATTATTTTGATCGTTGTCAGCTTTACAAGTCTGGCAGACCATCTATAAGCCATATTTGACAAAGACCTATTGTAAGATTCAAAGATACCTACCTATGTTACATTCAATTATTGTGTATATACAGATTATTGTTTTTAAAACAAATTTGAATAGTATTACCGAATAACTATTCGTAATAATTTCAAATTCATATTCAAAATCGTTATTTGCAATACAGGTACATATAAAATGTGGTACAAGTTAAAAGGTAGGTAATTGATCTAAGCTACTAGATTTTTCGGCGATACTCAAGCATTTTCAAGTCTTAGCAGATTTTATCTTCTTTACTCTTGTATATAGCAAAATCATTAATAACTTTAATCTTAAAAGTAAGAATCATCACAATCTAGGGAATAAAGATTGTTAATATCCTTTTGCAGATAAAAGTAAACACGTTAATACCATTATAGCAGGGGTTCAGATCCACATATTTTGTTATTGGTGGGATTTCCGTAAACAAGGTTTTATTATTATTTCGATTCGTATAATTTGGAATAAAGCCGATAAGATAATTTATTCAGGCCCTATAATTGTCAACTAAATAATTTCACAAGATAAAGCACCCTCTTGATCCAAGATAACAGATCTTGCAGAGTGATCCACTCAAAAAGCACCTGGTCTCAACCTTAAAAACTGGCGATTCTATACCGTAAATTTTGCTAAAATTATCTACGCTTATTTAATGATGTCCAACTGGTTCATTTTCCAGTCTCCGAACTGAAAATAGATACTTGAGCTTGTAAGAAAATATATGTTTCTGTGATAAATCTTACGGAAAACCAGGAAGCGGAAGAAACCTGTTTTATCAGAATCAAAATCTGAAACGATCAATATCATAGACATCTGATAGTGAAGCAATGACAAATAGGTAACTTCATTACTTCATCATCAGCCTATATAATGTCCCACTGCTGAGCACAGATCTCCTTTCACAAATTTGGGTGAAAGGGACTGGGTGATACTCCACCACGCGTGCTCACTGAGGATTGGTGGAGGTGGGGTAGTGGTCAACCTACTGTTGGAATTTTTCAATCCGCCTAGGAGGCATCCAACTAGCTTAACGACTATCACAATTTAGTGATAACCGGGACCAACGGCTTTATGTGCCTTCCGAAGCACGGAACCGCTCGATTTGAAATACCACTAGGCGATCACCCATCCAGGTACCACGACAGACGTACCTACCTTAACTTTGCCGATCGATTAAGAACGGCTAATCATGCTACACCACGAGCGCTTCAATTTCATTTCAAATCCTTTTTTTGGTATTTGGTCAAATATAGACAAGGGTACGTTAGGATGTTCAAAAGAAGAATTTGGCTAGATAGAATTTATGTCTATGCTGTTAGCGTAAAAGTGGTTAAAGATACAAAAGATCGATCATAAAGGTAGCGATTATCAAATTAATACTAAAAAATCAACAGCTACTAAGTCCGAACATAATATCAAAGCTGTAAATAACAAAATATTTCGAGAAAGAATCAAAATATGCTGACTCCAAATAATTGGGAATAGGACAGGTAAATGATGAGTTTGGTCAAAAGTAGAAATAAAATAATTCTCTTATTACCAAATACTAAAAAAGTCAATCTTTAAATTAATATAAATCAGAATCAGAAACAGTTTTAAGGCGATGATAGCTCAGTGGTAGTGACGTCGGATACCGAGACGAAGGTCCCGGGTTCGAATCCTACAATGAGCTTGAGCTTTCGGTGAAGGAAAACATCGTGAGGAAACCATAGCACGGTGGTAGGGTACTTTGTAGTACCCGTCTGGCTGGCTACCACCCTCAAGTTGAAAATCTGTCGCCAAGCACCTATCCGTGTGTTCCGTCAGCTGCACTTGAGAGCCAGTTCCTTCTAGGCTTTGTGTGCTTACCACCTTCGACCACATCATCACTTACCATAGTGAGATGGTGGTCAAACACAGGCCTATACACAGTAAAAAAAAAAAAAAAAAAAACAGTATCAGACAGAAACAGTATGGCTAATTATTAATTAATAAACCCTTCTGTTACCCAATCTCTATAAGTAAGGTAATTTAAGCCTAATTGGGATATGTAGCTACCCAGATGTTGCTGGCACTTGGAGTGGAGATTAATGAAGGAATATTTGAAGCTAATTAGTCCTACTACTCGAATGGTTTCCAATGAGATGAAGTTGAGTCACTTTAGATTACATGGATACAGTTCAGTAATAAAATAGTAATTTCGTAATAAGCATTGACTCAAACATTGGCTTTAATCCAAATAAATCGGACTAAAGAAAAAAAAACCTCTTGGAAAATCAAAGAATTACAACTCTGTTGATCTTTATTATTATTATTTGTATCTTTCCTTTTGGAATTTCACGGCCCGAGGACCGGTCCTTTTGGAAGGCGTGCATGGGGATACAGATCCAACACGTAGAGGCCCCTTTAAGATACTTTAATGTGTTGGGATATGTACACTAAGCGGATTCTATCTCTGCCCGTACTATTGAAGAGATACGGCCAAAGACAGCATCCGCGAAGTGCAAGGACTATTGCAGAGAAGAGGGAAACTATACTGGGGCTATGGAAGGGAGCTTGCTGGACTGGTTGCTGGGCTATTGATTGAGACAACGGGACGCCTGCCAAATCAAACGTCTCAATCTTGATAATCCTGGCAGACGGTGACTCGCCGCTAACTAAATGGGCCCCCCAAAATCAGTCACCGCGCGGTGACAAAGGGAGCAACATTGGTGTCAGCAGCTAAGGGTGTCGAGAGGTGTGCACCGGTTTCACCATCGCGAGTAATCTCGGAGCGGGTTTCCCCGCTATTACGCAGATTGAGCACTTCCACCCTTTCGAGCATATAGCTCTCGCGCTCCACTCAGGCCGGCCAGTGAAGGCAAGCCAGAGGCGGGGGCATAGGTGCCGCCCCCGGGAGATCTCGGGTCCGTGGTGTCGCTACTCACCAACAGCTCGCCACAAGCTGCCCTGCGGCTTTATTATTATTATTATTATCATTCGTTTCCCACAGCTTTTATCAACTTCTTAGCTCTAAACTTCTGTATGTACATTCTCCAGTATTTAATTATTCTAACAAGAAGTTTTTTTTGTAACTGACTCAATGCCTAAAAATTCAAAGCTAGCGTTAGGTCACGCAATCACTTTTGGCAATGCACTTTTTTTTTGTCGGCTGCTATCGGTGTAGCAACGAGCATTTAAAATTAATACGTGTCTGGTCATTGCTTATGTTACTTCTGGTGGCCAATGTCAATTTAGTTTTTTGCTGTTACTTAGATATATTTTTAGGCGGAGTAATATAGTATGAATATTGGGTTCCCAAAGTTTGTTCATATAAAATAATAACTGAATTCCTATATTATGTAAACCAACAGATATAGAATATTCAATAAAGTGCAATAGTAACAATACGTAAGTGATAAAACGTATTCTCCATGTAAATGTGAACCTGGTTGCCATGCAAATAGCTTCTTTGACGTCTGAATCTATTTAGGTTCCCGTTGTAGTAAATATGAATAAATGGAAATAGTTTATAACCATAAAACATATCATTATTATACTTATCATAAAATTCGTTATTGTATTTTTACAGGTTCGTAAAGTTTGTTGCAAGAGTCTCTAGATTGAAGCCAGTTAAATTAAGTATTAATTTTATTTGTATTAGTATAGTAATATCAAGAGCATCATTTTCGTACTTCAGACCTCTAGAAAATTTCCAAAATTCTTGTACCTCGTCTTCTGTAACAAAAATAAGGATATTTTTTTTCAGCATACTCTTATTCTGTAACAATAATTCAACATTTCAAAATCTCTATCCCCCTTATTCATAATCGCTTTTTAACTAAATCAGCGTAATAGTAAATGTCACGTGTCAGATAAAGACTTCAGAATTTTAGCTAATCAACGTTTGAACACTTTATTATGAATAAGGGGTAATCACGCCGGGCACAGGAATCACCCTGTGGCCGTTGTATGCGCTGATCTCGCGGGAATCGATGTAATTGAGGACTTATAGCTACCACTTACCCAAATTGCGGAGACGTTTGCACTGCACTTACACCGTAGTTAAAATGTAGTGTAATGTTGTTAAAATTGTGTTACTGTATGTTATCTGTGTGTAGGTGGTGTTTGGCGATATATTTCTCATGAATTTAAATACATTTATATTATAAAGCGCGGGATAATTATATAGCGGATCAGGCTCAAGAGCGAAGCGAAAGAGAGAAAAAAAACAAAAGAAAATCATCATAAAGAAAAAAGTTTGAAAATTCGTTCCAATTAAAAAAAATAAAATTAAAACTGCCAGCGCTATTGAGAAATTGCGTGAACGGCGCAACTAAGGGGGTATAAATATATCATAGCAAGTTTTGTCCGCGTAAGGATGACAAGGTTTCCAGAGCCACCACAATAAAAAAAAAACACCTAGAATTATTGTAGAGTAAAGTAAAATGAATATGATGGTCTTGTTTTAAATGTATTTAGTCCAAAAAGAAGCGAGCACAATTAAATAACTCACAACCATGTAATTATGGTAATTGAAGTTGAATTATAAATCAAGAGAGATAGAGTAGAGTTGATTAACATAGGAAAGAAGTCGTGGGAAGTAAAGTAACCATAATTTTTAGATCAAAGTATTTTGCGGTTCGACTTTTACATTCCCGGAACTCGTGTTGTTGCGTCATTTGTTCTGTCGTCTTGAACTAAATTTTCAGGCCGTTACACTTAACGGGATTTGCTGTTTGTTTCGTTAAAATTTCGTGTTTCGGTTACATCCTCATTCGCCACTTTAGTTACTTTAGTTACAATTTCAATATTGTAGATGTAATGGTATATTAGAATTTTAATTTCTTCAGCCTTTTTGAGAACTGGTTTACTTCTACTTTGGTTTTGTAATGTTTTTTGCAACTTGGCTGATAAGGATATTTAATTTGTGTGAAGATAACATTCGACTACAATACATTATTTACTATAGCAGATTTCAAATAGCATGAGTTCGGTGACACATCGTATTTTATTAAATTTCTCAATGGTTAGTGTTCATTTCGATATAATAAAGGAATACTATGATAGAGCGAGGTTTCATGAAATATTGTGAGTGCTTCAAAGTAATCAAATGGAATATCATCATATCAGCCCGTAGATTTCCACTGCTGAACATAGGCCTCCCCCATTGATTTCCATTTCGAACGGTTCTGGGCCGCTTGCATCCAGCGGCGCCCAGCGGCTCTGACCAGGTCGTCGGTCCACCTGGTAGGAAGTCGTCCCGCTCGGCGCTTTCCAGTACGTGGTCGCCACTCGAGAACCTTTCTTCCCCATCGGTTATCGGCTCTTCGAGCGATGTGGCCTGCCCATTACCACTTCAGCTTACTAACTCTACGAGCTATGTCCGTCGTTTTCGTTCTCCTACGAATGTCTTCATTTCGGACCATGTCACGTTGCGCCCCGCGGGATTTATGGGAGATATTGCTTACCCGGGATAAAAAGTACCCTATGTGTTAATCCAGAACATATTCTATCAGCGTGCCAAATTTCATTAAAATCCATTCTGTAGTTTTTGCGTGACAGAGTAACAAACATCCATACATACAAACTTTATGTTTTTTGTTAGAGAGAGACATAGTTTTAGTTGTAAACAACAGAATCAACACCAATAGTGGTTTAAGGCGATGATAGCTCAGTGGTAGTGACGTCGGATACCGAGACGAAGGTCCCGGTTTCGAATCCTACAATGAGCTTGAGCTTTCGGTGAAGGAAAACATCGTGAGGAAACCATAGCACGGTGGTAGGGTACTTTGTAGTACCCATCTGGCTGGCTACCACCCTCAAGTTGAAAATCTGTCGCCAAGCACCTATCGGTGTGTTCCGACAGCTGCACTTGAGAGCCAGTTCCTTCTAGGCTTTGTGTGCTTACCACCTTCGGCCACATCATCACTTACCATGGTGAGATTGTGGTCAAACACAGGCCTATACATAATAAAAAAAAAAAAAAAAAAATATACTGTACAAAGTAGCCAATTGTTCCGATTCCTTGAACACTTTCTGCTTGACTTAATGATGCTGCTCCTTTATATTGTCCTTTTTGTTATGTTGACCATAATGTAAATGCGTTGGTGGTTTTTGATGAATAATTAATCGGAAAACATATAATAGCTGAGTTGGTTGATGATATAGTATATTTATATTTAAACAACGTAAAAAGTAAATGTATAAATATATATTCTGGGACATTCTTTACACGGCTATCTGATCCCAAACGAAGCAGAGCTTGTTCTTTGAGGTTTCTTCAGGGTCGGCAACGCGCGAGTGATACCCCTGGTGTTGCAAGCGTCCATAGGCTACGGTAACTGCTTACCATCAGGCAGGCCGTATGCTTGTTTGCCACCTTCGTGGTATAAAAAAAAAACAAAACCAGATAACTGATCCTACTACATAATATGTAATACTTTTTGTTAGTAAATTATACAAAATGACAGCCAGACTCGGGACATACCTCTCATACATCCTGGGTGGGAATCGAACCCACGGCCTGTGGCGTGATAGGTGCATTCTTAACCGTCTGGCCCGTCTTTTGCAATTGCAAGGAAAAACCACAACACTAGACTCCAGACAGAGAACTGTGGGACTGAATTTCAAAGTACCATTATAAGATTTATCTCTATACCGTGGAGAGTTGAATTTATTCAAAATGGCGGAGATAGTAAGTGTTATGTGGCTAGACGTCGCTTTAGACTAACGGCCAATTAGCAAAAATAAACACTGAGATACAATAATTTGGTTTAAGAGAGAGTTCTTAATTAAGAAACGCTGTGTTTAGCTTAATTTGCACTTTACATTTAGAGATCAAGAAATAAGATTCACCAAAGAATATTTCAGAAAAACAATATAAAGACGTCATCGCACTTTTGTCGTTAAAATCAAGCAACTCACATTCAAAGCATAAAAATAAGAGATGGAATATAGGTCAAACCAAAGATGGCTGCCGTAAACAAGTGATCGAACAAGTTAGGGTGTGAAATTCACTATGAAAAGCCACACAATGGTTCATTACGTACCTAAGTTTATATCTTATCTTCCATCTGCGTAGGAGTTTATTTTCTTTGATGATGTATGTATGTATTGGTCTGATACCATCAGACTTGTTTTGGACAGCCTGGATTTTATGTCATTTTTATAGTTTTGTTTCTTATGATTTTGCAAATTGGAACATTTTTTTTATACGAATAAGTCGATAGACAAGCATACTTCCCGCCTGATGATAAGCAGTTACCGCAGCCATATGGACGCTTGCAGCAGACGAAGCATCGTTCACGCGTTACCGACCTTTCCCGCTCCTCTATGAGCTCTGGCGACCTTACTCACGCACAGGAACACAACTTTACACATCATAAAGTTATTTGGCTGCGGTATTCTGTAAGGTTGAGGTACTTCCCCAGTCGAGCTGCTCTTTGAGTGCATGAACGCTCTATCTCTCTCAAAAGGTTGTTGTGTTACTATGTTGTTTTGATAAAAAAAAAAACAATATAGCCAGATTTTGTTAAAAAATATATTTTATTCATAGTGTAATCTTGCATAGTTTCCTGTCTATCAATTCTGACTTCTGAATCAGTGATAACTCATTATATTGCTCATCATAAATAGGCTTCTATAGTCAAGACTGAATAAATAAATAGTTATGATATCTCAAATGCGACTGTTTAAGAATCAGGCGTGACGTAGCCACTGCTCTATCAAGAGTATAATATGACTCATATGACTCATCAAAGTATCATAAATACTGATTTCTTAGTCTATGGGACTTTAATAATAACGTTATTTAAGTGATACCCCTGGTGTTGCAAGCGTCCATATGCCATAGGCAACGGTAAATGCTTACCATCAGGCGGGCCGTTTTATTATTTTTTATTTTATTTTTTTTGTACCACTTAGATGGCAAACAAGCATACGGCCCGCCTGATGGTAAGCGGTTACCGTAGCCTATGGACGCTTGCAACACCAGGGGTATCACGCGCGCGTTGCCGTATGCTTGTTTGCCATCTTAGTGGTATAAAAAAAAACGCTGCTTTTCTTAAATGTGTATCATCTTCTTTATCTAATTGTATCTATCTTATACATTAGAATATTTACATTAAATTAGATATCTCAAAATAAGTTTAATAAAATACAAAAAAAAACTTATCTTTTATTTCTGCTGAAGTTTTAGTATTCCCAAATTCATCATAAATTACCAAAGTTTGGACCTTTATTATTAGAATAAAGGTCTCCAGAAAACTTAAGCTTTAATGTGTAAAGTTTCAAACAAATTCTTACACTCTTGGTTACATATCTAGAGCTCGTATAATAAAGTTCAGATTATTATGTTTAGATGTTGTTAAAAGTCTTCTCCATGAGACTCCGCGGTCCTGAATGACTGACTGATGGATCAACGCACAGCCTAAACCGCTGATCGTAGAGACCTGAAACTTGGAGGGTAGGTTCTTTGTATGACGTAGACATCCAATAAGAAAGGATTTTCCGAAATTCTACCCCTAAAAGGGTGAAAAACGGGGGCAAAGTTTGTATGGGACAACGTTCCTTGTTCTCGGGGGTCTGCTAGTAATATTTTAAAATAAACTCCTTAGGCACGTTTTTCCGTCGTCGCGTGAGACTACTGTGGTGATTTTCATTCGGTTTTCACAAATAAACAGATTTGTTCAACCAATAATGAAAACGGCAATAGATCTTACCTGAGCAAACTCAGGTCACTAATAAATATGAAATCTAATTTCTTATTAGCGCTATCATCCTTAAATAAAACAATCCTGCCTCACAATTACTTTGAAATAAACAGCCATTCTACTAAAATAATGAGACGTTAAAACAATGCCAAAAATTGATTGATGTTATAAATAGCCTAGCTATGGCAAATAGTAAAGAAGCCGAGGCAATTCCTTATAATAAACATGAAAATGCTGAAAAGGCATTTGCTTGTAAGCCTACAGTTGCGTGTGCTAAGCCTGTCAAAAGCATATCGATCGTCCAACTTGTAACAATAGTCGCTACATATTTCTCGGTGCCACTTACGTCACAAGTTCGTTTTTGTTATGTAAACGTGTTGGCTAGAATTAGACACGTTTCATAGAAAGTAAAAAGTCTTGTATTGGCTGAATATCTTGATCACCAGCCAAGATTATCATCTATAGCCCTTAGACCAGACCGAATAGTAATGGATAATTAATCGGTAACTATCTTCGGTAGTCCAATGTTTGATATTGTTCTGTTGTCGGTACGTTGTATTCAGTATTAGCTTTACTGTTCGTAAAATATGCTTCTTTTCTTCATCTTTTGGATTTACCAACACTATATAAGCATATAAAGTGGTTAGAACTTTAGTTAGTTCCTTAAATATCTATATCTATCTGGTAAATTTACTTCAGTAAAGTTTTTTTACAATGCTAATGACGAAAATCTATTAGAAATGAATGCTGATGG
This sequence comes from Achlya flavicornis, assembly GCA_947623365.1. Classification (NCBI taxonomy): domain Eukaryota; kingdom Metazoa; phylum Arthropoda; class Insecta; order Lepidoptera; family Drepanidae; genus Achlya; species Achlya flavicornis. The sequence continues at coordinate 15,797,170 of OX392475.1, forward strand.
TTAGAACTAGGTCAGAAAAAAATTCATTAATGTTATCTAACCGATGCAAAAGTAATACAAATTTAGCTAAGTCATACATTTTAACGCAGGGCAGCAATCAATAACCGCGCAAAAACGAACTTGTCCGGTTTTAAACCGTTACTCAGCGCTATTGGTAAAGGGTTTAATGGATACATTCATCAAAATAGACAGATTGTAAATAGGAGTTAAGCTCGTCAAGCGGTATTAAGTATTTGTGGTTGCAAAAGTGGCCGGGCTGTTTAACAATTTTGTAACAGATCTAAATAATAGTACACTTTAAAAAAATATACCACTAAAGATAATACCGGTATACTATCAAAAACAATTGATAATAACATTAGGAATTATTAAAAAGCTATAGAATATAATAACATTAGGCAGTATTAAAAAGCTATAGAATACACCGCTTCATAAAGTCTGATTGGAAGAAGTAAAGAAAACATAAAAATCTGAGTTTTTTTTTATACAACTTAGTCGATAAACAAGCATACGACGCGCCTGATGGTAAGCAGTTACCGTAGCCATCTATACGCTTGCAACACACGAAGCATCGCTCACGCGTTATCGACCTATCCCCCCTCCCCTATGACCTTACTCACGCGCAGGAACACATCTTTACACAACATAAAGTTATTTGGCTGCGGTATTCTGTAAGGTGGAGGCCAGTCGAGCTGCTCTTTGAGCGAATAAACGCTATGCTCTACCTCTCTTAAAATATTGATTCCATTAATAATAGATACTCTTTTTCGTAGCTTCTAATTTGAAAATATTCTCTGTACCGTATTATACTGTACACAATATTATGTCTGCAATATTCCGCAAGACCCTCATTCGTTTCTGCGTTTCATGTTCTAACCTTTTCTACTGAAATTAAAAAATAAACAATCACGCAATGCCGGGTTTCCATTAAACATTCCGTAGTGCCTTGGTAACCGACCTTAGTCTGTCCCTCGTTCTTCTACGTATCTTTAGACCGCTGTATCTTTTTTAACCGACTTCAAAAAAGGAGGAGGTTCTCAATTCGGATGTGTTTTTTTTTTTTTTTTTTTTAAGTTTGTTACCTCATAACTCCGTCATTTATTAACCGATTTGGAAAAATCTTTTTTTGTCTGGAAGGGTACACTTCCCGTTTGGTCCCATTGTCATCAGATCAGGATTTGATTACGTCTTAGGGCCGTAAGATCAATAACAGTTTAAACTACAGAACAAAGTTTAATCTTCCGCTTTAGATTATTTCTTAAGATCAATTGTAGTTAAACTACCACTGACAGTTTAAACTATAGATTAGTTTAAACTGGACCAGCGCTACGGTTAAACTCTCAAGTGGGGTTTAAACTGTATGCATTGACGTTTATTTCAATATGGCTGCTAGATTGTGTTGTTTTGTTTGTGCATTCGTGTTTGTCTGTTTCGTGGTTTTAAATTAAAATGGAAAATTTCGACAGTGATTCAGATTCGGATATTGAAATATTACGTGTGTTGAACGATTTTAACAGATATATTAATAGACCGTATGTTGTTCGAGCGAGAGGCAATCATTGGAATCAATGGGATGATATAGAATTCATACGTCGTTTTCGTGTCTCCAAAGCTTCAGCAAGAGCCATTTTTACTGCAATCGAAAGCGAAATTCGTCATCCTTCAGAAAGGTAAATTATTTAAATACTTTGCTGCTATGATGCTATCAAAGTTCCTACATAAACAAATGTTCTTATAACTTATATTCATTTCTCCAATTTCAGGAACAAAGCACTGTCTGCAATGGATCAGTTCCTCCTTACTCTGCGATTCTACGCTACTGGATGCATGCAAATAACTGCAGGTGACTTTAGTGGAGTTCATCAGACTACGGCAGGCAAAGCAATCAAAAGAGTTACTCAAGCCATTGCAGCCAAAAGAAATTACTATATAAAACTTCTTTCACCATCTGAGCAACAAATAAATCAAAATGGTTTCTATGCAATTGCTAGATTTCCTCGTGTTTATGGTGCCCTTGACTGTACACATGTTCGGATACAATCTCCAGGAGGGCACAATTCCGAGCATTTCAGGAATAGGAAGGGCTATTTTTCATTAAATGTTCAAGCAATGTGTGGCTCAAACTTGAAGTTTTTAGATATTGTGGCTAGGTGGCCTGGAGCTAGTCATGATAGTACAATATTTCATAATAGTAGTTTGTGTGCTATTTTTGAATCGGGGCAAATGGGACAAAACATAATTCTTGGTGATGCAGGGTACCCAATTAAAAACTATTTAATGACGCCACTACAGAATCCAGTTACATCAGCAGAAAAGCTCTATAATGAGTCTCATATTCGTACAAGAAATTGTATTGAACGGTGCTTTGGAATTTGGAAAAGACGTTTTCCTGTGCTGTCATTGGGTATGAGAGTCAAAATAGAACTAACCCAAGACATCATTATTGCTTGTGCCATCTTACATAATATGTGCATAAGTAATGGTGATGAAATGCCAAGTTTAGAAGCCCATGTGGAAGAGCAAATTGATCTGTCAAGAAATACTGGACATGCCAATCAAGAAAACACTGTTAATAATAATAATTTTTTGAGAAGGCAAATGATAATTAACAGTTATTTTAATGCATTAAATTAAGTTCATAATACCTACCTTGTTTCTTTTATTATCCTGTATCCAAAACTGAATAGGTATTCAAATTCAAAATTATATATTTGTTAAAATAGGTAATAATATGTATGTAATAGGTAATATTACCTACTCTTTTTTACCATGGACTGTAACCTAACCTATGAAAGTACCTTATGTACATGAATCAATGTATTTAGCCAGAAACACCAGCTACAATAAGTATGCCGTTTTGATATAACATAACAGTAATTCAACTGATATTGTGTACTCTTATCACATAGAGTCTATGTGCACTGCTGTTGTTGTTATGGTGTCAAAATAAAACAATCATTTATTTGTAAAATTAATTATTATTTTGAGATTTTTTCTTATGAATAATTTCTAACATTAATAATTCACATCTGAGCTCATGTTCTCTTGCCTCTTGCTTCGCTTTTTGCTCTAATTGAACACATTTAAATTCATGCTCAATTTTTTCTTGTTTTGTCCTCTCCTCTACACTTCTTATTTGAGCATCTATCAAAGCTTGTTTCTTTAACGATAACTCACTATACTTAAACATTGTGTTATTAAATGATTCCGGATTTCTGCGAGTTAGGGGTGTTGACATTTTCCTTTTTAACAAAAACCGATGTGGAGTACTACTTGCAACCACATCTGGTTCAGCATCGCGAAATTTATCTTCTGATTTACCATAGATCTAGAACAAAACAATAACAAGATTAACAAATGAATTACTTTCAAATAGCCATCTGGAAGGACTCTTTTATACATATTAGATTTTAATATGAAAGACTTCATTTTCAATATAGGAATTGCTTGCACTGCAAAGTTGGGGTTCTTAAGTAATTATGAATACAATTCGATATACACAATTCATTCAAGATGGAGGTCCTATACAAAAAATAGCCCGCACACAGTATCAATGTGTTGGTCCCCCATTCCCCATTATATCAACATACAAAAGTGAACCAACCTCCATCTTGCAACCATCAGTAACATGATGAGTTTCTGGTTGCTGTAAAACCTCTGCAATCACCTGTGACACTTGCGCAGTGGTATTTTCTTCACAGTCAGGTATCTAAAACAAAGAATGATAATATCGAGTTGTCTTTAAACATTGCTGGAGTGTTTTTATACAACAGTAATTATTAATACCAAGATATAAAATGATTTTTACCGTATCACAGTCAAAACGAGCAGGTAATCCTTCAACGCTGGGGCCTGCCAAGTCCATTATAATTTCCTCTTCTTGGGTTAAGTGTAAGTCTTGTGGCGGTCCACCTCCCGTGCGATATAAACTTCTACGGTGTTCGCCATATTTCCTTTTCAGGGACTTTTTCATATTTTCATATTTTGCCCGTAAAGTTTTTTTATTTCGCTGATATAGACCAGAAGCACTATTAAAGTCTTCGGTTAATTTGCACCAAGTTTCCTCCTTTAATTGGTTATTAACTAGGTCCGTTTTTTTATTTTCCAAAACATTGGAATACCTCTTAACTAATGTGGTTAACAGTTCCGTTTCAGACGTGGAGAAGTTTGGCACTCTTTTTTTCAAGTTATCAGTCATTTTTAATAATAAAGAAACAGTAATATTAAATTAATTGTAGAAAATAACACGGAACAAACAAAGTACAAACGATAGGAATGCGCAATTATAAATGTCAGTGGTGCATCTGTCAATGTCAAACGAACCCATTGCTGTCATTATTTTTATGAACGAATGAATGAAATCTTAAGAAATGAGTCAGTGTTGCCATTTATAACAGAGTAATCGTAGTTTAGCTAATCTCCCGATATTTTCTATTTGATCTTATGACAACAGATTAAACCAAAGTTTAAACTTGATCGTGGATTACAAAATCCATAGTTTAAACTGTTATCGATCTTACGGCCCTTAGTGTACTTTGAAGTCGGTTTAAGTTTTTTGTAAAATAGTCCAATAATTTAATTTAGATATCAATTCTTGTAATCATGTTATCAGAACAGCTTATGCATTGTTTACGTCTGTGGAGAAAACATATAAATAACAATATACTTTTTCTTATCTTACTACTTACTATAAGTTCTAAATAATCGCGGCTTTATCTGAACAAATTGGTATCCCAACGTATTGTATATTAAACTAGAGTTATAAATAGAGTCATGAGTCAACTCTCCCATGGGAAATTAAGAGGGTTATAAAATTAACATCGGTGGTGGAAAACAACTTCATGATTTGTTCAAACACATCATCTTCAGCTTTATAATATATTTCATCCTTGCTTTTCACAGTAATTCTTATATTATCATTGGCACCTGTTATTGTCTCATGAATCTCTTATACATGTTTTGTTGGAGTTCTTTTAGTATAAGACTTTATTATATCAAAAGTACTATCATGAATGATGACTTTTGCATCTCATCATTGCTTCTCGTCAATAGACAGACCCTTTACTTTATCTGGACATTCGCTATCCTTGTCGTTTGCGGTTTACTTCTCTTTATTTTGTATATCCATGGAAATGAACTTCTTGACTACGTGAATATCGGGTGTTCGCCTAACATGTTTAGCCTGGACTCTGGAAGTTTCTTACTTGAATGTATTGCCGTTTCTAGGAAAGATGATAGTCGTAGGGGCTTTAGTAACACGTATTCTGTTATACACATTATGGTTTAAAAGACACAGCTCTGTGACAATCACACGGATGTAGGTATTAAGCCTTTTGGGTACGGGTCTTTAAAAACATGTATCTTTATTCTCTAATCTTCAAAACCCGGTCGTAACAGTATTCCTCAGATAAGGGAAAGGGTCATCAGCAAATCCGTTTTCCGCTGGACTGAACAAAAGCCTTTCCAAGGTCGTCAACCCTTGAGGGTGAGTGGTGTTTGCGTCAACAGACAATTAGAATGGAGTGTTGGTTTGAAACCTCTTTGTAAAATCGAATGAGCTCATTATGATTATACACGTACGCAATAGGGATTTGGGTGGCACTTTGAATATTTAAGTTTATAGTTTTAGTATCTTCCATTAGTTTGAATGTGCTAAAATACTTGAAGTAAAAGCTGATAAAGAATCATGAGGCCATCTGATTTGCCATCAAATATGAATAGCAAAATAAGTGTAAATGTGCGAAAGTCTGTATTAAACTCAAATTCAGATTATTATGTAATGCAAAGGCAGAATACAAACGGGTCTTACGTATTCATGAAAAATAAGTTCACGAAACTGTAACAGTGCCTTTTTGCCCGTGAGCTACAATTGGAGCAGGATTTTAAGAAATTCCGGTGGAACGAGCACTAATGGAATCCACGCGTGAAAAGGCGAGCATTTTCTAGATTAAAAAGTCGGGTATTTCTCCTTCAACCTTTAATATTTCTCTTAGAATTCCTGAGATATTTAAGGAAGTTATGAGAATATAATGGTGGAGTAAGATTAGAAAAACTTGGGTAACAGAGAAGCAGATTTACACAGAAATCCTAATTCATCTTTAAATTAATTTCTTAGAGAGGTGAAAGTTTGAGTAGGACAAATTGAGAGGGGTCTTAATTCTCGAATTTTAGCATAGGCCCAATACATATTAATATGTGTGCTGTAGTAGAACCAAACGGACAGATAAATAATTCAGAATAAAGATAAGGAAAAAAATAAAGAGATGTAACAGCAGCATGATATTCAAAATGAAGAAGATTAGAGATGTAGGCAGTAGCGTAGCGTGGTCGGGTGGGCGGAATAATAAGCCGGGGTAAAGTATGCTTCTTTCTGCAAGACATATCTGATAACTTCATTATGAATAAGAGGGTTAGTGTTTTACTTGTTTTATATTTACACTTTTTAAGCATCACTTGAAGCCTCTAGTGGCACAGTTTAGCTAATTTAATATGCGGATAGTGTAGTATCGCCCAGTCCCTTTCACCCTCATCTGTGAAAGGAGGCCTGTGCTCAGCAGTGGGACATTACAGGCTGATGATGATGATGATGATGAAAATAAGATAAGACATGAGAAAAAAAATGTCCCCAAATTTGCCGCCCCTAAAATCTACCGCCCTAGGCCTACTCAGCGTGCTGGTAAATCCGCCACTGATGTCATTTCATATTTACATCGCACCTATAATTTGGACTGAGCATTGCTCAGCATCGAAGCATAGAATCAGCTAGAACACTGGTTATAAAATACACGCCAAAAGGAATAACGTTTTAAAAGCTACAAAACGAGTGAAAGAGTCATTTAAATTTTATGTAGATAAATACTGTTATCTATCAAAATAATGAGCAGTCATTGATAATAGTGGATCAAGTGATAAATTTATGTTACAATGTATTTAATCAATCAGGATTGATAACAAATGAACTTGATTACTTGAAATTAGGTGAGCTATAAAATATTGACATTGACAATGGGCTTATCAAATTTTGATCCGGCTTTAATTTTATGATGTCGTGATTTGTAAGCAGTTCTTTAATATATATTTTTTTAATTTGTGATATTTAGTCTAAACTTGTGAATAGTCACAGTGATAACAAATTGTGTGTTTAGTGTTTCCCTTTAGTTATTTTTTATGTCTAAGGCAGACTTAAGTAAGTCATGCTCACTTTAAGGCCTTTGCTTGCGGCGGCGTCGTGTGACGGGTCGCTCACTTCCCTCCAATATGGCGAGGAGGGCGATGGCTGCCACACGCGTCATACTTTTGAACAGGTGCTGCTTGTGGGGGCTGGTCTGCCTAAGTTTGCCTAAGTTTATTTACTTATTAAATATTTATTCAGTCTACTTTGTAATTTTGCCGCCGCGCTGAGGCACGCAATTGTTTTCAGTGCGATTAGAATGTAAATATTATGTAATGAATCTAAGCCTGTTTTGAAAAGAGTAAGTAATTGCTGAGTTTATTGCCGGCTCTTCTCAGCAAATGCAACCTTCCGAACCGGTATTAGAGTATTAGAGTCAGACTTTTCATAAGTGCCTGCGAAGGTCTATTTGAATAAATGATTTTGAATTTTGAATTTTTGACCATACGCACAAAATACTACTGCTAACGAATGTGACACTCTTGCATTTGTGCCAAATAACTATAGTGTCACAAACTTATATGAGACAGTGAGAGAGGCTCTGTTATCGCATTTGGAGAAGCAAACAAAAAATGGCGAATGGCAGGTAGATTGACATTTCAAACTGGCGCCGTTAGTTCCTCTTTTGGATACCGGGCCACATAAGTTTTTGCGCTATATATTGGCCTAGTAGTGAATAATAGAAAAAGGAAATTTGGCACAGCAATGTCAGTGTCGCCATAGGTCATCTTTAAACATCTTTAAATTAAAATGGTTTAATTTTATTTCTCACTACCTATTGATTTTTGAATAAAAGGAACTATGCCTTGGGAAAGAGGCAGCCATTAATTTTCCCATTAGAATAAGCAGCAGAATTTCCTTCTCCGAAGTTAACAACTATTCTGCCAAGATGATGAGATTAAAAAAAAATGTACTTCATTATAAACGTGTTATGGATAAGTTATTTTTAAATATATATGTCAATCGTGTCTTTTTTTTTTTATACAACTAAGTCGGTAAACAAGCATACGGCCCGCCTGATGGTAAGCGGTTATCGTAGCCATATGGACGCTTGGAACACAAGAAGCATCGTTCACGCGTTACCGACCTTTCCCTCCTCCCCTATGAGCTCTGGCGACCTTACTCACGCGCAGGAACACAACTTTACACAACATAAAGTTATTTGGCTGCGGTATTCTGTAAGGTGGAGGTACTTCCCCAGTCGAGCTGCTCTTTGAGCGAATAAACGCTATGCTCTACCTCTCTTAAAAATCTAAAAAGTCTATAGAAACCATTTTATCTTCACAGGTACAGTAGAAAATAATGTCAACAACACGGACAATAATAGCACGGGTAATAGTAACAATTCTATTATTAATGCTACGTTGGATTACAAAACAGTAATAACTTTAGTACCTAAACCTTGACATTGAGATGGCCTTGTGTTGAGTTATATCATGGATTTTGAATAAATTTAAATAATATACCATGGCAAATGATAATACGAGAAAATGGAGCATATTTTCATTAACCTCACAGTATTTTATTGTTTTTGTAAAACAACTGTGAAAATAGCGAAACTCCGAAACTAGCTTCTCAAACGCACAAAACCAAATTTTAGGAGAACCTTTTTTCTTTCAAGGACGGCTGATCCCCTAGCTAGAGATTGGTTTTACAACTTCATTCCTCTTATATCGAGGGATATTCAAGGGTCCTACACAGTAAGGAATATTAGACCTGAAACTTCATTATTTATATAACTTTTTTATGAAGGTCCACCTGCGTTTAGTAAGGGGCACGAGTGGTCAGCACAGATTGACACCTGCGCAGTAGTTAATTTTTCGGTCTGTTTGGCGGAATGAAGAAGGGGGGAGCGCCGAGCTGCACACGATTGGTTCGTCAGTCAATGCTCGTCGTCTATTGGATTCTTGTTTGTCATTTGGCTACTGTGATTCGGCCAAAAGTGTACATGCGCGAGCTTGCCCCCATTGCCTATCTGTGCTCACCATTCGTGCCTCATACTGTACCTGATGGTATGTGGGATACGACGCTTATAAGCAATATCAGAACCAAATAAAATGCCTATGTGTTGCCGATGTACTTTAGAAAGCAACCTGCTCGCAAGTGCATTTCCTTTACAGATGCTTAGCGACTTTTTTTTTTTTCTTTTTATACCACTAAGGTGGCAAACAAGCATACCGCCCGCCTGATGGTAAGCGGTTACCGTAGCCTATGGACGCTTGCAATACCAGGGGTATCACTCGCGCGTTGCCGACCCTGAAAAAATCTCTTCACGCCCTTTTTGAAGAACCCCATGCTGTACTCCATTGGGAAAACCACGGCGGGGAGCTCATTCCACAGTCCGAGCGTCCGCGGAAGAAAAACAATATAAACAACATTATGATGTGTAAAGTTGTGTTCCTGCGCGTGAGTAAGGTCGCCAGAGCTCATAGGGGAGGGTGGAAAGGTCGGTAACGCGTGAGCCATGCTTCTTGTATTGCAAGCGTCCATATGGCTACGGTAACCGCTTAACAACAGGCGGGCCGTATGCTTTTTTACCTACTTAGTTATATAAAAAAAAATATGACACGCTGTCGTACTCAAAGACGTTAACAGATTAAAGTACCTCCATCTTTGATTATTGATTAGCTATAGTTAGGTACAGGTCTAAAGAATAATCAATCATTAAAATATCTCTGTGCGTAAGTGACTGTGCCAAAACTTTCAAAAGGGCTTGGCAAAAGCCTGCATAGACTATACCACACATCTTCATCATCTGAGCTAATAATGTTAAATGAATAATGGCTCTAACACCTTGTTAGAAGCTTGTGCTTCACCACTGGGTCATAAATTAGCATAACTTAACATAATTAACATAGAGAAGATTGCAAGCCCGATCTTTTGTGTGTTCCATTTTGGATTGGAGTTGTTTCGATCTTTTAAAATCTTTGTGCTGTTGAAATGTTGTCACGAATTATAGTTATATTTTCGGAATAATTTTCACAATTTGGACATCTTAGTCCGCGCAATAAATCAATTTGAAAATCTTATCTTGCCTTGATTCCATTTGAAAATCTTATCTTGCCTTTTGCTTGAGAGAGCAAGTACTTTACCTGTTTAACCCTTAGTTACTTATTAGTTTTACTAACTAATAAGTAACTAAGGGTTAAACAGGTAAAGTTCCAAATTGTGAAAATTTAAAAGCAAAAAATTTGTTAAATATTATCTAAAAAGAGTAGGGACCACGTGTCTGTAGTGTAAGCAAATTAAAACAATGAAAGCCATCTTGAATCTATTTATTCTCTCCCTCACACATTTACCATAGACTACTAATAATAATATGAACCTTACATGCCCTTTAAATTTTCAAAATTTAATAACAATTTTAATTTTAAAATTTACTACCTATACCTTACGTGCCCTTAGTCGAAACAAATTTCAAGTTTAAAATTTTACTCTATTTTACTATTTGAAAATTTTACCTTTATCTTTAAACATAACTCTTTTGGTATACTTTTACAAATGAACACATGCATTTTACATTAGTTTATATGCTTATAAAAACAAACTGTTCTTAAAAAAAAAACAAAACAAAAGTAAATTTGAAATTAAACATCTACTTATTATATTATACATTAATTGCATGTAGTACTTAAACGATTTATGTTAAGTTATACAGAATTAGTTAGAAAACAATAAAACATAAATACAACATAACACATAGTTTTCATGAAAAAATTATGGCTTGCTTGAAGTTTACAAAAAAGAAAAATGAATCTCTTGCCATCATATATAAGTGTGAAAACACTACTTATTATGCATCTAGGACTACGAGTACAATATCTTTAGTTAAACTTAAATATCATATGAACGCGGTTTGCGTGTCTTCCGCCCTCTATTGGTCACAAACGGTATCTTCCCGTCATCATTATTGATGATTGAGTCATCATATGGGATTTGGTCATTATCCGGGCTTTGGTCATCGTATGGAATTTGGTCATCATAAAAGTGATTATCATCATGAAACTGGTTATCTGAAATTGAATCTAAATTATGAGGATTATACAATTGTTTTAAAAATTGAACGTGGACGATCTTCTTTTTGTAGGCTTGTTGACATCTTCAATTTCGTAACATACAGCTCCTATCTTTTTCATAATTTTATATGGGCCTTTATATTTTGGTGTCAATTTTGTGTCAGTAGGTTTACTCCATTGGTATAAAACATAGTCTCCTGGTTTGAAATTATGTTGAAATCTTTTTAAATTATATCTTCTTTTATTTTCTAAATGTACTTTCATAATGTTTGCTTCTGCTGATTTTCTAGCTTGCAATAGTAAATCTATTTGATTTTGTCTTTCCATGTCCTCTAGTATGGTACCAAAATGTATTTCATTTGGGGGTATTCTAGGTTCAAATCCATGTAATAAGTTTTTTTTTTTTTTTTTATAAATATATTTATTTACCATATTATCAAATTTACATTTGTTTTATAGCCTGCACGGAAGCCTCGAGGGCTTATCTGTGTAGGCGGTCGCTGCACAACAGCGATCACTTATTTTATGTACTTATATCATAGTAGAAAAAGATTTAGAAGCATGAGTAAAATGGTGAATATCCTGTTGATTTCTGCTTTGAAGTGTTTATTGCTAAGAGTATTTTAGGTAACAATTTATCCCAGTCATTCTTATTTTCCATGGCAAACTTTGTTAAGGTGGATACTATTGTAGCATTTGCTCTTTCTACTAAACCATTGCTACTCGGTGTATATGGGGTTGTAGGTATGTGTTCAATTCCGTATTTTGAAAAAAACTTCTGTGTAGACTGGCTTGTGAAAACATGGTGCACTATCTGTAATGTAAGTAAGTGGTGGTCCATACATATATATTATGTCATTTTCGATGGTGTCAATAACATTTTGTGCTGATAAAGTACAAGTTGGTTTGGCCAATATGTACCTTGTTGCATGGTCAATTTGTACAAACATATACATATTTCCGGCTTCAGATAATGGTAATGCAACAATGTGGTCTGATGATATGACTTGCATTGGAGTATTTGGTATTGGTCTACTACATAATTCTCCATATGTTAACTTGGTACGTCTGTTTGTTTTTGCACAGATTAAACATGAATATGTATAAGCTTTTACATCTTTCCTCATTGATTTCCACCAATATTTTGTTCTTAGTTTATGTAGTGTTGTTTCAAAATCCAAATGACCATTGTCATGACCATAGACTACTAATAATAATATGAACCTTACAGTAGTAAGTAGTTTAAACCAATAAAAAAAACAAAAAAAAAATTATCAATAGTAATATTATAAGGCTGAAGAATGTGTTTGTTTGATTGAATGCACTAATCTCAGGAGCTACGAGTCCGATTTGTGAAAATATTTTAGGGTTAGATAGCGCTGCACTTTGAAATTAAACTAAATTTCATTTAAAATAAACAGTGTACAGTATTTTCACACTAAGAGTAAGAACGCAAGTATTCATAGCTGGTTTATAAAACTGAAATTAGGTACTTGCACTTGTAGTGATACAAATTGCCTTATGTACGCGTACTCCTATGAATTGCCGTATAATAAATCGAGAAGGCTATTCCGGTGTTCATATTGTGTCGTAGCCAGTCGTAGGTCATTTACTTTATGATCATTGTTTATTTTATATCGAATTGATTTTGTATTACTAAACTAGCAGACACTGTTTCACCCGCGTACGTTTTTTTTTTTTTTGCATGGAATCGAACACTAATATTTAAAAAAAAGTTGCTAATCAACCGGAACAGACAGGCAAAAATATTTTAAAACTTATACCGATTTTATTCAAAAAAACTTGAACTCATAATAGAAGATTGGTACAATGCAATTTGTAAACATACAACTTACTAATCTGTGAATGCAATATTCTCTTTGAAATTGGAATGTCAAATATAAAAGAATATTTAAATCAAATGCACTAAGGAGTACTGATATCAACTTCGATGCAAATCATCCCTAAAATAACTTTTTAACCCCATTAGGCGATGAGTTTCAATAAAATACGATACACGTCTTCCATCAATGTTTATGCAAAATGTGAAGTATATCGGACCAAGAACCACGTTGTCCCATACAAACTTTGCCCTCGTTTTTCACCCCCTTAGGGATAGAATTTCGGAAAATACTTTCACACCGGATGCCTACGGCATACAAAGAACACGCCCTCCATGTTTCAGGTCTCTACGATCAGCGGTTTAGGCTATGCGTTGATCCATCAGTTAGTCATTCAGGACAAAGCATTTTTATATGTATAGATGGATAACTGGTTTTGTTCTCAGGAAGTGAACCTCAAGGTTCAGTTCTAGTCTTATATTTTACTTTATAATCATGTCAGGAAGGAATATATAGTATGTGGGAAGTGAAGACTATCTCAAATGGTTGCTTTTTCTTAATTTTAAGACAAAACACATTTTCTAGATGAAATTGTGTTTAATTAAATAATAATTTAATTACTTTTGAGAGAGCTAGAGCGTAGCGTTTATCCGCTCAAAGAGCAGCTCTACTGGGGAAGTACCTCCCCTCCACCTTACAGAATACTGCAGCCAAACAACGTTATGTTGTGTAAAGTTGTGTTCCTGCGCTTGAGTAAGGTCGCCAGGGCTTATAGCGGATGATGGTGTGTTGCAAGCGTCCATATAGCTACGGTAACCGCTTACCAGAGCAGCGCGGCAAAACTACAAAGTAGACTGAATCTATACTTAATAAGTAAATAAATGGCAAACTTAAGCAGACCAGCCCCCACAAGCAGCACCTGTAGTAGATTTCAAATAGCATGAGATTGGTGACACATGGTATTTTATTTGATTTCCCAATGGTTAATGTTCATTTTTCAAAAAAAATTCTGATGATAAAATCTTCTGACGCGTTACGGATTTTTTTTTTATGATATAGTGTAATTATATGTTACTATCCGGCATAATATCATGATAAACATTGATAAATATATTTGGCTACCATTAGTCTGTTTAGTTTGACTGACGAACAGTGTCCTCCTTGTGTTTATGATTTTTGATCGTATTTTTTTTTGTTTTTTCCAAAGTGAGTAATGTTGCAACTAACCACGACTTGGGTTCAGGTATGTTCTTTATATTTTTTATTCTGGTAAAAAATATCACTGGCTTATATCACTTAGTTTTATGGCGCATAATATATCAATGTGAGTTTCAAATCAAACGGATTTGGAGTCGTTACGGAGGTCACAAAAATACAGACAAACTTTCTTATTTAGTGAGATTGGTAGGAAGTAGAATATTATGAATAGAATTTCATTAAAGTTAGTTGACGTAGGAAAAATCCTAACCTAAGAATAAATTATTTAATTTAATTTGATTGTACCTTCTTGCGTGACTGGCCTCCATGTTGTACCCCAATTAACTTCACAAAATTTTCCATTATGGAGAAAGAACTCAAGGAGGTTGCCTTTTTTTCGACATAGGTAATAAATAACGTTTTCCAGTGTACCTATGGATATTTAAATATTTTTCCAATTTTCCAGCACCTTCATCTCAAAATCAATAATGTTTCGTAATTCAGCTTTCAATACCATCCCGATATAATATTTTAATGGGATAGGCCTTAAATATTGTCATTTTTTTTTTTTTTTTTTTTTTTTTTTTTTAATTAAATGGGCTTGCGTTTGGCCACTGACCCGCCCAGAAGGGGCGATGACGAAGCCTAAGATGAAACACGCTTACCCAGAAGAAACCTATTCACTCTGGCCTTGAAAGTTCCTAGATTGTAGGCGTCAGGAAACAGACGCCGGAAGCAGGTTCCACTCCCTTGCTGTCCGCATTATAAATGAGGATGCAAAACGCTGTGTCCGTATTTTCGGTATGTCAACAACGTACGGGTGAAAATTTTCCCGGCGTCTTGTGGTTCGGTGTAAAAATGGGGATGGTGGAATTAGTTTAGTCTAGTTGATTAGTTTTTTGTTTTTTAGTTTTTAATAAAACATTTGCCATTATTCTAATTTGCCATTTAAAATGTTTAGTATTGGCGGAAACTTAATACCAGGTATACCAAGGACAGTCTGAGATTTGAATCTCATATTTTATTAATGATTTTTTGTATAACCTAGACTTCCGTTAGAATGAGATGTCATTGTTGAATAAAATATATTTGTAGCTATAATTATTCTCTAAACTACAATGAACTTGAGTTTTTGGTGAAGGAATACATTACGAGGAAACTTTGGCACGGTTGTTGCATGGCTCTCTATCAACCTCAGGCAGAAAATCTGTCACCATGCATCTATCAGAGTATTCCGATAGCTGACTTGACCAATACCTTCTAGTCTACTATTCATAAAACCTTCGGCCACATAATCATTTATCGAACTTTTTCGAACTATCTCAAGATAATCAACCAAGCTTGTAGTCGCCATTACATAGTTTTTTTTTTAAACTACTAAGTCGGCAAAAAAGCATACGGCCCACCTGATGGTAAGCGGTTACCGTAGTCATATGGACGCTTGCAACACACGAAGCATCGCTCACGCGTTACCGACCTTACACCCTCCCCTATGAGCTCTGGCGACCTTACTCACGCGCAGGAGCACAACTTTACACAACATAAAGTTATTTGGCTGCGGTATTCTGTAAGGTGGAGGTACTTCCCCAGTCGAGCAGCTCTTTGAGCAAATGAACGCTACGCTCTACCTCTCTTAAAGAATCTTAAACAATCTCGTCAAGAATACATTAAACATGATTAGACTATAGCTCCGAGAATGTGAATAAAATATACTCTATTTCATTATCCAAAGCTTCGTTGTGCGTACCTGTAGGTACCTACCTACATCAATCTGTTTTAATTATAATTTATCTGTACTATTATTGTGATAGCGCGAGGCCCAAATTACGTGATAATGCATTCCTTGAAAGGTTATTGTAAGATTCGCTTACATTATCAAAATATCAAGGAAAATTAAAAAATAAGAATCCTTTAATTTAAGGAAGTTTGAATTTACGTTATGGACAGTATCCTACTGTAATTATCCCTTTTATAAGCTGTCGCTTCGTAGTAAGTCTACTACTGAGTGTATTTTGTAGCTATTGTAACTATCAACAACAAATAAAAATATATTGTATAGCACTGCATATAAAAAAACCCGCACTTATTATTTACTTTCTTTTCTTTTTCTTGCTTTTTTATCTTTTTTAGCTTGGCGTAGGCAGATAGAGCGCGCGGAACACGGGAGTGAGGCCAAAAAAGCAAATACAAATTGAGAAATACATAGCTGGTATTCGCTTTTGAATTTGTATTTGCTTTGTTTGAACGAAGTTTATTCAAAAGAAAGTATTTTTTTTCGTTAAATAAAGTTTGTTAAACAAAGCAAACAGCTATGTGTTTTTCAAAATGTTTCGTGTACAAATATTGTACTTTTATTGATATTGTGCGGTTCATTTACACACGTGTTATAAAATGTTATAAGATACTCGTGCCTACTATAAGGCACACGTATATGTTGCATACATATGGCTACGGTAACCGTTTACCATCAGGCGGGCCGGACGTTTGTTTCCCGAAATAGTTGTACATAAAATATAATACGAACAAAGTTGCGTTACGACCATAAAAAGACATTTATTTTTTATTCTTCCTGCTCTATCCTGCCATTATTATAAATGCAAAGTTTGTTTTTCTACGTTTGTGGGTATTTTACACCAAATTTGATAGATAGATCCCTTGGGAAAACGTGTAAATCTGCAATACATTTTTTTTTTTTTTTTTAATAACATAATAATGATAGATAGGGATTCAAAGCATCAACAACAAGCGTCTAACCTACATCTCAAAACTAATTAAAACAACGACTAGGTAAATCGATTTCAATATCTGACCTGATCTAGTTTTAAATGGGTTAATGTACTTTATGTTACCCGCAAGTTTGTAACAAGAAACAGTACTTATGCAACGATCAATCATGCTGAAGTAAGGGGAAGTATCAGCAATCAAACAGCTGTGAGAAGTTTTCTTGGAAAAGTCCAAGAGATATTATCGTCGGTTTTATGAGGGTTGACGTACCTAGGCTTGGAAGTTATGTAGGTGTATCATATCAGTATGTAAGTCAAATTTATTTCGCCTTCGCACCGCCTTGGAGATCCACTTAGAGAAGAGAGATTTTGAGAGAGGTAGAGCATAGCGTTTATTAGCTCAAAGAGCAGCTCGACTGGGGAAGTACCTCCATCTTACACAATACCGCAGCCAAATAACTTTATGTTGTGTAAAGTTGTCATAGGGGAGCGGGGAACGTCGGTAACGCGTGAGCGATGCTTCTTGTGTTGCAAGCGTCCATATGGCTACGGTAACCGCATACCATCAGGCGGGCCATATGCTTGTTTACCGATTTAGTTGTATAAAAAAAAAAGATGATATTTTTGAGAGTCCCTTAACATTTTTGGTAGACTTGGGCTAAGAAAACCGTGGCAAATACGAGACAAAACTAAGTAAGAACAAGTAAGAAATACTTGATTGCAGGTTGAAGTATCAGGATCATTTTTATGTTTTCTAAATCCTTTGACCGCCTCATCGTCCTTCCTATTTTGTCTGCGCCTTCTACCGCCACAGAAGACTTTCAGACTCCACAAAGTCAGGTGCTTTAGTTGATGAACTAAAGAACCGTTCATTCTAGATTCATACTATACATAACTTATTGTAATTTTGTATATATTATGTTTATTTATTCTAAACGGCAGCAGGTGCAATGATAGTAAAAGGGTTATGACTGATAAACAGTTCATATCTGGCTATCAAGGTTTCATTACACTACAATAGCGGCTTCTGATAATACTAGATAAGATTAATATGGCAATGATTGTTATCATTATCATTAACCTATTTGTAGTGAACATTATTATTTATTATCTACTAGCTGCCCGGCGCGACTTCGTTCGCGTGGTGCTAACCTACCCTATGGTGCTACCCTACCCTACCCCACCCTACCCTACCCTACCCTACCCTAACCCACCCTACCCAACACTACCCTACCCTACCCTACCCTACCCTACCATACCCTACCAGCAAAATCCCCATTAACAAAATGATGCGCCATTTATTGAATTCATTTGTTACAAAAAATGTGATAAATGAAGAACCGCTCGACCGATTTTGTGCAAACTTCACATAAACCATCTACTAAATAGTCCGAACAAAGCCTAAACATTTGGTTTGGATAGGTGAGCCCGTTCTTGAGTTATAAAATGACAACGAAAAGTGGCATTGATTTTTATATACCTATATAGATTTTCCTTCCGCTGGTATGAAACTCAACGCAGTTTATATCGTTAAATTGTAGGCTTTTGGCTAATGATAATAAAGTTCTCTTCACCAAACATGAGTTTAAAATTATTCGCTTCCAAAAAGAAAATGAAATCATTTTAAAAACTGTCTTTGTAGGTTAGAGACTCCATGATCCTCATTTGCAAGTATCAGTGAACTGCCATTTCCCCGAGTCTTAACACGTATTAAACTAAGGTCAATATCAAATGTTCTCGAATCCGATCGTAGTAAAGACAGCGTGTCAATGCTAGCGGAGCGGAAATATGCACGCGATGCGAATGCGAATTGACCGAGTTAGCTTATCTTTTATATATCTGTCGAAAGATTTACATAATTCCAAACGTTAGTACCTTAATGAATTTGAAGGTCGTTGGATATGAATTACAAGAACAAAGTAGGGATTGCAAGTGATCGAAACATTTTCGTATAAAAATCGAATATTCTATATGGTTTTTTCGGGGCAAGTGTAAACGGCTGAATTATTTAATAATACTTGGCACACATAAAATATTATCTGGATTAACACATACGCATATTATTTTGTATCCCGGAAAAATCTTTACTCATCGGGTAAAGTAAGCTTTATGTTTCGTATTTTTTTTTTATTATACCTTTTCATTTTGTTACGATAAAGCTAGGTGATTATTATAGAGTTCGCTTTTTAGGGTTCCGTAGCCAAATGGCAAAAAACGGAACCCTTATAGATTCGTCATGTCTGTCTGTCTGTCTGTCTGTCCGTCCGTATGTCACAGCCATTTATTTCCGAAACTATAAGAACTATAATGTTGAAACTTGGTAAGTAGATGTATTCTGTGAACGCAATTAAGATTTGCATACAAAAATAGAAAAAAAACATTAAATTTTGGGGGTTCCCCATACTTAGAACTGAAACTCAAATATATTTTTTTAATCAAACCCATAAGTGTGGGGTGTCTATGGATAGGTCTTCAAAAATGATATTGAGGTTTCTAATATCATTTTTTTCTAAACTGAATATTTTGAGCGAGAGACACTTCCAAAGTGGTAAAATGTGTGTCCCCCCCCCTGCAACTTCTAAAATAAGAGAATGATAAATCTATAAAAAATATATGATGTACATTACGATGCAAACTACCAACGAAAATTGGTTTGAACGAGATCTAGTAAGTAGTTTTTTTTTAATACGTCATAAATTGAAATTCATATCAAATACTCAGGTCTATACTACCATTTACTTATATACCTATAGGTTTGTACGGAACCCTCGGTGCGCGTGTCTGACTCGCACTTGGCCGGTTTTTTTTGGCTACCGTACCCAAAGGGTGTCCAACGGGACCTTATTACTAAGGCCCCGCCGTCCGTCCGTCCGTCTGTCTGTCAGTGGGCTGTATCTCATTAACCGTAACAAGTAGACAGCTGAAATTTCCACAGAATGTGTATATCTATTGCCGCTATGATAATAAAAATGAAACAAAGTTTTTGTTTCATAAAGAAACTTTTAATTTTTACAGCAACGTTGAGTTAGTTAATATTGTACGGAACTCTCCGTGTGCGAGTCCGACTCGCACTTGGCTGATTATTTTTTTCTTGCTTCAGCTTGTATTGTGAGGCCAGCTTTACAGTACTGTCGCGTGATATCATGTTTTATTGATCATGAAGTAAACCGAATATAAATGTAATCTTTGTGCGATATCTCATGAACTACATTGAAATTATTTGAAATCAATGCAAGCTTTATAGAGTATAATGTTTCTAAACAGCCCGGTTATTAATTGAACACAGATTGAGTGGTTCAAAGTTCAGACAGTTAATTAATTAGATATAAATATAACACACATCCCGCGGTTTTACTCAAGTCCTTGAGACATGTTGACAGCTACGCTACATGCACCAACTTTGTCGCGCTTCTAAAAATACCAAATTGTGCTAATCACTATCACAGACAGCCATGATAGTTTTTAGGCTTTATCGCTTTACGTTTACCCGGATACCACTTACCATAATGTAGTGAAATCATCTTATCATTGAAATAAACCTATTCGTAGTAAACGTTGGTATTTTTATGCTTGCATTGACAAAAAAGAAATGTAACCTTGCTGAGTTTCTTGCCTGTTCTTCTCAGTTGAAGGCCGACTTACGAACTGGTGGTAAATTTAGTAGCCTTGACCTTTATAAGTGCACTACCAGGGCCTAAATGGAATTGGAATAGAAAGACTTTGACACAAAAAATTGATGGTTAGATTTCTACATAATATTTTTCCAATTATAAATAGTTTCATACCATAATTTATTTTGTCTTAGTCTTTTGATGTTGTCTTCAGGTATTAAATTCTGAAGTATAGGTAATTAATTTGTGTTTGGCATTAGAGAGAAAATTATGGAGAAAATTTTAAAAATCATTCACCTCAGAGAACCTGATTTTTTAAAAGAAAAGGTGAAAAATTATTACTTTGAAACATTCTTTAACTCAAAAGGGTGCGACCGAAAAATATTGACAATATAAGGATAAAATGCTTTATTTATTACTCCTTCGGGATTAGGGTGGGGAGCTCTAGTGACGCCTGACCCGTATAAATAATATAATGAAAATATGGATAGAGCCCCGAAGATTGGCATTCAATTTTCGATCAAATTTTCTTGGGTATCGTTTTGTTTATTTATTTAATAGATCGGAAGGTCAACTGGAAGTTCATAACCCGGTGAAACCATAAGTTGGCTTACTACTCAGACCAAGAAAAAATTAAAGACGGAACGGTCTGTGTTCTTAAGTGACGCAAGTAATAGGAAGCCGGCGTTCTTGTAAATACATGGCCTCACACACACATATACACCATAGGAAGCAGATCGGTTGTCATTCCGTTGAGACGTTGACAGTGATAATAAAAGCCGTAACGCACCTTCCGACCGTCGGACTCCTAGGAGGCGGGGCGTCCTGCCGTCGGAGCGTGCGTAGCGCGGCAGGACCGACATAATTATTATTAATACTGGTCGGCTCGCCCTCGGATTGGTCGGTATCGACGTAGGTAGGTAAGTACGAGTCCGACCGTCGGAAGGTACGTTACGGCTTTAAGGCTCAGTACCATTTGTGCCTGCTTGGGCCAGTACTGATTTTATTCACGCACACGTAGGAAATTTTCGGCTTCAGTTTCTTATATAAGGTGACACTCCGTCTTGATGTTTTTATATGTCTATGGCTTACTAAGCTAAGTGTGATTTATATTTTGTGGTATTGATTTTTACGACGATTTGATGTGTCAGCTTTTAGCGTGGAACAACACAGTGAGGGGACCCACAGTGTTCTACTGATAGTATTTTTGTGATATTCGACTTTAGAACATAATTCTCTGTTTATTTTATACTTTTTAGTATACATATACAAATTTCATGGTCAGCTATTTCTATTTATTTTGATAATTTTATACTTAATCTGTAAACTATTAAAATATTCTTTATACTGCTGAAAATACATTAATTTACATTAATTAGTAATGCTACCTACATTGGCATAGCTATGAAACATGCTATTTAAAATCAAGGAATGCGGATAAAAGCGTAGTGCAAATATTTTCCCATAATTTAAAGTTATAACAAGAGTTATATGTAAATAGAGTCATGAGTCAACTCTCCCATGGGAAATTAGCGTCGCTGGTAGGAAACAACATGACGATTTCTTCGTTTCGGAAACAATAAATAAAAATAGCTTTGTACTGAAACGCTGAGCTCATTTATTATTTAGGTTTCTGTCGATAGTCTGCCTTCGGGTTATTATTGACATGCTTTCTTAAGTAAGTTTTCTTAGAGGTTATTTGTAAATGATTTCGATGGCTTTATTAGCAGATTTGTTTGAGTATATCTAGTGCTGAGGGGTTATTAGTGTTTTACCAATAACCCATGTAGAGCTAACTCATCACAGGTAAAAATGCGACTACTTTATTCAATGTTTGTTATATCGGCGTCTAACGCCCATAAGAAAAAGAATCATCTCGTCATAGTTTTAGGATTTTAATTCAATCGTTTTGAGTCGAGCTTTGAGCTTTACTTATATTTTTATTGAAATAGATTGAAGAAAGGTCCTTTGAGCCCGCACAGTTCGAAACAATTCTGGTTTCAATGTGTGAGGATGGATTCCCCGTCGATGGCGAGAGTTGCGATGGTAGAAGGTAGCCGTGGGCAACAAGTCAAACAATTCCTTAGAACACTCTCCGTCGTACAAGCGGTAGAACACACATAAGGAGGCAAAGTCTCTCCTCAGACTAAGGGGCACTAAACCGCTTGTGAGCTCGCGATCGTCAACAATTCTGATGGCACGTCGCTGAACCGAGTCTAAAGGCCAAAGCTGGTATCCAGGTTAAATGTATAGATAAAATATACATTTACCCCCTTACTCATAAAATGTAATTTAACTAATATACTGTTTAAAGGGTCACGTAAATAACGTCACTCTATTGTCATTGTCAAAATAATTTGACATTATTTACTTGACCCTTTAAACAGTATATTAGTTAAATAACGCTTTATGAGTAATGGGGTAAGTTGGTTACATTAATACACTTACCCCCTTACTCATAAAGAGCTATTTAACTGATATACTGTTTAAATGGTCACGTAAATAATGTCACATTATTTGACAATGACATAAGAGTGACGTTATTTACGTGACCCTTTAAACAGTATATTAGTTAAATAACTTTTTATGAGTAAGGGGGTTAATTGTTATTATCCTAAAATATAAGACCTGTAAAAAAATAATCATATAAATATGTTTTCGCATTTTATTGCCATAAGATTTAAGTACTTTAATGAGTCTTTGTAAAATCATTATCTTTTATTGTTGTTTTCCAAAACAACTGGTTTCTAAATATGATGAATTTAAATAGCAATTAATGTCAATGAACTTTTAACCTGATGTGACTGAAAACACGTGTAAAAATACACGTTTGTTTGTTCAAATTAGGGTTAGGCGGGTTAAGTTAGTTTTTTTATACAACTAAGGAGGCAAAGCAACATACACGATAGGCACCTAAGCGTCAAAAGTCTACGGATCAGGCTAAAGAAGGCTTTTCACTATGGGATATAATATAATATAAATTAAATCTTGAGATATAATATTTTATCGCTTGTTTGCCCTAAGGTATAAAAAAAAAGAAGAAAAATGAACCTAAGGCCTTCATAATAAGATTCATCTGTATCATCAAACTATTGATTTTAGCAGTTTAGTTCCTGGAATTCTATTGTTTTCATAATGTATAAATGGGACGCGTATCCGACGGCGAGTCCACGGGTTAATAGATGAACCTTAACATAAAGCAATAAGATACATTTTTCTATGACATTCGTAAACGTCACGTATGACATTCTCTGGGCTCCACGCAGCAGGTAATCTTAAATCATCTTCCCGATTATAATTACTGTAAACTTTCATTTAGTTCGCGAAAGTTTAAGAAGTTACTCCCAAGTTGAAAAGGATCATGGCGAGATTTGTACAAAAAAATAAAGATTTTTAGAGACGTTACAATGAAGTTATAATTGATGCTTGGTGCCTAAGGAACAACTTGAGCCATTTAAAATATTTTTAGAACCCCGGGATAAAAATGCGAATTTCTATGGCATGCCAGCGAATCGCGACTATTCGCGACCAAAACCGTTATGTTGTTGTTCTGTTTTGCGGGGTTTATAAAATATTTCATGTATATTAATATGTTGCTGGTAATGTTATCTAAACATTGGAAGTGATTCAAAACCCTCTAAAATGTTTGATTTTTTTGTACAAATCAATGTATGGATCTCGCCATGATTCTTTGTTGTCTTACACCGACCGCGATGAGGACTGTATTTCAGCACTTCGAAATTTGAAACATCGATCGACTGTACTGCGAATGTTCGTGAGTTCGAAAAACGTTGGTTCGAATGTATGCTATTGCGAAAAACTCTGATTCGAATATATTTTAGTGCGAAGTACGTGAGTACGAAAGTATGCCATTTCGAAAAACTCTGATTCGAATATATTTTAGTGCGAAGTACGTGAGTACGAAAGTATGCCATTTCGAAAAACTCTGGTTCGAATATATTTTAGTGCGAAGTACGTGAGTACGAAAGTATGCCATTTCGAAAAACTCTGAATCGAATATATTTTAGTGCGAAGTACGTGAGTACGAAAATATGCCATTTCGAAAAACTCTAGTTCGAATGCTTTCCATCGCCAAAGATCCATGTTAGTTCAGTTCCTAAATAATAAAACAAGAAAATAAATGGTTGATACCTAAATAAAAAAAGTAATCAGCGAGATGCGATTGAAATAAAAACCGGCCAACGGTCTGAGTTTGACTCGCTCACCTAGATGTATAATTTCTTGGTTTGGGCCCTAAATGTAGAAAAAAAAATGTAGAAAAAAACCGGACCGCATAACTAAATTTGTTTGTGAAGGAATATACAATATAACCAATGACGTAATTTTTCTCATTTGATGTTATAGAATGTAAGTAGACCATGGTCTGAACTACGTTTGTTCCAGCGAAAAAACGATTAAAAAGTCACCGTGTATACCGGGTGTTGTTCTGCATATGTGCCATATTTAAGGAGGTTGATATTTAACTTGTTTAGAACACTAATCAATTATAAAATCATGCTTTTAAAATTAAATATTATTTTTAAAGTTTTGTAAAAATAAAAATCCCACCGAATTAATTACCTATTTTATAATAACTAAATAAGTCATTTACTATTGGTTCTGTAAATATGGCACGAATGCAAAACAGCACCCTGTATATACAGGTCGTTCTTTTGGTCAGTAACGAGCGACTCAGGGTTGATAATACAAATGATATTGTTGCTGTCAGGGTTGATAATATAAATGATGTTGGCCGGTTTTTATTTCAATCGCATCTCGCTGATTACTTTTTTATTTAGGTATCAACCATTTATTTTCTTGTTTTATTATTTAGGAACTGAACTAACATGGATCTTTGGCGATGGAAAGCATTCGAACTAGAGTTTTTCGAAATGGCATACTTTCGTACTCACGTTCTTCGCACTAAAATATATTCGAATCAGAGTTTTTCGAAATGGCATACTTTCGTACTCACGTACTTCGCACTAAAATATATTCGAACCAGAGTTTTTCGAAATGGCATACTTTCGTACTCACGTACTTCGCACTAAAATATATTCGAACCAGAGTTTTTCGAAATGGCATACTTTCGTACTCACGTACTTCGCACTAAAATATATTCGAATCAGAGTTTTTCGCAATAGCATACATTCGAACCAACGTTTTTCGAACTCACGAACATTCGCAGTACAGTCGATCGATGTTTCAAATTTCGAAGTGCTGAAATACAGTCCACCGATGACTGTGACACGGTGACTTTTTAATCGTTTTTTCGCTGGAACAAACGTAGTTCAGACCATGGTCTACTTACATTCTATAACATCAAATGAGAAAAATTACGTCATTGGTTATATTGTATATTCCTTCACAAACAAATTTAGTTATGCGGTCCGGTTTTTTTCTACATTTTTTTTTCTACATTTAGGGCCCAAACCAAGAAATTATACATCTAGGTGAGCGAGTCAAACTCAGACCGTTGGCCGGTTTTTATTTCAATCGCATCTCGCTGATTACTTTTTTATTTAGGTATCAACCATTTATTTTCTTGTTTTATTATTTAGGAACTGAACTAACATGGATCTTTGGCGATGGAAAGCATTCGAACTAGAGTTTTTCGAAATGGCATACTTTCGTACTCACGTTCTTCGCACTAAAATATATTCGAATCAGAGTTTTTCGAAATGGCATACTTTCGTACTCACGTACTTCGCACTAAAATATATTCGAACCAGAGTTTTTCGAAATGGCATACTTTCGTACTCACGTACTTCGCACTAAAATATATTCGAACCAGAGTTTTTCGAAATGGCATACTTTCGTACTCACGTACTTCGCACTAAAATATATTCGAATCAGAGTTTTTCGCAATAGCATACATTCGAACCAACGTTTTTCGAACTCACGAACATTCGCAGTACAGTCGATCGATGTTTCAAATTTCGAAGTGCTGAAATACAGTCCACCGATGACTGTGACACGGTGACTTTTTAATCGTTTTTTCGCTGGAACAAACGTAGTTCAGACCATGGTCTACTTACATTCTATAACATCAAATGAGAAAAATTACGTCATTGGTTATATTGTATATTCCTTCACAAACAAATTTAGTTATGCGGTCCGGTTTTTTTCTACATTTTTTTTTCTACATTTAGGGCCCAAACCAAGAAATTATACATCTAGGTGAGCGAGTCAAACTCAGACCGTTGGCCGGTTTTTATTTCAATCGCATCTCGCTGATTACTTTTTTATTTAGGTATCAACCATTTATTTTCTTGTTTTATTATTTAGGAACTGAACTAACATGGATCTTTGGCGATGGAAAGCATTCGAACTAGAGTTTTTCGAAATGGCATACTTTCGTACTCACGTTCTTCGCACTAAAATATATTCGAATCAGAGTTTTTCGAAATGGCATACTTTCGTACTCACGTACTTCGCACTAAAATATATTCGAACCAGAGTTTTTCGAAATGGCATACTTTCGTACTCACGTACTTCGCACTAAAATATATTCGAACCAGAGTTTTTCGAAATGGCATACTTTCGTACTCACGTACTTCGCACTAAAATATATTCGAATCAGAGTTTTTCGAAATGGCATACTTTCGTACTCACGTACTTCGCACTAAAATATATTCGAATCAGAGTTTTTCGCAATAGCATACATTCGAACCAACGTTTTTCGAACTCACGAACATTCGCAGTACAGTCGATCGATGTTTCAAATTTCGAAGTGCTGAAATACAGTCACCGATGAGTTCCTACTTACCATATTTGGCCACTTTATCAATTTCTATGGTTGGATATAGTATATGGTTTTTTAAAAATAGTTTAGTATGGACAGATGGACATGAGGATAATCCAGCAAGATAACGTTTGCCATAATAGTCCAGTACTTCAGGCCTTCAATGCGACAGAGGCCTCGTATAAAGGCCACAAAAATCATAATTTTTCCTTATCATTTGTTTGACTACATACATTAAATATATACTATGTCATAAATAAATACTTTCTTATTTCTTTGTGTATTTATCTATTTCATAATCATTGCATTGGTTATTCCAGTTAATAGTTCTCAAAATCGCGAGTGATTCTAGTCTGAATTGTTCAAAACCAGTTAAGATATATCTATTTTAGTTTGACTGTAATTTTTTTATACGACTAAGTCGGGTGTTACATCACAGCGGACGCTTGCATTACTCAGGGCATCACACTCGTGTTACTTGACCTTCCGCCCCCCAATGAGCTCAGCCTCCCTAGACAAGTTGGTTGTCGACAATCGTCATCGTTAGTAAACGATCAACTTTTGTATGGGATTGACATAAGAGATTGTTAAAAATCACTTATATTTCGATTTGAAATGTCAATCCCATACATGGGTTGATCGTTTACTAACTAAATAAATATTATGTAATGAATCTAAGCTTGATTCGAAAAGAGTAATTGCTGAGTTTATTGCCGGCTCTTCTCAGCAAATGCAACCTTCCGAACCGGTATTAGAGTCAGACTTTTCATAAGTGCCTGCGAAGGTCTATTTGAATAAAATGATTTTGAATTTGAATTTGAATGCGGATAAAACCGCGAGGGACAGCTAGTAGTTGTATAAAATTGATCATTTACAATAACACATTTTAACGGTTTACAGAACACTTCAATAAACCGCGTTGACTCGCACGTGACCTGGATTTCTGCTTACCTTAGACAGCAGACACAAAAAATGCAACGATATTCCAGTAGTATTTGTTATTTTTGCTGATATATAAAAAATTATGACAACTCGTCAAATAGCCTAAATATTTACTATTGTGTTCGTCTAACCTACTCTAGACTCAGTTTGTTTCTAGGTCAATGAATAGCTAAAAATATCATACACGTTTTAAATTGTTTAGACAAAACCAGATTGCTTTAACATTTTGTTTGGAACTTTTTTAAGCTTTCGCACATAGTTTCTACAAGAATCTATGAATTATTTTAATTATTCTATTCGTCTTATTTGAACTCGATAAGTAAGCAGTTGCTGACGATTAAAAATATGTTATCTGTTGTTAAATTAATGTCATTATTTAGCTTTGAACTGGTATTATAGAACGAGAAGTCAAGAATGAAGAACAGATAAACAATACACATAACAATCATAGAACAGACGACGAATTAAATTCAATTGTTTTAATAGACTGAAGGTTGATTAAATAGATAGTGTTAATCGAAAATATACCTCATGTCATAGTCGCAGGACTCAAAATGAATTGTTTAAATCTTTAAACGTTCTAACAAAATACAGATCTTACGCTTGTATTGGGCCATAGTGCGAGTCTAAGGTGCGACAATGGGCGGCAAGTATCCTGTATCGACAAAATAAGTCCTTTGCGATTAAAGTTCAAATATTTCAACTATATACGTCGATACTTAGCCACTAAATAATTCTAACTGCAGAATTGCCACTAGGGTCTCCAATATCTCCCAAACCCAACTTATGCCTAGTCGTAGAGCATCAGTCTAGATTTGTCCTACTTAGGTACATATTTTTAGACAATTGAAAGCAATTTTAGATCATGAAATGACTCATCTAATAATTCCTTTCCATTTGTTTCCAGGGCATTAAATCTCAAGATGGTAATGCAGCGATGACGACAAGCATGAAGATGGAGTCGAAAGGCACCCAGATCCACCTGCCTCTCATGGGGCGGGGCAGCCGTGGGGAGCTTAACGACAAGGTCTTGTTCTCCCAGAGCAAGTCACCGCCGTTTTCGGAACAGCTCAACAATGGACAATTGCTCGGGTGAGTAATATCCCATTCTTTGAAATCATGTATTCAGAAAGTTCTAGGAAGGTATAACTTAGTTCGTGAAGAAGTTTGTTATACAATTGTTACTGTAAGTGAATATCAATTTTATAATCATAGAAAGACAGTCCTTATTTAAATGGATGTAGTTGTAAAGTTCAAAAGATGTGAACAGTGTACAATGCACAAAACGGAACACAGTTGATTCTATTACAGTATATGACTAGACTTTAAGCAATTCCGTAATTGAGAACAGAAACCAAGCGTAGTCGTAACTATAAAATATCACGGAACTTGTTTTATGATTTCTCGAATTTACGACGACTCTAGAACTAGCAACGGATTACTGTAATCGAAATTCGCGTTTCTAAATTGCACTGCGGGAAGGATCAGTAGAATAATACTAATTATTATGTCAATCATGAACATTAAGCTCAGATTACGCACTGTCTTATATGACCTTTAACCAAATTGAAATCATTACTGTTTTCAAATAAGCTAGACGGTAGACATCCAGGAAATCATATAGCTGATGCGTTTCATGATCCGCAACATGCAATTTCCTAATGTATATGGAAGTGCTGACCTAAAGGCATTATGTCATTTCTGTGATTATATGGTACGTGCATGCAAAACAAATTATGGTAACGGTTTCACTTCTGAAAACTTATTTCCTGTACAAAAATAGACATCGTTTTTATTAGTTATAACATGGTTTTGATTAGTCTTTTATATCAAAGAGATAGAACTTTGTGTCTTGGTTACATATTTAAAATACTCTCCTTGATGTATACAGATGTTTTCAATAAGATAACTTCTCAATTAAAGAGCATTGGAGTGGAGAAAAACGTGGGCAGCGCTCGACTAGTTGAGAAATTGACCTATCCAATTACGAGAGGATCACTAACATTGTATCTTTTATCTTCGTTTCAATTCATTGGTTTTGGAACTTTATCGTTTATGTAATAGATTGCTTTATTGGATAAGCGTGTTTAATGCTAAACGATTATTGATTGAATTACGTATAGTCATAAAATAAGGATTACGAAAATAAATCGCTATCATTTAAAGATTTGTTATTGTGAATCAGCTTTTACGTTACCGCTTATACTCGATCTTTGACGTCAATACGACTTTAGTTGAATTTGATTGAATATTTGTCGCAAATCTCGAGTTTCTGGATTATCTAGCACTCCGACATTAATACCACAGTAGATATATCTACTGTGTTAATACCGTCAGAGTGGGTTCAAGGTTGCGCCTTGTGTGAGTTTTAATAAAAGTGATATTAGGTAAAGGTTGTTTGACGTACGTTCTAAGTCACACTTCGGAGGTTTCTTCCGTTATTATGCTGTTGTAATGTATGTGATTACCTTCATGTTCTTGCGTTATTAAATCTACGTGTATTTATGTGCCTTGTGTATTATTTTTTATTACTTGTGAACCTCATTGAATTTTTGTCCTCGTTTGGATTTTTGAAATTTCCAAGAATGTTCATAAATTCTATGGCATAGATAATTGGTTCAGCCTGACGAACCCAAATTAGACGTATAAGTCCTAAAAATATAAACCTGTTAGTTAGTTGAATACTTCTAGTTAGGGTTCCGTAGCCAAATGGCAAAAAACCATGCAAAAAACGGAACCCTTATCGATTCGTCATGTCTGTCTGTCCGTCCGTATGTCACAGCTACTTTTTTCCGAAACTATAAGAACTATAATGTTGAAACTTGGTAAGTAGTTGTATTCTGTGAACCGCATTAAGATTTTCACAAAAAATAGAAAAAAAAATGAATTTTGGGGGTTCCCCATACTTAGAACTGATACTCAAAAAATGTTTTTCTTCAAACCCATACGTGTCTATAGGTCTTCAAAAATGATATTGTAGTTTCCAATATTATGTAACTGTACCCTCTGTAACTTCTAAAATAAGAGAATGATAAAACTAAAAAAAATATATGATGTAGGTACATTACCATGCAAACTTCCACCGAAAATTGGTTTGAACGACAGTGTATTTCGAACCGGTGGTAAATTCAACTGTATGTAACGTTCATAAGTGCCTTACCAGGGCCTAAACTGAATAAATGACTTTTTGATTTTGATCTAGTAAGTAGTTTTTTTTTAATACGTCATAAATCGTCAACCGCAATTTACCAAATTTGAATAAAAATTCAATCAACTCAAATTACACTATTATTAAAACATCGATCAAAATTACAACGAACTACAAGAACTTTTATATTATGTAACTTGCTGCTACGGAACCCTTCATGGGCGAGTCGGACTCGCACTTGGCCGCTTTTTTTATTTTATCAACCGTCAGCATCATAAAATATAGCTTTATAAAGTCTAATAACAAATATTTACCTTTCACCCAGGTTTTTAATATCTAGTATAAATGTTATCTCGCTTCTAATAGTGGTTAGGTATGGTATATTTGTATAGGTATCTTCCGTAACGTCGACCATTAGTTTTTATGACGTCATTTTGAGGGTGGGGTGGTGTTTACTACGATTATATCGATCTTTTATACAGCCTACCATTTTAATACTGTGTGTATCTCTGTTTCGTATTCGCGATATTGTTTTTAGTAATGATTAAAAATAAAAAACAAAATTAAATTGATTTCATTGGTGGTGATTTCATCAGCATTGAATTCGCGGTTGGCACGTCGCGCGTAGAATTCAATCAAGAATCAAGATCCTGAATACTGCTTAAGAGGATTATCGAAAATTTACGCAATAAGCATTAACGAAATTAATTCATGAATTCAATTTAAAATCATCTTTACTTGTTTACATGAAATTCATTAAATTCCGGCTGCACCTGTCGTCAATGCTATTTTTGTGAAGGTCCTTATAATAATATTTTAACATCCATTACTAACCATGCTTCTTGCAAATACTCGTAAATTATCTTTATCATAATTTCACTTATTAATGAGAAATACACTGGACAGCAAATAAACCGTGCCACCCGCTACCTTGGAACTTTAATCCACTTTTTTCAAAAAGTATATAACTTACAACTTACAAAGTTATACCTACAGAGATGATACGTTTTTTTTTAAGAATAGATGTGCCGTTTTCTAATAAATAAAATTACATTCTCCGTACATGCGTACTATATTATAAACAAAGCGAAGTCGTTGTCCAGTTAATCAGCTGCTATGATTCACCAAATACTCATTGTCTCTATAAATTTACATTATATTTCAAGTTCAATCTGATGGAAGATAGTTTATTAGCCTATAGCATTTCTTAATTTTCCTTGTTTATTTTTCTTAGAGCGGATTGTAATGCTCAAAATGGGTCGTGGGTCTCAAATTGAAGAAGCCCATGACACCGTAAAATTAGTGCTGTTAGCTATGTCCTTTTGGTCGTGTAGCTCCCGGCATAGAATAGAGCCAACCCTTCCAATCCTGTGGTTGTGGTAAAAGGCGACTAAGGGAACCACCAGTGAACGGGCAGCAGCGTCCATCTGTGATACGTTATCATTACTGCGATCACCAACCCGCCTACCAAGCGTGGTGATTATGGCAATACCCCTCAAAAATACCCTATTGCTGCAGCAATTTATAAATTTGCCTTATAATAGGGGTGGGATACTGATTTTAAGATATTTTATATTCTTTTGGTTTACTCTATCGATGTTTTAGGAAATTCTTCTGCGTATCTTCCAGTTTCCTTCTGAATGTCTTTGCTTTGAGCACATTACTAGTCATCAGTTCTTAACTATACACATTTGTGGATGCTGCAATAAACATAGTGCATAGCAGAATCTATCTGTAAATAGAGAAATCGTTGCAATTCCATTAGATACAAAAGGTGGGTATCTTCTCTGGAGAATTATCGTTTTCAATCTTAAGAACGCAAATAAGTCTCATGTGATAAGATTTTACATTACTTGCCTGTCTATCTTTGTAATAAATCAAAACACTTATCGTAAAACTTATTACCTAGCTACAAGTAAAAATTGGATCGTCGAAATGGTTCCGCAAAAACAACCAAAATATGGCATAATGCCAGAATGTCGTAATAGGAATGAATAACAGACTTGGACATTGTTAAAATATCAGTTATGTTGTCAACAGATAAATTAATCATGGAAAACCTCGACATAGCCGGTATAACTCACCCCAAAAGAGGATCTATCTATTTATATATTTGGAGGTAGAAACTGGCAACTCTTTATCGTCTTTTATAATGCAAAATAACTTGGATCAATCTCTTCATGTAATCACGCTTTTATCGATCATTTTCTTAGCTCTTTAGGTTTACGAGCTTTTGTACCAATTTTTATCTATTCTAAATATAATCAATCAAAAAGCAAAGTCTCAACATATACCATAATCAGATGGTACAACTAACCCTATAAATTATTAATAAACAAGCGAAAGTGCAATATCTAGGTTACTAAGTGGGCGCACTGTATCGGACTTGCATAATGTAGTCTAGTCATCTTTATGTAGCAATATGAATTGAAAGTGGCTATTTATGCTGCCAATAATACTCAGTATTTTATACGAACAAAGTCGAGATAATTTAATGTTCTTGCTGCCCGTTATATAACTATTTCAATCATTTATTAATCGAAAGATTTCCTATTTGTAGATTATAGTACTTCTAAGTACCTGCATATAGTACAATGAAAATATTTTTAATGAATTCATTGAGCTCATTAAAGACACACAAAGAAAAAACGCCTGAGCTTGTCTATTTCTTCTCAGTTAGTGTTTTACGGACCAGTGGTAGAGTCAAATGTCTGTCTGTTTTTTTTTAAGTCAATAGAAGTTTTAACACAGTTTAACAATTACATACCTGCTCAAATAAGATATCTACAAACTCAAAAGTGTTTGCTGCCTCCTAATAAGCATTTCTTATTACATTACAGGGGCTCACAAATCAACCTATGCAACGGCGGCGCCGGCCCTGCCATGACCGGACTAGTACCAAAGATTCCCAACGGTTATGGTGACCAGAAGAAACCCATGGCCTCGCTCACACACCTGCCCAAACGACCACCAGTCGACATCGAGTTCTCAGACCTATCCTACTCAGTAAGCGAGGGTCGGAAGAGAGGATACAAAGCGTTGCTCAAGTGCATAAATGGCACATTTAGATCTGGTGAACTGACAGCTATTATGGGACCTTCGGGTGCTGGGAAGAGTACTCTTATGAATATATTGGCTGGATACAAGTAAGTTATATCTCTTTTTTTTAAACGTATTAGATGAAAATCTAAATAAGAATCTGTATTTGAAAATGTACGTATAAAACTGAGAAGATTAAATCAAATTAATGAAACATAGAACATACAGTAACCGGCATGAGTCGTGAGCACAAAGTGACACCTGTGCGCGCAGTAGTAAGAGACGTAGAGCATAGCGTGTATTCGTTCAAAGAGCTCGAATGGGGACGTACCCCTCCACCTTACAGAATACCGCAGCCAAATAACTTTATGTTGTGTAAAGTTGTGTTCCTGCGTGTGAGTAAGGTCGCCAGAGCTCATAGGGGAGGAGGGAAAGGTCGGTAACGCGTGAGCGATGCTTCGTGTGCTGCAAGCGTCCATATGGCTACGGTAACCGCTTACCATCAGACGGGCCGTATGCTTGTATACCGACTTAGTCGTATATAAAAAAAAAAGTTAATTTTTCGGTCTGTTTGGCAGAATTAGCAAGGGGGGGGAGCGCCGAGCTGTACACGATTGGTTCGTATGTCGATGCTCGTCGTCTATTGGATTCTTGCGTGTCATTTGGCTACTTCAATTTGACCAAAAGTGTACTGCGCGGGCTTGCCCCCACTACTATCTGTGCTCTTGACTTGTGCCTTATACCTACTGTTGAATTCCTCGATATTTCTTTTGGAATTCTTTTTGACATAGTAACGTCCATTCAAAAGTTTATCTCAGAATCTCTTCAAATTTATATTATGATGTCGAAATTCCTTCCTAGTGTAGTCTGGCGATTAGCCAAAGAATTAATTCTTCGAATATCAGTATTGTTTACTAACAGAATTCCTTATATTTCAGAACATCCAACGTCAGCGGCTCAATACTCATAAACGGAAAGGAGAGAAACCTGCGGCGGTTTAGAAAGTTATCGTGCTACATCATGCAGGACGACTGCTTACTACCCCACCTCACCGTCAGAGAAGCAATGCACGTGTCGGCGAACCTCAAACTGGGAAAAGATATGACTGTCGAAGCGAAAAAGATAGTCATCAATGAAATATTAGAAATGCTCGGCCTTGTAGAAGCTAGTGATACAAGAACGATAAATCTATCAGGCGGGCAGAAGAAACGATTGTCAATAGCTTTAGAATTAGTTAACAACCCTCCTGTAATGTTCTTCGATGAGCCTACTTCAGGATTGGACAGTTCCTCGTGTTTCCAGTGTATTTCAATTCTGAAGTCTTTGGCGAGAGGCGGGAGGACCATCATATGCACCATCCATCAACCGTCCGCGAGGCTGTTCGAGATGTTTGACTTTTTGTACACATTAGCTGACGGCCAAAGTATATACCAGGGGAAAGTTAGCGGGCTAGTGCCATTTTTATCGTCGATGGGTCTTCATTGTCCGAGCTATCACAATCCTGCGGATTATGGTAAGAATTGTTTGACTTTAAAAAAAACCTATTTCATGAAAAACCCCTGCTTCACATAATTCACTCAGCCGAAGGCTTGATGACCATAGTGAGCTTTAGGTATTAGCAAAAAGAAGTATTAGTTATTTTTATAGTAGTTATCAGTCATTCCGACAGTCCCAAAGATGAGTTTCCTCTAACATCATCATCATCAGCCTATAATGTCACACTGCTGAGCACAGGCCTCCTTTCACAAATCAGGGTGAAAGGGAATGGGCGGATACTCCACCACGCGTGCCCACTGCGGATCGGTGGAGGTAGGCCAGTGGTCAACCAACTGTTGGAGTTTTCAAGCCGCCTAGAAGGCCTCCAACTAGCTTAACGACTATCACAATTAAGTGATAACCGGGACCAACGGCTTTACGTGCCTTCCAAAGCACGGAAACGCTCGATTTGAAATACCACTAGGCGGCACCCATCCAGGTACCGACCACGACGGTGGTAGCTTAACTTGCCGATCGATTAAGAACGGCGTATAATGCTACACCACGAGCGAACTACTTCACATCGTCTAAAATAGATTGATTTAATAGCCATTAACCCGTCTTGAAGATGAGTAATAATTATCTGACTAGCAGCAGATACAGCTATTATGTCTAGTAATAAATAGCAACCATATCTGAAAATGTCTCTTTGTTTCCGCGTTGCCACTCAAAGCTCAAAGTTCACTACAATATTATGAGTCACTACGTAGACTCATATAACGTTCACTGTAGCATTTTTAAGTTTAGTTTCACTAAATAATATATTGAGCCCTTCTTTAATGTGTATGGTTATACTGGATGCAGATTATTTTGTAGCATTGTCTATTTGTTTAAACGTTTCATGATTATTATTATCAGAAAATTCTAGATAATTCATCGCGCCCTCATCGTATTCAGTTGTTAGATGAAGTATTATCTTTGTTATTGTTTATTTGCGTAATTTTATTATGTCCATCATAACTGTTTCCGTTTGTCTTATCGAACAATGTTTATCATAAAGTATCCTAATGAGATTTTAAGAGAGCTACTTTTGACGTTGACTGTACATATCAAAAAGATTGCTGCTATTAAGTGTATTAGAGTCCAAATTTATAGCATCAAGCGGGCATTGTTCATGTCATGCCGTTTATATAGCTGTACGTAATAAAGGCTTGATAGAGGTCTTGTAAGGCCTTGAGTAGGTATCGCTATATGTCTTCATATTAAAATAGTTTTATTACTAAAAACCTTTGTTAACTTTGCTCTTTTATAACACTTGCCATTTTTACAATAATTTAGAAAATTTGTTAAGGCAGGTATAAGCCATGTAAGCGTAGATTCGAGCTTAATTAAATACGCTTTTATATTCCTAATGCTGACTAAACCGAGATCATCGAACAATTAACTTAAAGAAGCGAAATGACGTTAATTTTATTTGAAATCTATTCCACCAATTCCCCACCACCAACACTGCGCTTTGATTGGCTAAGTCAAGGACTTACTAAATATTTAGATGCAGTGATTGGTCGGTACTATTAATGTCAGTACAAAAGCACTTGCGGTATTGGATTGCTCGGTAAAGGAATTGTTCCTCGCTGACCAAGATATATCAATTTAATGTACTACAGAATTGTGGGTCTTAGAAAGACCTAAACCCGCGGATTGAAACTAGTTAGCAATAAAAAATGTCTTAGACCAAAATTGTCGCATAAACGATACGATCGAAGAAGAAGAATCATTTGATTTTGCCACTGTACCCAAATATTAATATAATCATCTTCTTTCCAGTGATGGAAGTCGCAACGGGTGAACATGGGGACTGGGTGCACAAGCTGGTGATGGCGGTGAATAAAGGAAACTGTGGCCGGGGCCAGTCTTCATCGTCATCATCATCGTCCTCCGTACCACAGAACCTCAACTACAATAACCAGACCAGCAAGAATAATGCTCAGAAAGCGGAGGCTTTAAATATTGCTATAGGTAAGTTTGAGATGACCATTATAAATTGTTCGTTCTTTTATTAGTGCTAAGGTTGTAAATAGCTGAACACAGTAGCTTACCTAGCTCTATCAACGTTTCGATCGTCAATTGTAACGTTCATAAGTGCCTGAATTAAGATTGTCATAATAAAATTTACAATTGGTCTAAAAAGCTTTTTGTGAAGAATAACATAGTCAGGAAACCATAGTAGGTAGGTTCCTTTGTAGTACCCACCAACCTGTATAAGTCCCTTATGTTCAACATCTCTTACTAAGCACCTCTCAGTATGTTCCAACAGCTGTACTTGGAGCCAGTACCCTGCTTGGTTTTGTGTGCTTACCATCTGCGGCCATTTTATCACTTTTTGCCGTTGTCTTTAGGTCTGACGTATAAGGAGTGGCACAAGTCTGCTGCAAGTGAATCAAATTCTAATTCAAATTATATTTTTCCAGATAAACCAACGTGCACTGTGATAGATATGTCAGAACCAGTACTTAACTCAGAGAAACAGATCGCTCTCCCCAATGCCACCAACTTAGCACCAGTTACCTGCACAACCTCACTCCTCGATTCCAGCGAGAGTTTCACCAAGAAACCTATTAAGACCGGCTTCCCAACTTCAGGGTGGAAGCAATTCTGGATCTTATTGAAACGAACTTTTAGGAGCATACTCCGTGATCCGATGCTCACGCATTTAAGACTATGTTCGCATACAATTGTAGGCCTGCTGATCGGGTTCCTGTATTACGATATTGGTCGAGATGCTGCGAAGGTCATGAGCAATGCTGGATGTATTTTCTTCACTGTTATGTTCACCATGTTTACGGCTATGATGCCAACTATCCTTACATGTAAGTATCATTCGAAACTCTATTACGACATATAAATCAACCTTATAAAACATAAATTTTATTTAATCAAAATATGAAAAATATTATGATTATTATCCGACTTTGTGTCAAATTAAATAATGTTCAATTTGAAAAACTCAATAACTGTTGCCGCTAGATTTATCCAACCAAATTAAATATTCATTGCAAGTGAACGAAAAGGATAATATACGAGTCACATCGCTTTTATAAAGTATTATTTAATGTTGTGCTTACTAATTAGTTTAAATTTTAGTAGTGAAATGCACAAGATCTGGTATGCTAACATTGATATCAATACCTAATCAGAACTCGTGACTAGATATTTATAGAAAGTTATAGATAACACGATGAATCCTAATGAATATATAATTTGGCTGCGATTTTCTGTGAGATGGAGGAACTTCCCTATTCAGGTTGCTCTGAAGTTTTGACGGGAGAACCCGTTTATGCCCTCTCTCTTTTATGTGCCTTTTGGGTCATGCATATACATTTCTAAATCCATTATTTTTATCTTTTGTTACAGTCCCAACCGAAATGAGTGTGTTCGTGAGAGAGCATTTGAACTATTGGTACTCACTAAAGGCGTTCTACTTTGCGAAGACGATAGCGGATCTACCATTCCAGGTAAATACATATCTATATGGATTTTTCTAAGTATGGTATCAGCTCGGTTAATTTTATATGCCTTATATTAATATTTGCCATTAATTATTATTTTGCTCGTCACCTTGTTGAGTGAAGTGAATTATATGAATAATTCATATGGAGGTGAAAAACTCATCAAAAATACGCGAGCTGCATAACAGCTCACGGCTCAAGTATGTGAGTCGGTTCAATAACTCAGCTCGCAGATCAGCTCAATTTGTACCTATATTCCACGATACGCACGCACGCTCACTGCGTACCGCGTCGAATCGTGCCGACTGAGCTGTCGCGATTCGTTCGACTCCGCCGAGCGACTCTTTCCATACTTTACTTGATTTGGAATTATTTGTTTTTTAATATTATCTAGTTATGTTATTATGTATATGTAAATATTTATTTATTGAATTAAATTATTATGTAAATGTTTAGAACGAAATAATAATCCGTAGATTAGAATCACAAGAATAATCTATGGAGGGAGTCGCAGATACAATAGGAGTTAGATTGAGCCGTTAGCTAGTCATTTTGTTGTTAAGCTGTATCTCAACGGCTCAAACCCGTGTGAGCTGATTCATTGAGCTGGTTCAGAGCTGAGTTACACACCTCTATATGAATAAACATTTAGCAAATTAATTACATATGGCATCTTTCGTATAATTTTATTTAATGCCTTTGACGTGCTCGAAAGATTTTGCTCCAAAGGAAAAATAAAATATTAATAATTTTACTAAATCAAAAAAAAATATGTAGGAGTTTAAAATACGATAAATCATTCTGAAATAAAACAATAGACAATTCTTCAACACAATTCTTTATATCTACAGATAGTGTTCAGCGGCGTGTACGTCATGATAGTGTACTTCATGACAGGGCAGCCGATGCAGACGGACAGGGTGCTCATGTTCACCACGATCAACATCCTCACGGCCTTGGTCGCCCAGTCCCTAGGCTTGCTCATCGGCGCTGCCATGAAGATCGAAACCGGAGTCTACCTGGGACCTGTCACCACAATACCAGTGGTCCTCTTCTCAGGATTCTTCGTCAATTTCAACGCTATACCCAGCTATTTGCAATGGATCACGTACCTCAGCTATGTCAGATACGGATTCGAAGGTGCCATGCTCTCAGTCTATGGTTTTGGAAGAGAAAAACTAGATTGCTCCGAAGCATACTGCCATTTCCGCAACCCCGATTTGTTCCTCAAAGAAATGACCATGGATAAAGCAAACTTTTGGATAGACGTCGGCGCCCTGTGCGCTCTGTTCGTATTTATTAGAGTAATCTCTTATTTAGTTCTAAGGTTCAAATTGAAGATGATGCAGTAGATTTTGCATGCACAAACGCTTCTTTATCGCGTTGATATTATTATTATAAATTCCAATGATCGCTGTCGGAGTAGCGGTGGCAGGATTGGATTTAGGCGGCGTCTACTGAGATTGTCGCACTTCACATCATATTCTCTAGGATTCGTTCTGGATTTTGAGCTGTTTGATGTAGATGGGTTTCAGGTAGTTAGGCTAGCATAGAATTGAGAAATGGTAACGAAGCTTGACTAGGTATAGTTGTTAACCTTGATACATTATTTTGTAATGGACTAATCGTTGAGGTTCATTCCAGTTTGAAGTGCAGCATTACTCACGCATTAACTTTATACAGTTCACAGTTAGAAACGGTAGTGATATTCATAAGTTAATTAAATTAAGTCCAATCCTGTCGTTGTATTGGCTTGGATAATAAGGCCAGCTACAAACTGCATCGGGATTAGGGTATATTGGATTATGAATCATTAACAATATTTACCCATATACCTACTGCCATTTTAATATACTCATGTACTCTGATATTAACTGATATTTACGTAAGTTGCATGTTATGTACTTAATGTATGATGTTTGAACGTTTAAGTATATATGGGTAAATAATGTTACCCATGACCCACAGCGATAGGTAAAGGTCACTGACATCACGATTTCTGGTACCAAATAAACCAGTTTTGTAGTTTTTAATAAAAATATAGTTTTCGAAATACTTAGCTTATTTAGGAGGCAGGTGGATATTTAGATCGTTTATACTTACATATAGGTTTTAGCTGTTAAGGTTTTATAGGAAATCGGGCCCATGACTTAGGTAATGTTAAGTTCCTTACATAGTGATTTCAATTAGTTATTTTTCAATCAATGATTGTATTTATAAAATCACAATGTAGAAGGTTCTTGTATGTAATCTATTTAATATTCAACATTTTTTCTAGAATTTAATTAGACACTTAAAGTACCTTTCATTACGCTAAAGATTTTTGGTAAATCTCTATGTCTATCCTCATTACCAGTATTTATTATTAATAAACGACTGTGATTTTTATAAAAATATGTTTGGTTTTATTTTAAACATTTGATACGAGTTGAAAATGTGTCTACATTCAAAATGCTGTGAATTTTATAGAAGGAGAAATATATTATTAACAAAAGAAAATATTTGGTATGTTCGAAAATATTCATATTGCTTTATCCACACTACAAAATAAAACAACTAAAATGTGAAACAGTAATTCCAGAGCAATAATCGAGTGAAATGTTTTGGAGAAAAACACCATCAATATTATCACGGTTTTCTTTTTCTATCCTTTCTTTGGTACACATCACATGTAAATCGCTCATATTCCGTTTTTAAGAACAATTTTATTTTAATAAAATGACCATGGTGTGTTATACCACGGAATTCGTATCTTGTCGTTATCGACCGACTGTCTTATTACGAATGAATGTCTGAAATTGTGAAAGTAGGAGCTATTCGATTCAATAACTACCAAATCGGTTCTTCATCCGAATCGGGCTTAAAAACCCCGTTTAATAAATAGCTCGGTTTATTTCCCTTCCTCATTGATCAGCCCCATATAATCAATAGGATGGTAATAGGGCAAACATGAATTAATTTGGTAGTAAGTACGGCGAAAAAAGGTTGTGCTTTTATATATAACAGTTGAATCTCTACTCGATATAGCTACACGTTTTATGTTTTGTCTTGTTTCCCATATAATCGGAGAACATCCTATTTTAACGTCAAAGCTTATTACAGCGCCATCTTTTGTCAACGTACGAAAATATTATAAAAGTCTGACAACCACAACTGACAACCAACTGACCAATGAGGTAATTTTCAGATCATGTTCTGAAAATCGTGACCATTTTTCACCAGATGGACTGAGGACCCAAAAGCTCTACCGCGTAAAAAAATAGGTAATTTAGCTAAATGTGAAAATCTATGTCCGTGATAAGATGTAGGTGTACCTATGGTTCGGAATGTTGGGCAGTAAAGAAGACGGGAAAGACGATTGCATCCAGCTGAGATAAGGATATTGAGATAGATGTGTGGAATAACAAGAATGGATAAGATAGGTAAGAAATGAGTACATAAGGAGAAGCTTGAATGTAGCGATAGTAACTGAAAGTTTCAGAGGGATCCGTTTATCATGGTATGGAAGCGATGAGGGCTTATAAACAACCTATAAAACTGATCAGTTTGTTCCACTACTTTTATCCGTGTAATCCATCTGTGGCTAACAGCTTCTAGTTCATTTAAAATCCCGCTCCTTGATTATAAAAAAAACATCGTAAAATACGTACGTGGCCGTAATATTGTCGTAACTTTTTGTCACGAAAATCAAAACACGTTTAATATTCTGACAACATTTCATTTTACTATAATCTATATTATGAGACACCTTTTTGATATGTGTCTGTGTCGCGTGTTTATAATAATATGATTTGCTTTGACTCGTCTTATTCCCTACACGGCTTGGATAGTAGTAGAATTCTTGAAAATAGGACCCTAATTCCAAGAATTTCATTGCCTCTGCAGGCTTGGCAGCTGTCCGGATCAACCTTGACTGGAAACAGATTTACGTATACATTGATGGGGAGCTACGACTGCTATCTCTCTCTTTCCGCCTTTCTACCTGTTGGAAAGAGATAATAATAATTATTTTTATTTCGCGTTAAAATGGGTTTTCATAATAGATACACTGAAGAATTATAAAAAGACACCAACTTATCATGAAATATTTCCGAAATCACGCAAGATATTGATATTAATATTACAAAATTATTTATTCAAATAGACATTTGCAGGCACTATGAACAGTCTGACTCTAATACCGGTTCGGAAGGTTGCATTTGCTGAGAAGAGCTGGCAATAAACTCAGCAATTACTGTTTTCAAAACAAGCTTAGAATCATGACAACAATTGCGTGACAAAAATAATGTAAATGATTAAATATC
Organism: Achlya flavicornis; assembly: GCA_947623365.1. Classification (NCBI taxonomy): domain Eukaryota; kingdom Metazoa; phylum Arthropoda; class Insecta; order Lepidoptera; family Drepanidae; genus Achlya; species Achlya flavicornis. Next base: position 15,840,892 of record OX392475.1, read on the forward strand.
TTATCCCACTATCTAAATGCGCAAGTTTGTAAACGTGTGTATGTCTGTTGCCTATTAACTCTGTAACAGCTAGTTTGTAACTTAGCACATATATACATACTCTGGGATAATTAATTATCTTTATTTAACTGGGATAAACCACGGCCCAAGCTAGCACAAATTATTCTATAACAATAACGTAACCTATATAAATAATTATTCACTAAAATAATAATTAGTTAATTATTTTACCTATAACGTTTGTAAAATGTATTGTGTCCATTATTTGAACATCGAATAAACGAAAATGTCACGAGAGTTTAATGCAAATTAGATCATTAATTATACAGAACTTTATGACGTTAGACTTGAAACGTTTTAGTTTACCTGGGAAGCTTATCTAAGGTCCTTATATTATTATTGCGATAATAATTGAGTTAAATAAAATGTAGAATGTAGAAATCTGCGCGTTTTAAGGGGTAATTGTGTAAGGAAAATGTTACAACCCCTGCGATGCACCCAGCTCACACAACGCTGTCTTTATCGTTAATGCTTGTCTGCAAATGTATTTTAACGTTTTCAAGATTTAATAAATAAACTGATTATATGGGAGGCCTCGACAGTTCGAATGCTACTGAGGAGTAACATTAAGTAGTAAACACAAATATACATCTAAATAGATGACGCGAGTGGTGTACTTTGCGTGTCAAAATCTGTGCAATAATGGGACACAATGTTCTTCTTTTGAAACTGTTTCACGCGGACAGGGAACTCGCAGAAGGCTGTATGTCCACCAGAGCTGTGTAGCGAGGGATGTGTTTAGCTGACAAATAGGATCGCTTCATTTTCACGTTAAAAATCGAATGCCAGCCTTACCAAATCAATCTTGTGACATTATGGTACAATAATTGCACTGTTTTACAAAAAACTTAAACCGACTTCAAAGTACACTAAGAAGTAATCAAATCCTGATCTGATAACAATGGGACGAAACGGGAGGTGTACACTTCCAGATAAAAAAAGAATTTTCCAAATCGGTTAATAAATGACGGAGTTATGAGGTAACAAACATAAAAAAAAGATACGGATGGAGGAACTTGCGTTATCTATTTAAATTTATGTCTGTGGTAGTAAAGGAATGGAAAGTTTAATCTGAATTCTAACTAATATTATAATAAATGCGAATATGACTTTCTTTGTTTGTTACGCTTACACGCCTTAACTACTCAACCGATTACGATTAAATTTGGCATGCTGATAACCTATGGTATGGAGAAGGACATCGGCTTCTTATCTCGGGAACGCGGGTGAAACTACGGAGGACAGCTAGTTTAAAATAAGAGGAACAACAACATTTACAATTGCGTGATAAACAAAGCCATAAAGTGAATGTACAATTGTAAAAATTCAGCAAACCAATCTCAATATGTATTTGTTCAGTCGAGCTGTATTTTCCAGTTTTATATCTTTCAGAATTAAGCGAGATAAAATATAAGTAAGTGTAATTCTTTTCAGTGAAAATTGCATTGGAGTTCCAATTGAACAATGCTGAATACTAATATAATTATGTTATGCGAATGATATTCTTTCTTATAAAGAGATATAGAAAAAATATTCGTCGCTCACACACCATAAAATCATTTAAAGAAAATAGCATTTACGCAGGTCTAGTTCACTATAATAAGGTCTATATTGGTGCATACTCAGAATGATATATCCAGTTTTAGACCTGTATTATAGAAAGAAAATTATAACTTCACTAAGTCACTTATAAACAGAAGCACGATCGAAGTGTCCCCGCAGCTTGGGCAAAAATTCTTTCGTATGTCTGTCCGGCTGTTCTCCTCTAAAGGTCTTATTTCTCAACCAATTCTTGTGAGCAGATTCAGTATAATTATATGGATATTTTTGTCGATTCGGTTTTTAAATTTTTCCAAAAACGGAGTTAAAAAGGACCATTATAATTTATCGAGACTCGCGAGGACTATAGCTCAAATAGCCACTAGTGTAAAAGGTCCAGGTTTCAAATTCGATTGTTTTAGGTGCCGATCCCACAGCAAGTGGTCTAGAGTTCTGTGGTCAGAGTTCTGCGTTCACGTTTTAATATAATGATAACAAGACGCCTGCCTCAATTTGATGATCGTAGTAGTCTGTGGCTTGCCGGTAAATGGGCTCCCAAAAACTCCATCATCGCACTAGATCTTGCCTTAGGATGACTATAATGAAAAGGTATTTACTAATTACCTAAAGTATCAAGATTCTTCTCACAAACTCTACTTTTTGTTAACTTATCAATGAAACATGAAATCTTTATAAATTAGATTAGTACCTTTTTTTTACTGTGTATACTTTGGCCTTTGTTTGACAGTCTGTATGTCAGTTCTCACCATGGAAAGTGATGATGTGGCCGAAGGTGGTAAGCACACTAAGCCTAGAAGGAAACGGCTCTGACTGAACTTAAGCTGTCGAAACACACCGATAGGAGCTTGACGACATATTTTCAACTTGAGGGAGGTAGCCAGACAGGTGGGGACGAAGCACCCGACCACCGTACTAAGATTTCTACACGATGTTTCCTTTCACTGTAAGCTCGAGCTCATTGTAGGTTTCGAACCCGGGACCTTCGTCACTACCACTGAGCTATCATCGCCTTAAAAGATAAACAAATTACAAATATATAAATAATAACTTACTATGTCTTTTTGTGTGTTCCTAACTAGATTAAAATGAAGTATGAAAACCTGATATATTGAGCAGGGAATCTGCGGGCTACTCCCCACTTCAACGATAAAATACATGTACGTTTATATCGTAAAAGCAAATACTCGTTTACTAATTGAATCGGAGACACGTGTCGGTATGCGAATACCTCAGCCACAATCGCCATAGTATATTTATATACAGTAGGCTAATGCAATAATATTATAATACTGGCTGGTGATTTATCATTGTATTCAGCCATGAAAATCCAGTATTGAAAAGTCTTGTGGTGAATAAGATTGCCAGTGCTCCATGAGGAGCACTGTGTTGGCACGGGACCAGTGGACCTCTCAACCCTTCAAACTCCTAGATGTAAAAATACTTTTATAGACTTTTATAGACGTCTATAGACTACAGTAATAGTAGGGTTCATAAAAATAAAGCATTTACATTTTCTTTTACTACTATCTACTACAAAACGAGCTACTACTAACTACTATAGTAGTTTGACGTATGCGTCAGTTGGTGTGGTTACTAAGGTTCCACTTATCACGCCGCAAGTCGTTCGATTCCCAACCAGGACTTGAATTTGTATGCATTACCTGTGTCAGGGTGTAATTATGTATATTAATTATGTATTTTTATGAAAAAAAAAGTAATTTAATGTAGTCATGGGATATCAGTGATCTGATTTCCATAGTACATACAAGCCCCTGCTTAGTTTGGGATCAGATAGCCGTAAAGAATGTCTCAGGATATGTATGTATTTCAATGAGTATGGCAGTGTGCTATAGTAGGAATACATATTCTGCAATAGTAGTGTAAAAATTCTGAAGACGATTTATTTTCATGAACCACACTCAACTTACCTTCTGCAGTCGTCTATACTACATACACCACTGATGTGTCGTCCTCGGTTCCAAATTAATCGAATCCCAATCGTGCCTCGGATTCGAGAAGTGCGAATTTGCGAGCCAATATTCTGCAACATTAAATTTTATAACGTTTAGTTAATTATTTCTGCCGCTGACTGCAAAGCTACTGTGCACCGCATTGTGACGTATGTCGCTGCCAAATGTTTGGCTATTGTGTTGTTTCGAGGGAACTGCAATGAGCCGGAGGAGTTTGATCTTTATACTCCATACCTAATTCAGTTCAGATACGATTAATAATAAAATACACATTTGCGATAAGGTGCCTGTGTTGAATAATCAGAAAAGAAAACGAGGGACAAAAGATTTCAAAATAGATACGGTAAATGAAGTTGTTCATACAGATTTATGCCAGAATAGTTGGTTCTCATTTAAATCATCATCATCATCATCAGCCAATAATGTCCCACTGCTGAGCACAGGCTTCCTTTCACAAATCAGAGTGAAAGGGAATGGGCAGATACTCCACCACGCGTGCCCACTGCGGATCGGTGGAGGTAGGCTAGTGGTTAACCTAGAGTTTTCAAGCCACCTAGTTGGCCTCCAACTAGCTTAACGACTATCACAATTAAATGATAACCGGGACCAACGGCTTTACGTGCCTTCCGAAGCACGGAAACGGTCGTACCACTACCAAATACCAAACACCACTAGGCGGTCACCTATCCAGGTACCGACCACGACGGTAGTAGCTTAACTTCCCGATCGATTAAGAACGACTTATAATGCTACACCACGAGCGCTTCATTTATATACAGGATATTACATTCTATATTTAGTATAGGCATTAGAAGCAGTTTGCAACTTGCAATCTGTTTGGTGTCAGATTAATTTGGCTTTACTTATCAAACCTATATAAGATCCTTGAGGTTATGCTTATGAACTGGGTTACTCGTGAATGAAGCCGTGTCTTAAGTCTAACTGCATGCGGGTTTAAGTGATTATGAAGTTACTAAAACTAGCTTTAGCCCGCTAGATTTGGACCGTGTTTGTGACACAAAGCTGATAAGCAGGCGGACCTGTAAGTGGCCTACATCTAGAACATTAGAAGTGGCAGAGGAATTGGCAATATGTTGCCAAATTTTTACAAAAGCCTTGAAGTGAGGTAGAGCGTAGCGTTTATTCGCTCAAAAAGCAGCGCGACTGGGGAAGTACCTCCACCTTACAGAATACCGCAGCAAATATCTTGTGTTCCTGAACATGAGTTAGGTTGCCAAAGCTCATTGGAGAGGGGGGTCGGAAGCGCGTGAGTGATGACCCGTGTGTTGCAAGCGTCCATATGGCAACGGTAACCGCTTACCATCAGGCGCGTATTCTTATTTACCGACTTGGTCGTATAAAAAAAAAAGTTAATTTAGAATCTGACGGGCCAGTTGGCGCAGTTGGTTAAGATTCACCTTACGCGCCACAGGTCGTGGGTTCGGTTCCCATACTGGACATGCATTTGTGTGCATGAACATGTCTTTATGTCCTGAGTCTGGGAGTAATTATGTATATTAAGTATGTATTTACAAACAAAAAGTAATATAGGTATGTATTATATCAGTTATCTGGTTTCCATAGTACAAGCTCTGCTTAGTTTGGGATCAGATGACCGTGTGTGAGGAATGTCCCAGGATATTTATTTATTATTATTTTCTTTTATTTGGATAAAATTATTTTCCGTTTTTTCCAGGATATATACTATCTCTGTACAGAGTAATGCAGCCACTATAAGTACCTAACAAAAACTTTTGCAAAAAAAAAATGAACTTTTTCAACCAAAATAATTTTAGCTTAGCTTAGTTTTAAAATCCGAACTCTACATAAAAGGTATGAAACGAAATGATTCATGCTGAAATTCGTACAAATCAGTTGCGCGGTTACGAATATACTCGTAGATTCATGTCCCAAGTGCTTTACCCTGGGCTTGCAAATAGACACGTATCACTTCGGCCCATTACCAGTCCTAGCATCCGTTAAATTTTGGAACTCCCGTGCTGCCTTTTGACTAACTGCGTTCAAAAGTCAACGGAGCATGGACTTTTAATTGATGTCGTCTCTAAAGGTGCTCATTTTTGACACCCGGCTGTCAAAACAACCCTTTAAAGTCACGCTCAAGAAACAAAGGATATCATTATATCAGCCCATTTTCTATTTTTAGTAAAGGGGTCAGGGATATAACAATGGAAGGATAAGCATGTTCATATTTAGTATTCAAGCTGATGGTGTGGTGCTAGTGCCCTGATGCATCGTGTTTTATCTGCGTTTACGTTAGTTGCTATTGTGTTTGATAATACTAACATTTCAATTATAAATGTATTGTTAATTATTTAAAACAAATAGGTATGTACAAATTACAATGTATATGTAGAAAATTACCTCAAGCCTGCCGTTGCTTCCCAGCAGGCTGGCAACGTTTCCTTTTTGGATAGCCAAGCTGATGCGTTAGCGGAAAAACCTCCCCACCCGCTGGTCTCCTGAGGCCTCAATACATTTTGATAACAATTTGCGATCAAAACGGCGAGCTTCGGACCCCCACGGTCGAAGAAGCTTCGACCGCAGAAGGCATAAAATGATAATTGGGTCCAACAGAGGCGTATTTTTTGAATTTTGATTTTTCCGCATCGGCCGCAGCTGCCCTTGCAACTTTACAAGTCGCCGGTAAGTGAGATGGCGCGACTGTATCAATACATGTGGCAAACCAGTGACCTACCGACGATCCTTGGGATCAAAGACCATACAGTCTCTTGCCGTCACTCGCTGCAAGCTGTGCTGCTGCAAGCGTCCATATGGACGCTTGCAGCACACGTGGCATCACTCATCCGCTACCGACCCTTTCCCCTCCCCAATGAGCTCTGACAAACTAACTCACGTTCAGGAACACAATGTCAAGTTATTTGGCTGCGGTATTCTGAAAGGTGGAGGTACTTACCCAGTCGAGATGCTCTTTGAGCGCAGTGTTTATTCGCTAGTTTATTGAGAAAGAGAGTTTAAGAGAAGTATCTCTTAAAGTGTCTTTCTCTGGTAATGAGAATTTCATGAAAAGGATGTGGTAATGAACATAGATTAAAATAAAATGGGGAAGTTTGGGTACCTAGTCTTTACACCACATGGGACAAAAAAATGTTGTAATTTTAAATGTTATTATTTTCATCAAAATATATATTGTTCATTTAACAGCTGATTCTAAGACAAGCATCAGCTAGGCGTAGTCTTATTGTCCCACGAGCTATGACAAGGTATCGTATCTTCCCCTTACTGTTTTCATCTAACTTAATGACACTCAAGTGCTGCAGCGCTCTCTATCTTACGATAGGCGGTCGGGTAGTGTTTTAGCGATAGCAATATGATTTCCTAAAACATTTTTCACGAAACTCGCAATAAAAGTACTGCCCTCTTAATTTAAGAAAGTAAATAATGTCATAGAAGGCATGCCTGTGATGTTTTTCTCAAAGAATAATAATATTTCAAATCCCATTTTGCATGCTATCAAATTTCATTGGAAAAAATAGTAAAATCCAATTAATTGTTAACAATATCGAACATACTGCTGCTGAAATTATTGCGCTTCAAACGGATGTTATTGGATTTATTTCATCCCCTTTTTATACTGTACTGCTATCGTCACTTTTTATTTACTAATACAAGTATTTTTATATGCTTTGATCAGATTTCTTTCTTTTGTAGAGAGATATTAAAACGTTATTTAAATATTATGGAACGATCAACTATTAATTTACTATTAATAATAAATACGAAAGTGAGTTTGACGCATCAACGACATGACCAATAGTGACTAAATTTAGCACATGGGTAGATCAGAACCTGAAATTAGACTTTACATTAGATCCACCCAAAACGCGGGAGAAACCGCGGGGCGAAAACTAGTTTATTAGTAGAATTGTAGGATTTATTTTTCTAAGTATCATTTCAAGGTCTGAGAAAAGGTTCTTTTTTAGCATACATTTGGAGAACCATAAATAAATCGTAAAGAGTTGATCGTAATAAAAGATATAACTTCCCAGAGGCACAGCTCAACAGACAACGTCGCATTTTTTATATCGAGATACTTTGATAATACAGTCTTTATAACATCATGAGAACTTTATGTAATACTATTTGTATATATAATAATAAGCGCTCGTGGTGTAGCATGATTAGCCGTTCTTAATCGATCGGCAAAGTTAAGCTACGTCTGTCTTGGTCGGTACCTGGATGGGTGACCGCCTAGTGGTATTTCAAATCGAGCGTTTCCGTGCTTCCGAAGGCACGTAAAGCCGTTGGTCCCGGTTATCACTTAATTGTGATAGTCGTTAAGCTAGTTGGATGCCTCCTAGGCCAACAGTAGGTTGGCCACTAGCCTACCTCCACCGATCCGCAGTGGGCACGCGTGGTGGAGTATCTGCCCATTCCCTTCACCCTGATTTGTGAAAGGAGGCCTGTGCTCTCAGCAGTGGGACATTATAGGCTGATGGTGATGATATAATAATAAACGCATATGCTTCAGGATTTGTTTCCCCAATATATTCTTGATATCAAATTGCCATTGAGAGAAAAGCTTGGAATCTTCACTATGTTCTTGTTCATCAATAATGGTTATCTTTAAAATACCAAAATGAAAACGTGCTGTTATTGAGCACTGCTAAAGATGTTCTACCACTACCAGGTAATTCTGCATGCAAGTATCATATCATGTGTCATTTGTAAACGTAACGATTTTTCACTACGCAGTTATATAGATGAGAAACAGCGTAAGCCCCAGAATGCTTCCCTGCGGCACGCTATGGGTAACTATTTGGTCATGTACCAAATGACAATGCGCGTTGTCATTGTCAATAAGATAGCTTGAACCATGGCAATAAACAACCATAATCATAAAATAAATAGATTAAGGAAATAGTGCCTAGATTCAGATTTTTTTATATTTAAATTTAATATTCGCTTTTTTCTTCCGTATATAGCTTGCACTGAAATATTCGGGTTTACTAGGCTCAGAATCTTTATAAGGACATGAGATTTATAACATTAATACGCATTACAAAATGTACAAACTTAGTTCCCTATGATAAACAGACTTGGTTCCTTCAAGTTACGCCACATTGTTCCATTACAAAACAGCCAGCCTTTTTGTTAAAAACCAATCTAGGTACAAGAAGGAAACAACAAAAGGCGCAATCAGGAGACCTAGTTTTTCATGCAAACTGCAATTTACCTCCATACATGGTCATTAATACGGCTTCCCCCGGCCTTTTAAAGGTACAAAACCTACAAACCAATTTGAAAGGTTCATTCGATTTTCAATTTGAACCCAATCACGGAGCGTAGTCGGCAATGTTCGCACACAAATTGGGTTCCGTAGGTACTGTCAAAGGAGCACGCGACGCAAGAGGCGCTCGCTCCGTTCCCATTCGCATTATGAATGTAATGGAAGATAGCGTGGAATGTGAATCATTCATTCAATCACACGAGTAATGAAATGTTACGTTCATTTGGATGGATGTGGCTTAAACCTGGGGGGATTCCCGGTCGTTTTATTGGTACCTATAGTAATCCTAACTAATATTATAATCCTAGCTAATATTATAAATGCGAAAGTGAGTTTGTTTGTTTGTTACGCCTTCACGCCTCGACTATTCAACGGATCATTATAAAATTTGGTGTGCAGATAGTCTATGGTATGGAGAAGGACATAGGCTACTTTTTATCCCGGGAACGCGGGTGAAAACGCGGAGGACAGCTAGTTTAATTATAAAATGACATCCATACTATAAATACGAAAGTAACTCTGTCCATCTGTCAGTTACTCTTTCATGCCTAATGCCCGGTTTCTATAAACAAAAACGAATCGTTTTGCTTACCAATGGTAGGCTTTTTTATTGCCAAACTGGGCATATAGATCATTTCGTAAGCTAATTTTACCTGTGATAGCTACTTCCATATGGGAGGGTCTGCTATGCAAAGCTTTCAAGCCTTTGCTTCATTATTAGTACAGATATAATAAGGATAACGGTCTGTAAATTATAGGAATGGGCCATTAACCGCTAAGCCGAAAGCGATAAAATTTGGCACGCAGATAGTGTATAGTTTTAAGTAAATGCGAAACCCTTGCATTTACAAGGCGCCATTTTATTGTTGTATGTATGTGATTGTAATATTAAGTTTATATGGTTTTCTCTTTTTCTGATTTATTATACTAGCTATAGCTGGGTTATGGAAGAAAAAGAAAACAAAACGTTTTCTTTTGTTTTCTTTTTCATTCATTTTGTTAATTGTCTTGTATTTGAACCAGGCAGCAGATTCTCAAATGCAGAAACACATTGGTATGTGCTTGGAGACATATTTTAAATCTTAAAGCTGTAAGCAGAAAGTTCAAACTTTAACTAACTAGCTAGTATATCAAGTTACCGCCTATCTTGACGTGGCAACCAGCCTCTTATAGAATAATACCATGATTATAAAGTTGGAAAATCACTAAGTAGGACTTTCCGTACAGTCAACGCCATAACATAAAACAATAAAACGGTTATTTTATATTTTGCCTGAAACAAAATGTACCAAAAGGCACATTTAGTAATCCTAACTAATATTATATCCTAATCATAACTTCCTAACTTATTAATAAATGCGAAAGTGAGTTTGTTTGTTTATTCACTTCACGCCTCAACTACTCAACGGATCAACATGAAATTTGGCATGCAGATAGCCTATGGTATGGAAAAGGACATAGGCTACTTTTTATCCCGGGAATGCGGGTGAAACCGCGGGGGACAGCCAGTACTATTATAAAGCTGGAAGTTTGTATTTACGTTAATCTAAGGAACTGTTCGATTTCAAAATATATTTTTTCTTTAGATAGCACGTTTATTGTCAAACGTAAAGAAGTATAGGCTTTATAGCATTACACAATGTATAATCCAAATTTATCCGAAGTGATACCACGTGGCACGGCTAGTCTTATCATAATATAACCTTGGGATAGACCTTTTCCCAAAAGTGACGATAAAAAAGAACACTATAAACATTTGTTATATTTTTTTTGTCGACAGTACAACCCATAACAACTCTAGTTAGACGACATGAAAATGAAGACAAGTACATAAATGTAGACAAGAGAGTTCCTATTTGAAACTTTCACAAAGCCAAGCTTCCTAGTTCCACAGATATCCCAAAATCGAATTCGGCTTTAGGCTGTGTGCATGCGGCGCGATACCATATTATACGCGGATTATTTTACATAGTTTGAAGGTCGAATTAGTTGTACATATTTGAGCCTGCAGCGACTTAGATGTGTATGTGTTATGTTGTGTAGATGCTTGATCGGTTTGCGTATTGCTAGTTATTTAAGCTATGATCTTGGGTTTTCAGTGAAGGAAAATAATTCAAAGTAATATCCATTTGACAGAGATATCAATACCAACAAATATACTCCAGCATCTGCATTTTATATCGAATTTTTTCCTAGGTTTTTTGTATGTAGGGTTGCTATCTCTAAAACTTAGCATCCAGGACAAGACGCGTGAAAACCCCGGATTTTGGAGCACATAACCCGGACATGTCAACAGGCTTTTTTAAAACTTAGTCCGTATAATAAAAAACAGTTCAAAATCTCATAAATAAACTTTTTAATAACTTTCAACGAGAGGTACTAATACCAGACAGAGACAGAGTTACCAGGTAAGGACCGCAAGCCAAATTTACCCATTGGTTCTCGCGACAGACAATTCAATTTTATCATCATTTTAAATGTAACAAAACAGAATCTTCAGATTTGTTTTTTTTTTTAACCCGGACTACAAATAAAACCCCGCCCGGACGTTCCCCGGACGCCCTCTAAAATAGGAAAAATCCGGGGAATCCCGGACGGATGGCAACCCTATTTGTATGGTTACAGTTTTCCACCACATAATCACCCAGTCAGATTATTGTCAAAAGCAAGCTCATCCAGTATCAAAAAGAACTTGCCCTACTCCAGTAGTTAAGCCTAAAATGCTTTAAAAATACATTGCAAACATTACATCATCCCACATCGGTTTTACAAGCCACTTGTTACAAGCCGACCTGCAGAACACTTTATTAATTCATTTTCGGTTTGACCGATGGCCGCAGTAAGCGTGTATGTCAAACCCGGAAAAATCGTCCGTCAATTTTCGAATACGATTATTTTAATTTATTGGAACGTTATTACTAAATTGTAGTTGAATTGGCTATTTATTACTCAGGAGGGCCAACCACAAGCTCTTAAAACAATATTATTATAACCTTATTTTGTCTTTTGTCTTTCTTTGTCATCCGGCGTCAAAACGAGACAAAACAAAATAACAATTTAGTAATGAAGCTATTGGGCGGCCTTATTTTTAATAATGATTTTGTATTATTTTGATTTTTTAAAGGTAATTGTAATACGAAATAATGACAATGAGGGGTGAAACAGTTTTCGATGCTATTAAATTAGTAGCTTACCAAAACTGCCAAATCCGTAAATTTTTACACCATTTTTAGGTAAAGTTATAATAGCAGAATTGGGCCCCTGGCTGTTAATTTGAAATTATAACAGTTTTGTATATATTTATCAGAAAATCAGATCTGAGTCTATAAATATAAGATTTGTTTTGCATTGGCTGTGATAAATTAATATCATTACAACTTTTTAACGAAGCTTTTGCATTTTTAAATAAATTAATTATACACCATTTAAAATTCAACGCTTATCAATAAATTCGAACAAAAGCGCTATTATACTTATCGAATTTCGAGCTTAACTTCGTTTTACGGTTATTAAGAGCGTTTCAATCCTCCCCAGTGCGTAATGTGGTACCAAAGAGGGATTTTAATATAATCACGTTAAGTAACGTTGAATTTTCAATCAATTCCTATGTAAATACGTACGAATCAATCACATCGGGCGTCTCTAGGGATTTCGTTTACGGGCGTTTACATGTCAGCGAATACTACCGTCTTGGGGTGGAAAACCCTGATTGCTTTACTTACATCTTATTGATTTGTCCCCGAAATGTGCGGCAAGAATCTTCATTTATGGTTCAACATTGTCAGGGGGATATGAGAGGTATTAATCACGAATTTAGGCCGTGTGGTTCGGCACAATTTATTTTTGAACCATTATTGCACATAAATCAAAATCAATAAGTAATATATTCAGTTTAGGCTGGTAAGGCACTTATGAACGTTAAGTTGGTACGAGCAAGGCATTGTTTGGAATATTTCTTTTTATATTACAGTTTTTGTTCTAAATACTAATACATAATCCTTACAATAAAATCAAGGGTAAGGATAAGAGGATGCTAGTGAAGAGAAGCTACTACAACCATAATATTCTTGTCTTCCACGTAACGGTCCGTTCACAAATCACCGTTCACAAATTTGACGGGCCCGTTGGCGCAGTTGGTTAAGACGTGGAGTCTCAACCTATAGCGCCGCAGGTCGTGGGTTCGATTCCCACACAGGACATGCATTTGTGTGCATGAACATGTACTCATGACTCAGGAGTCTGGGTGTAATTATGTATATTAAGTATGTATTTACAAACAAAAAGTAGTATATGTATTATATCAGTTATCTAGTTTCCATAGTACAAGCTTTGCTTAGTTTGGGATCAGATGACCGTGTGTGAGGAACATCGAGGAAATATCCCTTTAGAGTAGTAATACTGAACAATAAAATTCCGAAACTTGTCAGTGATTTGTCACTGATTTTGAACAGTAAGGACCACTCACTGCATCGCGTGTTTATGACTTGGCCAATCAGAGCGCATGTGTCCTCGAATTAACCAATCAGAGCGCATTGTCGGCGGTGGGATATTGGCGGAATATATTTCTACCAAAATGAACGTCATTGCGATTCTTTGGGTTAATTGTTCGATGGTGAGGAATGTCCCAGGATATATAAAAAGTCCCGCCACGGAGAGTAACATGATACGCGTTTAAAAATAGAGTTTAGGTTAATTAAAATAAGGTTTATTTTTACACTCTTCTCTCCAAGCCGGTGTTTTTTTTTTTTTTTTTTTACTGTGTATAGGCCTGTGTTTGACCACAATCTCACTATGGTAAGATGGTAAGTGATGATGTGGTCGAAGGTGGTAAGCACACAAAGCCTAGAAGGAACTGGCTCTCAAGTGCAGCTGACGGAACACACCGATAGGTGCTTGGCGACAGATTTTCAACTTGAGGGTGGTAGCCAGCCAGACGGGTACTACAAAGTACCCTACCACCGTGCTATGGTTTCCTCACGATGTTTTCCTTCACCGAAAGCTCAAGCTCATTGTAGGATTCGAACCCGGGACCTTCGTCTCGGTATCCAACGTCACTACCACTGAGCTATCATCGCCTTAAAAGTGAAGGAACCCTAATGGAGCCACATTATAGAAGGCTTTGTCAATTAACCTCTGCTTTATAAAAGCTTTGAATTTATTATAAATGATAAATATTTTCATAGGTAACACATGGTATTAAAGATGTCAGGTACACATAAGACATAGGTTTACGCTTTTGTCATACACTAGCGTCTGCCTTGCGGTTACACCTGCGTTTTCGAAGAATTTAGTATTTTCCTGCGATAAATATTATACCTACATATGTATCATATAGATTTGTTTGTTTGTATGCCAAATTCCATCGAATTTAGTTTTGCCATCAATTGATTGAGTAACAAAATCCACAAAAACTTACTTATTTATCCAAATCAAAGCCATTTATTCAATTTAGGCCACAGAAGGGCACTTATGGAGTTCACATTAATAATTTTATTTTTGGGATTTTCACCTCTATTATTCGCTTTATGGGTGATAGCTCAATGTTCTTGGCTGCATATAGGCGATTTATCTATACACTTTGAGCCTCAATAAGGGGAGCATAATATGACCTTGTACAAGATCACAATAATTTTGCATGTAAGAATATAAAAAAAATACCTCAATTTTCGGTTCATGATAAAATTGTACCCGGTTTATCTACAACAACCAAGTCTAATTTGAAATGTATACGAAGATCTCCGTGTGCTTATATCCTATCGCCAAATGCGGTAATATTCCAAATTGCTTCCCGAAAAACGAAAATGTGACAAAATATAATAAAGAATTCATATTTTGGGATCACGCCGTTCCGGAGCGCTCCATTTTACCTCAATAAGGAAATATCTGCTATAAAATGTTGCTAAGTGGGTACAAAAATTAATAAGCAATAAAAATTGATGACCCTGGGTACTTTTTTATTGAAACTTATAATAATGTATCGGTACATTTAAATATTATACTATAGTGCATAGTATAATGGTGCGTCCATGCTATGCGAATCGAGCACGAGCCGAGCCACGAACGAGCCTACAACTGCACGAGCCTGCACGATTCGCATCGTGCTCGTTGTAGGCTCGTTCGAGGCTCGGCTCGTGCTCGGTTCGCCAAGCATGGACGCACCATAACAGTTTCGACATAATAAGTATGAGCCATTTAGGATCATCTCGACAGTTGCGAGATGCAAACAGTCAACGTGGACTGTGGAAGTTGTCGACATGAAAAAGTGGCTTTTCAAGTTATGACGAGACCAAACACCCCTTCTTGAAAAATCCTCTTTTCAATCCTACCATTTTCTACATGGAAGGTGTGGAACTCAGTTCCGAGGCCTGTATTTCCTGACACCTTAAATCTATGGCCAGACTGAAAAGGAATAATCTGGGTAAGCGTGCTACATCCTTAGCCACGTCATAACTACTCCTTGGGTCAAACGTAAGGCCATTCTACATTGAAGAAAAAAACTCTTGTATAACCTAAAGTTAAACTTGAAATGTCACTCTTGTAACAGACGATCCGAAGCGGTAAGAACATTAAGACTTGAAAGGAAACCCTCCCAAATCATACTTACAGTTTTAAGGGTACTGCGATTATTATGAAGGATCAACAAGCCACACATTAAACATTTATGACCGTATTATCCCTCATAAAACATGTTCCCTAATATCTTCATGAATATTTGAATTTCAAACGATTATTTCATATTAAGCACCAATCTCAGGTAACGGATATATTTCTGATAGATAATCTATTCGTTCTTATAACCTTTGCTTGGACTTGTACCTACCACAGATATAAATCTACATAGATGACGCGAGTGTATGTACTTCTCGTATCAAAAGGGTGAGCAATGCTCTTCTTCTTCTCTAAAGCGCTCTTGTCATGGTAGGTACAAAAAAAGTGGCACGCTTGGTAGTTTCATACAGGTGGAGGAACTGGCGTTATCTATTTAGATTATTGTATGTGGATTGTACCTACATATTGTCCAATCTGTCAATACAAATACGAGCCGCCATTGTCAAAATCATTCATTATTGTTGATTGGAACAGATTATACCTATATAAATGCCGAGGCCGAGATCAACTGGCATTTGTTATAATAGACCGGGAGATACTGGCACAAATTTCCTGGTCATTTGTACCAGTATGGCGATCCTTCAGGGGTCCTAATTACGTAATGACCAAAAGGAAAAATGATGGTAGTAGCGCTGCTACCGGGGCGGCCCAATCGCGTGGGCGTTAATCGCTCTTTGCGGTGGTATGGCGGCCATTTGAAATCGTCGGAAAAGTATGGCATGGTGATTTTCATGAATGACTACTCGACGATGATTAGCTATGCGAAAATGATCCTGGTACAAATAATGTAATAATAATTATAATACTTTATTGAAACCAACTTAATAACTAGCTTAAGTCTACAACATTTCAAACAATTTCATTTTAATACGCGCAACCGCCTATTTCTTTTTCATCGAATATTTGAAAATACAAAAATATTGTGGAACAAATCGTTCGGCATTCGTAATTTATCCGACACGTTCGATTAACGCCCACGCGATTGGGCCGCCGGTACTAGCGCTATGATCATCATTTCTCTTTTCGTCATTACGTAATTAGACCCCTATAGGGTCGCCATACTGGTACAAATGACCAGGAAATTTGTGCCAGTATCTCCCGGTTTATAACGCATTCTTACTTCCATGTCGTTATCATCTAGGATTTATTCACGACTGAATGGGCCAATTACATACTTATTTTTTAGATGTTATCTACGAATAATTAAATATGTATATAATGTCTAAGTGCATTGCAGTGCCTCTTATTTTTCTGTCAACCTTCTTGGCATCACCAAAGTTTTCTAACTATAGTCCCCGTCATGAGAAGCTATAAATTATGTAAACAAACATCTTTTACTAAGTAAACATTTTATACTGCGAGATAATAATAAATTGACCATATTCAATCGACATGAAATATAGACGGGTTATATGAAAGTAACAACCTATTTAATTTAGTCGGATCATATTTTAACGACGCAAAGCGCTATCGTTTGTGTTTCTTGGTACCGGAACGCGTCCGTCGCAGGGATTGTAAACTATCGGGACGCCATTTTGAAATAAACGCGTCATTCGAGTTTCGAATGCGTACGAGTTTGTTTCATTGCTTTGCATATATCGCGGATCTGGTTGTTATTGTTAATTTTGTTAAATTTGTTACTTTAATTGTTGCGTTAATTTTATTTGTTATTACGTATAATGGAGCCAGTAGCCAGTACATCTAAGGAAATAAATTCGCCACGAAAAAAACGTCAAAAGGTGCGTAATACAATTTATCTAAAATATATAATAAGTAAAAAGAAAGAGTTGTTTGTTAAATAATATATGTTAATTAATATTTGTTACTTAATAATTTATTAAATCTTAAACAAATTCATTTTTTTTGTTGGTCCAAATGTTGTGAACTCCTGAACACTTGTTTACAAAATTTATAGCTTCTCATGACGGGGACTTTAGATTAATGATGCATTATTATTGTATAATACGTTGTATAATGGATTACAGTAGTACCATAAGAGAGTCTGTACAAAGTCTATAGGTACCTTATTTTGTAGTCTCCGAATGGATAATGCCCTTTTCGTTACACTCAGTATATATTATGGTATAGGGTAATTGCCTGATTATTTCATATGACATGTTCAATAGACAAATATGTAAACAGGTAAATATAATTATATACAGTTTTAATTCTAGTGCGGCACAATGCAGAATCGTCTCATCATGAAAGCCTACACAAAATAACATAAAATCAATAACAAAATTCACTGTTCATCTGCAATGCGTTTTACAAATACCTTTTGTAGTTCACAGAAATAATTTCGAGGAAAGGATGGCTGCAAGTTTGGAAAATAGGTTTTTAACATATCTATTGCTGTCGCGCTGTGCTCGAGCTATCCCGCCCGAGGGCGATAGAGACAACTACAACTTGGCCCGATTATACCTATTTTAATTAGACGAAATCGCTATTTCCTAATCCCCAGTTTTTTCCTCCAAAATTAGATCGATTAGTTTATTTTTTTCAAGAATCATAATAAGAAGGGCTTTAGCTATGTCTGTCGGTTTTCCTTTGTTGTTTTATATTCGTCAAATTTGTTCACTGGACGTCTGACAAGGGCGTTAAAAATGGTAAGTTTTTGTGATTTTTGAAGGCTCCTAATTCTTATAATAATTAATTTATTGAGAAAAACACAACTGAGGGACATACAGTGGTACCTACAGATGGCATGGATTGTATGGAACAAACGCCACCAGCAGCTTCTGCCTGCCGTACGTCAATTAGAATTTAATAATATTTTAAAGAATCGTTTATCGAATAGCAATAGAAAGGGACAGGTCTATAGCTATGATAGATATCGAATCATTACACTTAACGTCTCTGAGTACGGTTTTTTTTTACTGACACTTGTATATTAAAAGTTACCGATAAGGTTTGAATCCTAACACAAATATTTGAGTAACGAACAAAAGTCAAAAAGCCGTTTATTCAGTTGAGGCCCTAGGGGGGCACTTATGAAAGTCAAAGCTGAAGTTGGATCGGAAGTCTATCTTCAACTGAGAAAAAACTCTGCAAGATGCGCTTGTGCAGAGTGCAGGTACTAACAGGCTTTGATTTCAGATTTTAGTTAAGTAAAAAACCAGCCCAGTGCAAGCCTGACTCATACACGAAGGGTTTGGTATTAAAAAGTGAAAATTTCAATTGTCTACCTATTACTGTTCATGGGATACAGCCCACTGATGTATGGTCGGACGCACGGTGACAACCTCTTGGTAGGTACCGAACCCTAACAAACGGCAACTTTAGGTAAATTCCTCAAGTTTACTATATAAGAAATATTTAATAGCAAGGGCACGCAAGGGCTACTTCTAACTTATCTGATACAATTTTTATTCCGAGCTCTTATGATTTGATCCGTATTAATAAAATTCCAGGCCACCTTGATCTCATGTCCCAGGATAAATAAAAAGTATATAATCTCGTACAGAATAAAAACTCTCGAAAAGGCGTATAAGAGCAAAAAATCGCATTTTCATGTAATGAAACTCCATACGGTTGGATTATGAAAGGAGCTCGTAATCTTTTAAAAGGCTTGTGAAAAGGCTTTCGTTGCTTCGTGCGATATTTGGATGTGAATGTTAAAACGTACAACTGTCAATGAAGCTGAAGGATGTTATATTTTTTTTAAGGTGCTGCTTGTGGGGGCTGTTTGCTATTTATTTACTTATTAAATATTTATTCAGTCTACTTTGTAATTTTGCCGCCGCGCCGGGGCACGCAATTGTTGTCAGTGCGATTAGAATGTAAATATTATGTAATGAATATAAGCTCGTTTTGAAAAGAGTAATTGCTGAGTTTTTGCCGGCTCTTCTCAGCAAATGCAACCTTCCGAATCGGTATAAGAGTATTTGACTCAGACTTTTTATAAGTGCCTGCGAAGGACTATTTGAATAAATGATTTTGAATTTTGAAACAATAGAATGTCTGATTTGTTTGCATTGAAAACTTTGTTTAAGGCGTACTTAATTTAAAAAAATCATAATGGCAGATTTAATATCCTGAAATAATCTTCACGCACGGCTATCTGATACCAAACTAATCTGAGCTTGGACTACTATGGACACCAAATTACTGATATAGTACTAGGTACATATACTATTTTGGTTTGTAAATACATATATCGATAATTATATAAAATGTTTTCGACGATTCAGTTTTTTTTTTTTCAAAATTCCACATGAATCTGTTGACAAGTGCGACCAGAGGAGAATAGCCGGACATTTGGACATACGAAAGCATTTTTGTCCGAGCTGAAACGGAGAAGCTTCGTTTGCGTTACGCGCTTGCTCGCTCAACCACACGTATATATAGATCCTCTTAGGTAAAAGTGATAAAAAGGGTTACTTTTTGTACCACTTAGGTAGCCAACAAGCATACGGCCCGCCTGATGGTAAGCAGTTACCGTAGCCTATAGACGCTTGCAACACCAGGGGTATCACTAGCGCGTTGCCGACCCTACTTTGACATAGTTCGGTAATCATGCTGTGCCAGCGTGTCAAGCGCAAGCTTCGTTTGCGTCAGGCAGGTGTCCTAGCAAGCTCGTAGACACTTCGTAGCACAGGGTGAAATCTGCTTATTGGACATGGTCACACATGGTTCCATCATAATAATAATCTCTTTGAAAATATATTTTATTTTCTGAGTAAAATTATTATTTATTTCATAAATTACAATATATCATATATCATGAAATTAGTTATTAATTAGACATATAGGTTTATAAGCCTTTGGAAAAAAAAAACAATAAAACTAATTATTTACACGCATATTATGTTTTTTTAACATTATTTCAACCCAAACTAAGCAGCGCCATGTTTATGTATGCACAAAAATGTATGTCAGTTGCAGTGTCACAGGAGTCTTACCACCCACGCCAAGGGTTCGTCAATTAAATTTTATCTCACTTATACATTTAACTCCACGGTACCGTTCGGCGTGTCTGATAGTGGATAATCAGTAAAGACAGTTCAAGTTTCCGCGGGATACTAAAGCACTGCTCTACGTTGCAACTTATCTAGAACGAATACTTAAGAAACTAGAAACTTACTTAGCTGTCTTGAGTCCGATCGAAACGACCATTTTCGAGAAAACCGGACCCAGTTTTGTGTTCCATATTTATTTGCTAGACTTTTCCCGCTACTTTGTTTGGTGCGAATTTTGGTATTGCTTTCACCCGACTGTCCCAGAAGGATAGTTTAATCTTATAAAGTATTGCAGTCGGGGACAAAAATTTATATTTTACGCATTAGGGTTTTTTTATTTTAAAGCAGATCTTATGCAATTCATCAATTCCACTAACCATTTTAACTATTTTACCAAAAAATATTGGAATCACTTAGGATCTTCCGAGAATTCAAAAAAATGAACTGCGTAGCTATATTGCTTTAGCTTCCTTTTTAGCCTACAAGTTACTGGTCTACAAGTTATAATCAATCATTGAACTCTCTGAGTAAAGCCGTTAATGATTAATAGAAAAACCTGCAACATAAAATTGTATATATTTATCTAAGTTTACTTGAACTATAAGTATATTAAAATCCTTGGACAGACAAACAGCTCTATTTGCATACTAATATGTACATTACAAAGATATTTGCGATGGTACAAACAAACGCGCAATAACAATAAAGATATCTCTTCCTTTGTTCAAATTCTACTCATCGATATGTGGAACACTTGAAATTGGGCCGCTAATGCATCTATTGTTCACATTTCTGGCCGACACAGTACGGTAGAGTCCGCCATTTTGAACGCCAGATAAAGCACGTGCCTAAAAATAGCAAAAATAGGTCGATCTACGGAAAAATATTCGAGATTGTACTTATTTTTGCATGTGGAACACATTTTCATAGTGTTATGTATTTTTATCA
Source organism: Achlya flavicornis (assembly GCA_947623365.1). Taxonomy (NCBI): domain Eukaryota; kingdom Metazoa; phylum Arthropoda; class Insecta; order Lepidoptera; family Drepanidae; genus Achlya; species Achlya flavicornis. The sequence goes on from OX392475.1 coordinate 15,862,266, forward strand.
AACAATATGAACAAACAGAAATGGGCTAACAAAAGCACTACTTGGCCAGGACCGCTTAATAAAAGAAGCAGAGGAAGACCAAAAAAGAGATGGACAGATGAATTACGAAAAGTGGCTGGCAAAGACTGAATTACCAAAGCAAAAGACAGAGACAAACAGTAAAATGGAGGAGGCCTTTACTCATTGAGAGGTCCTTAAACAAATAAATAGTGTAGTCTGGATTCATTTTATTAGCTTGAATTAACATGCGTGCACATTGTATATTTTAGAAAATATATGAAAGAAAGAAAAAATATTTATTGTCCCACAGTACAACACTTATATTAACAAAATTTTATAAAGAAAAAGAGAAAAAAAAAACAGAAACTAATTCTATGTGTACACACATAAATAACTGCTTATTAACCTAATTAGTATGTTGTATAATTAGGGTCATAAGGTTTATATTTCAAAAAACATAGATTCGTACATAGGACCTATGCTTACCCTTTAGATTCTGTAATGTCCTAAGCTCCAGACTAATTTTCTCCCAGTCCTAAGCTTTATTTTCCAATGACAAGTGATTTGACAAATATTTGTGATCCAAGTCTTAGATACGTCTGTGGCTTAGCCTAGTTTGGAAATCCTTTGAGTTATTGACAGTTTCAGTTAAACTTTGTAAGCAATTAACTTCACGACGCTATTTTATATAGATTTATATTTAAGTAACTGTACCTCGCAGTTTAACCTACATAAAAAGTGTCATATATATTTCCAAGCTCCAAGAGTGGAAGTCTTTTTATACCAATTTTCATTATTTTACCAGGGGAATATTATCTCCTTTACCCATTATACATATAATAATAATTGGGCTGTTTTACAAAAAAACATAAACCAACTTCAAAGTACACTAAGAAGTAATGAAATCCTGATCTGATGACAATGAGACCAAACGGGAAGTGTACACTTCCAGACAATAAAATATTTTTTCAAATCGGTTACATTAAGTTTATAAAATGACGGAGTTGAGGCAACAAACATAAAAAAAAAATGAAAAAAAAACCGAAATGAGAACCTACTCCTTTTTTTTGAAGTCAGCTAAAAATGAATCAGAACTTGAGAACGATTTTACCGATTTCATCTATGTATTTTTATGGTTTCTAATATGGAGAAGGTTCTTATGGAAAAAACAATAAGACAGTGGCGTAGAAAATTAAAGAAATCTTATCTATCGTACGATAGGGTAGGATATCCCTCGGGTACACGGGTGAAACCGCGGGGCGCAACTAGTTACTTATACAAATAATCTCCTACGTTACCGAATTTGCAGAAAGTGTCCCTTTCTGGAGAAAGAAACTAGTTTTTTATTTTATTTCGTAACGTAAATTTTAGTTTATCTAAATTTTTAAGGCGATGATAGCTCAGTGGTAGTGACGTCGGATACCGAGACGAAGGTCCCGGGTTCGAATCCTACAATGAGCTTGAGCTTTCGGTGAAGGAAAACATCGTGAGGAAACCATAGCACGGTGGTAGGGTACTTCGTAGTACCCGTCTGGCTGGCTACCACCCTCAAGTTGAAAATCTGTCGCCAAGCACCTATCGGTGTGTTCCGACAGCTGCACTTGAGAGCCAGTTCCTTCTAGGCTTTGTGTGCTTACCACCTTCGGCCACATCATCACTTACCATGGTGAGATTGTGGCCAAACACAGGCCTATACAAAATAAAAAAAAATAAAAAAAATATAATTTTAAAAGTGGCAGAAGTAACCACTTTATACTTTTGGATATCCATTTTAGAAATGAGTCTGTTCATTAAAAAGGACTTAAAGTCAAGGAAACTCAATAATTCTTTTTACTGTTTTGACGAGAATAATTAATGATAGAAATTAAATTAGTATTTCGGGAGTGCCTTTCCTTATCGAAGGAAGCAACTGTTGATCTATACGTTTACACAGGATTTTCAACTCTAAACCCTGTACTGTAAGTAAGTATTTTCATCAAAGTAGAATCATGGAATGTCTAGGGATGGTACTCTGATTTAATTTAATTGAATGTTCATTTTCTTTATTTGATAGCTAATATTTCAACTCTTATAACAAGAAAAATAAGTTTCGGCGACAGTGTTGAAAATCTATACTCTGTTAGGGTAACTTATAGTTTATTATTATAACTAGCGAATTATTTTATTATTATAATTCACCTGGGAATAATATTTAGAGGTTTTGAATACAAAGAGCTGTATAATTCTAATAATAACAAATATGTTATTACGTTGTAGCTACAGATTAAATTATGGATTCGGTAACAGTTATAAAAATAGGTGCCTACCTACGTTCCTTGGACTTTACTCCGAATAAATATTTTTCATACTACTAAGGGTGGATTCATCCATGGTGCTTACTCAATATTGCGGTTACGCAATACCAGCAAATTAACACGGCTAAGACTAATTTAGAAGCTTTAGAAGCGCTCATGGTGTAGCATGATTAGCCGTTCTTAATCGATCGGCAAAGTTAAGCTACGTCTGTCGTGGTCGGTACCTGGACGGGTGACCGTCTAGTGGAATTTCAAGCGAGCGTTTCCGTGCTTCGGAAGGCACGTGAAGCCGCTGGTCCCGGTTATCACTTAATTGTGATAGTCGTTAAGCTAGTTGGATGCCTCCTAGGCGGCTTGAAAAATTCCAACAGTAGGTTGACCACTAGCCTACCTCCACCAATCCGCAGTGGGCACGCGTGGTGGAGTATCGCCTAGTCCCTTTCATCCTCATTTGTGAAAGGAGGCCTGTGCTCAGCAGTGGGACATAATAGGATGATGATGATGATGAAGACTAATTTGACAGCTTTAAATATACTTTCAATAATGTTCTTAAGAAAAAGATGTGATGTGCATGAACTCCATGAATTTGGCGGTATAACGAATTTACTCTTGGGACGCAAAGTTTAATAACTCTAGAGTATTTTGTGATTTTATCTCAGTATAAGAACCGCCTAAACCAATCGCGCGTTGGAGACCCTGTAAAAACCTCTTCACATACTTGAGGAAGCCCATACTATAATCCCTTGGTAAAACCACGACGAGGAGCTCAATTCACAACCTAATTGTCCATCTTGTTTCAAAATGTGCAAACTTATATTATTTAGGAAGCGGACGGGTCTGACACTAGTTCCTGAAAGATACGATAAATTAACAACTTCAAACTGGTTACAACTTTCACACCCTCATCAAAACTAAGGAACCATTTAATTCTGCCTTCAGTTTTATGAAAAATTTATTCTCTACCCTCGGTTCCGTAGCACGAACTTTGCTAATACAAGTTAGGTCCGGTCCGGGCGAGTTTGAACCGGATTGAACCGGTTTAACTTAACGGCTATCAAGTATGTTCTAAGTTTAAAATTTGCTTTGTTATCTTACCGTTGAAATATTCTTTTTTTTTTTCAATTTTTTATCTATCAAGTTTTTATTGATTTTGTTGTAATATGTATGAAACATTATATCTTAAAAAGCACTAACAGCTATATAAAAGTAACTGTGTAGGCGAAGGTGGGTGTGATATGGGTTTAAAGCCTATAAGCTACGGCTTTTGGAACAAAGGAAAACCGACAGACATAGCCAAAATCCTTCTTATTATGATTATGATTCTAATCGGTCCAAGCTGTACTTGTCTCTATCGCCCTCGGGCGGGCGGGCTCGGGCACAGCGCGACATCAATAGATGTTAAAAACCTATTTTTCAAGTTTCTTCTTCCTTTCCTCTTAAGTCTGGACTGTTGTATGCTGGCCGCGGTGAAACTTGAATGTGAAAGTCTTCCAGCACAGACTGGGTCGCTTGAGCTGTGTGTGCATTGTCGTGCATCAACACGAACCCAGGACCCATTTGCTGTGCAAATGGAATCACATGAGGCCTGATGTAACGCTGAGCAGTTCCGGAACCCTAATTTAAAATAGCGAGCTCAGTTTCGCCGTGTAAGGTAATTCCACCCCAAATCATTACGTTGGGACCACTGAAACTGTCAACTCCATGAATGCAAGCTTCCGAAAATCGCTCGCCGCATCGTCTCTATAACGTAAAGAGCAGATCCTCAAAAACTGCACTCGTCGGTGGAACGCACCATGCATGCCCCAATGATTTATGCCCCAGTCCAATTATTGATGAGAAACTTAAATTATTGGCACGTTGAGCCCTGGACAAAAGAATTCAAACGACTCATCGTTTTGAGGTTCGCTGGTCACTGACACGAGTATCCGTTTTCACATTCAAATTCATAATCATTTATTCAAATAGACCTTTGCAGGCACTTATGAAAAGACTGAGTCTAATACTGGTTTGGAAGGTTGCGTTGTCAACCGTAGGTGATTTTGTAACTTGCGAGCCGTCACTGTGCACTCTCGGCGGGCACTTAGCCGGATGTACTGATCCTCGTGAACAGTTGTAATGCGAACTCTACCCGAACCTGGTCTTCTTGCAACACTGCCGGTCTCTTGGAAGCGATTCCAAGAATTTTGGATAGACCCTCGAGAAAAAAAACAGGTACAAACCCACAAATATGCTGCGAATTTCCTACTTGGATCATTGTAACGGCTCTGGTTGCAGTAATTGTGTCCATAATATCTTCACCGTATATGTGGCATAGTAACGCAAGATAACTAAGCAAAGATATAATAATTTTAATAATACCAAGCCAGTAATCAAAACAAAACTAATCGAAAAATTTAAACAAACATACAAGTTTTTTTTTTAATTTATGGCATGCATTTAATCTAAAGTATAACATCAAAGAGGTTAGATATCGAAGAGTTTCTAACATCAATATTTTACTACTTAGCAATTCGTTAAAGTTCCTTAAATTACACTGAAATGTGAGTAACAAGTTACTCTAATTTTGATTTGAATTGAATTAATTGTGAAACCACAAGGTGCAGTTAGTACTTTATAAAAACACTAAAAGGCTTTATAACAAATAATAGTATTAAAATGTTAGGTGTCTAGGCAAAGAAACTGAAATAGTTTACCTCATTATTTATCTCAGTAATTTCACAAAAGCTACCTTAAAGCTGTGTCTATTGTCTAAATATTGTCTGTCTGGTACTAGGTAAACATTGGTTTTAAAATTTAGATGTTGTCAAGGTTCAGTTTTCGTGAGTCTTGAAAATCTGTTGACAAATGAGGATGGATCCTTGAGAGTAGACTTGTGACGATAATGATTCGTTGTTTACATTGAAAGTATACATTATTGGATGTGGTATTTTTTATAATGTTTTAAATTTTGACATTACCTTTGCTCAGCAATATGTTGAAAATAACTGATTAACTGATGATTTTAAGAGAGGTAGAGCGTAGTCGCTAAAAGAGCAGCTCGACTGGGGAAGTACCTCCACCTTACAAAATACCGCAGCCAAATAACTTTGTGTTGTGTTCCTGCGCCCAATGCTCATTGAGAGAGGAGACGGGTCGGTAACGCTTGAGTGACGCCACGTGTGTTGCAAGCGTCCTTATGGCTGCGGTAACCGCTTACCATCAGGCGGACCGTACGCTTTTTTACCAACTTCGTCTTATATAAAATATCTCATATCACATACCATGATTAAGCTTTCGTGAACTAAATTCATTGTAATACTAATGTATCGGGTCTATTCACAGATTATTATCAAAATTTAATTTTGAGTAACTTCAACGTTTCGACCAAGTAGCATTGATCGTGGTCACGACTGAACTGGAAACAGCGGGGTATCAGCGTATTGACATAAAATTATGACATTTAATTATATTGATATAACATTAGAGCATTACGCTCTATACAAATATTATTAGTAAAAGCTCGATACAACAATTTTCAAGAGCTTTATGTCGCTTGCAATATAAAATAACCTAAAACACTGCCAGCCTGCCACTGGGAACCTTGCCATTTTTTGGTAGCAGCGGCAGACCGAGGACTTTGGACTATAAATGTGTTTGTTACGCCATAACGCCTCAACAACTCAATGGATCATCATGAAATTTGGTATGCAGATAGCCTATGATATGCAGAAGGACATAGGCTACTTTTTATTCCCAGAAAGTGGGTAAAACCGCGGGGGAAGCTAGGTTTCTATATATAGATTGAATATTTATACTAATTTTCCATGCATCATTCTCGGCTTACCAGTATGATCCTAAAACCTAGTAAAACTTTTAAATTACAAGTCATTTATAATAATTAAAAAGTGAAATTACTTAATCGGACCTGTCGAATTACAGCTGCTTAAACAAAATGTAAAACACCATCTGACAGTTAACGCTTTAGCCGGCTCATAAATTAACTGAGTGGACAGAAAAAGAACCTCCCGAAATTCCTAAGTCCGGGGCTTTTGTCCGTCTATTCATTATTTATAATTAGTCCCCCTCGTAGCTCATTTGTACGCATCCCGCAAAGTAATCATTAATCATATCAATTAGTGTAGTCGCGGCCACAATGAGCGAGTGACAAAAACATCACTTTATATTGCAGCGTTTTTTTAAGATTTTGCTCGTTGCTTCCTTCTCAGCTTTTGTTGATGTTTTTTAAGAAAAAAAAACGTGTTTACGTTTTTGACTTGATTGAACTTTAGACATCAGTAAACATAAGATATGAAGGTTGTGTAAGAGCTTTAACGGTTGAAATATTCTTTGTATTTTATTTTCGTTATAATAGAAACGAGAAAAACGAATATTTAAAGTCGATGATAGATCAGCGGGGTTATTTTAAAACGGTCGAATTCGGAATCGGGAGCGGTATCGGAAACCTTCATCGAAAAGATCCGATCGCGGAAAGTTGGAGTGCGTTTACAAAGTTTGTTTTTAATAATGGTAGGAAATGGTATACCTAAACTAAAATTTAAAGTAAAATCGAAATGCTTACGGATTTTTGTTGTTGAAAGGCCTCATTTAAACACTCATATCAAATGCATAAAGACAGATACTTGTTATTTTCTATATTTTGGATTTTAGGTCTACATTGTGTTACTAAACATAAAAAATGGTTTTCTAGTTTTATCGAACTTCGAAAACTGACTGGTAGGTCGAAGTAATTGTTGTCTATACTAATATTATAAAGAGGAAAGATTTGATTGTTTGTTTGTTTGTTTGTTTGTTTGCATTGAATAGGCTCCGAAAGTACTGAACCGATTTGAATAATTCTTTCACTGTTGGGAAGCTACACTATCCCCGGGTGACATAGGCTATATTATATTTTCAAAAAAATTAGGGATCCTTACTAAATCTCCAATAATGTAACCCAAGGTGTAAAAAAAATACCTAAAATATTCATTACATCGCGTGCGCTGCGAAAACTATTGATGATAGAATAAAAAAATGTACTACGACTTTGCAGAGCACATTATTATTTACAAAAAGTGTCGCGATACCATATGTCTAACTATTATAGTTATGCCACAATAAGTGTTATTCTATTTTAATTTTTTTATTGAAATGCCGCCGCTATAAATGTCTCTCTATTTGTATCTTGGTATTAATCATTATCAAAATAAATTACTTCATATCCAAGACTGCTTCAATACCTTTATATAACTTTTTGAATTATTCAATTCGGACATTCCATTCAAAAGATATCACGAGTTTAAAAATATAAGTATTAGCAGAAAAATCACGTCACGGGTACGGGCCGTACGGCAGGGAGTCAATCTCTTTGCGTGTGGCTCAGTGTTTGACGGTAGGGCAGGGTAGGGAAGGGGGAAGGGTGAAGGGGGAAGGGGGAAGGGCAGGGCAGGGTAGGGTAGGGTAGGGTAGGGTAGGGTAGGGCAGGGTAGGGCAGGGCAGGGCAGGGCAGGGCAGGGCAGGGCAGGGCAGGGCAGGGCAGGGCAGGGTTCGATAGGGTAGGGTAGCACAACAGGGTAGAGTAGGATAGGGTAGGGTAGCACCACAGGGTAGGGTAGGGTAGCACCTCAGGGTAGGGTAGGATAGGGTAGGGTAGCACCACAGGGTAGGGTAGTACCACGCGAACGAAGTCGCGCCGGGCAGCTAGTTTATAATATTAGCAAAAGTCAGGCAAAGGTTTGAGCCATACAGCCTAATCGTATTTGAGTTATACCCGTTATACCTAAGAAGTTCTAGTCACAAAATAAATCACTTTCATATAGTACGCACTGTCAGTCACAGTCCATAAACGTCATGTGTTAGTAAAATAGTGGTCAATAAACTAAAACTTCTCACGGACTTTATGAGACAAGTTGAAGTCACGATACACATAATTCATTTAATTTCCCTTCATTGGTGCCCGTGGATTGATATTTATAGGATAAAACATCACATATACTACGCAATAAAACTCAAAAAACATGATTTTTTGAAAATAAAACGAAAACGCAACGTCACTTTGCAAGTTCCCGCCAAAAAGCCCTCTGTGACAAAGTAGTTTTTTTTTTTCAGTACATTCATGTAGAGTATAATAAAACAAATATTTTTGTTTTTCTTTTTTTCTTTTGAGTCTAATAAAATATTTTAACTTTTATTTGCAAATAGATAATTTACAATAGATTTTATGTTTACGTAGATTTTTTAGTGGTAGTGAATCTAGCATACAACATGAGTAACGGTATTGAGTAGTGACCAATATTTTTTAGTTCCTACGAAGTTTGAGTATGTAGCTATTACTTTTACCGCAGACCTTTCTTATTCATTATTTACTTAAAATAGGGGCAAACACACTCAGTTTAGTACCAACTAACCTTTATATAAGTTTAAATAATGCGTTTATATTAAATAATGGTCAAAAACGAACATTAAATAAAATTCGGAAAGAGTTCCGCCATCTAAAAGCTATCGGAAACTTTTCGATGCTTCGGATTGATATTTCTGTCGAGAAACGTCAAACTATTCGATTCGGAAATTAAAATAGCAATTGGCGCTTTAACCTATCATGCAGAATATATTTATTTTAGTTTAGGTATTATTTGTAACACTTAAATTGTACTATTATCATACTATGTTAAATAAATATTGATGTTCTTACAGTTTTGATTGTATTTTAATGTGCAAATATACATTTTCATTATTATTTTATCATGTCGGAGTTCATCTCGGAAGTTTTCGATTCCGCTCCCGATTCCGAATCCGACCGTTTTAAAATAACCCCGCTGATGTGTAGATTTTTTATCAACGAATTAAGTTAGTTGTAACTTGAAATACGCTTAACACAATTATCTTTATGTTTTATACTAGCTGTCCCCCGCAGTTTCACCCGCGTTCCCGGGATAAAAAGTAGCCTATGTACTTCTCCAAAACGTAGGCTATCTGTATGCCAAATTTCATGATGATCCGTTGAGTAGTTGAGGCGTGAAGGCGTTACAAACAAACAAACAAACTCACTTTCGCATTTATAATATTATAGTTAGGATTAATTTAATATTAAAACAAACAAATGTACTTACGTAAAATAATCTAATTTTACTACTACACTAATAATAAAGAGAGAAGATTTGGATTATTGGAATTTTTGTTTGTAATGAATAAACTCTTTTTTTTTTTTATATACCGCTTAGGTGGCAGACAAGCATACGGCCCGCCTGATGGTAAGCGGTTACCGTAGCCTATGGACGCTTGCAACACCAGGGGTACCACGCGCGCGTTGCCGACCCTGCAGAAATCTCTTCACACCCCTTTTGAAGAACCCCATGCTGTACTCCATTCGGAAAACCACGGCGGGGAGCTCATTCCACAGTCTGAGCGTCCACAGAAGGAAGCTCCGTTGAGCCCGCATAGTTCGAAACAATTCTGGTTTCAATAACTACTGGCCCAATTTTATAAATGATTTTACCAGGAGAAAGCTAAATTATCACTTAGTAACATAGGCTAAATATTATTAAAATAAAAAATAGAGATCCCTAGGAATACTCCAATAATGTAACCGAAAGGATCATGACGAGATTTGTACAAAAAAATAAAGATTTTTAGAGACGTTACAATGAAGTTATAATTGATCCTTGGTGCCTAAGGAATAACTTGAGCCATTTAAAATATTTTTAGAACCCCGGGATAAAAATGCGAATTTCTATAGCATGCCGGCGCATCGCGGCGAATCGCGACTATTCGCGACCAAAACTTGTTGTTCTGTTTTGCGGGGTTTATAAAATATTTCATACTAGCTGCCCGGCGCGACTTCGTTCGCGTGGTGCTACCCTACCCTGTGGTGCTACCCTACCCTATCTTACCCTACCCTGTTGTGCCCTGCCCTGCCCTGCCCTGCCCTGCCCTGCCCTGCCCTGCCCTGCCCCGCCCTGCCCCGCCCCGCCCTACCCTACCCTACCCTACCCTACCCAACCCTACCCTACCCTACCCTACCCTACCCTACCCTACCCTACCCTACCCTACCCTACCCTACCCTACCCTACCCTACCCTACCCTACCCTACCCTACCCTACCCTGCCCTGCCCTTCCCCCTTTCCCCTTCCCTACCCTACAGTCAAGCCGTTTATTACAAACACTGAGCCACACGCAAAGAGATTGACTCCCTGCCGTACGGCCCGTACCCGTGACGTGATTTTTCTGCTAATACTTATATTTTTAAACTCGTGATATCTTTTGAATGGAATGTCCGAATTGAATAATTCAAAAAGTTATATAAAGGTTTTGAAGCAGTCTTGGATATGAAGTAATTTATTTTGATAAGGATTAATACCAAGATACAAATAGAGAGACATTTCTAGCGGCGGCATTTCAATTAAAATTTTAAAATAGAAGAACCCTTATTGTGGCATAACTATAATAGTTAGACATATGGTATCGCGATACTTTTTGTAAATAATAATGTGTTCTGCAAAGTTGTAGTACATTTTTTTATTCTATCATCAATAGTTTTCGCAGCGCACGCGATGTAATGAATATTTTAGGTAATTTTTTTACACCTTGGGTTACATTATTGGAGATTTAGTAAGGATCCCTAATTTTTTTGAAAATATAATATAGCCTATGTCACCCGGGGATAGTGTAGCTTCCCAACAGTGAAAGAATTTTTCAAATCGGTTCAGTACTTTCGGAGCCTATTCAATGCAAACAAACAAACAAACAAACAATCAAATCTCTCCTCTTTATAATATTAGTATAGATATATTAGTATGTTGCTGGTAATGTAATCTCAACATTGGAAGTGATTCAAAACCCTCTAAAATGTTTTATTTTTTTGTACAAATCAATGTATGGATCTCGCCATGATTCTTTCACCCGGGCGATACTTATTATAAACACATAAAAGTGTACTTAAGAACTTTAACGCTAAAACCTAGACTAACCTCTAATACACTGCCAATTATCTAAGTTCCCTAAATTGTATTAAGTTCGAGTATTATTCTATTCTGAAAGCCATTACTCAGACCTGTTAGTTTTCGCGTAACCAGAGTACGTCCTTACTTACCTATTACTTAATTAGAATCGAATTGCCGAATATATCACTATTCTGAACAGCTTCCAAATTACTATCTTAATCTGTGACAAGTTATCTAGTTTCACAAATAGTACCGAAAGTTATTGGCTTTCTATATTAAAGTAGTCATTAAAATTAAAACTGCGATTTTATCATGATTTAAGTGTTCAGTAAGTGTTCATGATTCTGAAAATAACTTGTAAGTATTTCTCTTATCGTAATTTTATTGCACTTAGTTGTAAAACCAGTATACGTTCGCCTGATGGACTTCCTTCTTGAAGAGCTGCATGCTGTAATCCTTTCGGAAAATCGAGAGGTCCATTCCACAACGAGATCGTCCATGGTAGAAAGCCTCTGAGGCAGCACTATGCAAGAACATTTTAATTCACGGGTCGCTCACTTTCCTCCAATATGGCGAGGAGGGCGATGGCTGCCACAAGCGTCATACTTAACTGGGCGGGCTGGTCTGCTTAAGTTTGCTATTTATTTACTTATTAAATATTTATTCAGTCTACTTTGTAATTTTGCCGCCGCGCCGGGGCACGCAATTGTTGTCAGTGCGATTAGAATGTAAATATTATGTAATGAATCTAAGCTTGTTTTGAAAATAGTAATTGCTGAGTTTATTGCCAGGTCTTCTCAGCAAATGCAACCTTCCGAACCGGTATTAGAGTATTAGAGTCAGACTTTTCATAAGTGCCTGCGAAGGTCTATTTGAATAAATGATTTTAAATTTTGAATTCCAATGTGTGACGATGGACTCTCCATTGATGAGATGTCAAATAATTTCTCAGAGCACACCCTACCCCACGTTATATTAATTGGAGTTCATGTTTGGGTTGATAGCATTCCACAGTTTGTTTCTGTTCTAATATGTCCATACATTGGATCCATGTTATCCAGCTATTGTTTTTAGCTGAACATTTTTCTCTAATTGTATCTTGTATTTTTATTCCAATACATCTATGGTTAGAATTGAGGCTGGAGGCTCGTTTACTGAACAAATAGAATAGATACATAGGGATCGGTATCAAATACAAATATTTGTTCTCACGAAGGTTATGTGGGGTGCACTACCAATACTGTTGAGGCTATTGGCTCATACATAATGTTCTATGTACCTACACGTTTCATCATACAAAAATCTAAGTAAATGAAATAATCTATTTATTCAATTTAGGCCCTGATAAGGCACTTGTGAACGTTAACAAAATGACTCTACACCGGTTCCAAATACAACTTGAACTGAGAAGACTCCGGCAAGAAACTCAGCAAGTCCTTTTTTTTTAAATGTGCCCTCTTATAAGTATTATAATTTACAAAATGTATATCCTGGGATATTTCTTCACTAAACGGCTTTATACATAGAAACAGCAAACGGATATTTAGATTTTCCAACAGTTTTGCCTGTAAACAAAGCTAGTAAGTACAGCAGCTTGATTATTATATGATTGTGCTATACAATAGTAAAGAGCACCTATTCAATCAGCTTTAGGATGATGCCCCTACTTACACATTCTGAACCACACTTCCTTTCTTGAAGCCAGTTTATATGGTCACGTGACGGGTACGATATGAGATGCAGATAGTTTAGCTGATGAGCAACCTTTTTGAAATATGTATAATATGACAGTTTTTTAAAAAGGTTTCTATAGAATTATAGCTTCCATCCCGCGGTTTTGTCTGTGTTCCCATAGGTTCTTATGTTTTTCCGGGATAAATAATCTGACGCTAAGCTGGATAAATAATCTGGGTAAGCGTGTTCTATCTTAGGCTTCGTCATCGTCCTTTAGTGGCCAAACGCAAGCCCATATAATATAAATCCAAGCAAAAGAAAATAACAAAAAAGAAAGAAAAGCAGGGAGAAAATGTCTAGTAATCAGACATAGCTGTGGTACTAAAAGGCTGTGGATAAGCATATCGCACAACCGCTGATATTATGCACTAATGCATTACACAATAAAATACGAATGAAATAAAATAAAAAGAAATAAGTTACATGAATACACTTGGCCATAGATTGCCTTGAGATAAGCCAGATGACGAATGGAATAAGCTGGATGTCAGTGGCAAGTTGCGTATTGGTGGTTGAATGTCGTTCCAGCTAATAATAATATAATAAGCTTAGATTAATTACCTAATATTTACATTCTAATCGCACTGGCAACAATTGCGTGCAAACAATCATTTTTTAGAATTAGTATTATTAATATAATATGGTAAAATTGTATAATCGTATCGTCGTGATATAAACGGACAAGCCCATTTCTATTTTATGAACGTGTGCATGCGTGAAGACACGAACTCTCTGTATTTCAGATACTACCTACTTGAGATGTTACAGAATTTCAATTACAGCACTATCGTTAAAGCTCAAACTGTGCACTGTATATTTTTACCAGATATTTTAGAAATTCTTGCTAGAATTCACAATTTAGAAATATGTCTCTCGGGTTTTTGAAAACCTGAATACGTATTCGTTCATTTCTGCTTCATGATAATTTAATTTATTGAGGACTGCGGTTTCACTTGCAATACTATCTTTTACACCCTTACGCCGTTTTCACACGATACGATAACTACACCGTAACGACACAGTAAAAAAACTGGCGACCTTAAATTTTTATGAACCGTTTTCACATACAACGATAACGACACAGCACTGCACGATACAGGATACGTCGTTGGTTCCGCTAGATCGTGACGTTTTTTTTACCGTGGCGATTTAGCGGACCTTCGAAATGTATTGAAAAACATCAGGACTTTCACACGGCGCACTGCACGACAACGACACGACACTTCTTGTGACCGGTGGGCACTCGCTGTTTGTTTTGAATGGTGTCTGTTTACTAGTAAAGAGTTTTCTAATGGTTTTATCATGGAGAAAAAATTTGAATACGAAATTAGAACTTTAAGGAGACCAAATCCTGTTTGTGGCATAAAGGTATTGATCTTCTCCTCATGTAAAGCAGGATTGCTAGAAGATGCCGGCGATTGAAACCTGGACACATGATAGACGTGTAGTCGCTAAAATTAATATTCTTAACTGTCGTTAAGGTCCGGTGTCTTTCCTCGTGTGAAAACGAATGACGACACGACCGTTTGCCATATATCGTCGGTCGTCTATCGGCACGACTAAAAAGTGTCGTTATCGTCCCGAGTGAAAACGCACTTAGGGGTACAATTTGTCGGGCTAGAATAAACATGTCAGCACGTCTAGGGTGTAATTATTTATAGTATGTATGCTATAACAAAAAAAATATGTTATGTAGTATATTAGTTGTTTGGTTTCCATAGTTCAAGCTCTACTTAATTCGTGATCAGCCGTGTGTGAAGAATATGTCAGGATAATTAGCTACCTATTTTAGGAAATTGTTTGCAAAATTTCGATATTCTAGATAGACTGTTCTTGTGTGTTCTATAAATCGGACGGTTACTCTTTTTATACATATTACTTACACGGATACAATATTATTAAGTAAAGAAAGAACATCGCAATTTATCAAAAATTAAATAAAATGTTATAACTTGTAAACATACTAAGTTTTAGAATAAAAATTAAAATAATAAAAAACACTTACAGCAAGTTCAAAGTAATGAAAACTCAGCAGGGAAATTTCCGGTCTGTGATTAACGATGTCTAGAAAACGTACTAAGTTTAAACTAGTTTTATAGACTGGAAACTTAAAATAGGAAATGGCGTCGTTTTATTTGCATCGAACGCTCTATATATTAGTGAAGGAAAGGGATGTCATCAGGATTTTCTGTCCTTTTCTACTGTAGTCTACATTTTATTCATATTACTTTGGTGTCATATAAATAGATTAATTTTGCCTTACTATTTTTGTTTAAATCTACTATATCCCTTTCATATGTAAGGCGATGATAGCTCAGTGGTAGTGACGTCGGATACTACGGCGAAGGTCCCGGGTTCGAATCCTACAATGCCCTCATGTTTTCGGTAAAGGAAAACATCTTGAGGAAACCATAGCATGGTGGTAGGGTACTTTGAAGTACCCATTTGGCTGGCGACCGAACTCAATTTGAAAATCTGTCGCGAAGCACATATCGGTGTGTTCCGTAAGCTGCACTTGAGAGCCAGTTCCTTCTAGGCTTTGTGTCATGCCACCTTCGGTCACATCATCACTTACCATGGTGAGATTATTGTGGTCAAACACAGGACTAGAAACAGTAAAAAAAATACACCTAAGTATACCTCCTAATCCTAACTAATGTTATCAATGCGATAGTGAGATTGTTTGTTACGCCTTCACGCCTCAACTACTCAACGGATCATCACGAATTTGGCATGCAGATAGCCTATGGTATGGAGCCGCAGGCTAGTTTATTATAAAGATAAACTGCTGCATAATTTTTAGGATCTGTAAATATATTAAATACAATAAAATATATTTACTTAATTATCGTATTGAAGAATTTGTATTAACGCGCTCATACTTTTTTAATTTGAAAACTTTTTTATTTCATTTCATCATCATCATCAGCCTATAATGTCCCACTGCTGAGCACAGGCCTCCTTTCACAAATCAGGGTGAAAGGGAATGGGCAGATACTCCACCACGCGTGCCCACTGCGGATCGGTGGAGGTAGGCTAGTGGCCAACCTACTGTTGGAATTTTTCAAGCCGCCTAGGAGGCATCCAACTAGCTTAACGACTATCACAATTAAGTGATAACCGGGACCAACGGCTTTACGTGCCTTCCGAAGCACGGAAACGCTCGATTTGAAATACCACTAGACGGTCACCCATCCAGGTACCGACCACGACAGACGTAGCTTAACTTTGCCGATCGATTAAGAACGGCTAATCATGCTACACCACGAGCGCTTCATTATTTCATTTATTTCATTTAATAAATAATTATTTTCTTATAATTATTTTAGCGTTAGATTTATAGTATAGGCTATGTAAGATCTCGCATGATTAATTCAAATTGAACGCGGCTAAATCTGCATAGCACATCTATAGGTTATGCACATTCAATTATGTTTAACGTAATTTTTATCTGGAATACTAATTATGAATTCTCACACCATTAACTTATAGTTCTATATCATTAGGTGCTGCTTGTGGGAGCTGGTCTGCTAAGTTTGCTATTTATTTACTTATTAAATATTTATTCAGTCTACTTTGTAATTTTGCCGCCGCACCGGGGCACGCAATTGTTTTCAGTGCGATTAGAATGTAAATATTATGTAATGAATCTAAGCTTGTTTTGAAAAGAGTAATTGCTGAGTTTATTTCCGGCTCTTCTCAGAAAATGCAACCTTCCGAACCGGTATTAGAGTATTAGAGTCAGACTTTTCATAAGTGCCTGCGAAGGTCTATTTGAATAAATGATTTTGAATTTTGAATTTTATCAACTTCATAAATCATAGTTTAACAAATGACAGCGCTTTATAACTTTCTCTTCTCCGTAACCATTAGCATTATAAATGATTATAATACATAATTGATAGCGAGTTTTGTTCGCATCGCGACTCGCGAGGTATTCCGCTGTAATACTCGCGGATATTCTCAAAGATATTGCGTAATTCCGCACCTTCCGCGTGCCAGTACGTCTTGTAATTCAGACACGAAGCGTAGAGACGTGTTGTGTATACTAAATGTATTAAAAATTCATTAAGGTTTCCAAAATAACTTGATGTATGTAACACCTCATTCTCACATACTTTTTCATATTCGGAACCGTTGTAAAAAGCAGTTGGCCAAGTCTTCCTAAACAGCTTCACTTTAATGGTGTTTTGGAACGCTGCAGCAAAACTGACCAGACGTTTTATATTGATTCATTATTCAATCAAAAAACAAATGAGAGTTCCATTTTAGTATATTTTTTTAAAATATTTTCTACTTATAATAAATCATGCTCAATAGGTATCCCACCAAAAACATTTTCATGTAAAATGTTACCAATACGAGACTATATGGCTCAAACTGTCAAAAAGTTATCAGATCTCATTTAAAGCCAAGCTTATAACTCAACACGCTCTAACTTCACAAACTCTACAACTGGGTCAAAATATGTGGCTTGGCCGTTTCGCTGCCGTCACATGGGCGTAAGGTGAAAAATGTATTCACTGTTGATTACTTTCTGTAATACAATAGTTCGTGCAGTAGTTGTAGGATGCTTATGACAACATTTTTAAATTTAGTAAAAAGAAAATGGTGTAAAGTTTTTTTTTTTTTACAAACTTAGACACCAAACTTCAGCTTTCTAGGACTTCAGGAAGATCCCTAACCCTCTTATTAATAAATAAGGTGTAAGTCGGTCTTGTCATACCCAGGTATTAATATGTTTAATAAGTTCACTATTGACAATATATCCCAAAACTTTTGTTTATCTGGTATAATCCAAACCTAAGTTATGAGGGTTCAAAAAAACGATGAAGCGCTTCGAGAAAAGGTTGGTATTGCCCTTGCCATTCGCTTGGCTCGTCTTGGCGGGGGGCACTCCCGTGCCTCCAGATCTAACGAACGTCCTTCCTTAGTAAAACATTGCAATGTCATCGATATTGGGCAGGTTGCCGTGGGGAATAGATATAGCTGCCGCACCGCCTGTCATGGGTTGAATTCTCACTCAGGAAAACATTTTCTGTGTATGAACAAGTCTTTGTCTGAGTGTAAATTCAAGTATTCTATGAAGTAGACTTTATTATTAGCGGTTAAGTAATTAGTCGTACATACTAACATACAGTATAGGAAATTAAAACTCCATCAGTCACAATAAAAGTCTGCTCATATAACGATCAAACGGTTTTCATGTGTGCACAAGTACACTCATATTGAACGCTAACAATGCTTTGATATTACTTAGAAGCCGGTCAAGCTACCCTTACATCTTGGCTTCTGTAATATGCTGCCTATAGGTTCTCGCATGGACATTTTTGCTACGGCCATTTGATGAAGCTGGCGGTTTTGTAAAAGTAAAAGCGTATAAGATTTGGTAATATGAAGGTTGTTTCTTTTCGACATAAAAAGTGTGACAGTCTTAACAGTCACTATCAAAATCAAAAAGTAATTTACTCACTTTATTCCTGGTAAGGCACTTATGAACTTTAAGTTGGTACATACAGTTGAATCTATCACACCGGTTCGGAATACACATACAGATTACTCACTACAGCATTTTTTTGGCTTTCATCTGCCTGCAGCTGTCAAAGAAGAAAGAGACTTACAAAGCTCAAGAAAAGAGCCAATTTCTGTCAGGTTGAATGTTTTTTTTCAATGGAGAATGCATAAGCTAAGTAATAAGATAAGTCACGATGAATTCGTAAGTGGATTAAAACGATTTTTCAATTATTTTACTGCAGTATAAAACCCCATAAAAAGCAGGCCAACTGCGAGTCAAACTTGCACACGGAGGGTTCTGTATAATATGAACTAACTAAACATTGCTATGAAAAGAAAAGCAAAAGGAAACGTTTTTTGTATGAGGGCCCTTCAATTTTTAAGTTATTTAATTTTTGTTGTTGCGGCATATTCTGTGAATTTCAGCTGTCTACCTATTACAGTTCATGAGATACAGACCATTGGCTGACAGACGGACGGTCAGATGGACGGAAGTTGACTGGACAGCGATCCATCTTGCAAAAAAATTACAATATTATAATTTACGTTAATAATAACATAATAAACTAGATAATTTCCAGTTAGATAAGGTAATCGGTAGAATTACACGTAATACCTTTAGGGATATTACGGAATCCCTGATTTTGCTATTTCCTTGAGACATACACAGAAACGAGGGAAAAGCGCGTACAACCTTTCCGGGAATAAAGCTTTCACTTTTCATATTGAATTGGGGGAGGAAAAGTAAGAACATTTATAAAACCCTCTCTTTTGGTTTTGTAAAAGTGAACACAATCAGAAGTTATACTGTGAGTCTTCTCATAATGTAACTAGCAGTATTTTGTCGGACTCTTTATACATAGAAATCATTTTAAATTAAGATTATCCAATTTTTGCACAGTTAAACACTTCTTTTTATTTTCTTGACTTTGTTTTAATATTATTATTCAAGTTGATGTCGCCAAGCACCTATCGGTGTGTTCCGTCAGCTGCACTTGAGAGCCAGTTCCTTCTAGGCTTTGTGTGCTTACCACCTTCGACCACATCATCACTTACCAAAGTGAGATTGTGGTCAAACACAGGCCTATACACAGTAAAAAAAAAAAAAAAAAAAAAAAAAAAAAATATTATCACTTTTTTTACCCACTTAAAAAAATGGAGGAAATTCTCAATTCGGCCGTTTTTTTTGAATGTTTGTTACCTCTTAACTCCGTCATTTATTAACCGATTTGGAAACTTCGGCTTTGTTTGGAAGGGTACACTTCCTGTTTGGTCCCATTGTCATCAGATCAGGATTTGATACTACTTAGGGTACTTTGAAGTTGGTTTAAGTTTTTTGTAATACAGTATTATTTCTATAAACTTTATTTCTAAGTTGGCTAGCTGGACTGATAAGCGCAATTTCAGGCCATGGCTAAACCTAGAATTGAAGGCCTTTAAATTCAATTCAATTTTCACTTATTGATAACCTCAACATGAAGACCAATACAAATAAATAAACAAAACAAAATCCCCAAAATCAAATATCCATGTTGTGTAGGCTAAATTGAATTAATTTAATACAAAACGAATCGTCAAATTACTTTAATTAATTCAAATACCCGTCTTTTCGGGTCAATTTAATTGTGACTAATGGGATTCACATGGAATTAAATTAACTAACAAAACTAATTAACTAAATCAGTATTTGCGATACGTTGAACAGCATACTAAATTACAAGTTTATGTGTAAGTAGTAAGTAGTCAGTTAGGTAAGGGAAGATGGCAAGAGGCTGGACGGAAAGACTTTGGTACCCTGGACGACCTTTGGTGTGGGACGCAACATGCGTCGATACCTTTGACACAGATTAAAGACGTAACTTGGCCACAGATTAAAGACGTCCTTGGCTTCGTCTCACCTTCCAGTTACTTCAGTCACGGCCGGTGCTGCTGCCGCCTAGCAAGCATGTCTGAAGCGCCGCAAATATCCTACCCTTGGTGCTGGATACATATTTGCGGCGTTCAGGGTTGTAACGCTGGGGCCGTGGGGGCCGTGTTAAACCAATATCATAATGTTTCATAAAGATATGAAGGAACAAGGTGCTACTCCTTCATTGAAAAGTCCCATGTTAATCAGATCAGCAATTTCCATGATTTGACTAATATAACAGGTCAGAAACGCATTCTCTCTGTGGCCGCTCTGTAAATCCGGAAACCCCGTTTAACGATACCAATCGTTCCAGCACTGTTCCGGGATTAACCTCTTTAATTTTGTGGTCGGAGACGATTGACGGTGGGCCCATCATTACCCTTGGGAAGTTATCGGGTGTCTAACCACGTCATCGGTAGCTAATAGCTCTGTCAACAAATATTGTCATGAATGGTTTGTATAATTCTATTAATGTTGATAAGTTAAATTGTAAACGGGCGAATTTTGATATTATTTTATTTATAATATTAAATTCTGCACATACGACAACAGATTCAGAACAAATACAATTTTTTGGCCTGAATGGTAATCGAACACTCTATCTATGGCTTTTGAGTATCTATCTCCATCCCAACCGCCCACTTGGCATATAATATAACCAAAGAAAATAAGATTCATAGGGGTTATTAAAAAAGGATGTGGAGAGATTTCTGCAGGGTCGGCAACGCGCGAGTGATATCCCTGGTGTTGCAAGCGTCCATAGGCTACGGTAACCGCTTACCATCAGGCGGGCCGTATGCTTGTTTGCTATTATTATTATTATTTGGGGTTAAGTGGCTATTTCAAGTCTTTCCAGAGCTTGTATCACTGCGACCAGACTAGATCTATTGTGATCGCCACGTTAATTAAATTTCACTGCCAAGACCTGCAGCTATAATAAACTGCACAATATTCTTGGCAGGAATGGATTTTACTTCATCTAGGTGTAACAGGTGTTTTCCCAGATGTGTATTTCGTTTAGGCATAAGTGGACTGCAGTCACACAAGAGATGTAATGGTGTTTCATCTGCCTCACGGCAGAATCTGCAAAGCCTCGAGTCGTGAACGCTGATGGTGAACATATGTTTGTTCAATCCACAGTGCCCCGTTAAGGCTCTCACAAGTATGCGTAAGTTGTTTCTACTTAGAGATAATACCTCTATGGTAGACTTTTTATCAAAGGCCTTTATAAGTGCCTTGGAATGGTTCATTCCAGGAGCGTTTTTCCAAGAATCAATGGATGAGTTTACATATAAGTTCCTCATAATTAGTTTAGCCAGGCTTTTAGGTACACCACAAATTGGCTCGGGGCCATAAGGGGTCCCATTAGCTCCAGCTTTAGCTAGTTCGTCAGCTTTTTCATTACCGACGATTCCAGTGTGTCCAGGAACCCACCGTAACACAACCCTGTTCTTTTCGCCCAGGTGGTTTAGTAGGTCCATGCAGTTTTTAACTAGCTTAGAGTTAATTGAATCGGAGGCCAGTGCTAAGAGAGCTGCCTGGCTGTCCGAGTGGATATAGATTGTATGGTTGACGTAGTCTTTCTGCAGGTTAGTGTCCGCACATTCAAGTATGGCGTGTACTTCTGCCTGGAATATAGAGGCATTGGAGGGTGAAGGCCAACTAAGAAGTTCTATCTTTATAATGACCTTTCACTGTAGAAACTGGTTCAGACCAAGATCCCGCATTTGAATGGGTTACCATGTAATAAATCAAAGACTTACCCTCGTAGGCTCGTCGTCTTGAAATGCGTCCCGCGCGGGAACCCGGCACTAGCACACAGCGGTTAATTTGGTAGGAATTCAGAATAATTTTAGTATTAATCAATGAAAAAAATAAAGGTATTAGCGGATGACGTATGTAGAAGAATGACAGAAAAATATATCAATTTTTTCCTTTTAAGGTGGTCTATGATTTAAAACATAGAAACCCATCCCCATGAAGGTCTGGCCCGAACACAGTCCCCACCTTGAAAGGTCATCTTTCAACAGGAACAGTTATTTCTTAGTCGGAAGAAAAGTTAAACTAAAATAATAACTAACCTAGGAGAATAACCCAACAATAAAGGTGAAAGTAACATAAAAATGAGACTAACCCATTATTAAAATAAGATAAAACAAAAGAAAACTAGTATTCTATAAATGAATAAATTAATAATAGAACCTTAGTAGGTATAGAATAATAGTAGTAATAACCTTAATAGTACTTAGTAAAATAAAAAGAAATAAACGAAAGAGGAATTCTCATTCAAGAGAGCGAAGGTAATCGACATACCTAATCGAATTACCGGTTGTACCTCCCAATATACCTGTTTTGGTTTTTTTACAAGAACTATATATGCGAATACGATCATCTTTGCCCTTTATAGAATTTAGAATAACCCCTAACTACCAATGAACGAACAGGAGACACATTATTCTCCATAAGTAAAACAACGGTACTTCCTTAACAGGATTTTGCTCTGTATTCCACTTTTACTTAAGAAACACTTCTTAGCGGGAGTTAAAGGAATAGGCTCAGATGGATCCTCGTTCAAAATGCTAAATTCTTTATAATTCAAGGCTGTTTTTATTTGGCATAAAATAGTTAATAACTCATCATATGACACAAAAAAATATGGTTTTTAACACTTTTTATAGCGGATTCCCAACTTCCACCGAAATATGGAGCATTAGGTGAAATGACACACCAAGTAATAAGATTTTCATTTAAGAACGACCGAAAATGTTCGTCGAATGAATTTGAAATAATAAAATCTTGAACTTTATTTAAGTAGTAGGATTTAGTACCTACAAACAGTACCAAAAAAACAGTCAATGAGAACTGGAATGAATCCAGTTCAGAGCAACGGTAGAGTTTGATAACGCAACGGAAGTTAAGTTATGTTAAGTTTTATCAGAATGCGGTTTTGAAAAAATTCATATAACTACTGCACCAAATATTACATTATGTGAGCAGCACAAAGCTCAAGACGTGTAAGTGATATCACTTGATTAGCAAAACTTTAAATTTCGCGAAAATAAGTCTCACTAAATTGCCTTCGGAACTCTGAACACACAGGTAGAGAACAGCACCGTAGGCCTTTTCACTGGCTTCAGAGAACGCAAGTAAAGTTACAGTACATACGTCAGTTATCTATAGATATTTTTAATCCAAATATCAGATGTAGTTCTTTTTTAAATGCACTCCATAACTTAAAAATCGATGGCGGAGCAGTACTATCAAGTTTTAGCAACCAAAGCTCTTTTATGATTAGCTTAGCATATAAAATAAGCGGAGCAATAAAACCGAGTACATGCATTTGTTTTACATCAACGCTAAATGCGATTAGAAATAATCTGAATTTGTGCGAAATACTATACAATTCCGGTTGTAGGTTAGGTCCTACATGTAGAATTTCATTTAGTGAAACGCTGTTTATAGTTTTTGCGTTAGAATCCAACACAAGTCTAACTTTTGTTGAAACAGAAGACTTACAGAATATGCCGTGGTGCGGAATTATATATCCTGAAGTATCACTACTATCAGATACCAGGTTAATATAATCTTTCTCGTGATATTCTTCAAATATGCTATCAAAAGCGACTCTATAAGATGGAGAAGATTGAAGTTTACGCTCTGAAGATAGAAATCTTCTTTGAACTGTAATAACAGAAGAACCTAAAAAACTAGGGCCTCTTTTAAAAGGAAGCGCAACGATATAGCGGCCTGAAGTATCACGACGGGTTGTAGTTTTATAAATATTCTCACATTCCTCTTCCTCACTACTTAATTTTTTTATGAGTGGAGATGGAGAATCTTTTAACTGCCGGAAGCGTCGTAAAACAACATCTAAATGAGCACCAGAAAAACAACATAGCGCATGTATTCTATTATTGAGAGTAGGTAAAATAGGAGCTTCACCCATTAATATGAAACCTAACGAAGTTTTAATAGCAACAGGAGTTCCAGGAGGACCCTGAATCCGTCCCTGTTTTATCAAAAGCGGAAAGAGTTGAACACCAATTAACATATCGACCCTACCGGGCTCAAAGAATTTGTCATCGGCGAGCGGTACGTTACGAAGATATGCCAACCTCGATCTATCGATTTTTGAGGTAGGCAAGTAGTCTGTGATATTATTCACGACCAGCGGTTTAACAGCGTAAGAAATGTTTCTATCGAAACAAGAAGAAATAATGACATCAGTTACACCTTTAATTTCATTAGTGCATCCACCAAATCCGTTAACAGAAACCGGTTCGGATAACATTTCATATTTTAATGATAAGCGTTTACAACATTCTGTTGTAATGAAATGATTTTGTGACCCATTATCAATGAGACAGCGCACAATATGCGAATTACCACAAGCATCGACGATAAAAACACGAGCGGTTGCAAGTAAAACAGTAGAAGATTGCGATACAATATTATTTTGGTTATCATTTTGTAGCGAACACATAGTGACAGGTGCGTGAGATGAGCTGCTTGTAGACGCAGTAGAACGAGGATTACTCTGTTCGGCAAGCGGAAGCGTGCGCACAGGAAAGTCACTAAGATTATGTGCCTGTAGCGGTCCAGTTGTGCTGATGGCGGACCTCGACCCATTGGTCATAGGTTCGATCGGTGTCGACTGTGTAAGAGACGCCGATAACAACACAGTATTATTTTGTTCATTCGAAGGCGGGAAATGTAAAAGAGAATGATGAAACTTTGATTGACACACACCACAAGTTTTAGTTGAATTACAATTAGAAGTTTTATGTCTCATACTGAGACAGTTAACGCAACTATTATGTTGTTTAACAACGTTATAACGCTCTTTAGGACTCAATTTCATAAAATTAGGACAGCGAAAAAACTGATCATGTTCAATATTGTGACACATGACACAAGGTTGCGAGTTATTTGCAGTGACAAATGACTTTACGTTTTTAGGAGTAGGTAATTTGAGGGAGGGCACTTGTTTACCATCAAGTGCCCTCCCACCTGCAAGGCGTGATCGGGGATTACTTGCGCGACAGGTACATTTTGTACATGGACCAAGACGGTAGGAGAATCCGGAGGGAAATCACGCGTGGAGTTCCACAGGGGTCAGTGTTAGGCCCGCTGTTGTGGAACCTCGCCTATGACGCGGTTCTGCGTGTCAATCTCCCCGCTGGCGTAAACGTCGTTTGCTATGCAGATGACACGTTGGTGGTCGCCAGTGGGGATACCTTCGAGGGGACCAAAGAGCTCGCTGAGCTTGGGGTGGAGGTCGTCGTTGCCAAAATCCATGAGTTGGGTCTGGAAATAGCGCCTCACAAGACTGAGGCGCTATGGTTCCACAAACTGCCAAGAAGCAGGGAACCACCCGACTCGTGCGTCCGAGTGGGTGAGTCGGAAGTCGGGGTGGGGCGGTACATGAAGTACCTGGGCCTCACCCTAGACAGTCGCTGGGGCTTCGAAGAGCATTTTGATCGCCTAGTCCCCCGAATTGAAAGGGTAGCGGGTGCTATGCACAGACTGCTGCCTAATCTCGGGGGACCAAGGGAGGAAGTTCGCCGTCTCTATGCGGGGGTCATACGATCCGTAGCCCTTTACGGGGCGCCCGTATGGGCGAAAAGGCTGGCCATCCGACGTTGTAGAACGAAAATCTACAGCGTCCAGCGTAGGATGGCACTACGGATCGTACGGGGATACCGTACCGTATCCTTTGAGGCGGCAACTATTCTGGCTCGCTTTCCGCCACTGGATATTCTGGCGGACATGGATGCGAGGGTATATGACCGAATCCGCATCGTCCGCCAGAGTGGTGGAGGCGACCCAGAAGAGGCGATCAAACGGCAGGAGCGAATTAACGCATTTGCGACGTGGCGCGCAAGGCTTCGCGAGGAGCGGTTTGCGCGCAAACGCGTCGTCGAAGCAGTCCTGCCGGTCTTCGAGGCCTGGATGCAGCGACAAGGTGGACGACTCACCTACAGACTTACACAGATAATCACCGGACATGGGTGCTTCGGTGATTATCTGTATAGGATCGGACGTGAGGCGACGGCGGTCTGCTTCCACTGCGGTGGAAGCGACCAGGACTCCACATCGCACACGCTCGCGGTGTGCCCTGCGTGGGAACCCGAGCGGCGGATCCTGGTCCAAGAGATCGGAGGGAATCTCTCCCTGCCAGCAGTCGTGTCGGCGATGCTGAGCGGGGATACAGCGTGGAGAGCCGTAGCCTCTTTCTGTGAGACTGTAATGGTCCAGAAGGAGGCTGCTGAGCGGGATCGGGAGAGGGCCGATCCCACCCGGAGGCGTAGCCGTCGGGGCGCAAACGTGCCTCGTCGCGGCCCCCCTGCCCTGTAGCTCGGGCTTAGAATAACAGCTACGGTGTTCCCCTGCCTGTCGTAAAAGGCGACTAAACGGGGCCTTTGGGGTCGTGGGCAATCAGATCGGGGACTCTGTGCGCCCAGAAGCGACCCCAAGGAGGACGATGGGTCGATGTGGTCAGACTCATCGTGCGATAGCACAGCGAGGGTGCTGGGGGGAGGTGTCAGACTTCCCCCGGGACGAGCTATCAAAGCGCCGCGCTTGGAGGGGTGAGCAGGTACGCGTTCAACACGAGAGCCCGCCCCCCTCTCTACAGCGCAGATGGCGACCACCGTGGGGTTTTAGCCGGTACAAGTCCGGCATAACCTGGCCGCTACCCCCGAGGCGGTCGGGTATCCTATGAGGATTTCCCCACGAAAAAAAAAAAAAAAAAAAAAGGTAATTTAGGATATTGTGACATTACAGTCTTTATAGGTGTAGGATTAATGCGTTCTAAAATTCTACACTGTTCCTTTAAGAAGGTTATAAGTTGAGAATAAGAAGGTTGCTTTTCCGAGCGAAATGTATTTTCGAACAGACGAATAGTTTCATTGTCTAGCTTCTTAAGTGCAAGAAACAAAAACAAGAAATCCAACTTATCACTTATGTTCAACCTTTCGAATGCAGATACTGAATTAGCAAATTTATCAATGAAATTACTGAGCCCATCTACGGAAGCGGAAGTCAAAGTTTTAAAATTTAAAAGTTGATTTAGATAAAAGGTACCTAATGAACGGACATCTTCGTATTTATCAACTAAAGTCGAATAAATAAGATCGTAATTATCCCCAGATGGATTAATACCTGAAACTGTAGTCAAAGCTTTATCAGTCAGCTGACCACATAGATAAAATACCTTTTCAGAGTTTTTCAACGAACTGTTATTGTGCACGAGACGGTTGTAACATTCGTAAAAGGAACTCCACATACATGGATTACCGTCAAATTGAGGTAGTTTTATTGGCGGCAGTTTTAATTTTTGTTTAGGCGAATAATCATGGTCAATTGAAAACGATTTCGTACTACGCAAAACTCCTTGAATACAAGCGTACATGTCTTCAAACGCTTCCCATTGACTGAATGTAGGGCAAAAGGTTTTATCATGTTTCATCTGCTCTAGGTTTAGTTGTTCTACAATTAAATTAAATTCTGTACGAATTGTTTCAATGTTAGAAGTTTTATTTATAAACTCGGAACGAACACTTTCTGACGTTTCAATCGTAAGTGATAAGTCATACAATGACTGTATTTTGGCGAAATATGCTGCCTGTCTAGCTTGCAATAAAATGATTGAATGAGGGACCATCGTCATCTCATCTTCATTTTGATTTTCTTGAACTCTTCTTCCTCTGCTAGCCATTTTGCTTGCAGATAAAAAAAGTTAAAGAAATAAATAAATAACAAACCGAGGCGGTAGAGGTAAGGTAAATCGGTTGTTACGTGGAAAAATGCAATACAGGCAATATACGCGGTTCGAAAACGTTATTTATTAGCGGGTTAAGGACAAAAACTATCGTTTAAGCCTAGAAAGAAGAAGAGGCGTTTGCCTATCGGCTTACAACCTAACTAGATATTGAAAAAATATAATAAATCCGGCTCGAAGGACCAATGGAGGGTGAAGGCCAACTAAGAAGTTCTATCTTTATAATGACCTTTCACTGTAGAAACTGGTTCAGACCAAGATCCCGCATTTGAATGGGTTACCATGTAATAAATCAAAGACTTACCCTCGTAGGCTCGTCGTCTTGAAATGCGTCCCGCGCGGGAACCCGGCACTAGCACACAGCGGTTAATTTGGTAGGAATTCAGAATAATTTTAGTATTAATCAATGAAAAAAATAAAGGTATTAGCGGATGACGTATGTAGAAGAATGACAGAAAAATATATCAATTTTTTCCTTTTAAGGTGGTCTATGATTTAAAACATAGAAACCCATCCCCATGAAGGTCTGGCCCGAACAGGCATATTTTCCAAGATTCAGCTTTTTGCTGATTTTTGGACGCTCTCCATAAATTCCACAGCCTACATCAGATCCTGATTTGGATCCATCGGTATACCACTTGAGGCTACCCTCCACCCACGTGACCTTGTCATCTAGCCAGTCGTCACGGGTGGGTATTTCAATTTCGTAATGCTTACGAAAATTATTCTGAGGGATCATCATGTCTGAGACCATGTTCAGAATAGGAATTTCCAGTACTGAATCCTGAAGGGAGTTTAGTGCCTGGGAGAGCCATTTCACTCCCACCTGTGCGTGAATCCTGTGCATGGTTGTCTTCGCCACCTTCTCTACATGTAGATGCAGGGGCGTCAGATGTAACATAGCATCAAGGGCCGCTCCAGGGGAGGTTGACATGGCTCCAGTTGCCATAATACAGGCGGTCCTTTGAATCCCGCCTAATAAGGCAATTGTTGTTTTTTGACTGACTTTTTTACTCCAAGCCACAGAGGCGTATGTTATCAACGGCCTCACAATGGTGGAGTATAGCCATAGCATCATTTGAGGCTTGAGTCCCCAACGTTGACCTGCCATTCTGCTACATATTCCTAAGGCGATTTTCGCCTTATGTATTATGTTAGCGACATGACTGTTCCAAGTCAGCTTCTGGTCGATGGTTACTCCCAGATACTTGACTTCCTTGGAAAACTGTACACTTTTGTTATTAAGTGTCGGCATGACTAGTTTATCTAGGCACCGTTTTCTAGTAAATGGTACCAGAACCGTCTTGTCGGCATTTACCGATAGTTGGTTTTCTTTGCACCATCTACTTACAGTATTGAGCGCTCTTTGCATAAGGTACGATATGGTACTTTGGCAGAATCCTCGAACAGTGATTACAAGGTCATCAGCGTAGCCTTGCACATCTATACGAAGTTCCGCCATCTTATATAAGAGTTGGTCAATGGTCAGTGTCCAAAGTAGGGGAGATAGTACTCCTCCTTGTGGACAGCCTCTCACTACAGATACTTCAAGAGAAGTGCCATGCAGTGATACGGTATTAGATCTATTGGAGAGCATGGCCTTAACCCATCGAACAGTGGTGGGGTCCACATTTTTATGTTCCAGTCCCCCAACCAGACTGCTAGTAGGGGTATTGTCAAAGGCTCCCTCAATATCTAGAAAAGCACATAAGGCAATTTCTTTGTCCTCTAACGCCTTCTCTACTCTGTCAACAAGGTTGAGCAGAGCAGTTTCAGTGGATTTTCCACTTTGATAGGCGTGTTGAGTACAATGGATAGGATTCGTGGCTAGAACCATATCCCTAATATAGCTATCTATGATTTTCTCCATAGATTTAAGCAAGAAAGAAGTAAGGCTTATAGGTCTAAAGGACTTTGGTAAAGAATAGTCCTTTTTACCAGCCTTAGGTATAAATAGTACTTTTACCCTGGTCCATGGTTCTGGAACCACCCCCAGGGCTAAACTAGCTCTAAATATTTTAATCAAGAAAGGAATAAGGACATCCAATCCTTTCTGTAGCAGAATAGGTTGGATACCGTCAGCCCCACTTGATTTATAAGGTTTGAAGGAGTTTACCGCCCATTTTACCTGTTGTGGTCTAATGATCTGCGCCACCCTGCGCCAGTCCTCGTTATGAGGCCTTCTGCAGACGGGCATTCCCGAAGGCATTTGTGATGCCTTCAGAGACAATGACCGCCGCCATCTCAAGCTCTTCAGATGTTTTGATTCTCTTCGGACAGTCCTCCAGGTTCCGCCTTAGAATGTCTCTGTAGTCAGTCCAGGCGGTCTTCTTGGGGTTCCGATAAGTGATCGATTCATAGGCTAGCAAGCCTTTGATTTCGAAGCGGATATGTCGATGGTCTGACATTGAGGTTTCGCCACTAACATGCCAATCAAAAATATGAGAGGCCAGTTTGTTTGTGGCGAAGGTAATATCTAAAACTTCTTGTCTGTTGCTTGTGACGAAGGTTGGTTCACATCCTACATTCAGCACTCCAAGATTGTTTTGAATAAGATAGTCATATAATAACTCACCCCGATTGTTGACGTCGCTGCTGCCCCAGTCAGTGTGGTGAGCGTTCGCGTCGCAACCTACCACTAGCTCTGCGCCATGCTGCCGGGCGTAATCGACGACACGTCTCAGCTCCTCAGACGGATCGGATTTATCTCCAGGAAGATAGGCCGAGCACACAATTACTCTGGCCCCATCCCAACCCTTGAGATTAATAAACGCTGCTACCAGGTCGTCAAAACAAAGCTCTGGAACAGGTAAAAAATTAACATGTTTCGAAAACACGATGCAAGCTCTGGGCTTTACGCCGCAGGTATTATAAAGTACCTTGCCAGCAGCGTTGAGTCCCAGAATAGATTGGTTGCGCACCCAGGGTTCTTGAATGAAGGCGAGTTCTGCATGACCCTCAACAAAGCAGCGCTCCACGACCGCGGTTGCAGCTACGGCATGGTGGAGGTTAGCCTGGAGGATCCTCGCCGATTCTCTCTGGGGCGCCATTTATGGTGCAGCGGAAGGCCCGGGCTGCGCTCTGCCCCGTTGCGGACGATGACGTCCACGACCAGGCTGAGCCCTCCCAGGCTTCTTTTTCCCGCCCCGAGAGCCGCTATTCTGCCACGGGAGACTTGAGGGCCGTGTCGCCGGGAGGCGTTGGGGCACCCCGCTCCCACTGGTAGAAGCGACTGGGGCAGCGACCACTCCCGGGGGATTCGTAGGTTGTGGTAACACTACAGCCCCCGTGGATGCTTCCGCTGTTGATTTCGTGGATTCAGAGCTGCCCCTGATCCTAAAGAGTACTCTCTTGAAGCCAAAGACAGCCCTGAAATCCATTTCTTTTAGGGCTTCAACGGAGGGATCATCCAAGGCCATGGTTACAGTGTAACCAGCCTTGTCCTCCTTACTGGCTAGGATACGCCAGTGCTCCGTTTGCTAACTTAGTGGTATAAATAAAGACTGAGGGAAAATACTATGAGCATCATATTGATTTTATCACAGAGCAAGGAGTCCTGAGAAGCGCTCGTGGTGTAGCATGATTAGCCGTTCTTAATCGATCGGCAAAGTTAAGCTACGTCTGTCGTGGTCGACCTGGATGGGTGACCGCCTAGTGGTATTTCAAATCGAGCGTTTCCGTGCTTCGGAAGGCACGTAAAGCCGTTGGTCCCGGTTATCACTAAATTGTGATAGTCGTTAAGCTAGTTGGATGTCTCCTAGGCGGCTTGAAAAATTCCAACAGTAGGTTGACCACTAGCCTACCTACACCAATCCGCAGTGGGCATGCGTGGTGGAGTATCGCCCAGTTCCTTTCACCCTCATTTGTGAAAGGAGGCCTCTGCTCAGCAGTGGGAGATTATAGGCTGATGATGATGATGATGATGAAGGAGTCCTGCGCGTCTGTATAGAGACTAAAACCATGACAAAACTCGTACCCGTACCCCGTGAATTATGAAAATCTCCGTCTGTCTAGCTAATATCGACTACACCACAGCAACAGTCAACAGTAGTAAATGATACGACAATAAATAATATAATGGCATATGTTGGTTAAACACGACGAGTTTTTTTTCAATGCTCTGTAGACATACTCACTTTAAGGCCTTTGCTTGCGGCGGCGTCATGTGATGGGTCGCTCACCAATATGGCGAGGAGGGCGATGGCTGCCACACGCGTCATACTTATGAACAGGTGCTGCTTGTGGGGGCTGGTCTGCTTGCCATTTATATATAGATTCAGTCTGCTTTGTAGTGCCGGGGCACGCGGGTTGTCAGTGCGATTAGAATGTAAATATTATTTAATGAATGTAAGCTTGTTTTGAAAAGAGTAATTGCTGAGCCGGCCTTTATTGCCGGCTCTTCTCAGCAAATGCAACCCTCCGAACCGGTATTAGAGCACGTATTCACATAATACCTCCTCAGCTATATGCAGGGCCGCAATTTCCAGTGATCAATCAATTTGTCCGTCGATCTTTATTAGCCATCACTATGACGCAAATTGTCAATATCACTTTTGTTCGTACCATTCGCCAGTTCGCTCTATTCCTGCTCTATTTGATTTTTGAAGGGTAGCGCAAGATTTAACTCTTTTAATGATACCTACCTGAAATGGTATTATCGAATTTAAAGTGCGTTTTTAACCGACTTCAAAAAAAGGAGGAGGTTCTCAATAAGGTTGTTTTTTTTTTGTTACCTCATAACTCCTTCATTTATTAAACGATTTGGAATATTCTTTTTTCTCTGGAAGGGTAAACTTCCCAAGGGTACAAATCAGGATTTGAATACTTTTTAGTGTACTTTGAAGTCGGTTTAAGTTTTTTGTAAAACATTCCAATTATTATATGCTGTTTAAAATAAATGTCTTTCCTTTTCAAGGCCCAATTCCAAATGGTAGACAGATTTTCAGTACCCCGAGTATAAATAATTGACTTTAGTAAACGCTTGCTAACGCGTTTCCGTTTACGAAATTTCTCTATTAATTGGCACAGCGCCTCTAGCGGAATACTCATGGTACTAATTTTTCCCATACTAATTTATAGTTAACTCAAACGCGATAGTATGCGTTTATTAACGTTAATTCTTTACACTCGGGGTACTAAATCCGACATCCACATTTCATTGAAAATATTAGATAAGAAGGAAAGAAAGAGCCTAAGCCTCTGAACCAATTGCATTGTTTGGCACGTAGATAGCCTATGTTAAGGAGGCATAGGCTACTTTTTTTCCGGGTACGCGAGTGAAACCAAGGGGGACAGCTATTATATAATAAATTCTTTTGCCGGACCCGAGTATAGGCCCAGAAACTCCGGCCTCTCGCCGCGCACTATACTGGCTCGGTCCTATTGTAATAGGGTTCAGTTTTGGTTGGCGAGTGGATTAACTGCTTTGATATTGTATAGCTTTCACGTGTGTTCATTATTAAACAAACAAAATATGAGGATCTATTGGTTGTCTTCATCAAAATTTGACCTCTCTCCTATACGACATAGTGACTAACTTCGACAGCCAACAATCCAGCTAATAGACAATAGACAATAGACAAAGCTTTATTGAATACCTGTGTCAACCAGAAGTTGAAGTCAAAGGAAGTTCCCTCAACCGGTCGTTTGATAGTTGGCAGAGAACACAAAGCAAACTTTGCTATAATTTAAAAGAAATATTTTTCATAATTCAATCGCATCATAGAACTTTGTCACTACGAAAGCAATTTGCAGAGATGATTATAATAAAATGGCATTTATGTCATAATTGTAAGATTACGTAATTAATGCAGTAATTAATTATGATATGAATAAAAGTTTACTGAGAATAACTAACAATTAACTTGAATTTTTGCCATATGTAAGTAGGTACTGTTTGGTAATCCATCACAACTTTACAGAAGGGTATCTGGCGCCGCAGTTTTGAATGGTAATTTTCTCTTCGTATGGAAGTCCCGTATCCAAGTGGCACCGCACGATTCGATATTGCGCGGTAAAATACGGGTGGATAGGACACAAATAAAACCACGTAAATTACTCATAAATACGATCAACTTTTACTATGAGACCATGATGAAGTTGGTCCCATAGTAAAAGTTGTTCGTATTTTTACTTTACGTGGTTTCATTTATTTTTGTACCACCACCCCGTATACCTAAAAGAAGATACTTTTTTACCTTGTTCGCAGTCGGCTAACAATTTAATCATTTTAATTTTAGTTTCCCTTCTGAATGTCTTGCTTGTATTGATTATCTCTTCATTGAAATCAAACATAAAATGTACAAGTTCAAAACTACGATAGCTGAATCATTTTAGACATTCGATCGTAGTTGCGCACACCACTGAGATTTGATTTGATTCACATAACTCAAAATGATTGTCCATTATTTCAATTAAACATTCCATTGAGACAGTGATTATGAAACAATTGAGTGAATCTAGCGAGAGTTATTGCACCCGTCCAGACAATGCGCGGTAATTAACCGATAATCTAGTTCAGCTGCCAATTCTATGATAACATTTAGATACCTATACTTAGCTTAGTTTGGTATCTTGTTAGAAGAAAACCTTAAATTAAGAAACATCAATATATGTAGGCAAAAGTATCTAAAATGATGACTAATTCATAGTTAAGTACTCGCGACGTATCGGCTGTCAGCAAGAGCTTATATCAATGCTGAATAAACGCCGTGGTTTTCCCAATGGAGTACAGCATGGAGTTCTTCAAAAGGGGTGTGAAGAGATTTCTGCAGGGTCGGCAACGCGCGCGTGATACCCCTGGTGTTGCAAGCGTCCATAGGCTACGGTAACCGCTTACCATCAGGCGGGCCGTATGCTTGTTTGCCATCTAAGTGGTATAAAAAAAAAAAAAACAAAGAATATTCGTGGTTTCTCCCATATGACCTCCACCTCCCCTTTTAACCCTAACTACTCTCACCAGATCCTAATCGTTTCAATCTCTACTACGAATAGGTACTTTTACCTCTTGGTATCTCTCCTAAACTATCGCTATCGCCCCGTCTGAATCTCTTCTTTCTTTTTCATAACGGACTCAACCCATGCAGTCTCTTCAACAGCTGTCATTATTCAAAATTCTAACAGATTGTTTAACCTAATTCCACCATCCCCATTTTTACACCGAACCACAAGATGCCGGGAAAATTTTCACCCGTACGTTGTTGACATACCGAAAATACGGACACAGCGTTTTGCATCCTCGTTTATAATGCGGACAGCAAGGGAATGGAACCTGCTTCCGGCGTCTGTGTTTCCTGACGCCTACAATCTGAGAACTTTCAAGGCCAGAGTGAATAGGTTTCTTCTGGGTAAGCGTGTTTCATCTTAAGCTTCTTCATCGCCCCTTATGGGCGGGTCAGTGGCCAAACGCAAGCCCATTTAATAAAAAAAAAAAAATAAAGAAGATTTTTATAGAGAAATGTATGAAATTGTATTACTTATTCCTGATAATTCAGTGTTGGTCAAGTTGTTCACCATGATTGACTCAACATGAGTTTCGAAAATATGCCATCTCGAAACGTGGAACGGAAAGGGTATGTCTATCCGAAAAGGATGAGGTATAGATTTCCTATAAAAAGTTTAATAACATCAATCAATCCAAGTTTATGGAATTAAAATCATAGGCACTTGCTAATATTATAAAAAAAAAAAAAAACGCGATCTGTGAGCCTAGTAGGTACCATAGAAGTCGTGTACTTTTTACCTTTCCGTTAAATGAAATTCACCCATATCTGGAGTCTAATAAATTTTCTCGTAAAGACAACTTAGCTGTTGAAGTGTTCCCGTACCTTAAGGATTACATGGAGCATTGTACGAGACTCCTGTAACTAGAGCATTTCATAATTGAAGTGGCAGTCAGGTACTTAGCAAAACTAGACGAGTACTTGAGAGAAATAGAAAAGCGTGCTTGTGTTTGACAAAGCATCTTTGTCACCTATTACAGGCATCAAAACAATCTTGTCGAAGAAAGGTCAAGTATAGGTCGAATAGCATTATTCGACTTCGAATGTCGATAGTGTAACTATGTGTCTAGAAACTGGTATTTTTATTTTCTGAGAGTCGAAAGATGCAAGGGGGAATCTATCAGCAAGCTAAATACAATTACGACATTTTGAAAAGTGGCAGAAAAGTCAATGCACTATGTATGCTTAAATAATACTCGAAGATGCAATGTGTCTGGATTTTTGCAACGGATTTTGATGAATGTTGCATATTCTGAAATAGCATCTTCCTTTTTTTGTGTACAGATTAGTCAAAACAGCTCTAAAAATGCGCGCAAATCCTTGAAGCAAAAGCTAATCATTAAATAAACTTTCTATTACGAGACTTCCTAAACGAATTCATGCTAAGAGCCTATCTTGTGGAGTAAAGGGCCTCAGATTGGAATAACGTCGTCTATTCAAAGGTCACTCGGAAGACATTAATGAAGGGATAAATTAATTTAAGGACGGATCACAGGGCTATCTCTGAAGCTTAGCCTAGTGGAAATTGGAATGTGAAGGAAGTGGTCGGAAAATCCGTTGATATCATATTTTTTGGAGAAATATCTAGGTAATTGGTAAAACTAACACCGGCGGACAACGCACAGCTCAATCTTCTGGGTCTTTCTAGATTTGAAACTCTTTAAATATAACATCCTAACAAAAACACTTTCATGTAAAATGTTACCAAGATGAAACCATATGGCTCGCTCTATCAAAAAGTTATCAGGGTCCCAATTCTCACGTCCTTAGAAATCCTTCCTTCGAAAACCTTCGAATCGAACTTACGGTTCGAGTCCTATTCGGCTGTAAAATTTCGAGGAGCGGATTCAATTCAATCGGTCCCGACCAATGAAAGCTCGAGTTAACTGGTTTCCTTTCTAAATATGTCGGCCTTGAAATTGCCAGAATACGTAACGTGATTTACACTCGATAAAAGTTCTAATTCGTATATTATTCGATCGAGCGATTAATTTCGAGTGTGTGAGAATTGGCTCCCTGATCTCATGTAGAGCCAACCACGGCCTGCGGCGTCATAGGTCCACGCCAACCAGCCCGCCGTAACTGTATGAATGAAACACAAAACAGATAAAAAAATTATAATAAAATAATAAGTTCCCTTATAAATCGCAAGCTCCTGGCAAACAGTTTCCTATAAATAACAAACACTGTAAAACACTACTAAGTCAGACAAGTTGTTGCCAAGGGAGATAGTACGTAACCACGTTCATTTCAAACCGTTCTAAATGCTTCGGGTAAAAATAAAGTCGAGACTAAAGTTTAAAACCCCCCCGGGGTGGTAGGTTAACGGAACGTTTGCGTTGAACTTCTGAAGAGGGATTTTGTGATAGACACTGTGGTTAATTGCTGGAAAACTAGGATTGCGTCAAGAATTTTAATAAGGGAAGGTGAGGGAAGTTACATTATAATTCAAACAGTTGCAGTTGTAGTTATTTCTTAATCTCACCATAAAATTAAGCTTCATCCTTTTTGGACCAATTTTAATATTTAAATTAAGAAAAAAAAACTCCACGTATATCATCTGTGGAGTGAGTCAGTTGACGTCATCGTTTGAAGTACGGAGTTTTTCTGTGGTGATCAAGCTGGTAATAGGGGTCTTTAGCTTATTCGGTCCGCTCCTCGCTCGGTCTGAGGACCGAATCTTCCCCGTCTTTTTTTTCAGTGGACGTTTCGGTCCACTGTTGAAAAACGATAGTGTTTTTTATAGCTTTGGTACCGATGGTTGGAAAAGTCCTTAATCTGTTTTTTTTTTAAATTATAATTATATTATGATTTTATTGATCGAGCAGTTGCTATCTTTGTGGGTCTCAACTGTTTTTTTATGCCAAGGTAGGCACTTATTTTAATTATTTATCTTTAATTACACTTATGGTTTGGAAATCCATATTTTTAGGGTTCCGTAGCCAAATGGCAAAAACGGAACCCTTATAGATTCGTCATGTCTGTCTGTCTGTCTGTCCGTCCGTATGTCACAGCCATTTATTTCCGAAACTATAAGAACTATAATGTTGAAACTTGGTAAGAAGATGTATTCTGTGAACCGCATTAAGATTTTCACACAAAAATAGAAAAAAAAACAAAACATTTTGGGGGTTCCCCATACTTAGAACTGAAACTCAAAAAATGTTTTTTCATCAAACCCATAAGTGTGGGGTGTCTATGGATAGGTCTTCAAAAATGATATTGAGGTTTCTAATATCATTTTTTTCTAAACTGAATAGTTTGCGCGAGAGACACTTCCAAAGTGGTAAAATGTGTGTCCCCCCCCCTGTAACTTCTAAAATAAGTAAATGATAAATCTATAAAAAATATATGATGTACATTACGGTGCAAACTTCCACCGAAAATTGGTTTGAACGAGATCTAGTAAGTAGTTTTTTTTTAATACGTCATAAATTGAAATTAATATCAAATACTCAGGTCTATACTACCATTTACTTATATACCTACAGGTTTGTACGGAACCCTCGGTACGCGAGTCAGACTCGCACTTGGCCGGTTTTTTTTATTATAAATTGAATAGGTACGGTGAATATTAAATATCAATATTTAAAAGAAAATTATTAATATAGATAATTCAGATCACCAAAAATATATAAAAGGGAGATCAAAAGGGTGAATTCTGATTCTGTGGTAGTAGTTTCAACCTTCAAAAGGTTTGGGTCTTAACTTGGTCTTAACTGAATAGGTATATGACTTTGACACTCAAAACAAGGATTACGGTGGCCTAAACGATCAAAACTAAAAAGTTTTGGGGCACGCAAAGATACCAATTTTAGGTAGTCATTACGCAGTAATAAAGTTATTAATTTAATTTAAATTAACTTTTAAATATAAAAATCAAGCACAGGTTTTAAAGATTTACCGCTTCTCAAAACTAGGTCCCATCTCTCTTATGAAGGAACCCTAAAAACACACACTATTTCTATGAGTTACGACCCTCCATCGTAGACAAAAGCCTTGGTGATTTATATAGCTACTGGTTTTA
Source organism: Achlya flavicornis (assembly GCA_947623365.1). Taxonomy (NCBI): domain Eukaryota; kingdom Metazoa; phylum Arthropoda; class Insecta; order Lepidoptera; family Drepanidae; genus Achlya; species Achlya flavicornis. Next base: position 15,901,443 of record OX392475.1, read on the forward strand.
AATTTAGCGAACGTTTGAACAGGCTCTTAGCAACCTAACCACTGGAAAATGTGTGCCACATTGTCTGGCTGTATTTTATGTGTATTTGTGGTTTTAGACTGTTATAATTAAACTAAAACAAGTTCTTTGTTAAAAATGACATTTTTAATACAAGCTTTTTTTTGAGTGACTGTACTTTTTACAAAGTACTCATCAAGACAAATCAACCGAGCCCAAACTCAATGGGGTTATGTGGTTTTATTACGAAATTCCTATGGCCACCTTCCAGCTCCATCATCAGACCAGCTCCACGTTATCATAATATTGCAGCTCAATCGGAAATCGAAAAGTGGGTCAAATTTAGCATACAAAATTCCATTTCAGGCAACGGGAGAGGTGAAAGTAAATAAAGGCTTGTAATAACTAAATATACTCTAGCTAATGATATTAACAGATAACTGGGAGCCATCAAACTCTATTATAACAGTTTCCCACACATTCTCATGTATTTAATAAAAATTGTTTTATTATTATTATTTTTATATTTTGTCTGTTTTGTGTTTGTTAATTTTACCTAGTTTTAAATCTTCCTGTATGTTTCTTGCTCTTTTGTTTTACTATTATTTGTGTTGTTAATAAATCTTTCTTACTTACTTACTTACTTACTATTTTGCTGCATAAACAGTTCAGTTCGCCGCTATAAGAGTTGATGTAAGGGGCTTTGGGTGTGGGCTTTGGCGATCAATATATTCATTCCAGCAAGGTCCACTGCTGAATATGTCCATGGATTTAGAACAGTTATTGCCTTGGAACACTTGCATCCAGCGCCTAAGCGGCTCTTATCAGAATCTCTCCATCTTAGTTCTTTCAACGTGATTCCCATCTATGTAGGTACTATTCCTCCCTAAAAGAGAAAAATAATTTAATGTGTACGCTGTTTGGAGCTGGAAGCTCCCAGATAGAGTAGCTGAAGGAGATTCAAGAAGAAGACGAAAGGCGTGCTTTATTTAGCATTGACAGCATTGAAGTACAAGATGACAATAGGTGTGTAGTTCGGCGATGATAGCTCAGTCAGTGGTAGTGACGTCGGATGCCGAGACACAACACATGAGTCAATGAGCTAGAGCTTTCGGTGAAGGAAAACATAGCACGGTGGTAGGGTCCTTTGTAGTACCACCTGGCTGGCTACCACCCACAAGTTGAAAATCTGTCGCCAAGCACCTAACGGTGTGTTCCGCCAGCTGCACTTGAGAGCCAGTTCCTTCTAAGCTTAGTGTGCTTACCACCTTCGGCCACATCATCACTTACCATGGTGAGATTGCGGTCAAACAAAGGCCACACAGGCCTAAAAAACAATAGATGTGAAAAAAACAATAGTATAAAAAGAACAAGATCAAAAAAAGTGCTTTGAGTAAGAAGTAGGTATATAAAGGACATTTAACACGCTATTTTGGTAGCCCATAAATATATTGTAATATCACTATAATTTATAAGATCTTCAATATTACGAATAAATTAATTGATCGACTGAAATATGTACTATAATATTCTAATTGGTGACTTATAAAGTTAAGTTATCAGTCATTCGGAGCTCAATGGCTTTTTATTTGCTCTTGGGAGTACTTTTAATTTTATGGAATGGCGAATTAATGAGATTCCCCCAACGTGGCTAAATAATCAATCTATCAACTTCAGATTAGATTCATTCTCTTCAGAAACTAGATTAAGAGCAGTCAGCTCAGCATACTTTTCATACAAAAGCTCTGTACTTATGATGGCGTTTTTAAACACTTTTCGTTACCTAGATGTTTTAAACAAATTGGTATCTTGTGAACTATATCTAGCAGTATAACTAGGCGAAAATAAAAAAAAGTGTGAAACAAATTCAGTAAAAGCCTCCGAAAAACAGCGGTTTTGCACAAATTTTACCTGAACTTTGGCCATATCTAATGTACCTATAAATTGTAAAAGTAAAGAAAACAGCTCTAAACAATGCTTGCAAATGTATTGGAGATTCTAAATAACTAACTTTTTTTTCACAAACTTGTAAGATTACATCACAGGAAGTATTGGCCTGGAACAAGTTTTATGATATGCGAAATCATGAATGACGACCTAGCGAAGCGGCCGCGAGTGATCAGCGGAATTTACCAACTGATAACCGATGGCTCTGATGGTGTCTCTCTTTTTTCGCAGTCAAACATTACGTTGGATGAAAGTACAAGCTTTTAGGCTACGCTTGCGTTGAAGTTGCGTTGGCCATGAAGGGCCCCCTTAAAGTCTATTATAACTTGAAACCAAGAAAAATCACTTACTACTAGTATAAACGATTGTAATAATATATACCGGCTCAAATATCGTTGCGCCTCCCGCCGTAAGTACAAAATCCACGGTGAAATAAGGATAAGTGCCCACAAGAACGGTTGAGTGAAATAAATATTTCCGGCCCCACTACAGTACAGTACCTACATTATAATACGCACGTGTAACGCTGTACCGGGTTTGGTGATAGACAGTCTCTCTTGTCGGTACACTGTACGGCCAAATGGGGAAACATGAAAGTTGGGGTAATTTGGTTTCCTTAAGAATCAAAACGAATTTTGTTATTTGATTGGATGTTATTATATTTTCTATTTTGTGGTACTGTCTAGCAATGTCTTTCAGTGGAATAAATAGGGAGTGTACGATCTTTCTTCGGATTTCCACTCAACTACACTCAGCGTTAGGCATGGCATAAATCACAAGTAGCAGGTGATAAAGAATATGATTCTGTTTTCATATGTCACATCTGCTACCGTCCATGACATAGCCTGTTACATGTTATAAAGAATATTTAAGAATATAAATAAAATGTATGCGACTGAAGGACTTTGTATCCATGGTCATGAACAAATTTAAAAAAAAAAATAACTTTATCATTGATTAGCTTTTAAGAGTATTCAAAAATAAACCTTAAATCAAGTGACATAAAGTGTTAACTTCTTTAGCATGTTATGTAGCAGGATAGAAAAATAATTTTTTGCTACGAAAGTATATATAATTTGCGTCAGTGATAATTTGACACTTGCGTGCGATACTCGCACATGATTTTGTGAAAAATACCGTCGATCAGCATCGATGACGTAGGTTACAAATCATTGCAAATCATATATAGCTAGTGAAATCATGCTATAAAAAATAATAATATCATCAAATGAGAATTCCTATAAAGTAGCAATAATTTCCATGCCTACTCAGCGTTGCCAATATATAGGTATCTATTGTGTCTGGATTACACGTTGACATGCCTGGAAAAGAAATCATAAATGATTATGATATATTTATGTTTAGTAACTCTCAAAGCTTCAATGTTTTTAGACTCTGTGGGTTGAGCTGTGCGTTGATACAGTCTGTCAGTTTCTCTTTTTAACCGACTTCAAAAAAAGGAGGAGGTTCTCAATTCGGTTGTACTTTTTTTTTATGCTTGTTACCTCATAACTCCGTCATTTATTAACCGATTTGGAAAATTCTTTTTTTGTCTGGAAGGGTACACTTCCGGTTTGGTCCCATTGTCCCATCATCAGATCAGGATTTGATTACTTCTTAGTGTACTTTGAAGTCGGTTTAAGTTTTTTGTAAAACAGTCCAATTATTATGAATATAGATGATTGAAATACCTACTTAATTTTATTAATGATACGTGTAAGGTTTATTTAGAGCGGCTACCATTTTTTGCTTTTTTGTTCATTAATTGTCGGCATTATCCGCACTAGCGGGACTACCCTTACAATGAAAGGGTTGGGGTCATTATCCTGTCCGTGTCCACAACCCTCATTACTCATTCTTCTACTTAGGTCAAGTAACATGCCATTGAACCCACTCAAGTTTCTAACTATACTAAGTTACATTATTCAACATTTAAAAAAATGCCCATATATTCCAATTACTCAAAAAATACATAAATATTTGACTCTTTTACTGGTTCTTCTTAGTTGTATGCTGACTTCTGAATAGATTAATTGACTTTTGAACTATTTCGCTTCTTATTTATGTTACTTTGTCAATGCTAATTGGCGATTTATGAAAATGTACAGGTCGGTGGCACATTCAACAAATTTACACCTTGCGCTTATGTAAATTCTGTGAATAAGCGCGCGGTGTGACGTCAGTAATATGAAAAGCCTGTCCGTCCCTCTCAAGCTTATGAGTATGAAGGAGACAGTTTTTGTTTTGGTTTTGCTACTGTTTTGTGTTTTTTTGCAATAATGTAATAAAACATACTGTATCGTGAAATTGCATAAGTGTGATTAATGTTTACATACCAATTTTAGTTAACCGACCAGGGGCTCTACCGCGTAACTTTGTTGGTAATCGTAACGAACACCATTAATGAATGTCTTCCAATCAGGGCCCACGAATGGTCATCATTGCGTCATACCGCGTGCGCGTCATTGGATGAAATAATTAATGGTGTTCGTTACGATTACCACCAAAGTTACGCGGTAGAGCCCCTGTACCCGGTAAGATATAAAAGAGGTGCTAAGGGGATTCCATATTTTATGAAACAGAAGTACATCGTAAATTATTCTCATCACAAACTTACCACCAGTATTAGGTACAAAGTGATCCTGTCCGGCTCTAGTTCGACTCATCCAGACTTCAATTACCGGAGCTCAACGGGTGTTCCAGACAGGATGTTATACTTCTGTCTGCTAGACGTAGGTAATTTATTGGAAATATCAATACCTATTTCTTATACATATTTCTGTTGGGTTTGATTGAATTTTATAATTCTCCATTAATTTATAAATTACTTCCTTAGATCAAATATTTTACCGTGATGGATTAAAATCTGTGTGCCCAATTTTATTTAAATCAAAGAACCCGTAAAGGCGTGATTGAATAAACGTACTTAATTATCCACGTAAACTGCTCATTTATAATTACTTAGTAAGATAAATGCGTGAGCATGTATGTATGTTTATGTGAATATTTTTTTACACAATCATGTTTATTTATTTGACACTTGCTGTTCCCCGCGGTCTGACCCGCGTTCCCGGGATAAAAAGTAGCCTATTTCCTTCTCCATACCATAGGCTATCTGCAAGCCAAATTTCATGATGATCCGTTGAGTAGATGAGGCGTGAAGGCGTTACAAACAAACTCACTTTCGCATTTACAATATGAGTTAGGATAAACAAATCGCGGGAGAAACCAGATCATGTTCCTTATAATAGACTTGAAGACCCATACTAACCCACAGGCCACGGGTTTGATTCCTATCCAGGACCTTTTTGCCAGGTTTGTCTGTAGTATATCAGTTATCTGGTTTCCATAGAAGATGCTCTGAGGGCCTACTACGAAAAACGATATACGATAGTCCGATCATCGTTGTTAAATATTAACCAATAGAATTGCTGCAGACGAGACGTAATTTTTTTGGAATTATATTGGCTAATTGATTGACAACGATGATCGGACTATCGTGTATCGTTTGTCGTAGTATAGGCCCTGTTTAGTTTCGGATTAGATGACCGTGGGTGAAGAAAGTCCAGGATATTAAACTTGCATGTGGCACACTCATATTTTATTCAATTGTACAGTAGTTGTACGTAGTATTTATATACTCTGAGACAGTAGCTCTGTGACAGTAGTGTCCATAATGTTCCAGTTTCAACCCGACAATGCGTCTAGAACAACGAGGAGTAATTTAGTGCCATAGTCCGTGTCACTAGGTCAAATGGACCCGGTGCAGGGCTCATATCATCACATAAAAGCAAGGACTAGAATACACTTTATGACTACGATCGTCAGGGAATTTAGTGATAGTCATCACGATAGTTTTATGACCTCTATATTGTTTGTATGTATATTATCTTTTAAAAGTTCCAATACTAATAAAGTTAGCTTCTTGTTTTTAGATGTTAAATAAGATTTGGTGGATATTTGAATTTGTAAGGGCCTTATTAGATGATCAGGTTTAAAGTATCTCTGAATATTATTTATGTCAGAAATATCATACGTAGTGTTAATTTGAATGGCATGATGTTTCATTTAATGGGCCTACGGCCTACCTCTATTACAGTGGTAGGCACTATTTTCTGGCAAACTAATTTGTTTCTGCTCCTAAACTAAATTATTTGTTCTTGTTTTAATTTGAGTCATATTTCTATACACCGATTATTTTGAGTCGTTATTATATGCTTCTTGGAATCATCCCTTCGCCTATATTATCGTTCACTCCTTTTTTTCTTTTTATACCTTTATCATACAAATATTTTAAAACTATACATACAAATTAGAATATTTATTAACAAAATTGTGTGTACAAAATACAATCTATACTATCTATCTACTATACATATGTACATATATTGTTTCAATAAATTGTGTTTTGGTTTCAACAGGTACAATATAAACCGTACCACGTACACATCCTGCAAATAACAATTAATTTAAACTAGCATAAAAACGAATAACGGTAATAAATATCGGCGAAGCAAAAAGCTTTGTAACCGGTGCTTATTCGTGCTTTGAATGTGAAATTATTATTTTTGGGAGACAATGGTTTTTGAAACTTATGTGCAGTTTCATAAGTCACTTATTTCGCAGATCATATAATCTTTCTGAAGCGTAGTCTATCTGACAGTCATTTGTTTTTAGCTTACTCTTCAATCAGGTTTCACCGTTTTTTTTAATATAATACATTATATTCAAGAATAATTAAACTAACGTTTACTGCTCATGACATGTTCTTTAAATATTAGCATTTTATTCGGCCAAATGCTAAAAGCATCAAAACTAATTTTGATTGCCAAACCATGTTATTATCTTTATATATAAAATTCTACCGTACGTGTGTATGTCACTGAATTCCTCCTAAACGGCTGGACCGATTTGAATGTTTTTTTTTGTATGCGTTTGGGTGGCGCCCTGGATGGTTTAGATTCACAAACCCCCCCGGTAGATGGCGCTGCAGTTGATAATATAACCTAGATACCGAGTGCAGCGCCATCTGCCGGGCTGATTTGTGAATCTAAACCATCCAGGGCACCACCCTCATTTCCGTGGCACCACCCAAACGCATACAAAAAAATTAATTCCCAAGATGGTTTAGATAGGGTAGGGTAGGGTAGGGTAGGGTAGCACCACGCGAACGAAGTCACGCCGGGCAGCTAGTTCATTATAAAAGAAATGGATGATCAAGTTTCATAATAATTCATAGTAAAATGTTCTAAAGCTAAATAAAATTGTGCCGCCGATAAATATTTGCAATACTAGGAGGAATGCCATTATGTTTCCGAGACCGTGAAGACCTCTTTTCACGCCTTTTTTAAAGAACCCCATATGTATGTTAGCTCCATTATGAAATAAAGATACTATTCTTATTACTTCCAACATTCCACTTACCAAAACACTCATAGCACAGAATTAGTGTTACCTAAGTTAAAACAAGGTCAAAAACTAAACAAATAAATTCAAATCTACTTGGTCAAAATAACATATGACTCAATTTCCCCGATCTCTTTCTGGCGTCTTCATCCAAAGAGGGAAAACTGTTTTATTGCAGTGTTTTTACATAAACCCCACATAAAACTAATTTATTACTCGGCGGAAAAAGTATCTAACATTACTATCTTACTTGCTTACTGGCGAGAAACAATTTCAGTATGTTTTTACTTGCTTATTTATTGCTGTGGCAGAGGCCGCGACGCTCTGAGAGGTGATGTCTCATCTGTAATGTAATGCACTGTGATTGTAAGCATATTTCTTGAGGAAGCTGAAGGAGTGCCAGAGTTCGTTATCTGTGTTTACAAATCTGGTATTTTTATCTCTATTCACGAATTCTCATGTCATAATTGTAACACCTCCGGCGTTTTACCCACGTTTCTGTTAGGGATCTAAAGTCCCATGTCACGTCGATTTGTTGCTTATTAGTTTCTAAAAGAAGACAAACCAACAATTACACTTTGGAAAAAAATGTGAATTTAAACCATTTAAACCATTTATTCCACACACATAATAAGGCACACAATAGACAATAGACACATACACAATAACATATTTTAAAAATTAAAATGTAGGTACATTAAACTGTGTGTAGCTAGGTAGTCAGCTCAGTGTACGCTGTGCTTGAGGCACAGCACTGATTTTCAGCTGACTCCCGGTACTAATGTGCAACAGTTGATGTACGCGCAACGAATAAAACAAAACGTTCGTTTCACAGAGAAAAAAGAAACAACATTAAAAATAAGAACGAAACGTCATAAAATCACAAAACAGAAAGCACAATAAAAATTTAAAATAAAAAAAGAATTCATTCTTTAAGCCACGGAAAAGAGAATAATATTTCTTTATAGAATTTATTTCTTTTCTCTGTGCTTTAAACAATCTAGATTAGTCGAGCTTACTTATTTAGTGAGAAGTTCAAAATAAATGTAAGTACAAATAATAATTGGACTGTTTTACAAAAAAAACTTAAACCGACTTCAAAGTACACTAAGAAGTAATCAAGTCCTGATCTGATGACAATGGGACCAAACGGGAAGTGTAACCTTCCAGTAAAAAAATGAATTTTTCAAATCGGTTGGTAAATGACTTAGTAACATAGTAACAAACATAAAAAAAAAATATACAACCGAATTGAGAACCTCCTCCTTTTTTTGAAGTCGTTTAAAAATAGGAGTGGATTACCTGTTATTATAAATTTCCAAAATCTTCATCCAATACCAAAGCGTTATCCGTTGGACGGTGAAAGATTCCAGCATCTCATTGGGATTCATCCGAAGTGTAGCAAACTCGTAAAGATTTCCAAAAGTTAAATTAGAGCCACTTGTTACTGTCACCGTACCCTTATCTCTGGGCCATTTGTTTTTCGATAACAATATTAAATGAATTTATTTTTAAGAGCGAGTTTAGAACGCCTCAAGTTTTTAATTATTGACCGATATATATTAGCACCGAAGAAATTATAATTATCTTTTCAACACACTCCCTCGTAAAGTGACATTTATTGCACCGTTTTTAGTATCTTAATACAGCTTATTCCGCACTAGTGCTTTTTAACTTACATTACCGCACAGTTTTATGATACCTATAATCCCGATTATGGTAAGTTTGTACCTCACTGCAAGTGATATGTGTGTAGACCAAGCATTCTTAATTTAAACGGGTAAAATATTTTGACAGCTCACCGCTGTCAAATAAAAAAACTTGCGCGCCATATTTGTTAACGTTCTAATTGTGTGGTTGATTATTATCAAAAACATCCACTTAAAAAAATACAAGTCTGTTTTTTTCCGCGCAAGTGTATTGAAAAACGTCCTATCCTATGACATGCGTGTGCATTGATTATTACACTCTCGGCTCACTTATCGCGCCGCTTAATACCGCCTCGAGTGTTAATAACCAACTTTGCACACATGTATCATAATGTACAATACAATACAAAATTCTTTATTATTTACACAAAAACCACACAATACAAAAAAATAACAAAATAAAATAGAAAGTGCAAACAATTGAGGCGGCCTTATCGCTGTTATCATCACTACTACTTACTGTTATCAACATTACTATTATCATTACCTAAGTCTCCAACTTCTGTCTTCTGTTTAGTTTTTTTGCAAGCAAATTCCCATCCTTTCATCCACAAAGCTGTGGTTCCGGAACTGAACCAGTGCCGAGTCTCAATACTGATTTTGCTTTATACATCATAAAAGTGGCGGAAATATTTTCCTTGTACACTTATATATGAATGCGTAATAAGGTGGTGTTTTGTATTCGAGTTTGTTGTTGTGCGATGAATTTTATAGTTCTATGGGCTTTGTCGGGTATTCAATGTTGACAGTAAAGTTTTTTTATTGTTACGATTTAACAATATATCGCTCTAGGCGAAAACAAAAATAGTTATTATTTATTTACAACGGTTATTTGTCTTGTAATAGAAAAAACTAACTTTTATTTTATTTTTTTATACTACTTAGGTAGCAAACAAACAAACCCGCCTATGGACGGTTGCATCATCAGGGGTATTACTCGCGTGTTGCCAACCTTGCAGAAATCACTTCACACCCTTTTTGAAGAACCCCATGCTGTACTCCATTGGGAAAACCACGGTGGGGAGCTCATTCCACAATCTGACCGTCCGCGGAAGGAAGCTCCTTTGAGACCGCACAGTTTGAAACAATTCTGATTTCAATATGTGAGGATGGACTCCCCGTCGATGGCGAGAGTTGCGATGGTAGAAGGTGGCCGTGGGCATCATCTTAAACAATTCTTCCAAACACTGTCCGTTGTACAAGTGGTAGAACACACATAAGGAGGCAAATTCTCTCCTCAGACTGAGGGGCTCTAAACCGCTTGTGAGCTTGGGATCGTCGACAATTCTAGCAGCAAGTCGCTGAACCGAGTCTAAACGCCCAAGCTGGTATCCAGGTGCCCACAGATGACAGCAGTACTCCATATGGGGCCGGACTTGCGACATATAAAGTTGCAGCCTTCTCACCGATGTGAAGTACTGCTTCGCTTTGTTGAGCACTCCGAGCTTTTCTAAAGCGATCTTATGTATAAAATTCTCGTGTCACAATGTTAGTTACCATACTCCTCCGAAACGGCACCAAATTTTATATGCATATTCAGTAGGTCTGAGAATCGGCTACTATCTATTTTTCATACCCCTAAGTGATAAGGGTAGGCACCACGCGAACGAAGTCGCGCCGGTCAGCTAATAATCATATAAACATAAATTAATGGAAGAAAGTGTTAATGTAACGTCAAATATGTTTCGTAAATCTCAAAATGTATCTTTCACTGAAAAGTTTAACATCAATAGGAAAGTCAATGAGCCAATAACATTCACACAGACATAACTGCATTTGAACTGTCGTTACTCATATAAATGTCACGAAATCTTATAAGTTGAGATATTTCCACCCTTTGACTTATATTTTCCATAAGCACGCAAAGTTTCATCTTCCCAAGTCAACGGAAGCTTCACGCAAACAACCAACTACAATATTCAGGCGGGGTTATATAACCGTTAGCTGGCATAAAATTCCGTGAACAATAACCTTAAAGCTAAGTTTTAGTAGTATCATAAGGTGGCGTTTGTTTTGAGCGTTTTAGATGCAAATTTTTGCAATAATGATTAACCTCAAAACGGCACGGATTAAGAGAGAGTATTTTGGCAACAGTCCATTACATGAACATGCAAAAGACATTGTTCCCATCTCTTTCCTACGTTATATAAAATTCAACTCATTGGACCTATAGAGGTATGGTCTACTAGTGCGTTTATAGCTCGAGAAATAGTTAATCCTGAGACAAAATCTCCTGCAGGCAATGGCTCGCAAATATTTAAATTTGACTTACAGTCGAGTCAGTAAGTTTTTACCATAATTATTACATCTGCTACATATCTATCATAGATTAGCATCACTAACAGAGTTGCGTGACTTGCAATCGGCTCTCAGGAAACAAATTTAAGGTCATCGGTCACTATATCAGCACCGATCTATCGCAGCAACGGCCCAGCACCACCATAACTCAATCCAACCACTAGCTGCTAGCGCGTCGCCTGCGAGGTGGCGCGGCTTTGGCAAGATACCGCTTGCTGGCGACACGCAGCAAAGGAGCGGACCGCTCGCTGGAAGCGTGCGGTCAGCAGGACTAGTGGGTTGAAGCGGCAAGCGGGCTTGCCGCGAGGCGTCAACTATTTTATCTAGCCATTGTAAAGTTTACTTTAACGCATACTATTTAAAGGCCTCACTTGCATGGCAAGGTAAATGCCGAGGCGTAGCCGTGCTGTTATAGTGAGCGGTGACCCTTAGGTTGTCAGTTTAGCTAGTGATAAGCCGTCTAGTAAGGATTATTGAAAGAATTTTGAAAGATTGAAGCAGCAAGTATTTCTGTCTATTTTTTGAGTGGGATATTGGTAGTTGTTTAAGATATAAAACTATCATCATTTGTTTAGTTAATGAATAGGTTCTTGGTCTGGTTTCCTAACCTTGTTCCATTACTCTACCTTCTTTTGGTAAACCGAAAAATACGCTTGTACCTCTCAAGAAAATAATACACGCATATCACGTCGAGAAAATTGTATGTCAGTCGGAGTACTTTATATTTTTGGTGGCTCTTCGTTCAATTTATTTAGTACAATAAGAATAAAATACGGAATTCTTGTAATATAAGTCATTTATCAAATTTTCATCAACTTTTAAATTAGTTCGTCATAATATAAATTAACTTAGTGAATTCGACTAACTGTGTGTTTTAAATCATAGCATACTCAAAGACTTAAAGACTAATTAATATGAAGGTAAATACTAGAAGAGTGGAAAAGGAGTAACAGGCATGGAAGAAGCATATTCCGATATGATATTTACTTAGCTATGAATGGAATAAGGCATGCAGATAATGATTTCGAGGTATAAGGATTCTAGAGTGTGATTACCAAGTCCCTTCTTAAATAGGTACTTCGCTAGTTGTATTCCTGTTGATGATTATGTTTATTTCCACAAACGACGCGTAAAACAAATTCAATCGTTGTAACGATGTATCCCCAGTGGGTTTAACAACAAGTTTTTGTTATACATTGTACGGTAGAGCGTGTAATGTTGCACTTTAAACTATCCAATTTGAAAGCTACCGCTGGAAAGTTATAGAGTATCGACGAATACCTTAACATAGGTTTAGAAAACATAAGCTTGCTTGTTTGCGTTACTGTTTATGGAAAAAAAAACAAGAAAACAAAAACTGAAGTTATAAATTGCAATGTGCACTAAAATGTTGTACAATAAATAATTGGACTGTTTTACAAAAAACTTAAACCGACTTCAAAGTACACTAAGAAGTAATTAAATCCTGATCTGATGACAATGGGACCAAACGGGAAGTGTACCCTTCCATTCAAAAAAAGATTTTTCCAAATCGGTTAATAAATGACGGAGATATGAGGTAACAAACATAAAATAAAACATACAACCGAATTGAGAACCTCCTCCTTTTTTTGAAGTCGGTTAAAAATATACATCCTAACTAATATTATAAATGCGAAAGTGAGTTTGTTTGTTTGCTAAGCCTTCACGCCTTAACTACTCAACGGATAATTATGAAATTTGGCATGCGGATAGCCTATGGTATGGAGAAGGACATAGGCTATACCGAGAACTCGGGTGAAACCGCGGGGCACAGATAGTTTCTAATAAAATCCAAAATAGGTAAGCGCAAGGTGACAGTATTTCAACACAAGGGGAAACATAATCACTTACAGTTGTACCGAGTTGATTATTATTAAATGATATCTAGATAGGTCCTATGAAAATAAAACGAAACCCTGACTGACTTACTGTACATCAACATAATATGTATCTCGAAAAAGCAGACACCTACATATTAAAAAGATTTCTTTAACTTGATGCCAATGAAAGTTAAATGATTTTCTATTGGAAAATCCTAGGTGTGAAACTAATTTATGTAAGATAAATCAAAATTTCTGCGCTAAAATATTAGTGGAGGGTCATATAATACAACGCGGCCCTAACCGGACATTCAGACACTAAAATTGTCACTGGCAGTATCATCACATTTCGTTTTGAGCATTGCAGATAATCCATAGTTTTAACGAGTTATAAATTCCTCAACAAATATTCTAGTGAACAAACCACGCATTTAGTTTGGAACGAAAATATTTTCTAGATTTCTTGAAAATGTATTTGAGTTGGTAGAGGTTAACATAAATTTTAATACAAGCGATGATTAAAATACACCATATTGTAATCTTGAAGTCACTACTATTTTATATCAAACTTTGATAAAAACGTTAAATGCAATGCAATGTAAAAAAAGTATTAAGGTATTTTACTTGTAATATTTATTTTGTTTTAATGTTAGTTAAACATTTATTCACAACAAATATGAACAAAATACAATATATATAAAGAAAATTTCCTCAAGACTGCCGCCTGCTTCAAGACGGCAAGGTCCCAGAAGGCTGGCAGCGTTTCCTCAAGTCACCGGTAAGAGAGATGGCGCGAGTGTATTTGTTAAAATTATATCCGTTGATTTAATTTACAATGTAAATAAACATCAACAAAACGTGGGCACGCATACTAATGATTTAATTCCGCTTCAGATGTAGTTCAATTTAGGTACCTACACAATTTTGCTTGTTTCAAATTTGTTTAATAAATTTTCCTTTTAAGTAGGTAATCTAATCACTCACCCCTTCTAATCACAGTTTGAATATCGTTAGGGAAGTTATATTTCATTTAAAAAAAGGGTTAAAAAAATGCGATGAGAACATGAATAATAAAATCTAATGGTGCGTCCATGCTACGCCAAGCGAGCACGAGCCCGAGCCTCAAACGAACAGGATTCGTTCGTTGCTTGCAATTTCAAGCGTGTGGACGTAATTAACGAGCCTACAACGAGCGCGATTTGAATCCCTGTGTTCGTGAAAAAACTGACAATCGGGCGGAGTGCAGTCGAGCACGCTACGAATGCTCGTTCGAGGCTCGCAAGCCCGTCGACGCTACGCGAATCGTGCTCGCAGTGTGCTCGTTCGTGGCTCGGCTCCATAACATACGACGACCACCATAACATACATTATAATAATTTAAAAGATTGTTATAAAAACAAAATGACCAATCACGTTTTTCGGAATCACCACAATAATATTAAAAATACGGAAGTTACTTTGTCTGTCTGTTTGTTTGTTACCTTTTCACGATAAAACATCTCAACCGATCACGGTTAAATTATCTCACGAAGATAGCTTATGGTATGGAAATATTGTTGGTTCAGTATCTATCGAAACATTCATGAAAACAAGGGCTTAGTATTAGCAGTATTTATATACTCTGAGGTATTAGTGTCTCAAATTACATAGACTTTTTCTACGCATTTTAGACTACTGAATCTAGTTACCGTTTTTAGTATCTTAATGCAGCTTATTACGCACTAGTGCTTTTTACTTTACATTACCGCACAGTTTTATCATAGGTATAATCCTGATTATAATAAGTTTGTACCTCACTGCAAGGGATGTGTCTGTAGACTAAGTTTTCTTAATTTAAACGGGTAAAATAGTTTGCCAACTCAGGGCTGTCAAAAAAAAAAAAACTTGGGCGCCATATTTGTTTACGTTCTCATTGTGTGGTTGATTATTATAAAAAAATCTACTTAAAAAAATACAAGTCTGTTTTTTTCTCGCAAGTGTGTTGAAAAACGTCGTATGACACGCGTGTGCATTGGTTATTTCAGTTAATAACCAACTTTGCACACATGTATCATAATGTACTATTATTAGAAGTGTAATCAAAATAATCCAGTCCAATGCGAATCGATTCTAATATATGTACTCAGACCCATAGTCATCAAATAAATAAGTTGGCGGAAAGCTTTGATATTCGTAGGTGTAATCCTCCCTAATTCAAAATTCAAAATCATTTATTCAAATAGACCTTCGCAGGCACTTATGAAAAGTCTGACTCTAATACTCTAATACCGGTTCGGAAGGTTGCATTTGCTGAGAAGAGCCGGCAATAAACTCAGCAATTACTCTTTTCAAAACAGGCTTAGATTCATTACATAATATTTACATTCTAATCGCACTGAAAACAATGCGTGCCCCGGCGCGGCGGCAAAATTACAAAGTAGACTGAAAAAATATTTAATAAGTAAATAAATAGCAAACTTAAGCAGACCAGCCCCCACAAGCAGCACCTGTACTGGGGTAATTGGGGTACCGCTAGGTAATATATTAGGACCAAAACTATAAATAAGAGTTATGATTGGTGTATTATTGAATAATGATTCTGTGTATATCTGGACCATTTTGCGATGTAATGGTGATTGTTTTTAATCTAATAAATGTCTAATGGTTTATTTATCAATGTTTGTTTTATAGGTTAGTGATTGAGTTTACCGCACAAGCTTTCTATCGAGTAAATTAATTAACTACATTAAAAAAAAAAAATAGACGCGCTGGTCGCACTTAATATTACGACGGTGCCATGCACAATGTAGGTTTGTAGCTCTTAAAATTTTTACACGATGTACGTTTTGTAATTATTATTTATGTTTTCGAAATGTGTTACTTGTTACTTCAAAAAATTCAAAAAAAATCAAAATTCAACAAAAAAGATTTTTCCAAATCGGTTTATAAATGACGGAGTTATGAGGTAACAAACATAACTCCGTCATTCATTCCGTCAACGGGAAGTGTACCCCCTTCCCGTTTGGTCCCATTGTCATCAGATCAGGATTTGATTACTTCTTAGTGTACTTTGAAGTCGGTTAAAAATGTTATGTTAAATACGTCGTCCAATCCAACCAACGTCCATCCACAAAATAAAACTATTTAAGCTCGTAGCTCGCATGCTAATATAATAAACACACGTTGTAAAAAACCTATTTTAAAGAAGAGGTATTCTAAATAAATTTTTCCCAAAGTAAGGTGCGTTGACAACAATTGGCCAGGGACCGTTGAAACCTATTCCATTGCGCACATTCATCTGGCAGGTCGAATAATGTTGACTAATCATTCATCTGGCTCGAAATCGGTTTGCCCGCTCGGATAAATTGAAATAAAACGCGAAAGAAGAAAGTAGTTTATGAATCGGTTCAAGAATGTAATATAATTTGAAGCATTATTTTTCAAGATTGTTTTATGTGTGTAAGTGTTAGTATAGTTATAGTATATTTAGAGCTGTTGGTTAAATAGATTTATTCTATCCTTTTAGATTTTCATTATTTTATATAAGTGCATATGTGCTGACTTGTAGTTTATGTTTTTAATGTATAGGATATAGCCAAAGGGTTGTCATAAATGTACATTTGTAGATTTATGTTGGGCACTAAATTTTTTTTTTTTTTACTGTGTTTAGGCCTTTGTTTTACCACAATCTCACCATGGTAAGTGATGATGTGGTCTAAGGTGGTAAGCACACAAAGCCTAGAAGGAACTGGCTCTCAAGTGCAGTCATCGGAACACACCGATAGGTGCTTGGCGACAGATTTTCAACTTGAGGGTGGTAGCCAGCCAAACGGGTACTACAAAGTACCCTACCACCGTGCTATGGTTTCCTCACGATGTTTTCCTTCACCGAAAGCTCAAGCACATTGTAGGATTCGAACCCGGGACCTTCGTCTCGGTATCTGACGTCATTACCACTGAGCTATCATCGCCTTCAAATTTATAGAATTACAATAATTCTAAATCTTTATCCACGTTTTAGTGAAATCGAAATACGAAAATCGACGTCTACTGACAAAAGTATACTGCTAAATTTTGTTTTACTGTACATAGACTTGTGTTTACAAAGTCTATAAGGAAGTTCTTGTAGGGCTAAAAACAAAGTTCGGTACCTAATATTTATGTTGCAGTAATAATTGATGGAAATAAAAGAAACCTTTACGTAGTCCTAAAGTCCGTATTCGCAAAATACCAACATTATTGAAACTTCCAAAATGTAACGTTACAATCGAATCCCGCTGAAACGTATTCGACAATGTGAATTCGTCTCCCCGGCCTCTCACATCGTCGAGTAATGCTGACGATCATTCACACGCGAGGGTACGAACCCCGAATGTTTGAACGCTTGGATTGTGAACGTATTTGTGGAGGCACACGAGTTTGTCTCACTTAGACGGGATTGGGGTGATTTTTATGGACGGGAATTAGGTTGTTTAACTTGGATTTTACTGAATTTAAATAAGTCTCCTTGATTAGCTTCCCAAACTTATGTTTTTAAACTTTTTAATCATCATCATCATCAGCCTATAATGTCCCACTGCTGAGCACAGGCCTCCTTTCACAAATGAGGGTGAAAGGGAATGGGCAGATATTCCACCACGCGTGCCCACTGCGGATTGGTGGAGGTAGGCTAGTGGTCAACCTACTGTTGGAGTTTTTCAAGCCGCCTAGGAGGCATCCAACTAGCTTAACGACTATCACAATTAAGTGATAACCGGGACCATAGGCTTTACGTGCCTTCCGAAGCACGGAAACGCTCGATTTGAAATACCACTAGACGGTCACCCATCCAGGTACCGACCACGACAGACGTAGCTTAACTTTGCCGATCGATTAAGAACGGCTAATCATGCTACACCACGAGCGCTTCAACTTTTTAATGCTTTAGCTTAAATAAGTGGAACTATTGATAAGTACTTTCATATTAGCTATGTTGACCGGACATCCTTTGAATGTTACGACTTCTACAAGAAAGCTTTAAAAAGTTGCATTATTATCATCATCTTCAGTCTTTGCCAATGCTCGTATCTCCGTTTAGTTCCTTGTCATCACAAACTGTTGATATAAAATGATAAAGGTTATTTAATAAAGAACACAGCGAAAAGTTCAAATTCAATTGATGCGTCCCTAATTCCGTTATTGTCAGCGACTGAAAATTCCGCTGCCATTTCTCACTAATATAGCGTAATGGTACAGCTCGCATTTCCAGCGGATAACTAACTTGATTCGAGCTATTTGCACAGTGTTAATACTAAAAAGGATAAACTGAGACAAAAAAATGAATTTCGGATGATAAACGAGCGTGAAAACGCAGCCTGGTTAAATTATGACGACACATTTTGTTTAAAAAAACCCGTTCATTTTATGGTTACATAAATTAAGCCTGGATTTCAGTTACGTGAATTTATTTATTATCATTTCAATTTCAATTATGAAAAGGTTGAAGATAGCGTGGAAAAAATAATAGAGCTAAAGAGGTAAATAATTTTCTATGAGATGTTATATGTGATAAACTCAGACTGCAGCGAAGCGAAAGTTATTGAAGAACTGATTGAGTGCCATAAATCCCTGTAGCCTTTTGCAGACAGTAATAATTCAATATGAGATTAGTTCTGTTAAGCTATTTTAGCTGAACGAAATTAACGATGGCTTAGCGGGATAAAACTTTAGTTACACGTTATTAAAGTCCATATTCCTGAACGTCAACCAATCCTCAAGTCAAGTTTTGAGTCGAGGTAAAACAATTGAATTTGGAACCTGCACCAACGATACTATGTTTATTTTCGACGATGAATCCTTTGCACGTCACATTGCATTTTGCTCAGGAGATTCTTATATGTTATTTTTAAGAGGTGGTAAGTATACAAATTTTAGTAGAGAACAGGCTCTCACGTTCACATGCCGAAGCACGCCAGTAGAGGCAGGAATGTTTAGCATACCCAATTTTCCTTCACAATTTTCGGAAGTACTAAAGAAAACTCATCTTTATTCATAAGCGAGTGAGTTTATTTAAATATTTGATCAGATCTTATTACGCATGATATGGAAGCCATCTGAAGAGGTATCTGAATGGTAATAATTCCTGGAAAATACCAGTACTTCTCTAGAGATACCACAGTTTTTATATTTGTGTTTATGACGCATATAATAAGTCAATAAAATACAATAAAAACCTTTAGCATTTATTATTACATTATTTTTACAATGTCAAATAAGTTTGGCCTTAAAACTGGTTCGGAGATCTAATAAGTTTGAATCAGTTTCAAATTATTTAAACTTGAAATTTTAATGAAGCTTTTATTTTAAATCTGAATTCCGTGTAAACTAAAACTACATTTACACTTGAAACATGTGTTAAAACTACAATGCCATTCTGTCTCATTCAATCATGATAACGAACACAAAGGATGATTGAGTTTCTACGCATCAAAAGTGATTCGTACGTTTTCCAAGACTGTGACAAGATGTACTCCGGAGTTACTCCGGATTATTCGCACAGCAATAAGGTTGGAAAGCCTTCATATTTAAATTTCTTTGACGTAAAACCAACACGTGTAGAACAAATAGGAGCCTACGATTCAGAAGATGAGTGTTTCTACTAAATAAACAGCTGTGCGGTAGAGGACGCTATAATCTCCCACTAATGCCGCCATAACTCACCAAGTTAACCTTTAGCCGTTTGAAATTCATCCGAGAATTAACACAAAGATGCTTTTAGGGATCTCAGCTGAGAACATTTTCGATGTTAATTTATTACAATAGGACTCGGCTGGAGGCCCGCGGGACCAGCCGCGGTTTTAAAAGAAATACTCAACACTCCCGGTGTTATTTAAATCAGAAAAATTAGAACTAGTCTTGACAATTAGCACAATTTCCTGGAAAAGAGTGCTCTTCTTGGAAGAAGATGGATTCGAATATTTATACTTACGTTGACTTTAAAGTAGTACATACATCTGTAAAAGATTTGGAATATTAATTATACACTCTTAATCAAGTTAATTTTGACGGTATACTTCAAAATCTGCTTAAGTTTGCTATTTATTTACTTATTAAATGTTTATTCAGTCTACTTTGTAATTTTGCCGCCGCGCCGGGGCACGCAATTGTTGTCAGTGCGATTAGAATGTAAATATTATGTAATGAATCTAAGCTTGTTTTGAAAAGAGTAATTGCTGAGTTTATTGCCGGCTCTTCTCAGCAAATGCAACCTTCCAAACCGGTATTAGAGTATTAGAGACTTTTCATAAGTGCCTGCGAAGGTCTATTTGAATAAATGATTTTGAATTTTGAATTGAATCTAGATATTGTAAAGTTGATAATTGAAAAAGCAGTTTAATATTAATGAAAATTATTCTACGTTTTATTATGAATGCTAATGTTTGTGTAGACGTTTGTTCCTTATTTACGTTTTAATGGCTGAATGCATTAATTCTTAGAAACGCGTGTAAGTAAAACCGCTGTGCGGAACTCAGTAAGACCATATATGCGAGCAGAACTTGGTGGCAGATACAGATACATACCAAGAATATCGTAATGGGTCACTAAGATATAAGCTCTGCCTCGTTTGGGGTCCTTTATTTATAGTAACTTTTTAATCTTCGAACAATTTTTCGTTACATGATTTTACCAGCTTTCCGCGCTGCTGGTTCACCGTTGCCCCCTAAGGGGTTAAATTTCGGGAAATGCTTTCTTAGTGCTCAGCTCACCTAAAAAAAGGAATACGAATTCTGACAAGGAAGACCACTGGTTTCGTTGGTTAACTAACCAACGAAAACTTATCGGCACCAATGACTTATAGACAACTGTCTATAAGTCATTGGTGCCGATTGATGGTTGTAAATCGCACTAAACTAATTTTAGTCACATCACGTCTCTTTCTTACAAACATTATTGAAAAAGGATATAACATAATTCAAAGCTTAAAGTAATTAAGTTAAGTCTTAAGTTAGTCTTAAGTCAAATTAGTCTTTGCCGTTTTCATAACTGCGATAGATGGCGACTAAATTTATATTGAAAACAAGCATTGGACTGATTTCACACGACTAAATTTCTTACATGCTTTTCTTATGTTCTTTGTTAGAAAGAGACATAGTGAGACTAAATTAGTTTAGTTTAAACAACAGAATCAGCACCATTTCAGTTTTTTTAAGTACTTATTGCTTACTACAACAAAAAGGGACTCTTTCACGATAAAAATAAAATACAGGATAGAGTATACAAGGTATAATCTCAATAAAACATGCATATAGACCAAAGATATAGACTTAGTCCGATGTTCAGATAACCTAGTTAAGTTATCGGGAAGAAAAGGCAGAGGAGTTACAGAAATAAGTTGGCACTTGGGAAAGGAGGTACTTAGTGAGTGGATTACGGATTAAGGCCCAACTTACAGTAGACAGAACATTGAAGTATAGTTATATTATTAGTGAATAAAATGTACGGACAAACGTTTTTAGCTGGTGGATCGTATAATATAAGTTATACTGATCAACTTTTGGAGTGATACTAATAAAAAATATGTTTTGTGAAGTTGGAGTTATGTTACAATTGGCAGGCAAAGGCAGTTGGGTTATTGAATTGTCTCAGGGCCATAAATGGGCCGGCCAGTTGGCGCAGTTGGTTAGATTCCACCTACCGCGCCGCAGTCGCGATTCGATTCCCACACAGGACATACATTTGCGTGCATGAACATGTCTGTATTTCCTGAATCTGTATGTATAATTTACAAACAATAAGTAGTATTTGTAGTATATCAGTTATCTGGTTTCCATAGTACAAGCTCTACTTAGTTTGGGATCAGATGACCGTGTGTGAGAAATGTCCCAGAATATTTATTTATAGATTCCGTGAAGAAAACACAATCTGTAACTGTGACTGTCCTCACAGCATGCCATGGCATCCTTTAATTGAGTCAGCATTTACATTTATTTTAATATTGCATACTACTTTGTGAATTACCTAACGTTTGCCTTCTTGGTTGTAGTAAATAAATAAAAAATAAATAAACATACTTCTGCTTTATCACTCATTTTAAAACATTTGTTCATACAATATATCAGTTATCTATACTAATAATATTATGAAGAGGATTAAAGATTTTATTGTTTGTTTGTTTGTTTGCATTGAATAGGCTCCGAAAGTACTAGGGGTGGGGTGGGGTGAGGTGGGGTAGGGTAGGGTAGGGTAGCACCACGCGAACGAAGTCGCGCCGGGCAGCTAGTTGTAAAAAAAGTTATAGCTGTTATAGATAAGTATTTTAACGAACATAATACTTTGAGATTGAAAAATTAATTGAAATTTTAATTACACATAATTATGTCCAGCTATAGGAATACAGCTACATCAAGCTGGTACTTAGATTGACAAATCAAAAATTCAGTCTGAACGTTTAAAACATTTTCTTCATTACAAACCTCTCGTCTTTTGAAGTGTTTTAAAGGATCTATATCAAAGCTAATTCAAATTTACGAGAGAGCTACTTGGGCATAATTTAAAGCCCCGGTCTCCCTGACAGACACTATCATTTTTATGAGCTCACAGCTCTAAGCCGCTTTCACGTTTCTTTTCGTTTTATAAAGACCAAATTGCATAATGAAGTGAATCTTTGAAAACAAATTACAATTTTAAATTGAATTTGAAACTGCAATGAATATCAAGTTCATAAATTTTAAATTAACGGTTTTTGGAACACCTTTTACTTTTATTTTAATTTTAATAACTTTTACAAGTAAATCATTGAAATAAACTAATAATAATTGGACTGTTTTACAAAAAACTTAAACCGACTTCAAAGTACACTAAGAAGTAATCAAATCCTGATCTGAAAACAATGGGACCAAACGGCAAGTGTACCCTTCCAGTCAAAAAAAGAATTTTCCAAATCGGTTAATAAATGACGGAGTTATGAGGTAACAAACATAAAAAAAAAGAACATACAACCGAATTGAGAACCTCCTCCTTTTTTTGAAGTCGGTTAAAAAATAATTTTTACCTTTATTAAATTAAATCAAAATCAGTGAATGTAAACAGATTAAATTAGATACCTATTCAATTAAATATCTGCAATAAGAAGGAACGGTATGATGTAATTACTATACATTATTTATTTAGGGTAACTGGAGGTCATGGGTTCAATGAGGAATACACGAAATTGAGTTTTTGGTGTAAGAAAATATGGTGAGGAAACCATAACACGGGGCGGCAGGGCCGGGGGCTGGCTACCAGCCTCAAGTTACTGAAATGAGATTATGGTTACAAGCGATTACAAAAAAAATGTTATAGAAACGTCACCCCTACAACTTGTGCTAATAATAATATATCGCAATCTACATTGTGTGCTATTTACTTATTAAATATGTCATCAATCTCAGCTTGTTTTGAAAAGAGTAATTGCTGAGTTTATTGCCGGCTCTTCTCAAATGCAACCTTCGGAACCGGTACTAGAGTTTTAGAGTCAGACTTTTCATAAGTGCTAATAAAATTATACCGGTAAGTTTATATAATAATAGTAACTACTTTTAAAATGTTCTCCTAATGCTAATTTGTTTTTGTTTAAAATCTAATCTAAATTGTTAAAACTAGTTGTCGTCCGTGGTTTCCTGCGTAGTCGGTATAAAAAGTAGTCTATAGCACTAAGAAATTATTTAGCTTCCTATTCTTCATCTTAGTCGTGCAGTCTTGGCAGAGTGGGGGTGGTCATGGATTGTCCATTTCGCGCATGACCACTGCATTTGCAATGTTCCTTAATTTTTGTCTGTTTGTGGCGTTTCGGGAACATTCGATAATCGTACATTGCGTGGCAGATTTTATCAGGTCAAGCCACCTAGAGACCGACCGCGTGAACGTTTGTCCTCAACAATATGGAGACGTTGGTACGATGCGCAGTCCAACTAATTATACACTGGCGTGCATAAAAGTTAGGCCACCTTGCAGGATGCCCTTATTTTTTTTGTGTCATGAACGAATTTTTTTAAAAGGTATTTTTGGTATTGTTTCCTAAGTTTTACATAAAATAAAATGCATTTCATGTTAATCGAGTCTTTATTTTGACTTTTAGATGCAATAATCGGAAAAATGATGAAAATCGTAAACAATTGTTTGTTTTTTTTTGTTAACTTTTGGACAAATTTCGCTGCACTAGTAGGAGGTATTGCCTCCTCTGGCTTTGATAGCACACACCAATCTATTGCTCATTGACTGTATCAGCTTTTTTATTGTTGTCTGTGGAATATTATCCCACTCCTCGACAAGAGCGGTTTTCAGCTGCGCCAAATTTACCGGTGCTGGTTCCCGTCGTCTTACCCGCCGCTTGAGCTCATCCCATAGATGTTCTATTGGGTTAAGGTCCGGACTACGTGATGGCCAGTCCAGAACATGTAATCCAACCTCATTTAAGTACTCTCTGACGCACAACGCAGTATGGGGGCGAGCATTATCGTGCATTAAAGTGAAACCATCGACAATAAATCCTGCATATGGCATTACATGTTCATCAAGAATGTCCAAGATATACGACGAAGCAGTGACAGAACCTTGCAGAATCACCAGCTCAGTACGGGCTTCCAAACTTATTCCTCCCAGAACAAAACTGACCCACCTCCAAAGCTTACCCTTTCAGATATGGGACATTATGCATACCGCTCCCCTGGGCGGCGGTATACTCTTTTACGACCATCAGCTCCATAAAGGCACATTCGTGACTCATCAGAAAGGAGCACCTGACTCCATTGCTCCAATGTCCAGTCTCGGTGCTCACGGGCAAATTGTAACCTTGCTATTCTGTGAGCTGGGGTAAGTTTAGGGCCGGTTGCAGATCTGTAGGGTTTCAAATCACGTTATTTAAGCCTTCTTCTTGCTGTCCATTCACTAACATTAACATTTCGAACATTTCTCAGCATTTGCTGAACTTCAACAGCAGAACGGTGACGACTTCTTAAGCTCGCTGACACAATAAATCGATCATCTCTCTCTGTTGTCTTTCTTCTACGACCAGATCCCGATCGTCTGATGTAGCCGCCTGTCTCTAGGTATCTTTTATACACATACTGGACTGTGGAACGACTAATTTCACATGTGCGAGCCACATTTCGCTGGCTCATTCCGGTTTCCAGTAGCGTGATGATTCGAACGACTTCTGCTTCTCGAAGATCCATTTTGATTAGCTACAATTTTAACGTAGACACTACACCACTAACACCAGTCAAAAAACAATGGATGTTTTTTTTCCACTACGTTACATTACTTTGAAGATAATGGGCTAATAATGAGAAAACAAAAAATATCGTAAAGAACGCTTTTCAAATTTAATCCAAGTTTATTTTTTACCCTTTGCCATAGACAAACACGGCAAACTTGTTTTTTTTAACTTAACATTATTACAAACCAAAAAAAATAAATAAACAGCCCTTACGATCAAATTTTAAGGGTGGCCTAACTTTTAGGCACGCCAGTGTAGCTTCCTATTAGTGAATGACATTTTAGAAGCAGATCTGTAGTTCTTAAGATTACTCTTTCAACCAAACTAATCAAAAAACGTAACCACTTGTTAATATTAGTATAGCATTATAAAATTCAACTCACAGGTTTAGAATTGTTTGCGAATATGACAATATAGACAATTGTGGCCTTCCAACGTTTGCTTTAGTTATAAAATATTTGAAAATCAAAATTTTAAATAAAGCTCGCTTTTTCACTGAAAATATTCACGTATTTGACGTTGCACAAGCTGTGATGAAATCCAAAGGAAATGCTATTTTTGCGTTTTCTATGATGCTTTTTCGAAATATCTCTATCGAATTTTATTCTTTAATTAAGATTACCTATAGAACGTATAAAATAATTAGCTATAGAAACCTGGATAATTCGTTTTTATCAATCACATGTACTTAGTAGTAATTTTTCAAAGACACGACTAAAGACTTGCCATTGGGGCACGGTAAAGTATCTATACTTAACTGCGGTCACTAAATTCATGCTTGATTCTCACAGATTGAAGCTGTCCGCTGTCCGCTTATCGGATTGCCGTATCTAGCCCATTTTAAATCTGTAAAAAATAAATGAATTTCTGGTTTTTACTGTTTCTTAATGCTTTATTTCTCTCTCCCGAGAATTATAATACGGTCATTCTCTGCACCTGCGTTTCTGCTTCTACTTTGCTCTATTGGATCTACGGTAACTTAACAGGATCTAAGTATTTCGCTATCGGAATGTCTGTAATGATTGTGCAGGCAATTGAAAGAACCATGATCATGTTTAAATTATTGTATTATTTTGATAACTCTATAACTAAGTAGCAGCAGCTTTTGAGTTTAGCACAGCACTATTTTACGGCACTTAAAAACTGGCAAATACTTCTAACCGAAAGTAGATATTCCAATTACGTAGATTTATAAGATCTGAGGAAAACCGGAATTTACTGTAAAAATATGAAAATGGAAATATGTGCCAAGTATTTTATGCAAAAAGGGTCGATCGCTCGGATTCTGCAAAAGCTGAGGGGATGATACTTTATTAGGTTTGAGGATTCCTCCACTTCGGGAAATACAAACAATATTTGTCACAAATAGGTTTCAGAAGCTGAATAATGTTGCGTAATTTAAATGTTTTTACTGCTACTAAGCTGCACGTGCAGTTTTATTATAAGCCTTTTGTTCGTTTTATGAGAGGTTCTATTACAACACTCGAGTCCCACTAGAAGCTTGCCTCGTTAGCTTAGATCCCTTTGGAGTCTATTCTCTGTGCCAGCGCAATTGCATCCTAAATATGACACTGCATTAGGTATATTTATATTTGTTTTAATTTCAAATGTGTTTTTTTTTTCTTAACTTATCTATGACATAGAATGAATAAGTTGACGATCAAAGACGAATTGAAGGAGTATGTATGAATAAATGAACTGTATGCTTTGGAAAACGACTGGTGGATGTTGTCCTAATATGGAATATATAAATCCTAATATTATAAACGTGAATGTGAGTTTGTTTGATACTTCTTTACGCCTCAATAACACAACCAATCGTCATGAAGCCACATACGAAGCACGGTAAAGTAATATATCAGTATTCTGTCGGCTGTATCGACGTTACAGCCGATTTGCAGACAGAAGTCGGATAAACAGACACGAGTGATCCTATAAGGGTTCCTTTTTTCCTTTTGAGGTACAGAACCCTTAAGTTACTCGTAGGTTTTCTGTGAAGTAAACTGAACTCTAATGCTATTATATAAAATGTAAAATCAACTTATCTATACTAATAATATTATAATGAGGAAAGATTTGATTGTTTGTTTGTTTGCATTGAATAGGGTCCGAAACTACTTAACCGATTTGAAAAATTCTTTCACTGTTGGGAAGCTACACTATCCCTGGATGACATAGACTACTTTTATCGCGGGAACGCGGGTAAAACCGCGCGATACAGCTAGTGTTATATAAACTGCTTACAAAGGAAATACTTGTAACATAATACACGCAGCAAAGTTAAGCATAGCACAAACATTCTTCAACATCACTCGAAGTTCAAAAGTCAATATTGATCCGAGTATTCGGAACTCTTAGGTAACTTGTACAATATTCTCGGTATGTAGACAACTCTCGGCGTCAAATCACTTGGAAGTACGTCACTATCTGTGACGTCACGTTGTCACCCCGTATTTTGTTACCGTAAACATAAACCCTAAAGTTTTATATGGGGAGTACAACGGTAATACAAGTTTGAGTGTATCGAACTGAATTTAGGCTTCCAATTACCGCATTTGTGACATTGATATCGATTCGACTTCGACATTTGGTGAAAAACATGGCGAAAATTTTGACAGGCAACTTGAAATCTCTTTCTTACACGAGATGTTGTGTCACGTTGCGTACCTACGCTTATAAGTATGCTTCATCATCATCAGCCCATAATGTCCCACTGCTGAGCACAGGCCTCCTTTCACAAATGAGGGTGAAAGGGACTGGGCGATACTCCACCACGCGTGCCCACTGCGGATCGGTGGAGGTAGGCTAGTGGTCAACCTACTGTTGGAATTTTTCGAGCCGCCTAGGAGGCATCGACTATCACAATTAAGTGATAACCGGGATCAACGGCTTTATGTGCCTTCTGAAGCTCGGAAACGGTCGATTTGAAATACCACTAGGCGGTCACCCATCCAGGTACCGACCACGACAGACGTAGCTTAACTTTGCCGATCGATTAAGAACGGCTAATTATGCTACGCCACGAGCGCTTCATAAGTATGCTTATCCAAATCTAATTGCCCTAGAAAGAAGTTAATGTCTTTCAAATGTCACTCTCTTCTTGTCTACATCAAATTTTAATTTATTAATCCACGCTATCAGGTTTTTCAACATCAATTTTAGTGAGTAGAGTCGGTGTCAAATTTACGTTAACAGTTGATCGACCACGGATTCTATGTACACACGGCTACCGATCAAGCTATACATTTCTAGTATAAGCTGACCTCCCATAGTACGGAAATCCTATACAATGCGAGATCAGCTTATACTGGAAATGTATAGCTTGATCTGTAGCCGTGTGTACCTATCATTATTCTTCAGGTAAATTTTAGATAACCATAAGAACTTGCATTATTCCCATGTACTGTGTATTACGTAAACCATGACAAGGGTTCTTTCCTTTGATATCGTGTTGCTGTAATCTACTTATTTAGAAGGAGATTTGCCGTGGATTTAATTTAAATTTCGGAATACGGTACACCGTATACCCATAGGTACGGCTCATGTGACGTCAGATTAGATTTACTACCACTAGAATCTTAAGGATGTACCGTTGTAAAGTCATATAAAAAAGTTACTTATGTAACAGTTTTTTACTTACCTACTAAAGCATACGACTTACTGATGGTAAGCGGTTACCGTAGCTTATTGAAGCTTGCAACACCTATACATATTACTATTGATCTTGTATAAAACATGGTAATAACAAATATCCTTAGTGTTTGTAATAAAAGATTACGCCTTGTAACTGCCGAAGTTCGAACCTCGTTCAAACTGTCCTTGAGCTAATGTCCCCGCTCGCTCAATAACTCTATGTTAGGTTGTCTAGACCAAAATGACTTATCCATTCAAATAAAACCTATGTGTAGCAAGTTGGCAATTTGAGCCTAAGCTCCTAATAAATCACCGCACCAATATTTAGATCTAGTAAATAAAGATTTGATAGCAACATAGACGTAGGTAGCTGATTTTCGGCAAGTCTATTTGATAAAGTGTGATATCTAAGGCCGCTGGACCCACATGTATAAAGGCTAGTAAAATGAGGATAGTTGCTGATACTATTTTTTATCGACTTGCATATAGCGCTGTCTCAGCGATATTTGTCTTGAATATTTCAGACATTATTTCTGATTTAAGAGGAATAGTCAGTTACATAGGTGAGTTTAATCCATAAAGTATAAGTCATTTTTAAACCTATATTATGGGCATCAAAAGCTTATGTTTAAGTATTTAAAGCTACACCTATTGCAGTTGTATAAAGTCGAGTAACACATTCTCAAAATCATTTAGTCAAATAGACCTTTGCAGGCACTTATGAAAATCTCTCTGTAATACTCTAATACCAGTTCGGAAGGTTGCATTTGCTGAGAAGAGCCGGCAATAAACTCAGCAATTACTCTTTTCAAAACAAGCTTAGATTCTTTACCTACATAATATTTACGTTCTAATCGCACTGACAACAATTGCGTGCCCCGGCGCGGCGGCAAAATTACAAATAGCAAACTTAAGCAGACCAGCCCCACAAGCAGCACCTGTTCACAAGTATGACGCGTGTGGCAGCCATCGCCCTCCTCCATATTGAAGGGAAGTGAGCGACCCGTCACACGATGCCGCCGGAAGCATAGGCCTCAAATTGAGCATGTAAGTCTTCCTTAGAAATAAAAAAATTACTAAAGGGAAACTACTAAACACATAGTTTGTTATCGCTGCATTTTCAATGCAGCTATGTCTTAGTTTCATTTCATCGTCACGTTCGTCAAATTTCTTAGCCATATTAAAATATTTCACAACTCGCTTCATGTGAACAAGCCATAACTTGGTGAGATGTTTGTGCAGACACTTTATTATCTCGACAACATAATAACACACGTGCTATAAAATTGCTTCTTTTGAACTTATAATATTATTCCTAGCATGTTTTTTCATGTCCCTATCTCGATGAATCCTAAGTGTATACACGAGGTTCATATTCTAGATTCTTGCTAGAACGTCTATCAATGTTTTGAGTCGAGATTAAAATAATTGACTTTGGAATAGCACCAATAACATTAGGTTTATTTTCGAATAATATTAAGATCTGATCGTGACTTTTTATTTGTCTTACAAATGCAGACCACTTAATGTAACTACTACTAATCATTCTTTTTTTTTTACATTTGTATTATTTATAAAAAATGGAATTATGACACAATGACCTGGTTTTAAACACCTTGTTACGAGCGCAGTCTACTCGACTCATGCGCTGGGGTGGTATTTTCTGCCATTTTGTATTTAAACTTTAATTACTAACTCGATTTTTCATAATTCCAAGGTTTTTTTTTATTACCTATTCATTGGGTACATAATTAACAGCCAAGAAAGTTGTTAAGCAAGTCTTTAAAACACCCTTTCTTCCTCACCGTAGCAAAGTTTAATTCTACTGCATGCATAAGTGTAATAGAATTATGTGGGGCCGCCATTACTGCAAGACCCCGTTGAATGTGTGTTATATAGCGCTTTGAGCTTTATTTACATAAGCCCAGGGGATGATATTACTTGGTAGAATATGACATTTTCTTATCATATAAAGATGGCTACAAACTAGCAATAAAGCGTTATATTGCGGACTAAAAAACGCAAAAAAAATGTTTTTTTTTTGTAAGTTATTATATATGGTAATAATGTACCCACTTTTATAATAATAATAAATATCCTGGGACATTCCTCACACACGGTCATCTGATCCCAAACTAAGCAGAGTTTGTACTATGGAAACCAGACAACTGATATAATATATATACTACTTTTTGTTTGTAAATACATACTTAATATACATAATTACACCCAGACTCAGGACATACAGACATGTTCATGCACACAAATGCATGTCCTGTGTGGGAATCGAACCCACGACCTGCAGCGCGAAAGGTGAATCTTAACCAACTGCGCCAACTGGTCCGTCAAATAATGTAGACTATGTAATAATGTGGACTAGGCATGGCATAAATCACAAGTAGCAGGTGATAAAGAATATGATTCTGTTTTCATATGTCACATCTGTTACCGTCCATGACATAGCCTGTTACATGTTATAAAGAATATTTAAGAATATAAATAAAATGTATGCGACTGAAGGACTTTGTATCCATGGTCATGAACAAATAAAAAAAAAAAAAAAACTTTATCATTGATTAGCTTTTAAGAGTATTCAAAAATAAACCTTAAATCAAGAGACATAAAGTGTTAACTTCTTTAACATGTTATGTAGCAGGATAGAAAAATATTTTTTTGCTACGAAAGTATATATAATTTGCATCAGTGATAATTTGACACTTGCGTGCGATACTCGCACATGATTTTGTGAAAAATATTGTCGATCAGCATCGATGACGTAGGTTACAAATCATTGCAAATCATATATCGCAAGTGAAATCATGCTATAAAAAATAATAATATCATCAAATGAGAATTCCTTTAAAGTAGCAATAATTTCCATGCCTAATGTGGACTATGTTTATAATGTAGACTTGACCCGCCCATTTTCAAGATGGTTTACTTTCACCATTCTTGATATTTTTTGTGAAAATTGATATAATGCTAAATAAATACAAAATTCTTTAAATTTTGCTAACTGGCTCTGTTTAAGGACGATGTAAGAAGTTGGTTCAAATATTTCGTACGATTCATGATTATTTTAAGGCGATGATAGCTCAGTGGTAGTGGCGTCGGATACCGAGACGAAGGTCCCGGGTTCGAATCCTACAATGTGCTTGAGCTTTCGGTGAAGGAAAACATCGTGAGGAAACTATAGCACGGTGGTAGGGTACTTTGTAGTACCCGTCTGGCTGGCTACCACCCTCAAGTTAGTGCTTACCACCTTCGACCATATCATCACTTACCATGGTGAGATTGTGGTCAAACACAAGCCTATACACAGTAAAAAAAAAAAAATAAAAAATTATAGTATTAAGATTTGTGGAAGTATATTTGAGTCAGACTCTAATATATAAGAAAACTAACCTGACAAAAGCAGAATTATATTCATTTAAAATAATAAAAATGAGATGATAGAAGCGCTCGTGGTGTAGCATGATAAGCCGTTCTTAATCGATCGGCAAGTTAAGCCTAAAAAGTTTCCGTGCTTCGGAAGGCACGTAAAGCCGTTGCTCCCGGTTATCACTTAATTGTGATAGTCGTTAAGCTAGTTGGAGGCCTTTTAGGCGGCTTGAAAACTCCAACAGTAGGTTGACGACTAGCCTAACTCCACCGATCCGCAGTGGGCACGCGTGGTGGAGTATCTGCCCATTCCCTTTCACCCTGATTTGTCTGATAGTTTGTGAAAGGAGGCCTGTGCTCAGTAGTGGGACATTATAGGCTGATGATGATGATGATGAATAATAATGAAAACATTCAATCAGTCTGTCATTAGCAAAATAATGTACCTATTTATAACAAAAAATCGCACAATGAAGCCCTCTGTCGCAAGGAAAACCGTTTGAACAGCCTAAACCAGTGAAGGGCCGGCGAAACAATTCCAAGAGCTTGTCGTAATTCCCTCTCGTTAATAAACGAGGTTCGCTCGCACCCCACGCGTCTCCTTAATATTCCACGCGGGGATGTTTTGGGGAACAAAAGCGCATTATTCGCGTATCAGTTTTGGGACGGTTTTTCACTGAGACAACATTGCAAGAAGAAGAAGAGACCTAGGAAACTAAGATCTAAGCAATTACTAGATTAGTAGAGAGCCAAATTTCTGTTTGATGCCGCCTGGCTGGCACTACCCTTATGTTTAAATTCTGTCACCAAGCTGCTATGTGTCAGAAGTTGCATTTGAAGTGGCAAACAATAGTCCTGGCACATTCTTCGCACATGGTCATCTGATCCCTAAGCAAAGTTTACAGTATGGAAACCAGATAACTGATACACTACATATTTTACGAGATGCAAATACATATTTACACAACATCTCAAAACAGGTTTATTCATTTTATCCTCATTTGGTCCTTATTTGGTACTCATATTTTCCTCATTCGGTCCTCATGGTGTCCTCATTTAGTTCTCTTTCGGTCCTAATCTTGTCCTTACATTTGAACTCATTTGGCATCGAATTTTGCATGTAGTAGCCGAGTATAAATAAGGCCTTAGTGCCTTTAATGTGGCAATGTATTGTCATCGTTGCCAGATTGTTTTCTGTCGCGTTTACGATTTAGATGGCAACATTACGACGTATGTCTGTTTCCGCAAGAGGATTTACTTGTTACTTCCTTCGCGTTTAATTTATGATGTGTAACCACATAGCCACATCCTACCTTTTGTCAAGTTAATGAATCGTTACGAACGCTGGAAATATCTGGTACTAGTTGTTTCAAGGTCGGTGATTACGTAGACCTGAGACAATCGAAAAACATATTTATTATGAGCTAGGTGTGTCTATTGGCATTTCGACGTGTCTCGTAAAAGCCACATTTAGGGAGTTTGCAGATCATAGACAACGAACGAATAGAACCCAAAAACTCTCGGATAAGACTCTCAAACTCATGAAGCGACGACGTGAAATGAAGTTGCAGTCTTCAGCTGATACAGCCGAATATCGGCAGCTAAATAGGCAGATCTCAAACGCAATGCGACACGATATACGCCTCTTTAATACTTCATGTATTGAAGAGGCAATAAAACAGAACAAAGGTTCTAAAGTGTTCGCAAGAGATTTGTCTATTGGTCAAAGCCAACTGACCAAGCTGAAGACCGATACCGGCAACATCATTACGTCAAAGCCTGAGATCTTGAGAGAAATCGAGAAGTTCTATGGACAGCTGTACACCTCGTCACAGAAACCAGATGCATTACCGGTAAGTGACGTAAGAGCCAAGTTGACCCGACATTACACCGAAGATATCCCGGATGTCAGCCTGTACGAGATTAGAATGGCTCTGAAACAGCTTAAAAACAACAAGGCGGCGGGTGAAGACGGAATTACAACAGAGCTTCTGAAAGCGGGCGGTAAACCGGTACTTGTAGTCCTTCAGAAGCTATTTAATTCCGTCATACACGAAGGTACAACGCCAGAAGTATGGAGTGGAAGCGTGGTGGTGCTCTTCTTCAAGAAAGGCGATAAGGCCCTATTGAAGAATTACCGCCCGATCTCCCTCCTAAGCCACGTTTATAAGCTGTTTTCGAGAGTCATTACGAATCGTCTCGCACGTAGGTTTGACGACTTCCAGCCTCCCGAACAAGCCGGTTTCCGTAAAGGCTTTAGTACCATAGACCACATACATACACTCCGCCAGATTATACAGAAGACTGAGGAGTATAATCGGCCATTATGCCTGGCGTATGTGGACTATGAGAAAGCCTTTGATTCAGTCGAGACATGGGCGGTGCTACAGAGTCTACAGCGATGCCAAATTGACTATCGCTATATCGAAGTGTTGAAGTGTTTGTACAGCAAAGCCACCATGTCAATCCGAGTCCAGGACGAGAGTACGGTACCAATCCAGTTGCAGAAGGGTGTAAGACAGGGTGACGTAATTTCCTCGAAACTCTTCACCACTGTAATGGAGGATGTATTCAAGCTCTTGGACTGGAAGGGATATGGCATCAACATCAATGGCGAACATATCACTCCTCTTCGATTTGCCGATGATATAGTTATAATGGCGGAATCGCTGGAAGCTTTGAACATCATGCTCAATGACCTCAACAGAGTTTCCCAACAGGTAGGCCTAAAAATGAATATGGACAAGACAAAAATTATGTCAAATGTTCATATTCCGCCAATGCCGGTGATTTTTGGGAGCACTGTTCTCGAAGTTGTAGACGAGTATGTTTACCTCGGACAAATTGTCCAATTAGGTAGGTCCAACTTCGACAAAGAGGTTAATCGAAGAATCCAACTCGGCTGGGCAGCGTTCGGGAAGCTACGGCATATCTTCACGTCCAAAATACCTCAGAGTCTGAAGACAAAGGTCTTCAATCAGTGCGTGTTACCAGTGATGACATACGGGACAGAGACGTGGTCTTTCACTGCTGGCCGCATAAATAAGCTCAGAGTCACTCAGCGAGCTATGGAACGAGCTATGCTCGGAATTTCTCTACGTGACAGGGTTCGAAATGAGGACATTCGTAGGAGAACAAAAACGACGGACATAGCTCGTAGAGTTAGTAAGCTGAAGTGGCAATGGGCAGGCCACATCGCTCGAAGAGCCGATAACCGATGGGGAAGGAAGGTTCTCGAGTGGCGACCACGTACTGGAAAGCGCCGAGCGGGACGACCTCCCACCAGGTGGACTGACGACCTGGTCAGAGTCGCTGGGCGCCGCTGGATGCAAGCGGCCCAGAACCGTTCGAAGTGGAAATCAATGGGGGAGGCCTATGTTCAGCAGTGGACATCCATGGGCTGATATGATGATGATGATGATGAGACAACGAACACTTTGGCTGTCTTATACCGGTATACAACACTCCAAGAAATTCCTAAATTCTGCGTTCAAAGCTCGGGAATGGATGTGGAATATGAGCAGGGGGCAAATCCGCTCCCTGCTTGGGGCCTTTACTAGGCACTTTGGAACGCATGCTCATGAAGATTGGTTTAACCACGATACCCATGTGCAGGTTGTGTGGGGAACATACGGAACGCATGGAGCACCTTCTGTGCACATACGATGCACTGGCTGGTAAGCGAATGAGTATCCAAGGGATTCGATATCCAAAACCAGAAGACTATAGGCTCATATCTCTTAGCCTCATGAAAAGAGTTTTCAACGAGACTGGGGAGGAGTAATTTATCTAGGGGACCACAATAGATCGCAATGGGTCGAAGTGTCCGAGTTATTTCTCGGCCCCTGCACAAGATAAGATAAGATTCTGTTATGTACTTCCTCAGTCGAACAGCTCTTTGAGCGAAATAATCGCTACCCCTTTTAAAATCGGTTATTATTCTATTACTCCACCAACTGTCTTAGAAGTAAATTAATAAAAAAATAACGCAATTGATTCCATTTATTTTCATAGGTCTTAGACTTCGTAATCGTCCTTTATTGATGGGTTAGTGGACAAACGCAAACCTATTTATTTAAAAAATAAAAAAATTAGTTCGAACATTTTACGGAAAACGCAACCTTACCTTAAGCACCTTAAGAGCTATTGAGAACGCGTTGTGCACTGACGTTCTAAGGGCAACTGCTCTCAGATATGCCAAACCTACTATCGAGCTTTCAACCTCATCCGTTCCGTAGAACATAATATCCAGGAAATGGGTCTCATATTAATGATCGTAACCCTAACTTTGTAGCCTAACTTCCAACAACGTTTAGCAAAGTCAAATATTCTATAATACCACGGAATAAAAAAACAAGGTTCCGTGTATAATACAATCATTATCCAGGTATTATAACATTAAGCAGTAATCTTTTCTTCCCGCTAAGTGAAAAACGATGACTAAAGCACTTACCCTATTTCCTTACATTTTTGGCGAAAGCCTCCAACGGCGCGGAACAACCGGAGACAATTTAACTAATTTGGTTTTTACTTCCGCTTCCGCTGGTAATATTACGGTGGAGATTATTTAAGAGATTATCGCAAATAAGAATGCTTTAACCGCTTATGTTTAAATGTGAGGTAAGTAACGCTTTAGACTTTAGAGTTTGTGGTCGGTTCTATGCTTTGATAAATTTTTGCTTTTTTACAATTGTTCACTGTGATAAGTGACATTATGTGGTGGATAAGGCGCAGAACAGATATATAATATAATACCAGATGGAGGTCCTTGACTCAATAGACCGTCCGCGTCGTGCTAGGAGACTAGTCGGCGATGTTTCGCTAACTGAGGCGAAATTATCGAGCCTTGAACATCGGCGTATGGTTTCGTGTTTGTCGGTCTTCTATAGGATATATTTTGGAGAGTGTGCTACAGTATTGTTCAATCTAATTCCTCCATCCCCTTTTCTCCATCGAAACACAAGACGCCGGGCGAATTTCCACCCATACGTTGTCGACATCCCGCGTACCCGGACACAACGCTTCGCTTCATCGTTTGTTATAAGAACAGGCCCCCTAAAAAGGAAGCTATGCAATATAGCTAACGCAATTCATTTTGTCGAATTTAAAGCAGGTCTTATGCAATTCATAAATTCCAAATCTGTTAATAAATTTAATTGTATATAATGAGTAACTATTTTACCAAAAAATATTGGTATCACTTAGGATGTGCCGAGAATTCGAAAAAATGAATTGCGTTCCAATATGCTACATCCTCGGCCTCGTCATAACTCCTCATGGGATCAGTCGAAGGTCAAACGCAAGCCCTTTTAACATAAAAAATTTAAAATCTTTTTGGGTACTTGAACCAATTACATACAACTAACACTAACACTATGTAAGCAATCCCCAATAAATTAAGCATTTATTGCCATTTATCGCGTTATGAATCTCATACACCATTTAAGTGGCTATTTGGAGCTAAATATAATAAAGATTGGGTGTTGTGCTTAAATATACTGGTGAATAGGATTAATTGCGCCATAAGGCTCACACGAGGTTACTACGGCTTATAATAACAAGGGCGAACGGGGCACTTAATGGTTGTGACTATTTACGAGAAATATGTTTCCATTTATCGATTAGTTTATTGATTTAGTGGGTCGCCCTGACTTGTTAGGGAGACTTGGGGTTCTTTGAAAGTATAAGGAGCTCTCTAAGGTTGGTAATATATCGGAAATCTATCTGGCCCCTGATTCTAGTGCTTTCGATTTGATGTGACATTAGATACCTATTTACAAAAACATGGCGGTGGTTAGCCAAATGTATAGAATTACTATTATTATTTGTATTACAGGATATGCTGGTGGCGTTAATCCTCAGTTTCTTCTCTGGATAATGACACTAGAGCAATGATTATTTTACCATGCAGTCTGTAGGTATCACTGTATGTCCCTCGGTTGTGTTTTTCTCCATAAATTAATTATTATATAAGAATTCGGAGCCTTTTAGAATCACAAAAACTTACCATTTTTAACGCTCTTAAAAGACGTCCAGCGAAGAAATTTGACGAATATAAAAAAACAAAGAAAAGCCCTTCTTATTATGATCCATGTTTTTTTTTTCTTATAAATCGATCCAGTTTTGGAGGGGAAAACCGGGGATTACGAAATAGCGATTTCGTCTAATTTAAATAGGTATAATCGGTCCAAGCTGTAGTTGTCTCTATCGCCCTCGGGCGGTATATCTCGGGCACAGCGCTATAGCAATAGATATGTTAAAATCCTATTTTTCAAATTTCTTGCAGCCATCCTATCCTCTTAAGTGGCTGTTTAGAGTGTCTTTTCAGAGCTTATATCACTGCGACCAGACTAGATCTATTGTGATCGCCACGTTAATTAAATTTCAGGGGGGCAGGCCTATTTGGTCGATAAGGTACGTCTCAGGTCGACATTTATTTTATAAGAAAATTTTCTTTTACTCAGATGAGTTCTTATATTTCTTTTCTACAGGGCGTCAAATGGAATAATTAATTTACATCAACAGAAAAACAGCGAAAGCATCGCAACGTCTCCCATTTCTATAAATAAAATAATATGAAATGGAGAAGGTTTATTCTCTATTCCACCTAAAATTGGTAGACGTAGAGATTGTATATCAAAAACAAGGAGGGTCCAACGATGTCGTAAAAAAACTTGAGGAAAAATAATACATTTTTGTGAAGAACTAATAAAATCACGGAGGGTGTTGCTAGGAGATGCCGTCTCGACTTAGATTCTTATCCAAAAGTGCATAAAGTGTCGACGCTATACAATAAAGTTTAAACGTTATATATAAAACAAAAGAAACTGATTACACTACTCTATCATTTATTACTCTGTGCTTGCATACTGGAAAATCTGAATGCTAATTAAAAAAAACTGGACCAGGGTTCGAAGATTTGGTACACTTTTCGGCCCTAATTTTGTT
Source organism: Achlya flavicornis (assembly GCA_947623365.1). NCBI lineage: Eukaryota > Metazoa > Arthropoda > Insecta > Lepidoptera > Drepanidae > Achlya > Achlya flavicornis. The sequence continues at coordinate 15,940,817 of OX392475.1, forward strand.
TTATTTTTTGCAAATGGCGGCGCATTATAAAACTTACAAATATCGAATGGGAAAAACTCACCCATACAAAAATAAATTACAATCTATCTCTAGGTCTATTTGTCCTAAAATGCCACGATACAGAGTTATTAGCAAGAAAATATCGAAGTATAAATTAAACATACCTTGCTTGACCGACTTGAACGACTGTATCGTTTCAAATTCAAGTAGGTAAAGCAAACAAATATTGTTGTTTTCAACTTGATCGTATTTTTTATCTATATCTCAAGGGATGCCGACCCCAAGTAAAGGTATAAAGATAAAGAATAAAAAAACAACGGCCAATTGCATGTCGGAACGCGCAATATAGGGATCCGTAGTCAGTAAGATGATTAAATTTACCTCCCTCATTTTTTCTTTTTATACTTTTTCTTCCAAGATGTGTGCCAAATTTCACTCAAAACTGGTTAAGCCAATAGAGCGTAATTGAATAAGAAACATCCGTATAAACTCTCGCATTTAAAATAAAAAATGACTGTACAGACTAAATTATAGAGAAGACAGCAGCTCTTTGAGCGAATAAACGCTATGCTCTACATAGCGTTTATTCGCTCAAAGAGCTGCTCGACTGGGGAAGTACCTCCTTACAGGATACCGCAGCCAAATAACTTAATGCTGTGTTCCTGCGCGTGAGTAAGGTCGCCAGAGCTCACTGGGAAGGGGGAAGGGTCGGTAACGCGTGAGTGATGCCTCGTGTGTTGCAAGCGTCCATATGGCTATGGTAACCAGTTACCATCAGGCGGGCCGTATGCTTGATTACCGACAACGTAGTATATAAAAAAAAAAATGACAACGAAACCCTAAAAACCTTCCAATTCAGGATTTCTTTGCCTTTGTAAAATGTAAATTAGTTATTCGTAAACGTATTAACATAATCACAAAACTTTTTGCAAATAATATTTTCTTATTTTGTTTTGTGTGTACACAAACTTTCTCTTTTGATATACTCAACATTCAGTCCAGGAATAATTATTTTATTGCGTACAGATAAACGGAGTCTAGAATATATATTTCCATTAATAAGATTTACATCGGCCATAAAAAATTGTGAAGACGACAAAATGTCTTCGGGGAAGGCAGTAACAATTTTATTTTCTTTTACATGTGAAAGGGGTCAGTTTTATCCAGATTATTCGGGATCGGAATGGTTATAAGCGGTATCGGAGGGAGTGCCGCGGAGGGCAATCGATGAATGCCTTCCGAGTTTAACGATCATGGCCCTTCAGACCGCGCGACCCTTTGATTAACGAATTTTTCGTTCACTCGACCGTTCGTTGAAGGGGATAACTTAATTCCAGCAGTCGACCGTTGAGCCGTCTTAATGTGGAATGAAAATATCACGCTGCAAAATTTATTTTATACTTTTAGTTTGGTCTTTCATTCGTGAACAAAATTGTTTAGGGAATTATATTTCTTGTTGTAAGCGATGACAGAATATTTTGTTAAAGTACCTAACTCAATGAATACCTGTAATTTTATTTTCATACTTTTATATTTAGTATGTTTACTATTTCTTTAGTTATACTACCGAACCAAAATGTTTTACAGATCCATATACATTGCTGAGGAAAAATATTCAGCTACCAAGAAACGTAGGTATATAAGATAGGTGGGACATTTGTATCTGTAAACCACGTATACCGATTTACCGAGGATAGTGACCGATAATGCCAGATTTAATAGTTTCTCTTATCTCTCAATAAATTGCAACTCTGTGAAAATGTCGTTCAAAACTTTCAAAAAACTCAAGTGCGGAAATAAATTGTGTTGATTATTCTTTTGTTTTGACATAAATACTGCCATATTCTCAAAAACAAAAGTTTTTAGTAGAAATGTATATCGTGCGTTCTAGATATTCATTAATTTACCTATTCTTTAAGGAAACGAACTCACGGGCTCACCAAGTTATTAATAAAGACAACACTTATTTAGTTAGTCAAAACACTTTTTTACAAATAACTTAAACCAACTTCAAAGTACACTAAAAAGTAGTCAAATCCTGAACTGATGACTATGGGTCTAAAGGGAAGTGTAAACTTCGAAACAAAAAATAATTTTCCATATCGGTTAATAAATGACGGAGTTATGAGGTAACAAACATAAAAAAACATACAACCGAATTGAGAACCTCCCTTTTTTTGAAGTTGGTTAAAATATCTCTTATCAAAATAAATAAAAACAATACCATTTATATGTCACATAAAAAAGATTCAATAACTTTAAAATATGATCTGTCTTTTTCGAGAATTTCAATCTTTCTGCTGTTCTACTATGAAGTAAAGATTCTGAAAATCACTATAGCGATTTTAAAGTTAGTAGGAAGAGCTCCATACTCTGAAGATTTGTGACATTAAGTCTGTTACAAACCTCAGATCCCAAGACTTGTAAAACGGCTCGCAGAGTGAAACACGTCTATCTTCCCATTATGTCACTCCGGATCACGGGACACGGGGAAATCGAAAAGTTCCCGGAGTTGTTTGGGTGAAAAGTTTGAACGACGAATTTCGTCGAGGCTGACACTAATCCCGGAGGACAGAAGTCGGTCGGCCACTTAAATTTTAAAACCCGGGATAAAGCCCTTCCAATTCCAATATTTGGTACTTAGCATGGCATGATTGATGATTGCGAATATTGAGTGAGTTAAAGGTCACAATTTTTGTTTTGATGCACTCCATTTATGATCATATGGACATCCACGGAGAAAAAAAACGACAGACATAGCTTGTAGAATTAGTAAGCTGAAGTGGCAATCGGCAGGCCACATCGTTCGAAGAGCTGATAAACGATGGGGAAGAAAGGTTCTCGAGTGGCGACCACGTACTGGAAAGCGCCGAGGTGGACTGACGACCTGGTCAGAGTCGCTGGGCGCCGCTGGATGCAAGCGGCCCAGAACCGCTCGAAGTGGAAATCAATGGGGGAGGCCTATGTTCAGCAGTGGACATCCATGGGCTGATATGATGATGATGATGGACATCCATGGACTGGTAAACGTAGTATTCGTTTATTGGTTAGGTTATATCCATCCGACATGACATGATATTCAGCTGGAGGACATGCATTTTTGTGCATGAACATGTCTGTATGTTCTGAGTCTGGATGTAATTATGTATATTAAGTATGTATTATCAAAAATGTATGTATATTTATTATATCAGTTATCTGGTTTGCATAGTGCACACGACTACAGATCAAGCTATACCTTTCTAGTATAAGCTGACCTCCCATTGTAAGGAACTCCTATAACATGCGAGATCAGCTTATACTGGAATGTTTAGCTTGATCTGTAGCAGTGTGTACAAGCTCTGCTTAGTTTGGGATCAGAAAGCCGTGTGTGAGGAATGTCCTAGTATATATATATTTTTTTTTTTATCCAGACTTCATTCATTTATCTAAGGCTTACAATCGGATCAAGCTGCTTGATTTCCAGATCAATTTAAAGCTCCTAGATTTCCTAGATTTTCTGCCAGTAGCCTGATTTATAGAATTGAAAAATGGTCAGTAGCACTTATTCCTTAACATGGTCGTATAGCTTTAACTATCCACTGCCTGAAATGTGATTCTAAAATTTTAAAAGTTATGACGCCTTTTTCTTTAAATTTATATTGTGTTTCGATTTTCACGTCCTCAGTTTCTTTTAGTATAAGTATTTTTTTGCGATTTATCGTTGTAATAAAAAATCTATCGATATTTGATTTTTAATAATTAAAAACTACATGATAGGGCATGCTGGATGCTGGCTCAGTTCCAAAGAAAACACGTGACAAAAACCATTTTGTGCTGAGCTCAAATGCAAGTACAGTGAACAACAAAATCATTAGTCAATATTCAAGAACAGGGCCCTTATCATAAGCCGCGGCTGTCGCCAACACTCTGCCGGGTAGTTAATTAATTTTAAATGCCCGATGAAATATGTAAACAATGTCAATGTTTATGGAAAATTTGGGGACCTATTTTGAATATACGTGTAGGTTGGAAAGGGAATTTCGAGGATTACTTTGGTGGAGCGGTTCTGGGAAAATTAATGCTCTCCTTTTCAATATTCTAATTGAATTGGAGACATCTGAGCTATATATACCTGGTTTTGTATGTAGCTCAGTCTTTCATTTTGGTTTGGTAAGCCTGCGGCAAATTTAATTGTTGATAATAGTTGAAAGCCTAAATACTGCGGTAACCACTTACGTATAATAAAGATTCAGTTTAGAAAAAAATTATATTAGAAACTTCAATATCATTTTTGAAGACCTATCCATAGACACACCACACCTATAGGTTTTATTTAAAAAAAAAATGTTTCAGTTCTATGCATGGGGAATCCCCAAAATTTATTGTTTTTTTTCTATTTTTGTGTGAAAATCTTAATGCGGTTCACAGAATACATCTACTTACCAAGTTTCAACATTATAGTTTCGGAAAAAAATGGCTGTGACATACGGACAGACAGACAGACAGACCTGACGAATCTATAAGGGTTCCGTTTTTTTGCCATTTGGCTACGGAACCCTAAAAACGTGTAACAATTGCTTGTTAACTAGTAACGCTTTATCTGAATAAGCAATTACTGTGAATATTTGTTTTTGTAGAACAAACACATTTGATACTCCATATTTAAACAGAATTATTATTTTTGGACACGTCCCTCCCTAACGTATCCAAAAATAATAATTCTAGGATTTTATATTATTACTTTGTAGGTGTCTACTACTACTACTATTAGTTTGATATAACTATTAGTATCCGAGGAAAATAGCAATATGAGAGATAGCCGTCTATATGGACGCAGCTTTATGGGTTCTTTGTTATGTACGGAACTAAAGTAGAAAGTATTACGCAACAAAAGGAATAAATTTAATAATAATGCGAGTCAATGTTGAGGCACCTGTTCCAAGAACTTGTGGCACCACTCAACTTTTTATAGGCCTACAATCCGGCCCTGTCGATGGCAATTGGTCCGTTTGTTACAAAATCTACTCAAAGCTGTAAATTATATCGCGGCATATTTAGCTCGAATGGTTAAAGTTACCACGGCTTGAAGTCGTTAAGTCAAGAAAATTTTATGAAAAGCAATCATTCACTTTACCATTTTGAGTGGTGTGCACAATGGATTGGCTCGGACTGATCGCTTGGAGAAAATTTCAATTGATTTTGAAGAACTTATTACTGGTAATAAAATGAAGTGTTTTGAGAGGAATAAATAAGTAAATATAAGCGATGATAGCTCAATGATGACGTGATGATGTTGGGTGAAAATCCTGTAATGAAAGACTTAGAGCATTTTGTTTATTTGCGCAAAGAGCAGCTCGAGCTGAAGTACCTCCAGACTGGCTCCTTACAGAATACTGCAGTCAAATAACTTTATATTGTGTTCCTACGTGAGTAAGGTCGCCAGAGCTTATTGGGGAGGGAAGGGTCAGTAACGCGTGAGTGATGCCTCGTGTGTTGTAAACGTGCATGACTTCTGTAACCGCTTAGGTACAATCAGGCGGGCCGTATGCTTGTTAACCGACTTAGACGTGTAAAAAAAGATACTTGAAGAAGAACGTTTTTTTTTACACCCCTTTTGAAGATCCCCATGCTTGGGAAAACCACGGCGGGGAGCTCATTCTACAGTCTGAGCTTCCGCGGAAGGAAGTTCCTTTGAGCCCGCACAGTACGAAATCATTCAGGTTTCAATATGTGAGGATGTCTCCCCGTCGATGGCGAGAGTTGCGATGGTAGAAGGTAGCCGTGGGCATCATCTTAAACAATTCTTCAGAACAGCGTCCGTTGTACAAACGGTAGAACACACATAATGAGGCAAAGTCTCTCCTCAGACTGAGGGGCTGCAAACCGCTTGTGAGCTCGGGATCGTCGACAATTGGGAATTTGAAGTGATTTTTTTTTTGTCATAAATCGAAAGATCATATATAAGTTATTGTACAAAACTATTTTTAGTTTTATTTTTTTCGTTGTTATTAAAAAGTTATAACCAATTGAAAATATTTTTTTGAACTGTGTACCGAAAACGAACCGACATATACCGAACTACCCCGATGAGGGCGCGTGACGTCACAATGTTAATTGTTACTCACCATTACATACAATTGATACAGTTTTTTACGTTTTCATCAATTAAATCTTGTTATTATCGTCAATATATTTATAAATTTATCACAGAAAGTAAATTTTAAAGATTACCGTCTTTATTTCGTACCATCGTGTACAAATAATTCACAAATAACTCCCAAAAAAATGTTTTTAAATTTGCTACAAAATGTCTAAAAGTTGAAACCATAGAAACATAGGGCAACGTGCCTCTAATCAGATGGATAGTCATCATCATCATCATATATAATGTCCCACTGCTGAGAACAGGCCTCCTTTCACAAATGAGGGTGAAAGGGACTGGGCGATACTCCACCACGCGTGCCCACTGCGGATTGGTGGAGGTAGGCTAGTGGTCAACCTACTGTTGGAATTTTTCAAGCCGCCTAGGAGGCATCCAACTAGCTTAACGACTATCACAATTAAGTGATAACCGGGACCAACGACTTTACGTGCCTTCCGAAGCACGGAAACGCTCGATTTGAAATACCACTAGGCGGTCACCCATCCAGGTACCGACCACGACAAACGTAGCTTAACTTTTCCGATCGATTAAGAACGGCTAATCATGCTACGCCACGAGCGCTTCAGATGGATAGTAGGATAGTCCAATTCACCAAAGCATGAAATTTTAATGCCACCACTTTAGGGACTACTGAGCAAATAATCACGTAATCTTTGCTGGCCGGGAAGACGCCATGTTTTATTAAAATTTAATTTCCCTTCATAATTTTTTTTATTGCCACCATTTTCATCTATTTAGTTTTTCCAATTTCTCTCAAAATGGATATTTGAGAGGCCCTTGGAACCTCATAACATTTATCTCTTCACAAAATTCAAAAAGTAGCCGCCATATTGAACTATCTAGTTATTGTTCCGATTGCTCTCAAAATGGATATTTGAGAGACCCTTGGGCGACATAACATGAATAAGTGCTCAAAATTTAAAAAAGTGTCCGCCATTTTGAATTATTTAGTTACTGGTCCGATTGCTCTCAAAATAGATATTTGAGAGACCCTTAGGCCACATAACATGAATCTATGCTCAAAATTATAAAAAAAGTGGTCGCCATTTGAATTATTTAGTTACTGGTCCGATTGCTCTCAAAATGGATATTCGAGAGACCCTTGGGCAACATAAAACGATACTTTCCTCAACATTAAAAAAAGTGGCCGCCATATTGATTTATGTAGGTATTGGTCCGATTGCTCTCAAAACTGATATTTGGGTCAATTAAAAACTTCAAAACGGCGGCAACTTTTTATTAATTCTAACAAAATATTCGTATTCAGTCACGACGCGGAACCCGGATATCGATTTTGAGAGATATCATTCAAGTAAGAAGTTTAATATGGCTGTCATTTAATTTAATTTTGAGCTTTGATCTATGTTATGTGGTCCAAGGTTCTCTCAAATATCCATTCTGAGAGCAATCGGACCAATAACTAAATAATTCAAAATGGCGGACATTATTTTTAATTTTGAGCAAAGATTCATGTTATGAGGTCCAAGGACCTCTCAAATATAAATTTTGAGAGTACTCGGACCAATAACTGAATAGTTCAAAATGGCGCAATTTTTGATTCTTGTTTAAGAGAGGAGAGAGAGAGCCACGGGGTAGAGCGTAGCGTTTATTCGCTCAAAGAGCAGATCGACTGGGGAAGTACCTCCACCTTACAGAACACTGCAGCCAAATAACTTTATGTTGTGTAAAGTTGCGTTCCTGCGTGTGAGTAAGGTCACCAGAGCTCATGGGGCATCAGGGGGAAAAGTCGGTAACGCGTGAGCTATGCGACCATATGGCTGCGGTAACCGCTTACCATCAGGCGGGCCGTACGCTTGTTTACCGACTTAGTCGTATAAAAAAAAAAAAGTGACTCATAACATTTCACTTTTAATATTGTATGTGATCAATAATAAAAATTGCTAACCGCATCAATTTTCCCAATTTATGGGAAACTTTTATGATCTTAAGTCGATGATAGCTCAGTGGTAACGACGTCGGACACCGAGACGAAGGTCCCGGGTTCGAATTCTACAATGAGCTTGAGCTTTCGGTGAAGGAAAACAACGTGAGGAAATCATAGCGCGGTGGTAGAGTAATTTGTAATACCCAATACCCATCTGGCTGGCTACCACCAAGAACCTGTCGGTGTGTTCCGACAGCTGCACTTGAGAGCCAGTTCCTTGTAGGCTTTGTGTGCTTACCAACGGCCACATCATCACCAAAATCATGTCATTTGTCATATCAATCCCAAATTAAGCAGAGCTTGTAATGTGGAAACAGATAACTGATATAATACAAATACCTACAACTTTTTGTTTGTAAATACATACTTAACATACATAATTACACCCAGACTTGGGACATACAGACATGTTCATGCACACAAATGTACGTCCTGTGTGGGAATCGAACCTACGACCTGCGAGCTGCGGTGCGATAGATGGAATCTTAACCAACTGTATAGTAGAAACCGTTCGACCGTGTACTCACGTAGAGTTACTTTAACATTGTGACGTTTCAAGCAGGGCTCCCGGCCAGCCGACCCGTTTTGAGTCACGTGACTATTTTTCAAATTTGGTCCATTTTAAATAATTTATAATAAATTGATAATAAATATATTTTGGTTTTTTTGAATTGACTTTCAAAATTGTTCTAATAAAGTTTTAAAATACATAATAAAAAAATGTTTTTTTTTTTTTTCAATAACCCAATTCTGATGGCACGTCGTTGAACCGAGTCTAAAGGATCAAGCAGGTGCCCCGCCCATAGATGACAGCATTACTCCATATGAGGCCGGACTTGCGACTTGTAATGTTGTAGCCTTTGCCCGATGCGAAGAAACCATTGGTCTGTGGTAAGATACTGGTTGGATTGGCTACAACCCTCAACAAGAAAATCTGTCATTAAGCATAAAAATCCTGTTCCTTTGAACATTAAATCGGTAATTTCTGTGGCTGATTCAGTTACAGTTCCATATGACCCATTAACTCAGGTAGGCTATTAAGTACCTGATTTACGTCTGGTTTACGATTCGAGAAGTCATGACCCGCTAGTTTCCATAGCTATTAAGTTTTACGATTGCCATGGTACCGCTGATGTAGCCATCACTTTTAACGCTTATTTTGACGTTACGTTTACCAGTCCTACAAAAATCGTAGTTATGTCATCAAATAATAAACGAAGGGTTTTATTCGAAAGGGTTTATTAGAAAATTTCACCCCTAACCATGGACGTATCAAGAAATTGTACGGAGTGTCGCCTTATACGGAATTAAGCACCCCAAGTATGCCGGTCCGTCTTGTAAATACAATCCTATGCCGATCGGTCGTCATTCCGCAATGAGACGTCGACAGTGACAATAAGGTTCACTATCACTTGTGCCTGCTTGGGCCAGTACTGATTTTACTCACGCATACATAGGGAATATTGTGCTTTACTTTTTATAAGGTGACGCTCCGTCCTGATTTTTTTATACGCCCTGATTGAGGCATTCACCTACGCTATTTCCAATATGTGTGCAAAATCTCAAGTTTCTGAACTTTGTGGTTAGAGCACGTCAGTCACTCACTTAGTTTCTCATTGATGAATAATGAGATCTCTATTTTAATCCTTGCTCATATTGTAAAAGCGTCAGTGACTACGTTTACACGGCTTTACTAAAGATCTGATTTTGATAAAAATTGTCAGACAGGTAGCTTGGACTACGGAGATCGCAATTGCGGGAGACATGACACATGTCTGAATATGAAATTTTGTATGATTTTTAGAAAATAATAATCACAAACTTATGTATAAAGTTAGTAGACAAAGCATTTAAAATGTTCGAGAAACTGCAAGCTGAAGAATTTGCTACTATAGAATATATTATACACTGTGATGTTCGGAAGGGACTCCACTTTAGTTATATCTTGACAAAGCCAAACCTTGACCTAATTTTAAGCTGAGTAGCACATAATTTATCCACACCGTTTCCTACATGTAAGCAATAAACTTTCAATATAGATAGTGTTCGCACGATGATAAGTAATAGAATAGCCCCTGGTTACTCTACGTTCAGCTTGTATAGTAATTATTAATCTGTGGCAGGCTAGCTGAGTGCGGTCCAGTCTGGCTCTAGCAAACACGCTTAACTGACGGTAAATATATTTTAACGCCTAACAGCTAGCCGATAGCAGCCAGCAGCCGGCTAAGCGTTTCGTTCGGAATTTACCGATGTCACACACTGCGCTAGTGTTGTCTCGCAATCGAATGTGAAGTCGATTGAACCTTTATTAAATTAGGTTCTGTTTGGGTTTGAGTGACTTTTTGGGGGGCAGACTCATCGTCACACCATTTTGTCGCTCTAGTGTGAAACAGAAGCATTTTTTTCTTCATAGTTACACCAGTGTGACACTCGAGAATTTATTTGTAGTGTTTTTGTTTTGTGATGTCGTAAAAATAATATTTTGACACTGTAAATATAGGGTGACTGGTAATTAGTAAACGATACTAAGACACATGATTGTACTCATGATAACAAACAACTTTTCCGAAGAAACTAATAGGGATAAATAACTGAATTAAATAAAAGCTGATGGTGTATTCTTATTCCTATCTACTATATAAAAATAAGTCGGGTTTTCCTTCCTGACGCTATAACTCCAGAACGCACGAACCGATTTCCACGGTTTTGCATACGTTGGAAAGGTCTCGGGCTCCGTGAGGTTTATAGCAAAGAAAATTCAGGTAGGGTAGAGTAGGGTAGCACCACGCGAACGAAGTCGCGCCGGGCAGCTAGTTAGGTACTAAATATTATGGGCTCATGTGCTAAGTAAATTAAAAAAAAAAGTTTCTTTGGGTAAGTTGTTTGTTATCATGAGTACAATCATGTGTCTATGTATCGTTTACTAATTACCAGTCACCCTATATAAAAAGATTTTTTGTACGAGTATACATCATCAGATATTATAATTATTTCATTGAGAAACCTCCTTTAGGTTCAACATAACGAACCAAATGACGGAATGGGTAATGGATGAAATTAAAAGTTATAAAACTAAGCGTACTTTTAGTGGATTTCTGAACAGAATAATTGGCCACTCGAGTCCGCGAGAGATTTTGATAAAATCTTAAAGTTTGATGAAAAATTTGAGAAATAGGGAAAGTTGTTGAAACCTCAATTTCTCGTGAAGACGTTTGTGAGAAACGGGTCAGTGGGTTGAATCTTTGCCTGAACCCTCTAGTAGCCAAAGGTTTGAAAATTATTCAACCTAATGAAATAATATAGCTTACTTAACTTAGTTTACCTATAAAAGTATTTTTCTTTATTATTTTACTAGTTTACTGAGAAACGAGTAAAACCTCTGTGAATAATTGTATTAGGTACATATAATATTTCTATAATAAACGATTCAGAATTCTGTGACGCAGACGAACTTCATCAAAGCGTATACCTCAAACGGATTATTATTTGCAATGGTAAATTATTTTTCATCTCTCGTAAAGTAAAATAAAAATGAATAATTTAATAAAAGTTGTTATACCTAATATCTGTTACGTCTAATAATTTTAAAAGCTTGTAGAGCAAATAAAATTTTGAAAAAGGGCAATTTAAACTAAATGAATATCTTGCACGTTACAAGCTTTTAAAATTAATTGATGTTACAGAATTTTAGGTGTAACTACTGTCATAAAAATATTTATTTTCAATTTAGCACAACTTGTTTTTAAAAAGTTTTTTTTTTAAATTAATAATTTTATTGTTCACGAGAAACGTAGAGGCTACCTTACATGGTGTAAGTCCTGTGATGCTGACCCGAGGCAGCAGCAAAAAGTAAATGAAGAACCACTGGCAAAACTTCCAGACTTCCGAAGAATATTTTTAGTCTTGGTAAAATACAGGATAATTTTATGTAGGCACAATCTTTTGCTTTTGTTGCTATGCTTTAAAAGAAAGATTGTGGTCGTTCACATTCTGCAGCTTATTACCAAATAACTCTGCGCTTTCGAGGGACCCTATTACTAAGCCTCCGCTATCTGTCTTTCAGTCCGTCTGTCTGTCAGTGGGCTGGATCTCATGAACCGTAATAGGTAGACAGTTGAAATTTGCACTTGGCCTATTTTTAGAGTTCCGTAGCTAAATGGCAAAAAACGGAACCCTTATAGATTCGTCATGTCTGTTTGTCTGTCCGTCCGTATGTCACAGCCACTTTTTTCCGAAACTATAAGAACTATAATGTTGAAACTTGGTAAGTAGATGTATTCTGTGAACCGCATTAAGATTTTCACACAAAAATAGAAAAAAAAACAATAAATTTTTGGGGTTCCCCATAACTGAAACTAATTTTTTTTTTTTAATAAAAGCCATACGTTTGTCTATGGATAGGTCTTCAAAAATGATATTGAGGTTTCTAATATCATTTTTTTCTATACTGAATAGTTTGCGCGAGAGACACTTCCAAAGTGGTAAAAATATGTGTCCCCCCCTGTAACTTCTAAAATAAGAGAATGATAAAACTAAAAAAAATATATGATGTACATTACCATGCAAACTTCCACCTATAATTGGTTTGAACGAAATCTAGTAAGTAGTTTTTTTTTAATACGTCATAAATTGAAATTCATATCAAATACTCAGGTCTATACTACCATTTACTTATATACCTACAGGATTGTTCGGAACCCTCGGTGCGCGAGTCTGACTCGCACTTGGCCGGTTTTTTTTATTTATCCGTTCTGATGATCTTCAAACCTCTTCTGGGAGCAAAGTATTTTTTTTGCAGTTTTGACAACCCACCAGTGATGGTGTTGCAAGCGTCTACGGTTACCGCTTACCATTACAAAATGTACGGGCCTGTACAAAAAAGAAAGAAAAAGTTGCCTCCTTCGGAAATAATACTGTTCTGTTCTCCTTACCTACTCTACCGTAGTCTACAATATTGTCGCTCGATACCGACGAAACGAAATCTGAACACTTAGTTTGAATTTCAAACGCTCACCGCGATTCGCGATTGACATTCAAAAGTGCTTCTGTTTACCCCCTCGTGGGGCACACAGCTAGAAAACACGTACGTAGCTCGAGTGTTTACGGAGGAGTTTGTTTGACGCGTCTGTATATTTTAATTTGATAAACTGTATAAGAATTTTCAACGTTTCTTACTTCTAAGTCCACAAACAAGCGTACGCCTCACGCGTGGCCAACCCTTTCTGGGTGAACAGTGGCGACCATACTCACGCGCAGGAACACAATGTGAAGTTAATGGCTGCGGTATTATGTAAAGTGTAGGTGCTTCCCAAAACGAGTAATCTGAGCGAGAAAACACTGCTCACTCTCAAAACTACAACTGCTATGCTATTCTGTAAAAGGTAAATCATCACGAAAGTCATCTCGCAACTCACCTCGCAACTGAATTGGCGGGTGAATAACGTTTCAGAATACCAAATCCTATTGAAAAACGTCAAAATACTCACCTGTCGTAGTTCTTCTCACTTCCGTCGTCACTCGGTGGTGCTAGTGTCGAACTCACTCAGTTTAAGAATATGAAATTCTAATCTCATCGCGGATTCAGAAGTGATTTTGCAAATGAACGTTACAGAATAGCACTGCTGTTTATTCGATATTAATGACAGTTTTTAACCGACTACAAAAAAAGGAGGAGGTTCTCAATTCGGTTGTATGTTTTTTTTATGTTTGTTACCTCATAACTCCGTCATTTATTAACCGATTTGGAAAATTCTTTTTTTGACTGGAAGAGTACACTTCCCGTTTGGCCCCATTGTCATCAGATCAGGATTTGATTACTTCTTAGTGTACTTTGAAGTCGGTTTAAATTTTTTTGTAAAACAGTCCAATTATTATTTTAATTTTTAAAATACAATTTACCTGTTTGGCTTCAAATTCAATCTGGAATCAACGATGTCAAAGTCCAGGGTGTCCCAGCTTGCCCAGAAAAGCCTATTTCTTTTTACTAGCTGTATTCCATCGAACTTTGTCTATAACAAGAACTATTTAGACTTTGACTAATTTAAAATATGTAGCCATGAAAAATCACCTTAAGATCGCAGAAAAAAAATTAATGCATTACAGCAAGCTCGTTGAATAACTCTTCATATTATTTTCTGTTACGGCGTCATGCCGGTTCACGTGGTTTTGGATCCCATTCAGAGCCGCCGGAATTATTCCTTGTGTTTTCTTTTTGCATAATTTCAACGCAAGCCCGCGTGTTTTATATAACGAGGCGATTTAAATAACGAGACTTTTTACCTTACGTATTTTGCGTTTAAATTTTATGCTTTATTTGTGTTACTTATATCACACTAAGAAAGAGAATGATTTTTCAATGGGAAGATACGGTATCAAGTAACGGTGTAGTTTAAGAACGTTAAACGGTTACACCTAGAAAATGGAATTGCCTATGTAGGTACTGGCTTTTGTTTGGCCACAATCACCATGAAAAATGAATCCTAGAAGGAAACTAGCTCTATAGTACAGCTGCCAGATATATGTTTGGTTAGCGGCAAATTCATAGTCCACGACTGAGTCTTCTCAGACGGAATCTTCTTAGTTTAAGTGTATTACGAACCGGTGGTAAAATCAATTGTAACGTTCGTATGTGGTAAGGCCTATATTGAATAAACAATTTTTGAATTGAATTTGAATTGATTATATACCGACGACTGTACCGTATCTCTCCTTTTTGTTACAAGTAATGTATGTATGTATGTTTGTTCGGGTGGAATCTTGCAAGTCGAATTTCACCGCAGAAGATAATGCAAGTACAGTTAACAAAAAGTACAGTCACCTAAAAAGCTTGTATTAAACATTATTTTTTTAACAAAATCTTATTTTAATCAAAGCGTACACTCAGTAATGGTATATCGCTCGGCTAGACGTAGTTTTGTTGTAGGTACTACTGTTGTAGGTAACCTACTTTGCAATGTGTACAAGTTTCCCCTTTTTGTTTTAATCTACACATACACACGCAATTTCACACTATATTTATAACGTTATATTAGATGTAGTGAAAAATTAACAACAAATGTATACAATTTAATATTGCGTGATGTCACGAAATATCCTGACTTACTTAGCAAACAAATTAAGGTTTTTAGATCTTCATCATTTTTTATATAACACTTTTAACTTATGAAATTCACAACTTTAATTTTGTGTTAAATTAATCATGATATTTATTTAGATGCTTTAAAACTTTATATTGCCTAAGTAAATATTTTTAAAGGGGTCGTCCATTAATTACGTGAGGTTTGTTGGGCCAGTTTTTGACCCCCCCTACACCTGATGATATATAGTGAGGTTGTAGGCTACCCCTCCCCCCTACCAAAATCACGTGTATATTTTAACCGGCCTCAAAAACAAGTAAAGATAGTCAAAAAATGTTTTATTAAATAGAACTGTAGCGAACCACTACATAATGAATTTCACAAGCCGAGAGATAGATGGCGTTGCGCCACATTATTCTGCATCACGCTTGCGAACATTTCTCGGCGATCGCCATATAAACAACTGTCCGACATGTACAGTTGAACCGCGGTCCCCAGGCACGATGACCCAGCCTGGCGGAAGATATTCCCTTTTAAATAGAGTTGTCATCCACCTTGCACCTCCATAGAACCACCATGGGTTTACTTGGCTGTCTTCAATGGTGAGGAGTGGACAAGCATCATGTTCCTCAGCAGTTAGCACCACTTAATGCTAGAAGATTTAAATCATTCTCATCCAGTCACTCGGCATCATTGTCTTGTTCCACTCAAAGAACTTCCCTTTATTTATGTAGTATATGAGCGCCTAGTAATAATTCGTGCAAGTTGGAAACTCTGCGTCAACGCACTATCATCAGGCTTTTTCATGTTCAATGGGTTTAGGTTCGACGGTCGAGTAGAGGTCGAGAGTCATAGTGAGAGAAAATGCCTGTTCCCTCTAGCCTTGAAGACCATCTACATTTAGGTTAAAGGTTTCAGGAAACAGACCCCTGAAGTGAGTTCCGCACCTTTGGCAAGCAAGTGCAATTTTCGATTTTATTGCGTGGTTAGATTTACGTGGGCGCATAAAAATAAAGACAGGTGATATGCCTCAAAAACCCTTCCTATCGTAATTAATCGTGATATTATCCGAACCCCATCGCTCCCTCCTATTCGGGACTCACGTGATTAATGGACGACCCCTAAGCTGAAAGTTTATCAGCATTTAAATTATTAGCACGACTCATTAGTGCAGATAAAAAACTGTACTTTTATGATCTCACTAATATTATAAACGCGAAAGTTTGTAGGTCTGGATGTTTGTTACTCTTACTTTCAGGCAAAAACTACAGAACGGATTTGGATGAAATTTGGCACACAGATAGAATATGTTCAGTATTAACACATGGACTACTTTTTATACCGGGAAAGCAACATATCCCTCAGGTAAGCGGGTGAAACCGCGGGGCTCAACTAGTAGGTAATAATTATGTTATATTACACAACCTATTTCATGCTTTCTTCAGTTCCAAATACTTTTGTAGCGATGGAAATGCTTTCAAAGTCACAGATAAGTACAATATACCGTGCAAATCTCGCTTCACACAAGGCTTACGAAAATCCAGCGCATATATGAAACAGAAAGCGGATTGATACATAATACCCGGGCTACGGAATTGATGCGACATCACTTTACAATTATTGGAACCCACTTCTATACATGTCATTATTGTCTCGCTATTTTGCTTGGCAATATAATTAATATTGGATTGGATAAGAGCATCGTATCCATAGATCCATGTTTTGATGAAAGATTAAATAACTAAAGGCTTTTATTCTTATCCCATTATTCAAAATCGCTTTTTAACTAAATCAGTGTAATAGTGTGCCCCGTCTCACTCTTTCTATCACCGAATGTCACGTGTCAGATAAAGACTTCGGAATTCTAGCTATTCAACGTTTGATAACGTTATTATGAATTAGGGGGGTTGTTTTGTTGAGATTATCTATCAAAAGATTCAAAATTGAAACACATTTCAAAGCCTTTAAAGTACATTAAATAGTTACAAGAGCATCCATGCTTTGATAAAAGATTAAATAACTATCACAGGATTTTGATCTTACTTTGTTGAGATTAAAAAATAAATAAATAAAATAGCCTTATATTTCTTGTTGATAATTACAAAATTTAACAAAAGTGTTTACTTACTTATTAACTATACTATATACTATATAAATATAATTTAATTGTTGAGATAATAATAATATAAATACTGACTACTACCATAGAGTAAATAATATACTACGTACAACTAAAACTATCAACATGACTGAAAAAAACAAAACTTTTTCTAAAAAATTAAACCGCCTAAGAGGAACTTACACTAAAAATTAGTATGAAATGAGGTAGGAACAATAATGTAAATGTAATGTAAACATTTTGGTAGAATTGGATATTCTCCATCGAACACGTCGTGCTTTTTCATACTTTTCTAGTGTACTTTGGAGGCGGTTTTATTTTGTTCAATGTTTTTTATTTTAAATTATAGTCCTATGTTGACCACAATCTCACCATGTTCAGTGAGTATGTAGCCGAAGGTGGTAAGCATGCATAGCCTTTAAAGAACATGGACAGGGGAGGGATCCTTGGGAGACTAGTACATTTTATGCTGCTAAAATACCATCAGAAAAACTCATAACTGAAAACCAACGATCACTAACCTGCAGTAAATATTATATGACTATTTTATATCCAGGTGGTTTCACAGTGATTTATCGCAGACTTGGGCTCGCAGTTCATTTGTACTTGGCGTACGTGAGGAAAGTTGCAAGCATCGACATTTGACTGCGAATGGTCTGAATGGAAATTTTTATACCCTCCCCGTCTGCACTTTTAAAAGCGAAGTTAGACTGAAGTACGGACTGTTCGTATGTTGATGATTCTTTCATTTGATTTCGACTTTCACGAACTCAATTTGAAATTCAAAAATCTGATTTTTAGGTATTTCGGTAACTTAAACTTTAAAATCTTTAACTTTATAAAGAATGCTAGAAACGGTGCTATGGCTTCCTTAAGTTGGTTCCTTTGCCTATTCAAGCTCTTCGTCATCAGTATCGCTAAGCTAAATATTACAATTACTTGGCAGGGCTGTCTACGCCGAATATTTGAGTTCTTCGGCCACATTTCAAGAAAGAGCGGCGACAACCTTGAGATATTGCTAATTACTGGCAAGGTGAAGGGAAAGAGTCCGAGGTGTCGAAGCAGGATTCGTTGGTCTGACCAAATACGCGCTGCATTGGATACCCGTGTGTATCCACACAGCAGAAGCCATATGGCGAGCAATAGTCTTTGAAAAGATAACCCACAAAGGTCACGTCCCTCAGCAATGAGGCATACGATGCAAGGAGGAGGATATTCTGTCACGCCATCAGTCGTGGGTTCGATTCTCACACAAAGATAAGGTTGTATGCACCTTAGTATGGGTGAAATTATCTTTATAAAAAGTACTATATCAGTTACCTGGCTTCCTTATGTTAAGCTCTGCATAGATTTAACCAGATGCCTGTATCCTGACTTACTTCAAAACGTCAGAAGAATGCTTTAGGATATTATTATTATAAAATTCTGAATGAAACGTCTCTTTCTCTCTCGTAAAGTGTTCATAAGGATTGTGCTACCTCGTTACGTAGGTCTGCTTGGCGTATCCAAAATATCCAAAATCTCTGGTATATATAATACTACAACTAAGTTAAAAAAACAAAATTGAATAAAGATTGTAAAGTATGGCTATCGAAACAAAATATTATCTTTTTCACTGATTAGGTAAACCACCACATTATTACCACGTAAATGAAGTCTCAATAAAAGGGCAACAATTTAAATCAGTATTAAAGCTGACCCAAACCAAACATTGCCCACATAATTGTTGTTTGTATCGAACCTATAATCCTGAAAGGTTTTTTATATCAGTTTTACAACATTTTGGTACATTTTGCTACCTTTAGCGTCAAATAATTGAGTACCACCAATATTTATAAAGCTTAGAAACTTTGTTCGTTTGTTTGCTGATAATATCTGAAACTATTGATCCGAATTCAAAAATGTTATTCTTGCTCGAACGGCCATTATTTCATAAAGGTTATTTTATTTCTTATTTCCATAAATTTCATCCAAAAAGTGATGAAACCGAGGGCAAAGCTAGCACTACAATAATAATAAATTTGAATTCAAAGCCGTACTCTCTTAGGCCGGGTTTGACTGGCAATAACAATAAGTTGCGAGAATTTATAACACTTCTATTACAAACTGTACTTTTCCTTGTATTTTATAATGTACTTTATTTTGGTGCTTATTTTGAATGGGATATAAAATTATTATTCCGATTAATGAAAGGAGCCTTTGTGAATATATTTTCTTATTTTTTAAAGCTGCCATTTTGTTTAAGATTAAAACTAGTTTGCTCGCTAAGATGACTGAAAATGTGGCCAAAAATTATATGCACGTGAAACCTAGAATTCATTTTTTTTTTTTTTTTATGTCAAGAGGTTGACGGTTTTTTATGACAAACAGGCAGACGGGCCTCCTGATGGAAAGTGGTCACCGTCGCCTATAGACATTTGCAATACCAGGGGGATTGCCAATGTGTTGCCGACCTTGAAGAGCTCTTTTTACGCCTCTTTTGAAGAACCCCATATCGTAGCGCTGAGGGAAAACCGTAATGGGGAGTTCATTCCACATCCTAATGGTCCGCAGTAGGAACGTCCGACTGAAACGTTGTGTGGACGATCGAGGCGGCTCGAGGACGTGAGGATGAACTCCACATCGCCGGCGAGCAGTGCGATGGTAGAAAGGTGACGATGGCACCAGGTCAAAGAGTTCTTTAGAACACTCTCCATTATACAGACGGTAGAACACACAAAGCGAGCCTATATCTCTCCGAAGGCTGAGAGGTTCTAAGCCGCCTGTGAGTATGGGATCGTCAACAATACGAATGGCCCGCCTTTGCACCGAGGCAAGTGGATCAAGCTGATAAGCGGGTGCGCCTGCCCAGAGGTGCGATCTCCTTAGAATCTAATAGAGGAACCCATGAGCATAGCTTACTTAGCACACTTCACAGGCAGAAACCAGCACGCACCCACGTACTATATCGTGCTTACTACAATGCTAATGGTTCTCTACGTTGAAATCTTATGCTCATTGTATGATGAAATCTTTCAACCTTTGTCACAGTATTTGATGGCACTCCCCAGAGGTAGCTCAATAAGTAGCAAGCAATCATATCCTGTTTACACACTACCTGATCCTTCACAAATCTCTTAACTCGAAGTACGGGTTGAATTCGAAATTGAATGAATCCCCTCCTCTCATAGCTCTACAATCAATTTGATACTGTTGCAATATATTATTGCTATCTAAAATATTTATCTCTAACCACGTTTCTTCGCTTAAAATTTTATGTCAGACACTCCCATCCTATAATCTCGCTTATAAATCTTGAGCACACTGTCATATAGATTGAGCTTAAAGTATCAAAATCTTATGTGCCTTTAACGTTCCATAGCTTCTACAATCAGAAGAGTAAAAACCGGCCAAGTGCGAGTCAGACTCGCGCACCGAGGGTTCCGTACAAACCTGTAGGTATATAAGTAAATGGTAGTATAGACCTGAGTATTTGATATGAATTTCAATTTATGACGTATAAAAAAAACTACTTACTAGATCTCGTAAAAACCAAATATTGGGTTTGGTGAAAAAAAAAAAGTATGGGGAACCCCCAAAATTTATTGTTTTTTTTTCTATTTTTGTGTGAAAATCTTAATTCGGTTCACAGAATACATCTACTTACCAAGTTTCAACAGTATAGTTCTTATAGTTTCGGAAAAAAGTGGCTGTGACATACGGACGGACGGACAGACGGACAGACGGACAGACGGACAGACGGACAGACAGACAGACAGACAGACAGACAGACAGACATGACGAATCTATAAGGGTTCCGTTTTTTTGCCATTTGGCTACGGAACCCTAAAAAGTGACATACATATGGTTTATAATAATATAGAAAGCTCTGTCATAATAAATATATGTCTATTTAGAGTCTACAGTCTAATGGCTAAAGCTGAATTCCCAGTTCCTATTGTTTACAAGTGAAAGACTGTAAACCGCGTAATATGCTTCCGAAATTCGTCGCCGTATGTGATAAATTTTTCAATAGCATCCCAACTTGGTATTCTTTCTACGTCTCACCCGATCGGTTTCAGTAACATTTGCACTTTATTTGATTAATTCCATTTAGAATTCTCCTCTGGCACTGAAAGGTCGGTCAACAAAGAGGGAACTATTTTGTGTAACAATGAAATTAGGTAACTACAAATCTGACTTTGCTACCCGTTTTTCTCTCAGCACTCGTACGCGAATGTGCCACTTTTAGATTTCCATTTGGGAATTTGTTTACCATACGATGTTGAGGGGAGTTTTTTGGTTGGCAACAAAAAAAGGCTTTTTAGAATTTCGGTTTGTTTGTTCCGGTAGTACGCGAATGTCTCTCTAAGGGTTTTTATCGGATTTTCACCGACTGGGGGCTTATAGTCTAGATTATATAGGATTTGCATGTATTCAAAAAGAATTGGATCATGTGACATGCAAAATGTTTTTTTTTTTTAAGAAAAATGATTTTTTTACTTCGGTTTAGGTCATTTAACTATGTGTTGTTAAAAGAAGGTCAGAGTTTGGCCAAAATCTTAGGATAGTGATATGGCCAAAAGTGGCACACAAAGACTATAAGAAACTGGCTCTCAAGTGCAGCTTTCGATACAAATGATTACGTTAGCGATAGATTTGCATATTTACGTCAGAATCAACCAACGTTTTTTATAAACCAGCACTATCCTTAGTCGTAGTCCAAGATTTACATATATACTAATTATTTATTTATTAAAAAAAAAAAAAAAAAAAAACTGGGACATTTCTCACACACGGTCATCTGATCCCAAACTAAGCAAAGCTTGTACTATGGAAACCAGATAACTGATATAATACATATACTACTTTTTGTTTGTAAATACATACTTAATATACATAATTACACCCAGACTCAGGACATCCAGACATGTTCATGCACACAAATGCATGTCCTGTTTGGGAATCGAACCCACGACCTGCGGCGCTATAGGTTAAGACTCCACGTCTTAACCATCTGCGCCAACTGGCCCGTCAAAATTGAATTTGAATAAAAGTTACATAATTTTATAATATATAGGGTGATGGGAAGATGGGTGCAAAGCTGTAAGGCGATGATAGTATAGATCATTTAGACCCTTTTTAGCCATGGTTGTCTAAGACGATGTGTGAAATTTTTTTTTTAACAATCTTTTCTGGTTTTTGGCTCAAAACTCCGAAACTTATCCGTTAATTGATAATTATAGCCAGTTTGGATGATGTGTGAATTCTTTTTCATATTATTTATTTAAAATAATCTGTAAGCAATCCAAACAAACATGTACTAAACATGTGTGTCATCAGTTTTTAGTTACAGTAAAGATTGGTAAAAAAAAATTTTCACACTTCGTCTTAGACAACCATGGCTAAAAAGGGTCTAAATGACCTATACTATCATCGCCTTACAGCTTTGCACCCATCTTCCAATCACCCTGTATATGTGCCAAACTGTATAGCAGTTGTTGTGGGCAGTTATTTCATATTTCCTACAATAATTAGAACCACATCACTACACTGGATCTATCTTAGACGATAGCTCCATAGATCTATTAACGCTAAATAATATCTTGCTCGACAGAACCTGAATAAATCAACACATTCAGTAGTCGCTTGTTCATCGTCAGGGTGTTTACACGTCTGCATACTATATGTCTGAACGTTTGTGACCCAACAAATCGTTATAAACCCGTTGCCCATTGCTTTTTTCCACATTCGGGCGGAACGAGAGGCGGCCTCTGCCTCAAAACTTGGGGACACACGAATTGTGAATTGCGACCGTGTCTGTCGGTTGCAGCTTCTTTGACTTTATTGGTTATTCAGCTAGATTTAGAATAAAATGTATTCTTCTTTGATTTAATGCCAAAATTTCCTGTAGTCTCCTTCGATAAGCTATCAGTCAAGCTTGCGCCCAGCTTGATAGTAAATGTTTAGCGTAGCCTATAGACCCTTGTAACATCTGAGGCATCCCCAAATTTCCCAATGAACAACCCAAAGAAGCGCAATGAAGTTCATTTTGTTTGAAATATATTCCGCCAATTCCCCACTACCGAAAATGCGCTCTGATTGGCTAAGTCAATGACACATGCACGCCGATTGGCTAAGTCAAGGACACAGCCCCCTTACTCATAAAACATTATTTAACTAATATACTGTTTAAAGGGTCACATTAATAACGTCACTCTATTGTCATTGTCAAATAATGTGACATTATTTACGTGACCATTTAATCAGCGTATTAGTTAAATAGCGCTTTATGAGTAAGGGGGTATATTTTTAGATACAGTGATTTCACAAAAACATTGTATTGCGGTTTTGTATGCTCGGTATAACTACTCTAAAGGTATTTTTCCAAGGGTTTTTGATGGGCATCGCTCACGCATTATCGACCGTTACTCCCAATGAGCTTTGGCGCCGCTTTCTTAAAAACTACGGTAATTTTAATAATAGTACTCAAGTCATTCGTTTTTCAGCTGTTACGTCCAAAGTACCCACACGTATGTCGCCATGGCTCCCCTATCGCATCCGCGCGTGAAAAACACGACGTGATTTATGTGCTCAGACGTGGCTATCTAAAGATAAATTATAGTTCTCACATCGCAGATGCATACATGCGAAAAAGTGAGAAATGTGCTCAAACTGTCGGCCCCTCGCGATTTCTTTTCATAAGAACAAAATGATTATTTTGGTGGGACCAAATTGGGGAAATTATTTTTATAGTTTTTGCACAGATTACAGAATAAGGCAGATGGAGCGCGCGGAACACGGGAGTGAGGCCAAAAAAGCAAATACAAATTGAAAAACACGTACCTGGTATTCGCTTTTGAATGTGTATTTGCTTTGTTTAACAAACTTTATGTAGCAAAAAACACTCCTTTATTAAGAAACTGTGGTTAAACATTGCAAATAGAAACTGGAAAACGAATACCAGGTATCAGATTTTCAATTTGTATTTGCTTTTTTGGCTTCACATTCGTGTTCCGCGCGCTCCATCTGAATTATTCTGTAATCTGTGAGTTTTTGTTTCTAGTCTTTGATCAGTTTATGTTATAGCACCCTTCTCAGTCATCTATGGTTTAACAAAGGCAGGTAGGTATTTTCACATTACATTACTAGCTGTCCCCTCCGGTTTCACCTGCGTTCCCAGGATAAAAAGTAGCAATCTGTATGCCAAATTTCATGGAGTAGTTGAGACGTGAAGGCGTAACAAACAAACAAAAAGTTTTGTTAGGATTAGGATAGTAGTACCTATATGATGGAGTATCAGTACCATATATTATGAGTAATTAAAAGCTCGTATCGGATCTCTTGGGTGCAATTTCAACTTTAACGTGAGTGTAAGTTATTACGATACAAAATCTCCCTAACTACTCCGTATTTACTCGATCATAAATTTGGGGTAGGCGTCTAGACTGTCTTAATTAAGTGGGACTGCTACGTCATTTGGAAATATTTAAGTGGCAAAATTTATCTCTTGTTTATATTAAAATTAGTTTTTTTGTTTAACAAAAATAAACACCACTCTATCATTTTTAATACATCTTTGTTAAAATTTCTTTAGGGTCCAGTTTGACCATTTCTCCTGTACCTCTTCTTTGGCCGAGAAACGATACTCTTACATTCTTAATAAACAAAACAAAAAATAATAAACTATTTGAATAATTATCAAGTAGAGAAGTAAAATTTACGAAACTCTTGCCAAGTGTCCAAGTTTATAGCTAAGTATCCGAGTGTAAGCAATACTTGCTAAGTAAGCCCGACAAAGTTCCGATAGGTCATTCTATATATAGGATATATTTATCACAGAACTGTATCATGAAATAAAATTGTATCTACCCAAGAATCATCAATAATCATCTTCCTTGCATTTTTTACAAAGGCCTGGCTTTATTCCATATATTTTTATTTATCTTACAAGCATACGGCTCGCCTGATGGTAAGCAGTTACCATAACCTATAGACGTAGCAAAACCCGGGGCATAAAGCTGCGTTTACAATGAGGCAGAGATGGGCAGAGCAGAGCTTAGCGGTGCATGAATTACTCAATCACAATGCTAATGGTATATCTGATCGGCTCGGGCATGTTTTGTAAAATAAAAAAAGTATGTATGTATAATGTTTAGGAAAAATAACCAATATAGTCATATTGTACCGCAGCCAAATAACTTTATGTTGTGTAAAGTTGTGTTCCTGCGCGTGAGTAAGGTCGCCAGAGCTCATAGGGGACGGGGGAAAGGTCGGTAACGCGTGAGCGATGCTTCTTGTATTCTGCTTACCATCAGGCGGGCCGTATGCTTGTTTACCGACTTAGTTGTATAAAAACGAAAAAATTGACAAAAAAAAAATGTTACCGTGTTGAGTTTCTTGCCTGTTCTTCTCAGTTGAAGGCAGGTTACGAACTGATGGTAACTTCAGTAGCTTTGACGTTCATAAGTGCCCTACTACGGCCTTAATTGGCTTTGTATCTCAGATGTAGAGACTTGCACTTCTAAGTTGCTTCTTAGGTGTCGTTCTGGCAACCTATATTTTTTTTAGTTATTATTTAACGATCGGTAGTTTGCGACAATATCGTATGTATGTAGAGACTGCAAGCCCAGATAGTTATGTTGGTATTTGAGACTCTAATACCTTGAGGGTGCGTATAAAGCAAAATAACATATCTTAGAATTGAAATTTACCCAAGTAAATAATATTCAAATGAAAAAAATAAATTAATATGGGTATTTTCAATATATACGCAAGGGTTCAGTCAGAGCAAAAACATAACGGAATGAAAATTCCTCGATAGAAAAAAAAACACAAAGTTACCTCTAATATTTATTAATTTTTCGTTTCTTTTCGTTCATAGTGTATCTAATTCAGACAATCGCTCTGGGGTCTAAACTGTAAATTCCAACTACAAACGCGTAATGCGAAAGATTTTCACGCCTAAAGTATGGAGAAAGACATGGGCCACTTTTTATCCCGTTAACCCGGGATAAATAGTTATTGTATTAATATTATGAACGAAACAGATTGTACGTCTGTTTGTTGAACAGACAGATCATATCCTATCACGATATAGACATAAGATACTCGTACATTTATTTCCCGAATAAAAATCCCATGAGATCGCTTGCCAAACAGTTAGTAAACTATATTGTTTGCGTAACCGGGCCGGTTGGCGCGGTTGGTTAAGATTCCGTCTATAGCGCCGCTGGTCGTGGGTTCGATTCCCACATCGGACATGCATTTGTGTGCATGAACATGTTTGTATGTCCTGAGTCTGTTTGTAATTATTTATATTAAGTATGTATTTACAAACCAAAAATAGGATATGTAGTATATCGTTTATCTGGTGTCCATAGTACAAGTTTCCTTGGTTTGCATTTCGGACCAGATAAACGTGTTTGAGGAATGTCCCAGGATATTATTATTTACAGTAACAGTAGTGGTATTAAAACGTAATTGATTCTGTGTATTGTATGGGATTCGAAGAATAATCGCCATGTTGGTAAGTGCTATATTATTAGATATTGATATTCCTGCAGATATAATGGCGTAGGTATATCAGAAACGATGTCATGCTCTATTTAACATGCAGCTGAAAATAATCGTGCTGTATTAGATTACTTAAAAACCAACTTGAAATTAAATTTGGAATTCGATTAATTACTAAATATACTTTCAGTATTCGCGGGATTAAAGATATACCTACCATCCGGCCTTTTGGTATCAAATCCCCCTTCACAGCACACGTTGGCTACATAGGAGTCCTGCAGATAATATCATTAAGGCTTGCACCATAGGGTTAGTCTAACTCTATGACTTGCATATTGATGCGTAGCGCGAAATTAACGTGGCCGAGCTCCTTGGCACGGACTACACAGTTTAATTTATTGCGATTTCATCATATCAGCCTAGGGATGTCCACTGCTGAACATAGGCCTCCCCCATTAACTTCTACTTCGAACGGTTTTAGGCCGCTTGCATCCAGCGGTGCCAAGCGATCTTGACCAGATCGTCAGTCCACCTGGTGGTAGGTCGTCCCGCTCGGCGCTTTGCAGGACGTGGTCGCCACTCGGGAACCTTCCTTCCCCATCGGTTATCGGTTCGCCGAGCGATGTGGCCTGCCCATTACCACTTCAGCTTACTAACCCTGCTAGTATTGCGATTTAATAGTCCTTAAATATGTGTGAATGAAATGGCTTGAAACCAGTGACCTGATTCACTCTGAGAGAATGAAATACCTATGTGCTAAAACGAAAAGATTTATATAATATTTCGCAAAAAATAGTGCATACAATTTCAGGAAACTGCAATAAAATCTTTTAACAAGATGGCTCATCTATTAAAAGTAAAATATGGACCAAGCCATTGTTTGAGTGGCCCATAGTATTATTGTTCGAGATTTGGCACACTGCGCTAGTGATGTGTCCAAATATTACGGGAATTATCAATTTAAATTACTAAAGTGTATGAAAAACGGAATATAATAGTGTACCTATGTAGATAAGTAATGGAGGTACAATCCGCCCAGGGTTAGAAAGTGCAGATCATCATCAACGAATTATTGTATCAAGACCAATGTACTAAATTTGAGTCATGAAGAAATATATAATACTAGTTGCGCCCCGCGGTTTCAGCCACGTACTCGATGGATATCCTACCCTAGCCTACCCTACTGTTAAGTTTTCTTTCTACGTAACTTTCTAAATCATTTTTTTTTCCGAAACAACCTTCTTCAGAGTATTAAATGGGCTTGCGTTTGGCCACTGACCCGCCCATAAAGAGCGATGACGAAGCCTAAGATGAAACACGCTTACCCAGAAGAAACCTATTCACTCTGGCCTTGAAAGATTCTAGATTGTAAGCGTCAGGAAACGTAGATGCCGGAAGCAACCACTAACTTGCTGTCCGCATTATAAACGAGGATGCAAAACGCTGTGTCCGTATTTTCGGTATGTCAACAACGTACGGGTGAAAATTTTCCCGGTGTCTTGTGGTTCGGTGTAAAAATGGGGATTGTGGAATAAGGTTGAACAAATTCCTGCGCACACTCCCCAAAATATATCCTGTAGAAAACCGATAAGCAAGCAACTTTTCGTCGATGGTCGAGGCTAGTGAGTTTCGCCTTAATTAGAGACTCATCTCCGATGAGCGTCCTGGCTCGGCGGTCTATTGAGTCGAGGCCGTCAAGCTGGTGCTTAGCGGATCCATCTCAGTGATGGCAGCAGTACTCCATGCATGACCGGACTTGTGCTTTATAAAGTTGAAGCAACTGTCCAGGCGTGAAGTAATGCTTGACCTTAGAGAGGATACCCAGCATTCTAGCAGCTGTTTCTTCTTTATATATAAAAAGCTTTCCCTATTTCACGTCACAACTTGAGATGGTCACGCCATAACTGAGAACGACCTTACCGATTTCATCCATCTTTTTTTTTTTCAAAGTCAAAGTCAAAGCCATTTATTCAATTTAGGCCCTGGAAGGGCACTTATGAAGGTCAAAGCTACTGAAGTTACCGCCAGTTCGTAAGTCGGCCTTCAACTGAGAAGAACAGGCAAGAAACTCAGCAAGGTTACATTTTTTTTTTTTTTTACAATCTGACTGGATATTGGCTATTTTTTCCAAAACATTAGTATAAATACATTTACAATACTTTTTATTTTAAAAATTAATATATCAACATTTCATTGATCGCAGCGGGTTGGTAATTTTTGGGAGTCATAATGGCTCTCTCGCGCATAACCACTCTATCGGTTTGTGTTCATAGTATCATCAGTATACATTTTACCTATACCTATGTTGGTATTTGTATCAACCTATCTATTTATGGAAAGTTTACGTTCCCGATTTTAAGAAGAAGATCTGAAAATCTACCGGCAAAAATATGCATCGTGTATGGGAAGGTGAAATATGTTTTTTAGGAAGTGTCGAGATCGGGATGATTTATCTAAAATTGCGCCATGAGACCTATCCACAAATTCCTCAACCATTTCATGACAGCTGAGATACCTATTTGCTCATGGCACACAGACAGACAGACGAAAATACCTGTGGAGACTTATATCCACAAGTTTCTCAATAATGTCCAGACAGCTGAGATGTTTCTGTCTGTCTGTCAGTCTGAGGAGAGACTGCCTCCTTATGTGTGTACCGCTTGTACCACGGACAGTTCTCTGAAGAATTCTTTGAACTGATTCCCACGGGCTACCTTCTACCACCGCAACTCTCGCCATCGACGGGGAGTCCAGACTCATATATTGGAACCGAAATGGTTTCTACTGTGCGGTTATATCACATTACAAAGGAGTTTTCTACCGCATTCACTCAGGCTGTGGAAGGAGCGCTCTACCGTGGCTTTCCCTAAGGAGTACCTATAGCCAGGGGGTCTTCAAAAACGGGGTGAAGATATTTCTGTAGGGTCGGCAACGCACGAGTACCTACGGTGACCGCTTACCATCAGGCGGGCCGTATGCTTGTGTGACACCAATTTGAAATAATAATTTAATAATTTAAAAAAAGACAGACAGAAAGATCGACGGGCGGAGATCTATTCATAAGTTCCTCAACCAGACAGCTGAGAATTTTCTCGTGGCTGACAGACGTATAGATGGGCGGCAGTAGGCTTCTTAATATTATGATACACGTGTACATTAATTTTACTTGAATACAAAATTGTGTGAATGATCAACTTCAATACAAAATTTCATCCCCCTTTAAACCCCATCAGGGGTCGAAATTTGAAAAACGCGATATAAGTTGCGTTAGTTTCCAACCATAGGCCGAAATAATTTTTTTTTTTACTTTTACTCCGAAAATAAAGAACTTAAAATTCAAAATGTAATCCCCTTCTCACCCCTTAAGAGTTCAAATTCCAACAACACCGATATTCGCTGCGTTAGTTTCCAACTATAAGCTTAAATAATAAATTTAGTATACTTCCCTACATAACTTCATCCCCTTTTTTACCCCTTCGGGGTCGGAATTATCAAAAACACTGAGGCATATATAAATTAATTTTCAATCATCAGCCTAAACAAAAAATTTTAAGATCCTAACTTCGAAACTGATGGACTTTCATACAAACTGGCATCCCCTATTTTACCCCCATAGGGATGTAATATTAAAAAATCTTTCGTTAGTGGATACCTTCACTATATAATTATAAATTTAGTGATGTTTACTGTGGAAATGAAGGACTTTCACATACAACTTAATCCCCCTTTTCCCTCTTCGGGGGTGGAATGATTACAAACGCTATGACAACTTTACATTAATTTTCAATCGTCAGCCTGAACACAAAATTTGAAGATCCTAACTTCAGAACTGACGGACTTGCATACAAACTTTCATCCCCTATTTTACCCTCATAGGGATGGAATTTCCAAAAATCCTTCCTTAGTGGATGCCTCCACTGTATAAGGTATCTGTGTGCAAAATTTCAAATCTCTAGGTCCAGCGGTTTGGGCTGTGCGTTGATATATCAACAATCAGTTTATCATTTTATATATTATTATTATTAAGATAATATATCAATCAGTTGCCAAGTTGGCTATCGTTTCTAGTTATGTACGTACTATTTACAGAATGTAGAAACAAGTCGGAGTTACAAAGTAGGATAGGCATAAATATAATCACAAGACCACACTTCAATGTATTTAATTTATTCACCTTTGGGTTTCTGATCTGAACTTCAATATTAATCTACTTCTCATTTTACTCCTTTTTTACTAACTGATAATTTTCAGATATACAGAACAAGAATCAGATGATGTAATTCAAACATTAGGATAGTTAGGTATTCTAATCGAATAATATAGAATATTTTAGAATCAATGAGAGTTAAGTTAAGAAAAAAACAAAATTCAAAATCATTTATTCAAACAGATCTTCGTAGGCTCTTCTGAAAAGTCGGACTCTATACTCTAATACCGGTTCGGTCGGTTGCATTTGCTGAGAAGAGCCGTCAATAAACTCAGCAATTACTCTTTTCAAAAGAAGCTTAGATTAATTACATACATAATAGTTATTTACAGTCTAATCGCACTGTTTGAACAAACTGGTTTTAATATTTTAACTTACTCATAAGAACTGAATATATAAGCTGATAATGATGTTGATAAAGACTTGCCTACCGCCAACTAATTACACAGCAAGTTTGGGAAGCTACAAGTTTAATAATTCCTCGCGACGAGAATCTCGTTTGGGATATAATACGGTTGAAACTGCGACACTGGGGAAACTACGGATTAATGCGAGAACACATTATCTTCACTTTGGTTTTTAGGTCGATCTTCCGACATTATAAACGCACCCATAATCCACTAAATGTATTGGTACAGAAAATCTTATTGGGGATTTCTATTTTCGTTATGTTTTGGAATACCGTGAAGATACTAATGGTTCTAAGCTTCACCTGTTCCTAGTATCCAATCTGAACTTTTGTTTCAAAAATTTCAATTTAAAATAACATTAATTTCAGTGAAAACACATAAGCCAGACATACAACTTACGTAGGCTTTGTCTATGTATGACGGATGGGGACGGTATGAGTAGGTCTTCTGTGTATATCTATTTTGTCCATAATCCCTGTTCATAATTAAACTCTTGTCAACTCCCAGAGTGGGACAATGGGACGCCGTACAAATCAAAGGAAACCCTTTTAAAATAGACTATAATTAAGATTTACTTTGTTTTGATTATCTTAATTTTACTTGAGAGGTACAAGACTTGAGTAATTTAAGTGAGCTTTGGTATGTTCTTATTATAGATAGGACAATGAAATGGGAAAAGCGAACGAAACCTATAACGTATCGTTTAATAATTTCAAATTCTAAAGCAATGATATCCTAATCATTTATGTAGGCAATAGAGATTATTTGATTAAGCCGTTCGTAGATAGTTACAACTGATTAATTATAAATGCACAGGTTATAATTCGCTTCAATCCTAACTATATTATTATTATTATACTAGCTGCCCGGCACAACTTCGTTCGCGTGGTGTCCTACTAACCTATACCCTAAGCTACCCTACCCTACCACTACCCTTACCCTTACCCTACCCTACCTTACCCTACTACCCTATCCTACCTAACCTACTCTACCTTACCCCTACCCTACCCCTACCCTACCCTCGCAACTTTCTTATTTTTTTCTTTCATAAGAATCTTCTCCTGACAATAACAAACACAACAAAAAAGAATTAGCGAAATCGGTCCAGCCGCTCCCGCGTGATGGCGTGACCAAGGGAAATAGGGATTCATTTTTATATATGTAGATAGATTATATTTATTTTATATATCCTAACTATATAATATTACAAATGCGAAAGTGAGTTTGTTTGTTACGCCTTCACGCCTCAACTACTCAACGGATCATCATGAAATTTGGTATGCAGATATACTATGTTATGGAAAAGGACATAGCCTTTTTTTTATCTCGGGAACGCGGGTGAAACCGCGAGGGACAGCTAGTCTAATTATAAAGGAAGTTAGTAAAATGTTGTGTAGAAATTAGAGAGAAACCACAATTTTGCTATTAGTATTACAGATTTATAAAAAAAACTAGTATCACCCTGCCGTTTAACCTGAGTCCCCGAGGATTTACCTAGAATACCTACTCTTTAAAAAAAGCCGTAAATAAATGTCACCTTTCTGTTGCTTACTTATTATATGATTAAATCATTCCAATTGTAAACCTTATGCCATGTTTATTTGAACACGTTAAACCCAAGCACTTGTAAATTGGACCGAGGTATTCAGACTTTTAATAAAAGTAGCGTGGTAGCTCTTATAACGATCCTTCAAGATGGATATTATTTTTAAGGCGTCGCGCGTCGCTGCCGGCAAACGACAGTTTTTTTATTAGTTGGAGCCACGGCTAGATTGCCACGGCTGATTTTTTAACAGACTAGTTGGCTGAATATTATCAGCTTCACAAAGATTTTGCGACATTATGAATTGAATAACTTGATGAATGCCTCAGACCTGAGATGCTGAAATAAAAAAAGATGATCATAGAACATAACGATACCTAGGTAATTGTATGAAATATGAATTTAGATTTTTATGCAGGTTGTCCAAGGTCGTCAACACGTTATACCTAGAAAAAACTGACCAAACCATGTATTTATTTTAAAATAGAATTAAAAATTAATGGTAAAGTCTTCTTCCGTGTACGTACTTGCGTATGCAAGCCGATGTGAGGGCTACATACAATACAATAACACTACAAAATTCTTTATTGTTTACACCAAAGAAAAAACACATTCACACGTCGTATCTTATTATATCTACTACATTTACATAAAATACTTAAATAAAGTTCAAAACTCAATATTATTTATAATGTTATATAATTTATACATATTAAATATATATGATGTCATTAAAATAGAAAATACTTATACAAAAGTAAACAAATAGAAAATAATAAAAATATTATACCTACTTAGAATGGTATGTAACAGTAATAACATAGGGGTGTAAAGGAAGAAGTAAAGTTTAAAGGTTGAGAAGAAAGAAAGAAGAAAGTGAGAGAAAACAAGTGACTTAAAAGAATCCACTGTTCCAGCTTGTCTGATATTCAATGGAATAGCATTCCACAGAAAAGACTGAGCTAAGTAGAAGTTAATTTGCTATCACGCCGCAGGTCGTCGTGGGTTCGATTCTCACTCAGGACAATCATTTGTGTGCTTGTCTATTAGTAAGTTTTTGTGTAAAAATGTCCCAGGATGTTTTATGGTACTTATTTACTCAGAGAAAATTAATTCAACAGCCAATTTTCTCGTAAAGCGCAGTAATTTTCTTATTATCATAAAATTACACCAAAATATAACATTTTTGTCCCAAACACAAAAAGGAATTTATTTTACGTCAAATCGTGATAACATTTCTATTTGAAAGAAGATGTAAGACCATGGATTGCTTTGGTTGAGTCACGTACGTAAAATTTATAGGGCGTATGTGGGTAGCGTCCATTTGAGGGCCCAGATATAAATCGGTCAAATTAGGTGCTCAGAAAAGGTTTGCAGTGAGGTATTCATAAATATCCAACTTAGTCGGGTAAGACTGTGGCCGAATCAGGGTTTAGGGAGGTCAGAGCCTATAGCTGTAAAACTCTAGTGGATTATCTGGATTTTCTTGGTTTCCTGAACAAATGTCTGGGGATCTTGCAAAGTGATGTTAATATGGATTCTTGTTGTTTGTTGTTGAAGTACGTTCACCTGTATTTTATCATGATTTAATGTTAGAGATTGAGAACATTTTATTCTTGTTACTTGGGACCTTTAATGTCAGACGGTTGATGGAACGGTCAGCCATATTAGGGGTGCAGCGACATCTATCAGCCAATTATCAATTACACTGAGATTGTTCACACGCAGAAAAAGAGATGGCGCCACAACTTCCTGTATCGTACTAACAAAGTTAATTCCACGATCTGCATATTATACAAGTGTCCAACATGGTACAGTTGGACCGCGGTCTGCAGACAAGATGACCCAGCCTGGCGGAAGATCTTCCCTTTCAAATGGAGGTGTCATCCACTTTGCTCTATATTGTTGACCCCGACGTGATCTGAACACGTCACCTTCTGATTCACAGTCACCACTGCACCTCCATAGGTGTTGTCAATGTGTTGCCAAACTTAACGTCATTGTTTTTAATTTCATACAGATTTGGACTCTGATTCCGATCAGTGATATTACGAAAAGAAGGAAACAATTTTGTTTTATTTTAATTAATTTTCTTCTAAGAAAGTTAGTGGAGTAATAGGATACACAATTTTTAACAGAACGCGATATTTTATAATTAATGAATTTTCTTTGTTACAGACTCCATTGTAACTATGTATTCATTACTAAACACGATAAAACTTTAATTTGAAAGTTAAGGTAGCTATATCGGATTCTTGATAAACTTATAATACAGATCAGAAGTATCATAGTAGGTAGAGTAGAAGTTTTACCGTCGAGTAGCTCGGTAGTTATCGTGGAAACATAGGAGACTAGTTCTGGTGCATCGCTGCCGCGACCGTAGTAAGGTAGGCTTTTAAGCACTGAAAAAAAATGCTGGCTAATGGAATATTGAGCATCAATTTTGAAGTTTTTTTCATAGTGAATAGGTTTGTGTTTGACCACAATCTCATAGTGGCG
The DNA here is from genome assembly GCA_947623365.1 of Achlya flavicornis. NCBI lineage: Eukaryota > Metazoa > Arthropoda > Insecta > Lepidoptera > Drepanidae > Achlya > Achlya flavicornis. The sequence continues at coordinate 15,976,256 of OX392475.1, forward strand.
GAAAGTGGTGAATAAACACAGCCTAGAAGGAAAATAAATGCTATATCGTGAGAATTTGATATAAAACAGTGCATTTTCATTAGCTATAATGAAACAAGTTTGCATCATTAGTCAAAATTATGGGAGAAAAAAGTAAAAGTCAAACTGTTGACAGCAGATCATTAATAAAGAAAAATGCAGAGTGAAGTTCGACGATTAGTTTTATTCAAACTTTCAAATACAGAATAATATTATAAGAAAATAATAATGTGAAACATTGAAGTTCTTTCTTTCGCTTCTTTTGTTTTCAATGTTCGATTTTCACATGTTTCTTTTTGCTCTTTGTGAATAAAATCATTGTTCAGAATAAAAGCTATTCCTTAACTTCAGGCTCTAAAGGTCAAAGTTACTCAAGTTCTATTCATTTATAGGAAGATCTTGAATTTACACTTTTTAGTCCTATACAAAACTTTCGTAGGAGAACGAAAACTACTGATATAGCTCGTAGAGTTAGTAAGCTGAAGTGGCAATGGGCAGGCCACATCACTCGAAGAACTGATAGCCGATGGGGAAGGAAGGTTCTCGAGTGGCGACCACGTACTGGAAAGCGCCGAGCGGGACGACCTCCCACCAGGTAGACCGACGACCTGGTCAGAGTCGCTGGGCGCCGCTGGATGCAAGCGGCCCAGAACCGTTCGAAGTGGAAATCAATGGGGGAGGCATATGTTCAGCAGTGGACATCCATGGGCTGATATGATGATGATACAAAACTACTAAACAATTGTATTCGCTATGTTTTCTTTCACCGCAAAGCGTGTGGAAAATACCTAAAGAAACGAAAAAAATATACGACAAGGTACTTGTGCCGTCGCTAACCCGTTATCGCTCAGGGCATGTTCGCTTGCAATAATATCACGTATGTGCCCTATTCAAGTTGTTATCTAAGAGCGAACCGTATTTTCCATTAGCTTCCTCTGCCCAGCATTCTGATATCAACTCACTTCTTCCTTAATTTGTCACAAACTTTTCCGAGATAGAAGTTGCTCCTTTAACGACACTTTGTTTTTTTCTGTAATATTTTCATTACCCGGATTTCTTTGGAGCTTCACCCACTGAACATAAAAACAAAGATAATGCTCAAAATCTATTGGCTACTTAACTTGAATTTATGGATTATGTCTATTAATAAATATTAACCCCCATACTCATAAAGCGCTATTTAACTACTATACTGTTTAAATGGTCACGTAAATAATGTCACATTATTTGACAATGACAATAGAGTGACGTTATTTACGTGACCCTTTAAACAGTATATTAGTTAAATAACTTGTTATGAGTAAGGGGGTAAGTCTTTAAGTTTGCGATTGTGATTTAAAATTTGATTGCCTTTAAAGTAAGTACTTAATGTTTCGAGTAATCGTTCTTAATAATAATTTATAGTTATATCATCTCGTTATTTTTATGTCCCGAGACGTCAATATTTGTTTCATAAAGTACTCGAAAAAGTTTCTAGCTCCGCTCTACCGGATTTCTGAAGAAAAATTTTGCTAATAAGTATTATTATTTCGGTACGCGTCGGGTAACAGACACTAAGGGCTGCCTATTCGGCTAAATTATGGTCATTTCGCTGTCGAAACGGAGCGGTTTGTATTACTCTGTGAGGCGAACAAAGCTAATGAAAGTAGGAAAGTGTCTTTCTTCTCTTTTCTTGTTTATCTTTTATTCAGCATTTATCCCCGTTTCGTTGAATTCATGCCTGTTTTAAGTTGATGGAAGTTGTCATAAAGTTTCACTTTGAATACTTCTATTTCATTTATTTTAGTTGACGACTATGTTATATTCATGTTTTTACTAGCTTTTTGCTCCACAATATTTCCCGCAATGCCTTTTAAGGCGTTGAATTTTGACTTTTGAGTGCATAATATCAAGTTTGTAGACCCCGCGGTTTGAGTGTGTATCTGTCAATCAACTACTTTCTCCGATAGATAGATAACTTTAACTACTATAGTCGGGGAACCTGCAACGCATACTGCCCTCCTGATGGTAAGCGGTTACCGTAGCCATAGGTACACTTGCAACATACGAGGCTATCAACTTTTTACCCTTCCTGAGCTCAGGCGACCTTACTCACGCGCAGGAACTACATAAAGTTATTTGGCTGCGGTATTCTGTAAGGTCAATTAAGGTACTTCCCCAATCGAGCGAATAAACGCTTTCCTCTACCTCTCTTAAAACAACACCAAAACCAAAATAATAATTCAATTGTAGCTTTTAAAACTCCATCAACTCACCCTCGTTGCGGAAGTGACCTCGTACCGAAAGCTTTCCCACAATCTGACCACAGCGAAACTTGTAAGCCTAAAGCTCTGCGTGCGTGAAAATACCGCCGCTTCGTCTCCATTTCTATCGTAAAATCGACATTGACATTTATCAGAATAGGGACCCAAGGCCGCCGGTTCCCATTGGATATGTTACTTTTGAACCACAGTTGGAAATAGTCGCAGTATCTTAGTTTTGGAAAAAAAATATTGAAGGTATTCATTATTTACCAATACATTATTTTTTACCGTCCTAATGCCTAAACCGAATAAATTAATAAGATTTAATAATCACACTTTTTCATATTACAATAATTATAACTTTCAAGGTAAATCTGTCTGGTTAATTGTTACCTCTGCATCAATTGTGTTGAAATTTGTACGCAATTAGCCTATGAACTTGAAATTAAATGTCAGTTATGAAGAGGGTTATAGACGACTCAGAAACGCCCATGAAACCACGGCAGACGGCTAGTTTCCCATACATTCCAATGACGCTCCTATATTCATTCGTGTTGACACACTAGTATACTAGGATTCAGAAGATTTAAAAGAATGATTATAAATTAAACTAAAAAGTTTCCATAAGCTATTTTATACTCATTCAATTTAACTCAATCAACGCTAGCAGGAGTGTCTTCTCCAATTTTTGGATGTACTTTTGAAAGTTGCTTTACTGTACATAATTTATGCTACACATTACTTTCCTTTGTGCTGTCGGATTGCGGTGTTATCGATTTCATATTTTTGTCCGCCGTAAAATCTTTCTATAGGTAGCTAAGGTTTAAGAGTTCTGTATCAAAGAACATAGTCTGAGGTTTTCTATAGTTTTGTGATTTAAAAACCTACCCAATTGCAAAATAAAATTATATGACTCAGTACTTCTTTAATGTCGAGCGATGTTGGAACAGCGGGGCGATTAAGTACCTAAATTTCAATCATTTTCGAATTGAAATCGGTTCAATATAGCGGTTTTCTGATACATTTTTACTGCAAATACAACAAGTGGTTTACTGATGATGTTAATGGTTGTTCAGAAGATGCCTATTCATAGCCTTGAAGTAAAATTATGAAGTAATATAAACTACGAGTTGAATCACACTTATCTAAAAACAGTGAGCGGCGAGGGTATTCAAAATCAAAAAGTCATTTATTCAGTTTAAGCCCTGGTAAGGCACTTATGAACGTTAAATTGGTACATACAGTTGAATTTACCGGTTCGGAATACACTTAAACTGAGAAGACTCCGGCAAGAAACTCAGCAAGGCCTTTTTTTTTGTGGAACATATTTTCATTGGTCGATGGGATAGGCAAATACTGCCAAGAATACTGTTATGCCTATGTAACGTCGTGGGTGATGATAAATTCGGGGATGTGAGTGTCCCTTCTTTACGAGGTAATATTTCGTAACTTGTCTTCGCAATCGCAATTCTAGTTGCACCAAAAAACGCACGAAACGCAGCATTATATACTTACAAAGCGCAGAAACTTTGACTAAAGAATCTTCGCTTACATTGACCTGGGGCCCAAGTCTGCTATTTCAATTATGTTCCAATGATCTTTCAGTGGTGTCAAAATTGTGCCATAATGACACTATTCTGTTAGTAAGTAGACTATCGAAACTGTAAAATGTTACAATTTTGACACCACTGAAAGTTCATTGGAACACAATTGAAATAGCAGACTTGGGCCCCTGGAATCGACATAAGCCGGTCGGAAAAAGCTTCATGTCAACGGAATAAGGCCGGCCGCATAGGTACTATAAGAAAATTTCTGTCGCCCGCTTTCTCATACATTTTACGACGTCAGACACGTCAGAATTTAGTATGCGGGGTCTAAAACAAAATGTATGAGCAAAGGTGAAACCACGGGAGAACAGCTAGTATTATTTACAAACTTTTCATTATTTATTTCTTAGTTCAAAGCCTCAGATAATGAGTTAGTACATTATGTTGCAAGTTGTCTAAGTTCGCCAACTGGTGGTCATTTTCACCATGCATTGCCACAATTCTGTTTATGCTTTTAGAGAATAGTTCTTGTGTTCGCTGTAGCGTTTGAGATTAGATTAGTTTGTTTGAAGTTTATTTTGTGACCGTTGTTGGTCCTGGGCGGTGTATATATCCATTAGTTTAAATGTGTTAAAAAGTTGGGAAAATCACAGTTACATTGAAAATAAAATGCCAAGCAGCTACAGTGTTCCAGTAGATGGACTGAAGAACCAGCATATAGGCTTGGTAAATATTGGCTATCTTAGCTAGTAGGTCGCCTGGGAAGCGCCCGTGGTGTAACTTGATTAACCGTTATCAATGACCGGTGTGGACTGTATTCGGATGGGTGACCGCCTAGTGATATTTCAACTCGAGCGTTTTCCGTGCTTCGGAAGATTCGTAAAGCCATTGGTCTTGGTTGTCGCTTAATTGTGATAGTGGTTAAGCTAGTTGGAGTCCTAGGTGGCTTGAAAACTCCAACAGTAGGTTGAAACGAAGCACTACGTACCTCAAGGTATCCCCTAGGTAACTAAGTAAATCATATTCCGTGCAGCATTCTCGAGCTATAAAGATATTAATGTCTATATTATAGAACAAAAACCAAAACTGAAGTCTCAAGAATTTGAATTGAGATTTTTAAAGCAGTTTTTTTTTTAATACTACTTAGGTACCTAGCAAACAAGCATACGGCCCGCCTGCATGGTAAGCGGCTACCGCAGCCTATGGATGCTTGCAACACTAGGGATGTCACTCGCGCGTTGCCGACCCTGCAGAAATCTCTTCACACCCTTTTTTGAAGAACCCCATGCTGTACTCCATTGGGAAAACCACGGCAGGGTGCTCATTCCACAATCTGAGCGTACGCGGAAGGAAGCTCCTTTAAGTTATTGTGAAATAATAAACAGACACTTTAATTTTATTTATTTGTATAGACATAAATAGTAGGATAAGCGTATATTTTCTACTACCTAAGTTTGTTTAAGTTGTCTATTTCTAAATCGTAGAAACTTGGCACTTGTTAGTGAGTTCTAACTGTAAGCAGAATTCTGTTCGCTTACCTTTTTATCTCTAGGTTATTTCGAAAATAACTTCATGTGGATCTTGTTAGGTTATTGTTACTGCGATTTTGCAGAACAATATCATTAGTAAATATTATTTGTTATCGTTATTGTTATTTGTCATAATATGTGTTTATTTATCGTAATATCAGGTTTCCAGTATTATGATATTATCTTTAAAAGAAGGTTTATTAAAAACATCTGATTTTTATGGGTAATTGTGAACCGACTTCAAAAAAGGACCTCCTCCTTTTAATTCGGTTGTATTTCATTTTTTTATGTTTGTTGGAAGGGTACACTTCCCGTTTGGTCACGTTGTCATCAGATCAGGATTTGATTACTTCTTACTTTTGTACTTTGAAGTCGGTTTAAGTTTTGTGTAAAACAGATTTTTTTGTTCCACTGCGCAAAATCATACTACGTCTCTCCTGATAGCAAGTGGTTACCGTGACCTATAGACGCTTGCGGCACCTGGATTGGATCTATGTTCTACCGCTTGTACGTACAACAGAAAGTGCTCTTAAGAATTGTTTGACCTGATGCCCACGGCTACCTTCTACCATCGCAACTCTCGCCATCGACGGGGAGTCCATCCTCACATATTGCTCTCCCAAACCAAAAGTTTTTCAGTATGACTAACCCAGCATTGGTTTCGAAAATATGCCGTTTGGAAATCTCCACCCATTTACAGTAATACCAGAGTGTAATACACTTCCATCATGTCAAGAACCCATGCCGTGTTGTTAGAAAGATCGTGGGGATTTAATATCTCTGTAGCATGTAAATAATTTAGAAACTCTCAACAGTTCATCCGTAGCTTTTGAACTACCTATTAATTGTTCAAGAGCTGGTTAAACTTCGAATACTTGACTACTTTACTATGAGCTGAGGTGAACACTGAGGAGGTCTTTGACCTCAGCACTCAAACTTTATTTCGTAAGTTTATATTATTCTAAATTCTCAAGTTTCAAAATGTAGCAAGGTTTGCAATGTGAATGCAACAATTAAGACTAGATTTTTTTTTTCTGTGTAATACACTCTAACAAATCTCTTATAATTAATTCTCTTACCTTACCTCAATCTCTTATAATTCTGTAACTTTGTAATCTGTGGATAGCGTAGTTGGTTTGACTTTGACAATATTTTTATAACTGTGTACCCTGTATAACCAATTATTGTCATTCTGTTTGTTATCCTGAATAAAATAAAATAAAAAAAATAAAATAAAATCTCAGATTACAGAACAAAAGGCAGATAGAGCGCGCGAAACACGGGAATGAGGCCAAAAAACCAAATACAAATTAAAAAACACATATCTGGTATTTTAACGAAAAACACTTTCTTTTTAATAAACTTTATTTCAACATAGCAAATACAAATTCTAAAAAGAATACCAGGTATGTGTTTTTCAATTTGTATTTGCTTTTTTGGCTTCACTGTCTTCTGCTCTCTGCTTATTCTGTAATCTTGAGGTCACAGATTACAGAATAAAGTAGATGGAGCGCGAATGGATTATAAGTTTTCAAAAAACTTTTTCCTTCGTGGCTTGTTCTAAATAGAAAGAAGTAGGTAGCATTTCAAAAATTGTTCAAATAAGTTCTGTTTTAATAAATTTGCTTTAATAAGTCCTAGGACACAAGGATGGATTTGCTGAAAATTTAATTGTGAGATGTTCTTTAACTTTAAAATCTAGAATTTATGAATCAGATTTTAATTGCACACAATTTTTGTTGTTAGAATTTCATTGCTCTGGGATTAGTGGTTGTGTCTCTGCGTTGATCTCATCATATTTCACTCTATCGTTTATCATAATCAAAGAGCAACCAGTAAGACTTGTTGAAGCTACAGCTGTAAAGTTCCCTATAGTTTCAAGTTGTTTGTGGTGGAAATAAATAAAAGCCAAATATAAAAATACACTTTTATTCCAATGTCATGCACATCTACAACTTGTTTTTACTAAAGAGTAACATTGTGATATAGTCGTGCTATGTCTCGGGGGATTCTACCCAGTCTGCTTTTTATACTCATCCATTTCTGTAAAGATATAGTCGTATCGAATGTAACCGATATTTGGTGAAACAAAAAGTCCAGACGAGACAATAAACTTTTTTGTCCAATATATGTGCTCGGATTTTTCAGCTCAATTTTATATTATTGGATTCTTGTCCCACCAAATATTGGGAGCATTTTTTTTTTAAAATTCAACTTATTAATACGGTCGGCATAATAGAGATAGAACCACAATCATGAAATTCATTATTGCTATGCGTTATAATTTGAAAAACGAACGTTTACATTTAAACAATTTTGTTTTTCCTTACAAAAGATAGTTTAATGTTTTACATTTCCCTATTCGTGGTGTTTCGCTGAGTTTATTTCACATAATTAATTTTTTAGCAAAAAGTTTTTTGTTAAAAAGTTAATTTATTTTTTAATGTAAATTTAAATACTTCCGCGTGTAAAGGTCTGCGTAAACAATGCATATTTATGCGATAGCAGCAATCCCGGTTGATTTGCTGTAATTTTTTAAGAGTTCCGTTGTCTGTCTCCGAAACTCATCATCAGATCTATATGAAATTTATATGGGACCATTTCGGAATAAACCCCTATCGAACAAAAAAAGAATTTTGAAAATCCGTCTATATAATATTATGAGGGAGTTATGCTATACATACATAAAAAAAAAACATATAAACATTCGAATTGATAACATCCTCCTTTTTGAAGTCTGTTAATTAGGCATGGCATAAATCACAAGTAGCAGGTGATAAAGAATATGATTCTGTTTTCATATGTCACATCTGTTACCGTCCATGACATAGCCTGTTACATGTTATAAAGAATATTTAAGAATATAAATAAAATGTATGCGACTGAAGGACTTTGTATCCATCGTCATGAACAAATTTAAAAAAAAAAAAACTTTATCATTGATATCGTATATCTTAAATCAAGTGACATAAAGTGTTAACTTCTTTAACATGTTATGTAGCAGGATAGAAAAATAATTTTTTGCTACGAAAGTATATATAATTTGCATCAGTGATAATTTGACACTTGCGTGCGATACTCGCACATGATTTTGTGAAAAATACCGTCGATCAGCATCGATGACGTAGGTTACAAATCATTGCAAATCATATATCGCAAGTGAAATCATGCTATAAAAAATAATAATATCATCAAATGAGAATTCCTTTAAAGTAGCAATAATTTCCATGCCTACTGTTAATAAATAAAATAGAGTGGTGCGTATCTATTATAATAAAGTTTCAATGCAGCGTACCTACTGCAACTGCAATAGTAATTACATTCTTAAAAAATAATCGTCGAAATGAGAAACCTCCTTCTTTTATGATGTCGTTAAGAAAGGATTCCATCCATCCCTTTTCTCTAATACAGCAAATAGAAGGTCTTTTCTCACGCGTGTGCTGACTCCATTAGTGTTGATACAGCATAGACATTATATTTCTTCGGAAAATCGGGACCAACGTCGCTATAAATTGCAACCGACGCGGCAAACGTCGTGAACAAAATTAGGACCATTTTCTTTAAAAATGAAATCTGAGTTACATTGTTTATTATACGGGCTAAAGCGCGACTGTAATACATACCTTTAAACTTTGTAGTAATATAAAACAAATAGCATTGTGCAAGCAGCAGTAATCCTTTCAAATGTCGGTAAGCGGATCCCGTCGCGACGCGGCATGTCAAAGTAGCTCGGATGCATCCACTTTCAACTGGTTTTATGACAAATGAGTTTTGGTAGGAGATTTGTTGAGATTGAATGTTCTAGGCAATGAAGTATTCTTGAAATAGATAAAACTCTAACAGCGGTATTAAAGGCTTATGTTATGTCGTCAATTCATTCAGTCTGATTAGACTTATACATAGGTCAAATTCTGAAAAAGAAATGATATTTCTAATTTTTCAAAATATTTATCAGAAGCCTTCCAACTCCTTCAACTAATAATGTTTCTGCTTTTGTTCTCTTTCATTTTATTTTTATTTTGTGGTAAATAATAATTGCTAACAAAAAAAATAGCACGATCGGCAGGCACGATAAATCAAGAAAGTGCCATAATGTAACAGTACGATTGCATGCTCAAGTCAATCTCTAACTTTATAAACTTCTCGTTTTCACTAGGCCGCGCCCGTTTTAAAGGGATCCTATGTGTTAATCCAGAATAAGTATTTTTTTTATCTGTGCGCCGATTTTCTTACAAAATCATTGAGCTATTATTACTACGTATAGAGAAGCTATCATAAGCAAAGGTCCCATTTTTTAGAGTCGACTAAACTTCTCATAATCGCTGAAATAATAATTAGTCGTCTAAGCACACAGTAGAAACACGTAGCGCTATCAGAACGCTTTTAGGAGTATTATAATATTTGTGATAAAAGAAAAAGAAACAGCATTTACCAATCTTATAATTATACATAACAGCAACAAAACTCAAACCTTTTTGGATCGAATCTTTAACGTTATAGTCCTACAAACTTATCAGGCCTGGTGGTCAAAAGATAAACTAACGACACCACTTTGAAATGTCAATTGCCATTGGCCATAGAGAATATAAACACTACGTCCATTGGTTGTTTGCTCCACTAAATGCCATAACAGCGACTCTTTCACCGGGTCAGATAAGTTCGGGGGACTATACTTAATTATCTACCTGCCTACCCAAACAACAGAAACTTAGCCAAGACTATGTTAGTATATTAATTACTGAATAAATTAACTTTGACTGTACCCTTAATAGTTACCCTTGTTTTAATGTATGGTTTGGCAACCGTCCAACGACATGGTATTACTCAAGGTTACCAGAATGGGTTTATAGTATCATAAATATCGAGTAATTTCTGTAACGGGCGGCCTTTCCGTTTCCGGTTTTCCGCGATTTGGGAGCTTTCGATTGTGAGCTTTTTTATTATTGTTACAAGAAGAATTATAATTATTTGATAATGAAGATTGAAGATTGTTGCGTTAATAAAGAACCTAGAGATAATTTATTGTAGTTGTTACTGATAAAGATCGGAATATACATTAATGCACGGATTTTATGATAGACTTATTAGTTTTCGTTTTGCCATAATGTAAGTTTTTTTAAGAAATTAAATAAATAAATTAAATATATAAAAAAAAACTTAATTTTAATCTTCATCTTTCTGTAGCCGATTAAGCCTTCACTTATTAGTATTAATTTGACAGTTTTTTTATTAATTAACTGAATTCAATAGACAAATGACAGAAACATGCTATTTTCGCACATAATTCAATTAGTGAATTATTTCTGACAGGATATAATTTTGATAACATGTTTAGCATCAATATTTTGACTAATAAAACTTCAAGCATCGGTGCTTGAAGTTTTATTACCGCCTAGATATAGTACTTTTTTTGGTAAACAACTTAATGGCAACGTTATTTGATCTCAAGACTGCTGTCGATGTTATTGACAGCGTATCTACAAGCTCTTTGTGTACGCCTCTTAGGCTACGTATCCTTTGAAGCTAAGTGCAGAAATATACCGTAAGGGTGAGATTCCATTGAAGCTGAGCATATCGATTTGAGAAAACGAACAGAGAAACGCTGACAAACATTGTCATCGTCACTTTCTATCAGTTAACTGAAATAGGCCTTTGAAGGCTCAACTGTCCCTCCGGTTGATTGCCCTAGGTGTAATTGATCCAGCTACCCTTGAGGTCATCGATCATTGATGTTTTTTTGGGTTTCGTAGCCAAATGGCAAAAAACGGAACCCTTATAGATTCGTCATGTCTGTCTGTCTGTCCGTCCGTATGTCACAGCCATTTCTTTCCGAAACTATAAGAACTATACTGTTGAAACTTGGTAAGTAGATGTATTCTGTGAACCGCATTAAGATTTTCACACAAAAATAGAAAAAAAAACAATAAATTTTGGGGGTTCCCCATACTTAGAACTGAAACTCAAAAGTTTGCGCGAGAGACACTTCCAAAGTGGTAAAATGTGTGTCCCCCCTCCCCTTGTAACTTCTTAAATAATAGAATGATAAATCTATAATATATGATGTACATTACGATAATAATAATAATAATAATTATCATTTATTTTCAGGCTCTAGACCCATAGTGTGTTAGTAGTTACAAAGAATGTCTTAAAAATATTGTTAGTGTCAATGTCACAGATTTGCGTTTTCACTTGTCACTATTCGCGTCCATTTCTTGTCAATTACATTAAAAACATTTTCACATAAAGCCATTATAATAACATTATTACTTCGACATAGTCTCGTCCTAAAAGAATAAATCCTCTTCCTCATTATTGCATGAAAACCGTCAATTCTAGCAGCTGCAAACATTCCGGAGGCACTACAACATTTAGGTAATCTCATGATGGTTCTGAAAGCGTTATTATACTGTACTTTAATAGTGTTGAGTGTACGCTTGGTATGCTGCAGCCACAGACTACATGTATAGAACGATTGACAAAAGGTTTGGAACAAAGTTTTCTTGACCTCAGCCAAACAAACTCCCACCGAAAATTGGTTTGAACGAGATCTAGTAAGTAGTTTTTTTTAGTACTTACATCATAAATTGAAATTCATATCAAATACTCATACTACCATTTACTTATATACCTACAGGTTTATACGGAACCCTCGGTGCGCGAGACTCACTCGCACTTGGCCGGTTTTTTTTTAAATGTGTAATAATGGCTGAGGATGTACCACGCTTTCTCAAAATACACCTATCCATTTTGGAATATATATTAAAAGCTTTTATTTACTTTCACCTGGCCCGTTGTCTGTAATGGAATTTTGCAAGTTAAAGACCCACTTTCCGGTTTCCGATTGAGCTGAAATGTTGCACGAATATGCAAATCGCGTGACAATGCAATATTATGATGACGTGGAGCTAGCCTGATGATGGAGCTGGAAGGTGGCCATAGGAACTCCGTAATAACCACATAACCCCATCGAGTTTGGGCTCGTTTGATTCGTCTTGATGAGAACTTTTTGGATGACAATGCAAGTATAGACAACAAAAAGTACAGTCACCAAAAATGCTTGCATTAAAAATGTAATTAATAACAAAAAAACTTAATTTTATTGCTTTGTATACATCAAACTATTATTATCAAACTACAAGTTCGTTTCTAAATAGTGCTCAGTACGATTGGTGATATTCAAAATTTAATTAATTTGATGTAATGATTGCTTGTAGAATTCTACTGAGGGGTTTGTTCGTGCTGTTACCAGTATTCATTATTAGTGTTGATAAAAGGATATGGATAGATTTGTGATTGACCCTAATCCTATTGATTATGCGGCTGATCAAGGTAAGCACACAAAGCCTAGAAGGGAACGTTGCAGTTGTCTGACTATTTGAGTTACTGACTTCCAGTTAGCTACGTTGATATAAAAAACAAAACTGTTTTAAAAATCTTCGAAAAGTTAAATTAGCCATTGATTAGATATCTAATACGCCTTGCTTATAAATTATATAATACATTATCATCCGATACCTTCTTGTATTGATAAATAAGGGCGGTTAAATAAGATAAGTTGCCCGGGAATGCGGGCCTGCTTGTACAGATATGTATGGCCCCAGGGGCGTAGTTAGGTTCGGGCAAATGGAGCACTTATCTCCTCCCTGGCTCATGATCGATAATCAATTTGTTGGCTGCAAAATACGTACTTAAACTGATATTTATTTTCATCTGTGCTGGTTGAAGTTCAAGTGGTTCCCTTTATTTTAAGAACACTATAGTTTGTTATTATTTGATACTGACGGTTTTCTAATTTTTATTTTTTAAATAAATAGTATAAAAGATCGCAAGTAATTTTCACTAAAATATCTAAATGTACACCATCCACCATTCTTGGTAGGTAAGATGGCTTTCTGTTTTATTATCTTCTAATGTATCTTTTAATGTATCAAAGACGTGACTCCAATTTTTTAAACAGTGTAACGAATGAATAAAGAAGCGGGTCGAAAGAGAGGCACCCGTTCGCATTCGCAAGATTTGGATCTAAGTAAATTCCTTTGATGTGATATTAATTAGAAAGACTGAATGAAAAGTACGTACATACGAAAAGCCTCCTCAAAAATTTGCTTCTTTAATTAATATTTGCTTCTTATGATTTTCTTTATAAGTCAAATAAACAAGCTAATAAGTTGAAACTGTTTAATAAACAGACCTACATTTAAATTAAGTTTTTATTTGGTAGACTTCATAGAACGCTTCTTCTTTACGCTATTTTATTAAAAAAAACACGGTACGACCTAAATTATAAATGAGCACCCAAATGAAATTAAAAAGAGGATAACCAAACAATAGAACTGAGATACAAAACAAGTATTTTTTTTCAGTACACGTAATAGTTTACGTATAAACTTAATAGTAACAAGTAATAGTTTATTCAATTGTTAGAAAAATAAATAAAAGTCACAGTAAACAAAAGATAGTTAGGTAGTCTACTTGAATTGTTGTAAGATGATTATTATTCTCTAATTTGTTTGCAATAAATAATATAAAACGTTTATAATGAAATACAAATCATTGAAACACCATATCTAAGATAAGGGAGATACCCTGATATCGATTTTATATTACTTAATCATCACTACTTAATTCCCTTAGGATTTTCATAATAAAATCTAATATTTACAATTTATTTACACTTCATAAATTCTTATTTACTAGTGAGATAGTGGCTGATATACATAATTCATTAATTCATTAATGACAATAAAAATAATACAGAAAAAGTTTGGTGTTAAAAATATAGATTTTTTAACAAAAACATTATTGTGACAACAAATTAATATCAGCCAATTTCATCTAAAATGCTATTCTTCAAAAATTTGGTATATTCGAGTAAATGCATTTTTAGTTACAGAAACCACTTAAAAATAAAAATAAATCTGTAAGTCATAAGTTAATAGACACAAATTTTTAGTTAAAGAGCGAAACTTGCAAAGGAAATTGCGTTACGAATCACAATAATTAGTAAACAGTCAGCAATAAATAAACATGTTTGTTTTTCATTTCAACTGTGATTCGTGACTAAAAAAAACACGAATGAATTACAATTTGTAGGCCCATATTCGGGTACCTAAATAATTTCACCCATTTTACACATGCAACTTCCTAACTCACACGTCACCCATATTAGTTTGCCCAAAAAAAGCATACCCAAATTCATCTTTGGCCCTAAATGCTATCGTACACCAAGTAATGTGTAATCAATTTTTTCATGGTACAAAGGTCGTGAATATTATTATTCAGTTCACAAAACATAAAAAGCATTATGGGAATTTTCCAAGAATAATATATTTTCAGATTTGTCTTGTTTGATTTTTTTTTAGGTCAGCAGTTAAGATCATACATTTAAAATGTGAAATCGAATATCAGAACAATTTTAAAATAACAATGTTTTAATATTATGAACAAAATACAATGTTAATATAAACATCTAAATTCAAACTTAATTAAGGTACAAAATCTAGAATACCAACGCACTTAAGATAAATTTTATTCCAACTAATTGGAATCGTTTACCGAGGATTTGTACAATCAGAATGGTAACAAATCGTTTTATAAAAAATTGGAATTTTGTGCTTTGAATTTATTTGCCAGATTGAAAGAACCTCTACATGACTCGAGTAGAAACTTTTTTATTGATATTATTATTTAACATAATATATCTGACGACGAATGAAACAATATCATCATGTTTCTCTAAAAAAACATATAAAAATGCAAAACAGGATCATGGGTTTACACCAAATAACATTGTAAATTCAAATGGTTCATTCGCCGCCGGACGCCGTTCCATTCTATATACAAAACTACTTAATACTCAGTCGCTTTATCACTTTATTAGCGTCTAAATTGCCCTGTTTACGCATTATCGTTTTGACGACGTCGTCAGATGTCGTTAGCGTCACCGACGTAACCTTCATCAGGGCTCTCCGAACATATATCCGCGGCACACTTAGCGTTCGACACTTGTGGTAAAGGTTTGAGCACACTTTCCGCTCCTTCACCGGGCATTCGAGCGTCTGTCGTCTGTGTGTCGACACAGCGCGTTTCCACCTGATAACACCGTCCCGGGTCGGCAACACCCATCGGCACCATCACAGCACAAGTTCCCTTAGGATTCACCCACGACGCGCAAGCCTCTGTCGGGCCACAACACTGCGCTGGCTCAGTTTTATAACCCTCCGGAGGTGACGGAACGAACTCTTCATTATAATACACTGTCCCATTACCTACGAACGCGATTTGGCGGTTCCGTGGTACGGGGTATCCTTCTAAAGTACGACGCACATTGGTCGCATTAAACACCTCGAAATTGGCACATGTCGGCGGCGTCGCATTGAATTCTGTATCCTTTGCGAATTTGCACACGAGTTTCTGATTTTTTGGTCTGTTGTGTGGCAGCGTTTGATAGAACGGCCCTACCACCGAATAATTTGACATTATAGGAGCTCTACACGGATGCTTAGGTAAACCGTAGTCGTAAGGGTAGCCGTCACTGTCTAAAAAGCACCCTGGATTCAGGTGCACGTCTGCCGAATGTTGGTACATGTTGTTGAGGGTGCTCTGCGGCATATTCATGTTGTTAAGAGTCTGTTGATCCTGCCACGTGACCTGCCTCGGTATTGTGGGGGCGGTGAATGCGGTTTCCTCTTCAAAACCGTCGCCGTTCGTGGTTTGCGCTTTGTACACGGATAACACTGTGTTCTCATTCTGCGCATTGTTAGCGACTGTTTCCGCGTCGCTAATTAGGTCAGGATTTCTGTCGACAAAGCCTTTCATGTTATTGCTTTGATACATGTCACTCGACTCGTAATCACGGTTTGTTTGCACGGTGTAGTGCAGCGCATGATGGGAATGTGCATTCACAATTACGCTTCCGTTATTTTTGGGCATATTGCCGGAGCTTCTACTCGATGGTAAAATTTGGTTACATAACGCTACATCTTTACCGCTCTCTTTCTTCTTGCGGCTTCTCGTATCGGTTTTGAATTTTAATAATACTACAGCTATTATGGCTATCAGCAATACGATTATTAGGAATACAACTGTAACTATGACTACTAAGTGTCTCTGAGGGAATGTTACAACTATAACGACGGGCTCCTCTTTAACTATTATTCTAATGGTATAATTGGCACGGGACCGGCCGGCCGGGTTCTCAGCGACACATGAATATGTGCCGTTGTCATCATTGCCTATATTGAATATGTATAACTCGCTCTTTTTATCTATAACACCATTTTCAACAAAATATATATCTCTCGAATCTGGGGTCATGGTCGAATAATTGTGAATGAGATGTCCCTGATACAACCAGGTTATTTTCGCCTCCGGTATGGCTTTTACCAAGCATTCTAATGTGACGTTGTTGCCCGCATTGGTCTCTAAAAACACGGATGTAGGCGTCATTTTCGGCAAGCAAGCTAATTCAGAGTCAGTAATGCTCGTAATTGTACGCTTTCTCAAGCGTTCAGGAAGCGAACAAATTGGTTCCACGGCGTGAGGCATATTGAAATTCAACAACCAACCATGTAGATCCCTCAGAAGGCAATCGCAATTCCAATTATTATTTTGAAGGTCGATGCCCCGCAGTGTGTCGGGAAATAAGTTCTCACCTTGGAAGTTCGATAATCTATTGCCGTTTAGACGGAGCCATTCTAGATGATTCAGCCCCGAGAACGCATCCCTTTCTACCGTTTCGATTTTACAGTCCGATAGTTCCAGAGTATTCAAATATGACAGATGTTGAAAACAATGTGTCTTTATGTTTGTGACAGGGTTGTTGTTCAAAGACAGCCTCATTAATGCGGGGAAGAAAATAAAGTTAGACGATGGGATCACCGTCAGGTAGTTGTTGGACAGATCTAACTCCACCAAGTTAGCGAGACCTTTGAAGGCATGACTGTCAATCTTCTGCAATCTGCACCTCTGCATATAAATTTTTTGCAAATCGAGTAAGCCGAGCTTATGAAAAGTTTCCTTTTGTAGTACTTGTAGGTCGTTGCCTGTGAAGTCTAAAACTTGCGTCTCCGTGTCGAGAGAGTCTGGGATTGCTTTTAAACTTTTCTCTGAGCATTCGACGTAGCGTTTGCCGTTCTTCCATTTGCATATACACTGGGAGGGGCAAGCGATTGCTGGGAGCAATATGCAGGTTGTGCATAAGGCAATCAGCCTTACGTCTAAACTCCTTTTGATTTTCATATTGCCTCAAGGCATTTGTACTTCAAGGGAGATCCCGAACATTATCTGGAACAAATAAAAGAAACGTTAAAAACATTGCGACTATAGCGCTTCATCTTTTTGGTAACTTTCAATAATATAAAGATGTCAAATGTGTCATCTTAATAAATATATTAAACATAATGTCAGTGAAACCTCTGGGTGAGGAAGCTTTATAACGAGCTCCTGAAATTGTTTTTTTTTTTCATATCTCCTCATGCTAACTTTCGCATAGATAGATGCTTCCATTCAAATTGTTAATTTTAATGGAAAAGGTTGTCCTCCGGGGAATTTTGTTCAGATTTAACAATCGTTTGAGTTATGTTCAACAAACTGTAAAAGTAAAGATTTTTTCTCGATTTATTACAAAGGCACATTTACGTATCTCTTTATTACTATATCTTCCATGGATGATGAGTAAATTATTGTGTACGTTCATTTGATTTCAATAATGAGAATTGCTTTTTATAATTAAATTTATTTACAAAAGGTACAAAATACAATCTAATTATAGATAATTAAATCGAATCAGAATTTGATATGATAATTGAAGAGTAAAAAAAGAAATTGCGTGAAACAAAATAATATACAAAAATATAATGCTGATACTTGACTCGAGAAACGGTAGCTTCAATCACTAGTGGCTCTTTATGAATTCTAATTCATTTGGATTGCATAACATTTTCGCTACTGATTCATAATTTACGTGAACCAAAATTCATTTGACGACAACAAACACTGAATTACCATTAGTATCTGAGCGAGCCCTGTCGGATGTTCGCCCATTATTGTTTCTTTTCTCGGAAACGTTGATGTAAATTGGAATTGAACACGGTATCACGGGATTCGCGTTTCTGTATTACAAGATTCGTGACATCGCGAGTTTAACGGACTGGTAAATTAAAAGTAGGTATCAATTCGGACAGTGACGAGGGTTGTAAATGTTCTGTGTTTTTTTTCTGTGTTATTTATTTTAATTCCGGAGTGAAGCGACTCGTTCGACTCACCCGTATTGTCTCGGTAACGTGTAATTTCACCGTGTCAGTGTTTTTGTTGAACTCTACCGCATTTTCCTCGGCAATGATACATTATGCATGCGATACATTATTTATGTGTATCGACCGCTCGACCCGAACTTTTATTCTATCTGCTTATTTGTACAAGACTTATTTGTATTATTCGAATCTATGTGTGTACAACCGCGTGTCTGTATCTTGGGCAAAAATCGCGGCATAACAATGTGGTTATGAATAATGAATTATGTTATATCTGAACTAAATGTATAGCGACGATATGGACGACTTTTGGGAGGAAAATGAGAGGAGTGCTGAAAGCCTTTATGGCCTTAAATATGTTTCAGACTTAGACCTTTAAGATAAAAGACAAATAGGATAAATCTATATTAAATTACGCTTGATTTGAGTAAACTTGAAAACATATATAAAATTCTGCTGCACATGTGTATGTCACTGAATTCCTCCTAAACAGATGGCGCTGCAGTCGATAATATAACCTAGATACCGACTGTAACGCCATCTGCCGGGCTGATTTGTAAATCTTAACCATCCAGTGCACCACCCAAACGCATAGCAAAAAGTTCATTCAAATCGGTCCAGCCGTTTAGGAGGAGTTAAGTGACAAACACACGTACAGTTGATTTTTTTTGTATGCGTTTGGGTGTCGCCCTGGGTGGTTTAGATAGGGTAGGTTAGGGTAGCACTACAGGGTAGGGTAGCACCACGCGAACGAAGTCGCGCCCGGGCAGCTAGTATATTTATAAATAGCTTATCTAATCTAGTTATGCGTAATAACATGATTATTAACCATGCAAATTGTACAACGTGTAATGTGAAGGGTATATCTATCCGAAGTGGATGAAGACTACATCAGGTCGATCAGGTATAGACCTTCGATAAAAAGTTTCAGCTCAAAATAAATTATTCAAATATTCATACCAATTTTTTTCTTCCAAGTTTATTGAATTAAAATCATGACCAACGTGTCACCGTGCAATAAGGGTCATTATCATTTCACGTCTCTTGCTGCTATTATTAGTTTTATGTTTAACGAACCACCAGATTTAGTAAAAGGTAACGTTAAAAAAATCACTTTATATTACCAAAAATAGTAATGATCACCACAATTAACCACCATTTTAGCGTGAAATTAGATCCTAAATTATGATTGTTTAATCCAAAAATAATTAATAACCACCAAAAAGAACGATGGTCAAAATGAACCTAAGAATGTCTAGAAATAGCTATGATCTCACTAAATTGTTTTTTTTTTGTTAAATTCAGTCATCTGAACAGTTTTTATAATTGAAGTCAGAAAAAAAAGATTTCATTTTTTATATTCAATCAAAATTGTATTTTCGTGTTATTCTGATTGGGTTTCTGAACAAATCTAGCGCATGCATTCCATTTCATTTCACGTTCACTATGAGGCCATCTTAGCTTTGATCATTTTATTTTACATTGTTGGGTTAAATAAAACTGACAAATGTTAATTCTTCGTTTAATTATAATCATCTTAAAAATCTCAATTCAAAGGTTTAATTAATTATTTACTGAATAATTTAATATAATCTACGAATATAAATGAAAAATGAGAAATTAATGTTAAAAATTATGTGAGAAACGGAACGTGTTTTTACATCGAACATCGTAAATAAAATATAATGTCAGAAGATGGTCAGTTCAACCATAGATAATACTATATATAACTGAGAAGTTCAACCACAGAGGATTGAAGGGAACAGAGTACAAGCTTCTAAGGAGCGTTCAAAAATTATACCTATTTTGGTAGGGTTAGCACAGGAGAATAACATTAAATGAATACATAAAAATGTATACCTATCAGCTTTTTCGTGATGATAGAATATTGCTATTCACATATTACAGATTATTAGGAAAGGGTACTAAAATGGAAATCTAGTTTTGACCTATACCTGTGTGACTAAGATTTGCGCGCAAACTCGGCAGATCGCGTTGTCCCAGAGATGAAATCTAGCTGAATCACTTTATCGCCCCCAAAAACCCCCATATAGCAAATTTCATCGAAATCGTTAAAGCCGTTTTCGATATCTCAAAACATACATGCTCGTTAAATAGGATAGGTAGGGAGGTACACCTACGTATTTGAAATCATAAACACCCATCACGCCATTAATTTACGAGAAAAGAGACAATATTAAAATAATTTACCAGAAAGCTAATACCTACCTACCTATTATATGCAAGATACTAATAGAAAACTTATTCATTATATTATTGTTCATAGACTCAGTAAAGTAAACCATATTTACACATTTGGATATTAAAATTCTATTATTAAAATCTAAACGTAAACAAACACGATGCGCGAGTGCCCTGAGTTTGAGCACAGGCCGAGCCAGTATAAACCGGTTTCCCCTCGTACGTGACGAGCTGCCTGTGCTTTCGCACACACGCGCCTCAAGCTTGTAGTTGTGTACCTACCGTAGCGCGTTTGTATGAAGCTTGGTCTCTGTTCCCTTCAATCCTCTGTGGTTCAACTCAGTTCTCGCTTCGCTTATCACTTCTCGTTGTGTTTACGTGTTGTTGTGTGCTATTGAACTGTTTATTGGCTTTTTGTGACTCTTGCTTTTCTCCCGGACTCTGATAATTTCTTCACTTGATAACCCTTGGCTCATTTTTTAAACGGACACTGATAACTCTTAGCGACTTGGATAATCGTTGTGTGGAAGACAATGCAGCGTTCACAAACAAACCGACGCATACTTTGCATTTGTACGTAGTATTTATCTACTCTGAGCTTTGCATTAACTGCAATATCTGCCTGAATACATTGCGGCGGTTTCTCGTTTTAGAGCTGAATATCAGAGTTATTAGTTATATCGTTATTGAGCGAATGGTTATCTCCAGTAATAGTAAGTTACCAATTATTTTTTCTAACCTAGATGTATGGTAGCAAAACGGTTTACGAAAGGTTATTAACACTATAACATGCCTATATGTAGATTCCATCTCGTATGTAATATTTTTCAAGTATGAAATCCCACCACAGAGTGTAATAATGTTTGCATTAATTTCAGATCACTGATGAAGATTACATTTGCTATGAAATTACTATGACTACAGTAAATCAAAGAGAATCAACAGTATGTGATGATGGCCAGAGTGCAGGCCCATCTCGACAAGGCCACACACAAGTATGCATACTTTGTGGACGCTCACTGATAAACCGCCAGAGCCATCATATTCAACATGATAATCCAGAGGATCTACAGAGGCTAATGACCACTGTAATAGAAACTAGAATTGCTCCACGTCAGGTATTTATTGAATACATGTTTTATTATAGATAAGGCAAAAAAATGTTTCTTGCAGGAGTCTTTTAAGTGTATTCCGAACCAGTGGTAGATTCAACGATTAAATTCATAAGTTATTCTTATCAGGGCCTGAACTGAATAAATGACTTAGATTTTGAGCAATAACCCGTTGGTTCTCGCGAGGGACGCACATACTATAATTACAATTGATGTCATTGTTATTTATTTAACTGCGAGCCCAAGTATTAATGTTGTTGTAATAGTAGTCACATTATAAATATTTTACATCTTCTACAGATAACATCATCTGATCGCATATGCCATCCATGCTGGTTGAGTACCAAACGAGCGGCTCTACGTATACAGCAAACTGATGAGGCACGTAAAGTTGATTTTGAAGCGCACGAGCTGGAAACTGATGATCAAAGTGCAGAAGTACAGCCACAATCTATTACTGAATCCAGTGTAATTACGTTAAATAGTTACAGACGGGCAGCTAACACTGCATCACACTGTGTATTTCCTCAGTGCAGTGGTACAAATCTGCACCATATCTCAGATTCATTAAGAGCTACAGTACTCAAATCATTTAACTTCTACATTCCAAATTACAGTCGTGTTTGCCAGGAACATCTGTATAGCAATGATTGGCATATTCTTTATGATTCTCAAAATAGTATAAGGACATTTACTTTAGAACAAGTAGAACATGTATTTTATTTTGTCAATTCATTCAAGTCTGTTCTGGACTTCAGCAGTGTGGAAACAATTCAGAACATAGAAGATCGCATATTCTTTTATTGGACTGGTTTGTCGAAAGAAACCTTTTTCACACTGTTGAATGAAGTTCCACGTGTTATGGAAAAACAGAGGGGAGTCCTGGCTTTAGCTGCATTAATAATTAAATTGAGGACAGTTGAATCAGATGCCAGATTATCTACTTTGTTAGATGTTCCTCGTCGTACACTAGAAAGGTTGATGCATGATGCTAGAGAAATTCTAATTCAGGATTTTGTCTCATAAAATCTGGGTATAGGACACCTTGAAAGGGAGCGTTTGTTGGAACATAATTTATTGATACCCAATGAGTTCTATAATAATAATAACGAAAATGCTATTGTTTTATGTGATGGTACTTATATTTATGTCAATAAGAGCTCAAACTATGCATTTCAAAAAGATACATATTCTTTACACAAGTACAGAAATCTGTTGAAACCATTTATGATTGTATTATGTGATGGATATATTTTAGATTGTTTTGGTCCATACAAGGCTACCACCTCTGATGCTGGAAATATAATCCTCTCAGATTATATTTCCAGGAAAATGATATTTTCATTCTGGATAGGGGGTTTCGAGATTCTATTAATTTCTTACACAATATCAATTATAGACCATATATGCCTGATACAATGTTAGAGGGCGAACACCAACTAACTACACAGCAAGCCAATAGAAGTATATGTGTAACAATAACTCGTTGGGTGGTGGAAGCTGTTAATGGACATATAAAACGTGATTTTAGATTATTGAGGCAAGACTTTTTTAATAAATCATTGCCCCATATGATGGAGTATTTTCAAATAGTTTGTTGAATAGATTTGGTGTTCGCTTTCGAAGTAGAGATGACGCTTCTCAAATTCTCACAATAATAAGAGAAAGAATTAATTTTGAAAATAATTTGGCTACTTTAGTTACGACTACAAATATGAATAGGCGATCCTCAGGTTTTAGGAGCATAACAGCAGACCGTGATAATTTAATGGTATTCCCTAGAATGGAGTATAATGAATTGATTTTATTTGCCTTGAACTTGGAACCCTTGGAACGGGCTTGTCTGATTTGGTACGTTCCGTACCAAATCAGACAAGCCCGTTCCTATTACGGGGAACATATACGTTTCCACGGCAGATACAGAATCGAGATTTGCAGAGACAATGTCGATTTTTCGGAATATAATTTAAGAGGAAGTGGAGATACCTCATTAATAAGAGGTAAAATTAAATCTAGACATATATCAAGATAACAATATTATGTTTATATTTTAATAGTAAATAATGTATCTGGTAGGGAAGTAATAGCAGAATGTTATTGTAACTGTTTAGTTGGTCGTCGAACCATAGGATGTTGCGCGCATGTAATGACATTGGTGTGGTACCTTGGGTGGGCTAGGTTTCAACAGGATATCTGCTCCAGCAGAGTTTCTAGAAGATGTTATTGTAAGAGAAGATTTTGACGAATAAAACAAATAAACATGACTATGTTAGGTAGTTTTATTTAATTTCCCTTGTCTTCTTCTTCTTAGTTTTAAGTTTGGCAACCAAATCCAAATTAGGACTTGTTTCTGCCAGTGTCGAGTTATACAGTATCTGCGAGTATAGCGGGATTATTGCTTCATGCTATACCTAAGTACCATACGGGCTCCATCAGGTAAGCAGGCGAGGGAGTCGCATTCCATTCGGGTCTCAACTTATCGCGCATGGGTAGTACCTACCTACCTATATTTTTCATTAGCCTGAACCTATCATTAAATATTGGGATACCTAGTGAATCAGATGAGTTTATTTAAATCTTCAAAACTTCAGGTGAAGTCCTGAAACTCTCTTAAAACTGCAATATTTCCCTTCCAAAAGGAAAATAAATATTCTAACCACAGATTTGAGAACAAAATTTCTGTATCCGAGATTCTAACCTAAAAAACCGGCCAAGTGCGAGTCAGACTCACGCACCGAGGGTTCCGTACAAACCTGTAGGTATATAAGTAAATGGTAGTATAGACCTGAGTATTTGATATTAATTTCAATTTATGACGTATTAAAAAAAAACTACTTTCTAGATCTCGTTCAAACCAATTTTCGTTGGTAATTTGCATCGTAATATACATCATATATTTTTTATAGATTTATCATTCTCTTATTTTAGAAGTTACAGGGGGAGGACACACATTTTACCACTTTGGAAGTGTCTCTCGCGCAAACTATTCAGTTTAGAAAAAAATGATATTAGAAACCTCAATATCATTTTTGAAGACCTATCCATAGACACCCCACACTTATGGGTTTGATGAAAAATTTTTTTTTGAGTTTCAGTTCTAAGTATGGGGAACCCCCAAAATTTTTTGTTTTTTTTCTATTTTTGTGTGAAAATCTTAATGCGGTTCACAGAATACATCTACTTACCAAGTTTCAACATTATAGTTCTTATAGTTTCGGAAATAAATGGCTGTGAAATACGGACAGACAGACAGACAGACAGACAGACAGACAGACAGACATGACGAATCTATAAGGGTTCCGTTTTCTGCCGTTTGGCTACGGAACCCTAAAAATACATATTTGCGATATATTAATAAACCTGGCTTTAAAAAACAAGTGTCTTCACGACATTATTTAAAAATATTCAATGAACCTATTTTGCTACAGCTTCTACTTAGACACTAACTTTTATTTTCAGGTTTTCAAATGTATGGGACGTGGCCATTGTTCTTTACACAGAACACAAACTTGGATCTAGCTCACAGTATTGTCACAGTTCTAACCTAACCAACTGTATTTGGAGTGCCCCGAGTCGAGAAATAGCGCAACAATTTCCTCATTAAAATGTGGTGATCAATTACTAAATTAGGTTTCATAGTACAATTTTATGTAATAGAGGTTATTTGGTCACAAAATTCTTTTTGGTGGTCATTATATTTTCTGCCATTTCTGCTTTTAAGGATCTATCCTTTCAATTACACGTTATATTATAGACCTGTCTATAGTTTTATACAAAACCAGTTTACAGACCATTATCGAATTTAGGTTTAGCAACAGTAACAATCAAGCTTTTGAGTTCCACGAAAACGCAAATAAAAAGGCTAAGAAGAATTATATTTTAAGAAATAAATATAGCTGTATATCGAGGTCCTCTTCAGCTTTTAATAACATGCTCAATACAAACAATAATATAATTACATAACACGAACTACCTAAGCATCTAATACTGATTAAAATATAATATCGCCCCGAAAATGAGTTGACCGACAAAGTTTGCAACTTTCCGAAGCCCTGACGCGTTTTTTATCGCAGACGGAAGAGTTACCGCCGCTATTTTGGAGGTCATTATAACTTTTTAATTCAGTTGATACTTTTTGATATTATTTTGGAAATTCGAAGGGTTCTTGAGATAAAATAAATGGCCTACCAACTTTATTTCTCTTTGGACCGGTGGATGCTCGAAGTTTTTTTTATTATAATTACGGCATAATTCAGATAATATATTTATAATTTTTATTTTATTCACACATTCATTACATTAAATATACCTAGGTACACTATATTAGATAAGCTAGATTCTCAAACTCTTCACCCCTGTCTATCTAACATTAAATAGCTTATAAAGGCGTATATCATATTATATAAACATCATTACACACAAAACATATTCAAGAAACATAATTTTTCATTTCTCAGCACGCTCTGAGCAGTAAACTTAACTTCACGACTTACTCTAAGCGCCTAGCTCTACCGAGAGTAATTTTCGCCTATAATACCCGACTATAAACACTAAATAAAGTGTAAACACTGCTTACTGCCTCTAGAGAGTGACCTAGAATCAACGTAATCGCCAGCAGAGTTATGGCTCGGTGCCAAACTATATCTCGTGTCAATCGGTCATAACATTAAAGCTTGCACGTAATCAATTGTGATTTATATGTTTAGTTACAATAATAATTATGGGCTGAAATAATAATATGGTTGTCGCTTGTGGAGTGGTTTAATCGTAGCAGTTATAAGGTATTCATATGCTAGCTTTTCATCTGGCGCTTTTACCCTAGAGGTTGCGTTTTGAAAAATCCCTTTCCAGTTTCTAGACCCTACAATTTAAGCTGTGCTTTGATATGTCTGTCAGTTTCTTGTTGTTTCTTTTTCTTTTTGTAGACAAGTAGGCAGACCTACCAGTTTATGTAGATGGACCCACCTGATAGTAATCGGTCACTATCGCCGATGGATATTAGCAAATACTTTGTCAACCATTTAGTGCTATTTCACTCCTTTTTAACCGACTTCAAAAAAAGGAGGAGGTTCTCAATTCGGTTGTATGTTTTTTTTTTTTTTTTTTTGTTTCCTCATAATAACTCCGTCATTTATGAACCGATTTGGAAAATTCTTTTTTTGTCTGGAAGGGTACACTTCCCGTTTAGTCCCATTGTCATCAGATCAGGATTTGATTACTTCTTAGTGTACTTTGAAGTCGGTTTAAGTTTTTTGTAAAACAGTCCAATTATTTGAAATCATTATGTCGTAACCTTCTGTGGTAGGTTGTAATTATATTTCGGAAGCTTCGTGAATACAGATTACATACCTTAAATTTATGCTATTCAAAACATTATCCTCGAGGATAAAAAAATATGGCTTCAATAGAGGCATGACCTAGATACAAAGACAACACCAACTGAGTTGAATTGACCGATCCAAATCCATCAAGATCGTTTTAATTGAACAATGAATTAAATTCCTTATGTCAATAACTTAAATTCTTTTTGGCTCTGTTCAGAATGCCATCAAAGGACATCACTAAAGTTTTTGATGTTATAGAAAATAAAGACAGAGAACATCTTCTTTCTTTTTCTTTTATATAATAACAGTGAAATGGCAACAAGCCAAATAAAACTTGTCATGCTTACATTCTTATGGTGCTTCCATGCTATGCGAAGCGAGCACGAGCCGAGCCTCGAACGAACAGGATTCGTTCGTCGCTCACAACGAGCGCGATGCGAATCCCTGTGTTCGTGAAAAAACTGACAATCGGGCGGAGCGCAGTCGAGCACGCTACGAATGCTCACACGCTACCAAGCCTGGACGCACCATTACATCACCACACATCACCATGGTATGGGAGTAAAAATAAAAATAAGCTAATGGCTCTATAATACGATATCCACTTAAATGTAAAATGCCAGAATATTAAATACGACATGAATCGGAAAACAAGCGAGAGCGCTTGCGACCCCATTAAGTATTTAAAAATGAACCCGTCGCGATTGTTCGCACCCACTTCACGTGTTTAGTTAATGTTTTGTTCTTGCCTTTTCAACATTTTGAATTTCTACAAAATATAACGGGCGAGAGTACAAAACCGGCGAAAAGAAATTCTACAGAATTTATCCCTGCTCTTATATCATCTACATAATATCTAGGTGAGTCAGGAAGCTTTCTCTTCAGGTTCTTTTTTTGTTCGTTCTCTCTAATTGTTACTTCTAAATCCTTTTTATTTTAATCTCCACACAGTTTGTTATCAAGTATTTAAAAAAAAACAAAATCATTTATTCAAATACCTAGACCTTTGCAGACATATAAAAAGTCTAACTCTAATACTCTAATACCGGTTCGGAAGGTTGCATTTGCTGAGAAGAGCCGGCAATAAAGTCAGCAATTACTCTTTTCAAATTAAGCTTAGATTCATTACATAATATTTACATTCTAATCGCACTGACAACAATTGTGTTGTCGTTGTCAGTGCGATAAGAATGTAAATACTATGTAATGATATATATATTTTCGTATAGTTTCAACACTATTAATAATACACCTTAATTCCACGACAATAGCTACCACATCGACAATAGTTATAACAACCCGAAGCATAAATATTAATATCAAATTAATAATACCCTCGAGTACAATATTGTACTTAAATTATACAGCACCAAGCATTGCAATGTCTCGTTGTACCTATCTGAATTCCATTTAAATGTACATAAATTATGTGGGATTGTGGACGACTGTCTTTACTCTCCTTAGTGGGTGTACAAAGGAAGCTCTCTGGGGAAATGAAATAGTTTTGAGTACATTATTTATAAGGCCTGCATCGTTGTAGCGAAACTTTGTGCACAGACAAATCATTCTGCACGCGAGGATTAATGTCCTCATAGTTTAAGGGATGTTTTTAGTGTATCTGAGATTATTCTGGTTAAAATTAATATGGACGTAAAGCTTTTTTATTTCATCATTACATATCTAATGTTAATTGAAAGTTATCAGAATTTAGAAAAGACTAAACAAAGGTAATACAAAATAATACCTAATTTATGATTGAACACGCAGAGTTAAAAGTAGTAACTTTTGGGGAAATTAAAGTCTGTATGACATATTCTAATCCAATGTATTAACAAATACAGATACTGTGTTTTATAGAAGTTATTGGAAAATGTAGACAACAGAAGTCGCTGGAGGCAAGCCGTCCACGCTCTATCAAAGACGTCCGGTGATCACGATCTTCAGCCATGAAGAAACGACCACAGAGAGGAAAATGTAAAGAGATTAGATTGCAAGGTCAGGTACCTACACAAATCCGGTCCAATCTCGTTATAAGAGTTTGTCCTAAAATTGCTATTCACTCATTACTCCTGGATCCATTTGCTTTGTTGATGTAAGTAATGCTGACTTCGCACGAACCTGGGAAACCTTATTTGCTTTAAATTAATAATAAAATCAGTTAATTAAAATTGGAATTCTGCATTCAATTATTAATGTGATTAATCACTCAAATACTTAAATTATTCGACTCATAAATGATAAATGAGGTGCAGAGAATCATTATGTTGTTATGCCAACCGTATGACTTTAATAAAATACTGTTTAACTTTTACTGATAAAACGAAAGCCCGCATTGTTGTTTTGATAAACCTCTCCTGTTATGGCGCTATGGTAAACAATACTAATTAACGCTGTTTTTAAACTTCAAGGACGCTCTCGGAGGGGTGAAGGCTGTAGGTAGAATGTAAGCAGAGGACGGGCTGATTTCGCGGCGGATTGGATCCACCTTATTGTGATTAATTGTGGATCCCTCCGGCTCCGCATTAATCCCACCATCTCGTTCAACTGACTCAATCGATAAGCTTCTGTCTGTGGGTGAAGTGATAAGAGGTGCACGATTTGTTACCGATGACACAAATGGCTTATAATAAAGTGCTCTTGTGATTTCCTGCAGAGTTGTAAACTTAAACTAGATACAAAATACTTGTGTGATGAAACTTTGAAGTCGGTTATATGTTCTCACTGATGATTAAATTAATATTATGTAGGTAATATTCAAAAATTAAACACGTACTTAGTCACAAAATTCATTCCTATTTTATATTTACTCATTTTATTAATTACATTGTGGGTAGTAATCGTGCAACTTTAAATGTTAACTGAATGTTCACATGCACCCTGTAATGTATTGAAATTTTAAAGTAACCAAAATTTTTTTTATTTTTTATAATCTTCTCAGTCAGGCACTCTTATCAGAGTAGATTTTTAGACTACGACGTCGGTAAACAAGGACGCTTGCAACACACGGGGAATCATTCACGCGTTACCGACATTCCCCCCCCTCCTCCCCAATGAGCTCTGGCGACATTACACACGCACAGGATCAAGACATAAAGTTATTTGGCTGCGGTTTTCTGTAAGGTGGAGGCACTTCCCCAGTCAAGCTGCTCTTTGAGCGAATAAATGCTACACATTTTTTTTTGTCTGTGCCCTAAAACCCGTTTCAGCCCATAACTTGTACCAAACGTAATGTCGTCACCCACACACGTCTAAAACGTAACAACTGATCGTTAGTTATACACACAGGGCTGCCGCGTCCTGGATGAAAGTTTTAAACTATTACTAAACTGGTCTTATGGTTAACGGTTTTCTCGGGCGTCCGTTTAAATTTGAATACGGCTTTAGTGGAACACGAGTGACTGATAAGTATTTCGGGCTTAGTAAGTTATAGTACTGTATTGGAATTGAACTTACGTTCCTTACGATCCTTTACGTTACATTTTATGTCGGTAAGTTTTTGGTAACGTTATCGGAATTGGGTGGGAAATTGATTCTGTTGAGTTTTTTTATGAGTCAGCAGTACATATCTCCTTTTATATTATTAAAAGGAGATAATTACTGCTGTCTTATAAAATAAACTAGCATTCATCCTGCAGTTTACTTCACGTTTCCTTTTATTTATTCCAGAATAAGTTATCTGTGGTAATTTTTATCCAAATCTGCCGATTATGCATAATTGAGATACGGACATGTTTATAATAGAGATCACTAATGAATGACACTCACTAGATGCGAAAGGAAGTTTTCTTTGTTATCTCTTAACACCTCAACAGGACAGCTAATCTTGACAACATTTGGTATCCAAGTAGAAGACAGCAAGTAACTCATGAATTTAGATGATACTTCTATGTTCATTTGAGTGTAAACTATTATGTTATACCTAATCCTGGACATGAGCTAAGAGCTACTGGCTTGCTGAACAAATACTTTTGATGAGTCAAAACCCCAGCATGAAACTCGAAGCTACTTTAGCTACCACCAATTTGGAAGTCAACTAACAAAATGAGAAAACTCACAAGAAAATCAGGGACAATCTGGCATTTTTTTTTTCTAATTAACTATCGTTCTATAATTAGTTCAGCAAAAAAGAAGTAAGCGTAGTGCAAATCGGCTGCTAAAACCATAATGCGATAACCCTACATACAAATTTCTGCGAGCAACTCTATGGCGCTAGAGGGAGTGGATTTGATTTAAAGGACACCCACAAGCGGCAAGCGGCAACTTAATGTCATAAATTTTGTGTATGGCAAATGTTTAGCGTACCAGCAGCTGTTTGAGATATGAGTAAGTATGTTTTCATCTAATAAGTAGGATATTTCATCGCGAGAGTTTAAGGATGAAGGGGGACAGCTCTGCTTTTTACTAGATTGTACAGAAATGTTGTCATTCATTATGTGAGGCCCGTCGTAAATAGACGATAGAGTGTGTGAATTTTTTGTGACAAATGATAAGCAACTTAAAATACTGGATGGTAAAGATGTTATTGAAATGTATTTGCGAGATTTGATAAGCATTAACAGGTGTAAGAAATTACAGCATTTCATGTTAATATTTTAATAATTATCTAGGTATAGTGAATATTGTAAATTGTAATCATGTGATTTATTATCAACTTCCGGAATTATTATGGACTTCCGTCCGATATTGCTTTTTCGGTTCGATATATATTTTATAGTAGGTCCACTATAAAATCTATGTACATATTTGAAATATAATAATAACTAGATTAAGATTAATTAAACATTATGAGAATATGTAAAATTATTGTTAGGTGCTATTTCCGGCATTACCGCCAACCTCGTATTTTACCAACTTCCGATATAAAATGGAGGGTTGGCGAGAGGCGGCAAGTGTGCTAAAAGTTAGTTGTGATTTTGTTCTTTGAGGAGTAATACGAAAGTGTCAATAAATATTGTGATACAAGTGGCTTTGTGTTTTTATTCGTCAAACTCTTATACAGGGTATTTAATGATTGGAGGTGGTTGCGATATTATTTTACTTAAAAAACAAACCAAAATACAATTAAAACGGTTCACAATTGTTTTAGGAGCCACTAAAATATTCTATTTATTTTATCATCAAGATTTCTAGATTAACAAAAAAGATTGAGCCATTGACAAAGATTTTCCCCCTTACTCATAAAACTTTATTTAACTTATATACTGTTTAAAGGGTCACGTAAATATAGTCATTCTATTGCCATTGTCAAATAATGTGACATTATTTACGTGACCATTAAACTGTATATTAGTTAAATAGCGCTTTATGAGTAAGGGGGTTTATCTTTAAGATAAATACTAATAAAGATAATGTAAGTTTGCTCTCATTTATTTACTATGGATAGCTTTGTGTTTACGATAATTTCACTATAGTTAATGATGATACGGCCGAAGGTGATGAGTGCTACGAAGCCTAGGAAGAAACTGTTTCTCAAATGCCACTGCCAGAACACATCGTTAGTTTGGTCGTAGATTTTGAACGAAAAGGTGGGAACGACACAGTGATTCTTTTTTTGAAATTCACATAATCAAACTATTTTCCAGTAACTAAATATATAAATAAATATCCTGGGATATTCCTCACACATGGTCATCTGATCCCAAACTAAGCAGAGCTTGTACTATGGAAACCAGATAACCGATATAATACATGTACCTACTACTTTTTGTTTCTAAATACATACTTAATATACATAATTACACCCAGACACAGGACATACAGACATGTTCATGCACACAAATGCATGTCCTGTGTGGGAATCGAACCCACGACCTGCGGCGCGATAGGTAGAATTTTAACCAGAGTCTTAACCAACCACGCCAGCTGGCCCGTCTAACTAGGTACTATCGCCTGCAAAATAGGCAGAGGGCTAGTGTAGATCTTAGAACTAATATCCCAGAGTATGTCCAGTTGGGTCCCTCGTCGCAAGATATTGAATTAGGCCGGTGTACACAGCAGCTGTCGGTCTGCCTGATCATTTTTCATGTCAAAATGACCTAAACCAAGCCTGTATGCCTTTAGTAATCTCGAGGAAGACGTGATCTGTTTTAAAACGATGATAGTATAGTGGTAATGACGTTGAATGGGTTGAATTTTTGGTGAAGGAAAACGGTACTTTGTAGTAGCGCGATAGCGGTGTATTTGGACAGTACACATCTCTTTTAGGTGTTGTATGTTTACCAATTTCGGCCAACAGTGAGATTGTGGGTAAACAGAAACCTATCAACATTTTAGATGTAATTATTATGAAAATTGAAATTTATGTTTCCTTCTGCAAACTTTCCTATGTACATATGTAAGGTACGTTCTCTCCGTGATATGTTACATAAGTTTGCAGTGTAGTATAATAATCTTCCCGTCAAAAACCCACAAAGAAGTAGTTAGATTATTTTAACGGCAGAAGTATAGATTCACTTAATAAGTTCAGTAAATCCAGTGCTTGTCTCGAAAACAACAATAAAAACTAAACAACAATATTTTATCATACTTTCACCAACAGGGGAAATGCGAATGTATATTTTTTCTACGTATCCAGTGAACGATATACATAAATAATTTGGCATTTTCGAATGTCCGCTTCAGAGCTGGTTCTTTGGAACAATACAACTTTGGACATATACAAATGTGTTTGGGCAGCATTTTTTTGTTACAAGCTTACTAAGCTTTTTTTTCTCTAAACTGGCTGGCATATAGACATCTCACAGAGTAAACCAGTGATTCTAGAAGCAAAAAAATGCATACAGTAGGACTAAAAAGGATTTTTGAAAATTCGACTTCTAAGAGGGTGAAATAAGAGATCATAGATAAACTGAGAGGTGTTTTTATTAATTTTAGGTGTATAAATCCTTATTAAAACTCAGAGGTCCTCAAAATATTTTGCACTCTACCGTCATTATTATAGGTCCATTTATCACTGAGCAGGGTACATCATCAAAAGTAACTTCAGTAGCTTTTTCCTTCATTGGTGGCCTCTCAGGACCTTTTTCTTTTTTTTTCTCTTGGGAAATCCTCATCGGATACCCGTCCACCCCGGGTTTAACGGCCAGGTTATGCCGGACTTGTACCGGCTAAAACCCCACGGTGGTCGCCATCTGCGCTGTAGAGGGGGGCGGGCTCTCGTTTTGAACGCGTACCTGCTCACCCCTCCACGCGCGGCGCTAAGATAGCTCGTCCAGGAGGAAGTGTGATACCTCCCCCCAGCACACTCGCTGTGCTATCGCACGATGAGTCGTGACCACATCGACCCATCGTCCTCGTTGGGGTCGCTTCTGGGCGCACAGAGCCCCCCCGCTCTGATTACCCACGACACCAAAGAAGCCTCTCAGGACCCAAAACTAAATAAATAGCTATCACTTCACCACACCTTAATTAACAAGTCTTATCAAATCTTCATTAACACTGTTAAAATCCCAATCGCGTTAACACTCCATTTCCTAATACTTAAACCTTGGGAAACAATGGTGCCGATTCTGTTGTAGATCGCACTAAACTAATTTTAGTCACATCTCATCTCTTTCTTACGAACATTATTGAAAAAGGATAGAACATATTTGAAGCTGTCAAATTATTCTTTGCCGTCTTATTTTGCGTGTATTTAGGCGTAACCGCGATAGATGGCGACTAAATTTATATTGATAGCAAGCATTGGACTAATTTGACAGGACTAAATTTCTTACATCCTTTTCTTATGTTCTTTGTTAGAAAGAGACATAGCGAGATTACAATTAGTTTAGTTGTGAACAACAGAATCAGGGCCAATATATTCCCAAGCGACAAGTACAATGTTCATTTCCTAAGCGCCAGAGTAAACCATAGTTCCGAAATTCTCAAGGGAAAAATCTGGGCTTCCATCTCAGTAGTTACATGACACGCAAGTTCAAAAGGTTCAAGGTATCCTTTGCTTAAGGTTTCCATTGTTTCCTGGACCTACAATTTTATTTTTGTATGAAGGTTAAAATCTACAAATATATTAATTACTAAAAAAAGAGATAAAACATGAGTTTAAAACATAAATACAATATATCAGCCGTTCAAACGTAGCAGAACTCGTATCTATTTTTTTGACAGTTTTGAACAGTAATATCACGGTTTTTGGAAAATAATTGCATCCATTGGGCTTGACAGGCCGGTTAGCGTGTGTTAAAATATGGGTGTTAAGGCGCAGACTGACTACGCTTTTGACAGCACTCGTTCTTCACTGGAATAGGGTTGAAAATGGTAAATCATAAAATGTGTCGACTCTATTAAATGGACATTTATTTACGGGTTTTCTTTAGATTATACAGCATATACACATTAAATTGAATAAGTATCCGTTAACATTCTAATATGATTCTGTATCTAATATATTCTTAAAAACAAAATTGTTTTCATCGCTGAAAATACGGAGAATTTCGACGCGAAAATTTTTTTGAACTTACGAATTTTTTATTGGGCATATCAAAGCACTTTTTAATATTCTATTCGTTTAACATTTTTCTCAAAACCCTCTTCTGTCTACAGTATTTTTTTGTGTTAGGTATTTTCGTTGCGTTACGTCATACTCGACTCTCAAAGAAACCCATTTTTGTGAATTTGAGGTAAGACCTCGTCTTAATTTTTATATCAGTATATTACATGTATTTTATGATATATAATGATTCAAGAAACTAGAAAACATAGTTTCCTGCTTGCTACATCGGTACTCAACATACATTTTCTACTTTCTCTTCATTACGTCGATGCATATAAAGGAGATTAGAATTACACTAAGCCTCTTCGGGTGCGTTTGAAAAAAGAATTTTTTAAAAGTGGAAATGAGCTCAAGGAAGGAAAAGGGTCATCAGATGTTCACTAACAGATTAATTTATCGGGATCACTTTGAAATTCTAATTTAAAGGGGAGGTTTTTCTGAGCACCAAGTTGATGGCGAAGTTGCTGACAGGCTTATTTTTATTACATCCTACCCTTAAAACGTAGAATTTGACACGTTTGAAATTACTTTCCTCCCCTTGACAGTTTTTAAGTGCAATTTATGTTTGGAAATTGAAAGATATTTAAGATTTCTTATTTGATGTTTTTAACTCAAATTTCAAATCAATTTCTATATTTATCAGTCTTATAAGAACAAAGCTCATCATCATTTTGTAGTTCAATATCTTTTTCAATTTTAAAGTTGTCAATGTTATGAAGTGATATATCCTGGTTACGACACAACAGTTGAGCTCTCAAGTGTCGGTCGTCGAAGTCCGGAACTGACTTAATAAATAGGAAATGGCGAAGTGAACTGGGGCAAGCTGTCGAAGTTCGCTGCTATGAAATACCTCGTGTATCTCATGACGTCTCAATTATTTAATAATTTTAGCCGCCAGAGAAATACATGTCTTAAGTACCTTGTATTAAATATAATCCATACAAAAGTGTCAGTGACTGTTTCTTTCTTACATGTATTTTTTATTGCCTACACGTCATAGAAGAGTAATGGATCGACTTGATTTTTGTACAGGGATACGCTACTTTGTGTCCGGGGATTCCATGGGATCCGCATTGCGGTATCTTGTAATAAAAAAAAGCCTACCTAAATAGTCTCATCATCATCATCAGCCTATAATGTCCCACTGCTGAGCACAGGCCTCCTTTCACAAATGAGAGTGAAAGGGACTGGGCGATACTCCACCACGCGTGCCCACTGCGGATTGGTGGAGCCAGGCTAGTGGTCCACCTACTGTTGGAATTCTTCAAGCCGCCTAGGAGGCACCCAACTAGCTTAACGACTATCACAATTAAGTGATAACCGGGACGTGCCTTCCGAAGCACGGAAACGCTCGATTTGAAATACCAATAGGCGGTCACCCATCCAAGTACCGACAACGACGGTGGTAGATTAACTTGCCAATTGATTAAGAAAGGCTAATCATGCTATACCACGAGCGCTTCGTAAATAGTCTACGATTATTCATTAAAAAATAACTTTATTCATTCATCCAGACCAACATAGGTTTATTTGAATAACGTTCAATAAGCCGCAAAATTAACCACAGACAAATATTTAATTAATAAACATCACATGACCGTACAAAATAAAATAAAATAATGTTATTATTTCATTTCATTACACTTGTTTTTCATCGATGCAATTCTATTTCTACCCAGTGAACAGTTTGTGTTCATGAACATGTCTGTTTGTGCTGAATTTGGGTGTAAATACGAGTATCTGTATAAGAATATATATATGTCGGTACAGGAGGCCGAGAGTGATCTGTATCCGACATCTTTAATAATATCAAGGGATTTCCAATAAGATTTAACACAATAACAGTTACAATTCGGTTTTAATTGTCTTTCACAATAATGTTCTTTACACTATAAAAGTCTTTACAATATAGTCACATTCAATGTCTTTCAATTAATCACTGGGCGTATACAGAATACAATATTACACTATATGGACACTATCAAAACGTGAGACAGTTCCTCGGCACGCGACTACCGCACACTCGTACTATTATCCCGAGTATCGATCATGGAATGAAATGATCCTGCTCCCTTCAATCGCTCCACCGAGACTCTGCCGAAGCGACACGAAGCTAGCTCTAGGTGTCACCTGCGTTTTGTAGCACCCATATGATGATGTCATGTCCCTCCCGACATATATATCTATAATAGTAGGTAAAAGTAGGTTTATCAGTTATCTGGTTTCCATAGTTATAAGCTCTGAATAGTTTGGGATCAGTATACTATAGCCATGTGTACAGAATAACCCAGGATATTTATTTTAGTTGCTGATCAGTCATCTACATACAAAGTAGTTGCTAATCTTAGTTAATTGTAGAATTAAATGAGTTTCAAAGATTGTGACCAAAAGATTTTACAATTAAGTAATATCCTACTCCTACATGACGGGCCAGCTGGCACGGATGGTTAAGACTCTGGTTAAGATTCCACCTACCGCGCCGCAGGTCGTGGGTTCGATTCCCACACAGGACATGCATTAATTTATTGCATGAACCTGTCTGTATGTTCTGTGTCTGGGTGTAATTATGTATATTAAGTATGTATTTACAAACAAAAAGATGTATATCAGTTATCTGGTTTCCATAGTACAAGCTCTGCTTAGTTTGGGATCAGATGACCGTGTGTAAAAAAAAGCGAAAGTTTGTGAGTATGGATTTATGTTTGTTACTCTTTCACGCAAAAACTACTGAACGGATTTGGATGAAATTTGGCACACTGATAGAATATGTTCTGGATTAACACATAGGATACTTTTTATCCCGGGAAAACATACGATCCCTTGGGAATGCGGGTGAAATCGCGCGGGACAGTTAGTTTAATTAATATTATTGTCAACGCTAAGTCACAATAATCAAATAATGCAACATCAAGTAATCAGAAGAAAATAGAACAATCGACTTTTTTCCGGTCCCTGTACTCCGTCCTTTCATGTCGTCCTTTGAGACTTGAGATTTAGTCTACTTTACCATCGACAAAGACAAAAGATAATGTAATAGCGATCGGTCTTGATTCTCCCCCGAGACAAAAGGACGGTCGATGCTTCACAAAGATTTGTATAGGTAAGAGCAAATATAAAATGGATTCTCAATATGTGATTGGAAGCCTGCGGCGGTAGTCATCCCTTAGTTGAAGGTGGTTTAAGTTTGAAATTTAAAATAAATTGCCGGTGATTTTGTTTATTTTTACCCCTGAAAATCTTTCTGTCACGTGTAGTTTTAAAAGCTGTCCATTTCTTCTTTTATATCTACATATACATCGTGGATAAAAATTCGCAAAAATGTTATTTTAACTTTCTAGAATCGATCAACCTATATTTGTTCAATCTTCCTTTATATTTAATTCAACGTTTAATGGTGCGTCCATGCTACGCGAATCGAGCACGAGCCGAGACACGAACGAACATTCAACGAGCCTACAACGAAAACGATGCGAATCCCTTTGTTCGAGAAAAAAATGACAATCGCGCTCGTTCGAGGCTCGCAAGCCCGTCCACACTACGCGAATCGTGCTCCCAGTGTGCTCGTTCGTGTCTCGGCTCGTGCTCGGTTCGCCAAGCATGGACGCACCATAACGCCTCCCTTTCCCAAGGCATAAAACTTGAGTAATTTAAATGGGTTCTAATTACGAAGTCAGCCGAAAATAAAAATTTAAATGCTAAATTCGGTGTTTTTTTGTTACGAAGATTATTATTGTACGTAACTAACTTTTTTCGACAAAGGAAACTGAGGAATGAAGGGGAGAACACTAATTTTCCGGTCCCTGTAATTGTTGTGAGGGAACCGTTGGGGAATCAAAAATACCTCGTTACGGTTCGGTTTTGATAAAAAATAGCTTCTATTAATGGTCTGAGGAAAATCGGTATGTATTATTATTTATTGGAATGCCAATTTAATGTAAATGGAAACAAGCTGAAAATAAAGCTTTATGTACATCCTACCTAATGAATTTAATATTTACCTAAATGAAATAATGAATGTAATCTTCTTATATATAAAATTCTCGTGTCACAATGTTAGTTACCTTACTCCTCCGAAACAGCTTTACTGATTTTTACCAAATTTTATATGCATATTCAGTAGGTCTGAGAATCGGCTACTATCTATTTTTCATACCCCTAAGTGATAAGGGTAGGCATCACGCGAACGAAGTCGCGCCGGTCAGCGAGTATTTACCTAAAA
This sequence comes from Achlya flavicornis, assembly GCA_947623365.1. Classification (NCBI taxonomy): domain Eukaryota; kingdom Metazoa; phylum Arthropoda; class Insecta; order Lepidoptera; family Drepanidae; genus Achlya; species Achlya flavicornis. Next base: position 16,016,197 of record OX392475.1, read on the forward strand.
GAAATATAATAATGAATTTTTACTCCAAACCGTGAGGTTTCTTTTTTACTACCTGCCTACTATAAGGTGGTTCATTACGTGGAAGACAAGAATATATGGTTGTAGTAGCTTCTCTCTACACTTGCATCCCCCCTGGCTAAGTGACAATTGTATGAATAAGCATAATAATTATATGGTACATTGTATAAGTATTTGGAAAAAAAGCTGTAATATGAAAAGATCTACCACGACTAAAAAAAACAAGAAAAAAAAAAACTTGCTGAGTTTCTTGACAGAGTCTTCTCAGTTTAAGTGTATTTCGGACCGGTGGTAAATTCAACTGTGTGTAACGTGCCTTACCAGGGCCTAAATTGAATAAAATGACTTTTTGATTTGATTTTGATTTGACTACTTTATACAGCTTTGTCCAAAAAAGAGAGGCATAGAAAGACAATAGAGACACATAAATGAGTTCATAAATCAATATGATGCCGTTAAGGGAGATGTACAAGGACTGCAAGACAGCTACAAAATGGCGGGTTACCTCAATTGCAGAATAAAAACATCCTCACTGCCATTTTCTAGATGCATTACAGTGTATATCCAGTCCAACTGCTTAGACCCTATAAAACTGTTATACCTCACAGATATATTTTTGAGCAGACCAAATCTGAAATCTTTTTTGCCTGTCAGCGCATTAATTGATGCATGGCCATCAAAATCCTTTTCTACTTCCGAATGTATTATAATTTCAATTTTTTTTTCAAAAGTTTCACATGATCTAATATATATTTGTGAAATAACACATACATATTTCAGGGTAAAATTAATATAATTTCAACTCCCAAACTAGGAAATGCAATAAATCTCGTAATACTATTTTAGAATTTCATAAAATTGCACAATAAACCATTTGTACCGTTTCGCTGCATTGCTTTACAGCCATTACTGGTCTCACGGACCACACGTAGTTGTGTTTAAGCGTGATGGATTGAGGTATTACGTGCTTGCAGCTATGCTGGTCTTCCTCATTATTTTACCTTTATTAAGACACTGTACGCCACAGTGACTATGTGAAATTCGTTGTGGTTTTTGTGATATGACGAGGATCTTAGAATTAGTGGTGTATTCCAGTAGTGTGAGAGTTTGTAGCCTTTTTGGCTTTGTAAAAGTCAGCAAAAAAATTATCATTACCATATAATTTATCAAATAAATAAGAGACTGATCGAAACGCGACGAAAATGAACAGTAGAGATTTGTATGGGAAAAATAAAAACTAGTGTTTAGGTAAGTATATTTTTATATATATTATTGATAGATTGATATCCTGTTGATTGATCGATTGTATATGAAAAAAAACTGTAATATGAAAAGATCTTCCACGACTGGAAAATAAAAAAAAGCCTTGCTGAGTTTCTTGCCGGAGTCTTCTCAGTTTAAGTGTATTTCGAACCGGTGGTAAATTCAACTGTATGTACCAATTTAACGTTCATAAGCGCCTTACCAGGGCCTAAATTGAATAAAAAACTTTTTGATTTTGATTTTGGTTGCAAAAACTGATTTTGCAGCCAAGATTCTATTGGCTCACGTCACAATTGTGCGACTCTTTCTTTCACGCAAAGTGATCTTAAGTGATTGTGATATCTCTTTTCATTCTTTGGACGTCTGCTTGTCGTAGCGAAATCCTAAGTGAACATTTGATGAACCATCCGCCATATAATATAAAAACAAATCATAGTTTGCATTTTTTTTTTATTTAGGTATTTACTTCGTAGTTTTACTCTGTTGCCGGTAATGGTCTAGATTAGCATCAGCAGTCATCAAACTGTTTGTCATAAAACTTGGCAGATTTCCTGTGCATGGTAATGAAAATTATAATAATGTAATTTGTATCTCAAGTGTTGCCAAGCTTTTGAGCTTACAGGTCAACGCACTGCGATTGGGTCGTTTTATTTAGATTAAGCATTGTTACTATATTGTTTATACTTGGATTTATTTTACACACGCCCATCTGCAGGGCTATTTTAAAACATCGCATTCGATAACTGAAACGGATTTTAAAAAATCCGAGGCGAATTTCAGCATTTTAATATCGGAAAACTTTTCGGTGAATCGAATTGATATTTTTCGTAAAGAAACATCAAAAATATTCTAATTCGAAAATTAAAAATGCAATTGCGGAATATCGCCTCGGTAGTTTTTGAATCCGTTTCCGATATCGAAACCGAGCGTTGTAAAATAAATAAATATCCTGGGACATTCCTCACACACGGTCATCTGATCCCAAACTAAGCAGAGCTTGTACTATGGAAACTAGATAACTGATATAATACATATACTACTTTTTGTTTGTAAATACATACTCAGGACATACAGACATGTTCATGCCCACAAATGCATGTCCTGTGCGGGAATCGAACCCACGACCTGTGGCGCAATAGGTGGAATCTTTACCAGACTCTTAACCAACTGCGCCAACTGGCCCGTCAAATAGCCCTGCTGATCTCAAATTAAGCAGATCATTGTGTACAATAGAAACTAGATAACTTATATACTACATATAATTACTAAATATAAGCTTATTTATGAATATAAATACCTAATAATTTCATTGTTGGTAATATTTTATTAAATAATATAAAAAATGAAGTTTGAAATATCTTAATATTTTGTAATCATGGCATGGGATATAATAATAATGATATTATAACTTTAAAACTTCATCAAAAAAGGTGTCTTAAATTCAATAAATATAATTAAAAATACATTTCCAAAAAGTCGAGTTAATAAAAGGATCATCCTTTTTGTGTATTGAGCCGAAACACGGTGTTTTTTTTAATTAAAAAATAAAATTACGCCCGCCCGCCGGTGTCCGGTTGAAAAATTATGCGGGAGTGAAAAGTGGACGGTTAATTTAAATGCAATGCCGAGGGATCCGTTTTATCTCCCGGACGGGATGATTGGCCATGAGCAATTTACGTCCAGCGGACAAATACCGTTTTGAACACCCTATGTTTGTCATCGTGATTGTCGGCACATGTATCAATTTATTTAGTTAATAAACGTAGGTATTTTCACAAATAGTTGAACGTATTGATGGCATGTCGGATATGATTGTCGGTATGACTTTGATTGCAGTATGTGCTACCTTATATTTAAGCCCAAGTTCAAGTTTTTACATAATTCGATAAAAAAATTGGATGAACTTAAAAAAAACAAATTCAGGTTTCGAGAGAAAAATCACTCTTAACTTTCAACGAGTTTTTTTTTTTATACCATTAATGTGGCAAGCAAGTATACGGCCCGACCCGGTATTACGGCCGGCTGATGGTAAGCAGTTACCGTAGCCTATGGACGCAATATATATAGCCTATACGTAATATAGCCTAGTACACGTAATATAATGATTTTCTGGCAGACGGTGGCATCAGAAAACAAAAAAGTGTAAAAGCTCATCATTATCAGTCTATAATATCCCACTGCTGAGCACAGGCCTCTGTTCACAAATCAGGGTGAAAGGGAATGGGCAGATACTCCACCACGCGTGCCCAATGCGGATTGGTGGAGGTAGGCTAGTGGTCAACCTACTGTTGGAATTTTAAAAGCCGCCTACGAGGCATCCAACTAGCTTAACGACTATCACAATTAAGTGATAACCGGGACCAACGGCTTTACGTGCCTTCCGAAGCACGGAAACGCTCGTTTTTGAAATACCACTAGGCGGTCACTCATCCAAGTCCGACCACGACGGTGGTAGATTAACTTGCCGATCGATTAAGAACGGCTTATCATGCTACACCACGGTAAATGCTCAGTTCATTGAAATCCTTCATTTTTAGTGAAGCAGGCAAGTGATAAAATTACACTAGTAAGCCAACCCATCGCAATAAATATTAGAGTACTTGAATCAATCCCTGTGGTGTTCGTTTCACATGGGAAATTGCACTAGACTAGCTGACTAGGAAAGCATTTTTTCGTATCGGTTAAATAAATGCATTTTTTTACCATTCAAACAAGCTTCGGCTCGTAGCACTCACGTTGTTAATCAAATAACAATCAAAGCCGAACATGGACACGAAAAGAAAAGATTAATGTCAGCACGGACTGCTAAAGAGATTTTCTATGATATAAGTGATCTGATAATTATTTAATTATTATATTTAATTATTAAAACTTGATTGGCGTTGATTTCTAACTACACGCACACACACACTGTTATTTATTTTATTTACGTTTATTTTCAACTCTGAAATACACTCGTTTTTTTTTTTTTTTTTTTCGTGTACTTACGGCCGTGACATCACTAAAGGCGTCAGCTGAAAATCAGCGCTCCTGACATTGTCAGTAGCACCATGCTGAGCTGACGATCCTTTTTGACGGCACAGACTGACTGGTTTGTTTTTCAGGGTCGGCAACGCGCGAGTGATACCCCTGGTGTTGCAAGCGTCCATAGGCTGCGGTAACCGCTTACCATCAGGCGGGCCGTATGCTTGTTTGCCACCTTAGTGGTATAAAAAAAAAAAAAAAATATATTTTTGTATGTAAATTCTTTAATGTGTTTCGTCAAATAAATGTATTTCTTCTTCTTCTTCTTCTTGATAATATGTCTGACAGTTCAGTTCACATCCACTATACAGTTCTGAAGGGCTTATTTAATAGTTAATTGGCTCTCACGTGTTGGTACTTATGAACTAGTTTTTATAACCAAAATATGCTAAATTGAGCGACAACGTAAATTTTTTTTTCGATGGTATATCAGTACCTATTCTTGCAGGCTAGAGCACTAGCTTATGCCCGCAGCTCTATTGATTAGTTATTTTTGTCTCTGGCTTGTTACAATAAACCTGTAACTGCCTTTAGTCACAATGCAAAGACAACAGTAAGCGTATCTTTCCCAGGGACCCCTCAACATCATAATACATTTAGTTTTCCTCGAGCAGAACGGCAGAACTTATTCGTTATTTTATTAATAATTCAATGTACAATTAACATGAAACCAAGGGAATTCAAACTGCTATATCGTTATATTGTTTTGCTTAAAGTTTAAGTTTTAGTTTCGTTTTATATTCTTTAAAGAATGAGGAACTTCATATTTGTGTTGTTTCACAATTTTATATCATTAGTAAATTAATTTAATCATACTTCAGAAATAGTTAATTGAGCTGCAATTAGTACAAATTTAGATATGAAATGCCTACTCCTACCCACCTTTGCACGGTATTTTTTTTAAATATATTTTGTCCTTATTTTGGACGCGCTGTACAGAAACCGGTGGCGGCAGATCATCTGTTCCAGAATTAAACCAGAATCCTCAGACATGATAGAGCTACAATCGAGAGAGAGAATGTAAATATTATGTTATGAATCTAAGCTTGTTTTGAAAAGAGTAATTGCTGAGTTTATTGCCGGCTCTTCTCAGCAAATGCAACCTTCCGAAACGGTATTAGAGTACTAGCTGTGGTATTAGAGTCAGACTATTAATAAGTGCCTGCGAAGTTCTATTTGAATAAATGATTTAGATTTTTTTGCAAGAGAAAGGGACGAAGTGAGAGTTGAATTTGAAGGAGTCATGAGATTAATGTTCTTGAAAAAGGCTTAATTTTGGCCTAAAAATATTGAAACCAATTTCGTTAAATTACTTTAAAAATAATTTCTAAAGGAAATCTTTACTATAAAGCTACTATATATATTTTAATAATCTTAATTGAAATCACGATTCCAGTCATTCTAATTACCGTTATAAAATTCTACCGACCTCAAGATTTTTAATTGCTCTGTCAGGAAATTAAAATACCATTTCATTCTATTACCTCACGCGTAAGTTTATCAGCGCTTCACAGCGCTTCGTAACTCCACGGAATCGTGTCATAAAATGTTGCCAATACCTCCTTTATATACGTGACCGTCATAAAAGAAGGAGCGTTCCACTGCTGCGTTGAATCTCTTTTTTTATCGTGTCAAATGGTGATCAATCATCGTAGAGACGTATAATGTATTTGCTTTCTGTCGACAGTCGAAAAATAAGGATTTATTCACGTCAGACGCCCGTCTCTACGCAAATTGTCGACGGTAATAAATGAGATATCAAATTCGCTTCATTACCAGCCGTCTTGACGATGCAATTTGAAGGGGAATGATTCGTGTTTCGCTTCTGTTGATATTTTAAAGAGTCTCGCAATTAAGAGCTATTGTTGTATTTTACACGTTACGTAAATACTCGTCGTGAATTCTGGAATATTGACATAATCTACTTAAGACGTTCCATAGTAACTTATATTATAAATGCGAAAGTGACTTTGTTTGCTTGATTGTTTATTACGGCTTCACCCCTTTACTACTTAACGGATGATCATACAATTTGGTATGCAGATAGCCTATGGTATGGATTTATCATTCTTCTTGAAATCTAAACTTAAACTACCAACACAAAGGGCCTATTTTATCTTTCTTCAGAAGACTAAGAAGTTAGACGACACTCAGACGGATCGTATCTAAGTAGCAATTTGTATTATTCTCCGACTGTACTCTGTACTAAGGTCGAGGTTAGGGCCATAAAAATGGCGGGCGGAAGGTATTGTCTGCTTCCTGTTTTTGTGGGGATGATCTCTGGGTTTGTTTTATTTTGTTGTCTTTCTGACTATTTTTTTTTTAATCTACCATCTTGAATATTAATTTGTTGCTGTGTCAAAAGGTGACAAATGCATCCAAATTCATGTAACATTTTCAAGTTTTGTGACGTTGACACCGAATTTGAACTCATATTTTAATTAACTTGTCATCTGTGAAACATATTTAGAAAAGTAATTTAGACAATGTCAAACCGCAGATGCAAGTTTTGAATTAAATTATAATAGAAACGAAATTGTACGAGACAAAAGTCTGTTGTCAAAATTTGTTTAATTATTTTTGATAAAAATGAAAAACGGTTTTTTATTATTTTAAGTTTGCATAAATCTTGGGTACTTATTACAAAAATTTGCATGAAATTTTAATTTTCTAAATTATGTTATTTTGTAAAACGTATAGTTTAAGATGCAAAGGATTCAAAATAGTCTTGCTACGCGAGTTTCTTGTCGGGAGTCTTCTCATCTCCCTTCTAAGTTTATTCCTGACTGGTGGAAGAGTCAATTGTATCGTTTGTAAGAGCATTATCGGAGTCTATTTAGTTAACTTTTTAGTTCATCATCTGCCTGCCCTGTTCCCAATTATTTGGGGTCGGCGCAGTAAGTACTTACTGTTCGTCTCTTCTATCCGTCCTATACCATCATTGACTCCTTTCTCAACCATATTCATCTTTCACTCAATCCATCCACCTCTTTTTCGGTCTTCCATAACTTCGTAAACTTTTTAGTTATTTGTTAATAATAACATTTAATAGGGAAAGGCCAATTAACCATTTATCCGCCAATCTAGTGGCCAATTAAGGTCATTTGGCAAAGCTCGCATAAAATGTAACAATAAACAAGCGGTTCACCTACTTTATACGTAAATAAGTTAATAGTTTGTCTTATATGCGACGTCAAGGGAATTAACTACATAGCGGAGAATCCCTTTGTTCTCATGTCTTTACCATGTCGCTATCCAGTTATATACAAGTGAGTGAAAGGGAGATTATGCAATATGCATGTCCTAGTACCCTAGCTTTTACCCTCATGTGTATTCTAAGTTTCACTTTTGTACCTCGTTGTTTATTTCTTAGTATTTTATGCAAGGCGTGTGATACTAAATAGTCCAATCGTTTTTAATGAGAAATAAATTTTAAGTCAGTTAGATGTTCCTTATCTTTCACGATTGTCTTTATGAAAGATGTTTTTTTAGGTCAAGGCGGAGAAGACTGTCCGGTTGGGTAGAAATACGACGAATTCTGAAAAGCTACAAAGATAGCAGCCCGATATTCGAAAAGCTTAGTTATTAAACTGAAGTTTTACTGGGCTGCGATCTATGTAGCTATTCCGAATTCGTCGTATTTCTTACTGTACGGTCTTACCCTATACCAGTTTGCCCCAACTGGGGCACCCTCAGGCGTTCAGGCGTCTCAGTTACCCAACCATAACCCCAGTTGAGAGCTTGCTCGCCGATTTGTCCGCGTAAGGGTGCTAAGGCTAAATTTTCTGGTGAATTAAAAAACAAAAAAAAAATTACCCAACCGGACGGTCTTCCCCGCATTGACCTTACTATAAAAATTTTGTAAACAAGCATACGGCCCCTGAAACCCCCCATTAAAAATGAAAAATCTCTTTAAGTGTAGACAAGAGCAACTCTCTGGCAGCGTGACTTTTTACGGTTTTTTTCACGTAATCTTGAATTCCGCATGTGGGAAATGTACCTAATCTTATATGTTATAAATTTTAGAATAAAGGAGACAATAGCGGTGTTTGTTAATTTTAAAAATAGCTCTAAAATAGTTGCGAAACGGCAAAACAACGGCGAAACAGTGATTTTATTATGTCTAGTAATTTTTTGATGCCTGGGTTCATTTTTTTGCTGAGAGTTCCTAATGCCTAGAGTAAACTGAACCAGAATCTATTCCTCTCTTTCTATCTTATTGTTTGTAATTGAGGCCACGATTTAAGGAGATTATGTCATGTCAAAAACTTTAGATAGAAGGGAATTAGTACTCTTTCTCTCAAGTAAAACTGACTTATCACCCTGAAACTTACTTTGTGACTTATTTACGGAGAAGCATTTTCATTTGTCATTTGGTTATCCCTCTTTCTGGTTTGTTATCACTTTTTCCCGTCAAAGCGGCGCAAATTTACTAGATTTTTGCACAGGGACAGTTGGGGAATGAGTGTCACCTCTGAGTTATTGCACAGACTGGTGACGTCACGAAATTACTCGTAAAATGTAAGTAGTTATCATCTGAGTGATATATTTTGATAAGGAATTATATTTTTATACCAAAATATAGTTGAAATATTCAGACAGACAGACAGGCTTAGGGGTTCCTTTGGCAATGGCACTATTATAAATACAATGGCCTAGTGCGAGTGGTGACGTTTCTTGTATGGGTCCCCTTTAATTTTATCATCTACTGTTATAGCGACATTAAAAAATACACTTTCTGTGAAAATGTGAACTGTCTACCTATTACGGTTCATGTGAAACAGCCCACTGACAGACAGACGGATGGACGGACGCAAGGACAACTGAGGCTTAGTAATAGGGTCCTGTTGGTACCCTAAAAACAATCTCTTCTTTTAAATGAATTTTCTTAGAAAAATGAAATGTAAACTAACGTATATTTCCAACTTCAGAGAATAGACGTTAATAGTGACAAAAGAAGTGAAGATAATTCCAATATCAACACGGGATAATTAAGGAAAGCGTAGGTCCTTCAGATCAAGGAATGGAGCAATTGGATACGAGGCTTCTGGCCCTTAATGACCTTTAGAAGTGTTGGGTACACACTTAATAAAGGCACTGTATTTAATTTCCTTTTTTTTCCAACGACGTGTGGGATGATGCTGATCTTGTAGGTAACTTGAAAAATTGGTAGAGGATTATCTATAAAATGATGATGTTTTTTCGGTAAATAATCCTTCAAAATGGTATGTATGTTCTCATTCTCTTCAAAATGTAATATTTTATCGTCATTTTTTTTCGTTGATTATGTAGGTGGATATTTTTGTGAAACTAACGAAACGAAGTAACCACAAGGACAGATTTATACGAGATATACTCGTATAAATATTTAAGCATTATATTCGAATAATAATGTTACAGATACCTATTATGACAACATCGAATATTATAATAATGTAGCGAGAACTTAGCAAACAATGTGTAGGTTTGTAGGGTACCTAATGGTTACAACAACAAGTTACCTAATGGTTAATTAGATACCTAACCTAATGGTTTAACCGGAAAGTCTAATATTTATTTTTGTAGAACACCAAATTTTTGTGTTCTACAATAGAATATACATACAATAGCTAGGAATATTCCTAGCTATATACATAGTATACTAACCCTCTTACTCATAAAACGTTATTTAACTAATATACTGTTTAAATGGACCATTTAATAAAAAAATTTGTAATGCCAAAATTACTTTCTTATTAAAACAGCAAATGCCTTCAGGTAAATAAAGCTTTCCTGTATCTACATTGGATTGTTTTTTCAATATCCCGTTGTTACTGGTGTTAATGTTCCCATAACGTTTACACGGTCACCATTACATAACTGACCAAAGCTGCTCATTTAATTTAGGTTCTAAGATTGCGCTCATAAAGTTCAAAGCTACTGAACCACCGAATATGTGGTCTTTGACATTAAAACTCACCAAAACAGAAAGCATATACCCACAGTCAATAATAAACACAAGTGAAGTATCAATAGCTCATCAACATCGATCCGTTAAGCAATAGATAACAACCTGCTCATGTTGTATCAATTAATATAGAGCTTAAACGATTTGCTGTAATAATGATCGATACACATCAGGTCGTTATGGTAATTTAGCTAAATAACCATTACTTTACAATTTGCCTAATTTTATGGCAATACAGTATCGTTAAGTTTCGAGCGCTGCGGGAATTAAAAAATGTTTGATAATTGCGCAAATTAGTTTTGATTGTCAGTAAATAAACTGTCGATATATTTATGATATTATTAGGTACTTAGTTAAAAAACAAGTGTTTTTCAATTAAAGTGTTTTATTAACCACATATAAAAATCGTGGAGCAGCTACCAGGTCGACCGCCAACCTAGTCTGAGTCGCAAGTTTAGGTTCAGCCATCAAGGAACAATCCCTTAGAGTAGTAATACCAAGCAAACCGATTCCGAAACAAGTCAGTGATTTGTCACTGATTTTGAACAGTAAATACCAATCACTGCATCGTGTGTCCTTGTCTTAGCCAATCACAGCGCATTGTCGATAGTGGCAAATTTGCGGAATAGATTGCAAGCAAAATTATAGTCCTTACGCTTCTTTGGGTTAATTTTTCGATGTGTTCAGCACTGAAAATTTCTCGGCTAGACCGTACTAAAAATACAAATAATAAAACTATAATAATGTGTGGTATGTAAATTTAATTCAGATCTTATATCTCTTTCTATCCTAGTCCCTGACGAAGCGCTCGTGGTGTAGCATGATAAGCCGTTCTTAATCGATCGGTAAGTTAAACTACCACCGTCGTGGTCGGTACCTGCATGGGTGACCGCCTAGTGGTATTTCAAATCGGGCGTTTCCGTGCTACGGGAGGCACGTAAAGCCGTTGGTCCCGGTTATCACTTAATTGTGATAGTCGTTAAGCTAGTTGGATGCCTCCTAAGCAGCTTGAAAAATTCCAACAGTAGGTTGACCACTAGCCTACCTCCACCGATCCGCAGTGGGCACGCGTGGTGGAGTATCTGCCCATACCCTTTCACCCCGATTTGTGAAAGGAGGCCTGTGCTCAGCAGTGGGACATTACTAGTCCCTGAATCCTAAAGTCATACACCAAATGTTATTAGGTAACCTTTGCAGAAAAAATACCGACAGACAGTCTCATAATTCGAACCGCAACGGTTCAAAGTACTAAGCGTCAGAAAGGGGCCGTGCGTTCCTATCGCCTCTAAAACTATTTTGGGTAAATGTTCATGTATCACGCTGTAAATGACTGTACATTATAGATAGCTTCCCACATGTGAATATTAGCTTAGGACAAGTAGAACCTTCCATTAAACTTGTTACAATAACAAATGGGTAAAGTTTAAATGTAGCTTAGAAGGTTTTATCTAGAGACAGATAAATTGTAAGTCTAATTAAAACAGCTCCACTATTTATTAAAGGTTTAAATTGTTAGGAAATAGAGGTGGCGTTCGGAATCGGTCTCTGTTAAGAGGAAAGGATGGCTGCAAGAAATTTGGAAAATAGGTTTTAACATATCTATTGCTGTCGCGCTATGCCCTAGCTATCCCACCCGAGGGCGACAGAGACAACTACAGCTTGGACCGATTATACCTATTTAAATTAGACGAAATCGTTATATCGTAATGCTCGGTTTTCTCCTCCAAAACTTATCGATAAAAAAAAACAAGAATCATAATGAGAAGGGCTTTGGCTACCTATGTCTGTCAGTTTTCCTTTGTTGTTTTATATTCGTCAAATGTGTTCGCTGGACGTCTGATAAGGGCGTTAAAAACGGTAAGTTTTTGTGATTTTAGAAGGCTCCTAATTCTTATAATATATTATAACTAGCTTCTGCTCACTGCTTCGCCCGCGTGGCCTACAGGAAACAAATGACATATTTTTCTACAACAATAAAACAAAACAAAACTTCATCCCGCTTCGAATAATAATTCGGTGGAATAATTAAAATCGCTGAGACACGTATAAATTAATTTTCAATCTTCAGCCTAAACACAAAATTTGATGATCCTAACATCGAATCTGACTGACTTTCATACAAACTTTCATCCCCTATTTTACCTCCTTAGGGATGGAATTTCAATAAACCCTTTCTTTGTGGATCCCTACTCTTCACATAAAATAGACCCTCTAAATTTCTTGTCTCTAAGACCAGTGGTTTAGGCTGTATGTTAATATATCAGTCAGTCAGTCAGGACTTTGAATTTTATATATAATAAATAATTAATTTATGGAGAAAAACTCAACCGAGGGACATACAGTGGCACCTACAGATTGCATGGTAGAATAATCATTGCTCTAGTGTCATTAACCAGAGAGGAAACTGAGTATTACGTTTGTATGGAACAAACGCCTCCAGCATTTTCTTTAAGCGGTTGAACGACGTTGAGTAGGTAATTGTTTGAGTAAGCTGATGTGGGCTAGCAAATTAGTTTATAGGTACACACGGCTACAGATCAAGCTATAAGTTTCCAGTATAAGCTGACCTCTCGTTGTACGGAAATCCTATACAATGCGAGATCAGCTTATACTGGAGATGTATAGCTTGACGGTTGATGTGTAAGTTTGTCACGCACGTAGGCTTTGGCTATCAGCTAACTATCAGCCTACGACCGGAGCATTCAAAATAGTAGATGTTGAAGAAAATGAAACTTATAGACTGTCTTCCATACAGTTTATTGAGTAAAATAAAGAACCCAGCTGGGTTCTAGTAGTATGTTAATTATTTATATTATAAGTGCACTGATATTGTCACATTGTACACACGGCTATATATCAAGTATTGTACACACTGGTAACTTATTTCTCTTTATGCAATAAATATATTCTGATTTGTTTTATTTCACTTGTAAAGACATGACCGCACAATTTAAGTTTTGTCTCAGAACTGCTCGAATAGACTGAATGTCTGATGGACATTCTTCATATGAATTTCAAAAATTTGAAAATTGGAATTAGAAAATTGATCATATGAAAATTTAAAAATTAGAATAAAGATTTGTGACCAGAAGCAATAATAGAAATAGGAGAGGTCGAATCGTTACAAGTTGAATTCGATATCTTGCAATATGATTAAACTATGATGTTATATGATTGGATGTTGAACCCCTTAGATAGAATATCGGAATACTAGAATTGTCGGAATAAATAATAAATTGATGCTATCATTACTCGCACGGCTATAGAAAAAAATAAAAAAATATAACAATACCTTTGTACTAATTAAAGTATTTTTGAAGACCAAATGCGTTTGAAATGTAAATTGATATTTCAAATTGTTAAATCAAAAAAACTCAAATTGCTGACTCAATCATATTTTTACAAAATCTTCAACCGATAAAGTTATAAATTCAATTAAAATCGTAATAAATCGAGTTTTAAAAGCGTGTTTCTTGGAAACAAGGCGCCTATTTGATACGCCGCAAACTTTTGCATTAAAAAAAACGAACAAGCCCGAAACAGCAACATTTAATTAATAGTTCACGGTAAGGGAGCTTCCGTTTTTTACGTTTATATCGCGAAACTATAACGTTTTTATACGAGAAACTTTTACGTAAGTATTAAGACTTTTTTATTCTCTGTAAATTCCCATACCGAGGTACCGTAGTTAATTAAAATGTTTTTAATACCTGACAGTCTTCAAAACTCTCGTGGGTAAATATTTTTACGACAAATTATAAAAGCAGTTTTTATGCGATATAAGAATATTACTAAACTTCTAGTTTGTTGCTTCATTTTCTGAGAATATGGCTTAGCAACCTGTGTATATCATTATAAAAGCCATATATATATAATACGGATGATATATTTTTTTATTAAAAAAAAACAATTGGAATGGTAAAAAGTTGAGGTGGGCATCAAGTTAAACAATTTCTTAAAACCATTGTGATACCATTCCAAACACCAACCCCCTTAGGTGTAAGTCAAGTATAGTAATACGTAGGATTCAAATATATCCGTCACTTTCTAATGTCATATAAAGAAAAAGGGCTATCTTAATACCTGGATGATCCAAGACTGACTTACACCTTATTTATTAATAAGGGGGCAGGAGTGTATAAAATTGACTGCAGCTGTGGTAGTTCATACATCGGACGTACAACTACTGCTGACAGATTAAAATAACGCGGGTAAAATCGCGGGGCGGAATACAGCATAAATCATCTGCATTTTTCTGATGAAATAGAATGTAATTTGGCCTTTTTGGCAGGAACTTGCAGAGTGACGATGCGTTTTCATTTTTATTTTCTTAAATTCGTGTATTTTGAGTTTTATTGCATATTATCGGTGGTATTTTATCCAATAAAGAACAATCCGTGTGCACCAGTGAAGTAAATAGAAATGAATTTTGTGGATCGTGACTTTTCAAGTGGTCTCAAAAAGTCCGCGGACGCTCGGACTGTGGAATGAGCTCCCCGCCGTGGTTTTCCAAATGGAGTACAGCATGGGGTTCTTCAAAAAGGGTGTGAAGAGATTTCTTCAGGGTCGGCAACGCGCGAGTGACACCCCTAGTGTTGCAAGCGTCCATAGGCTACGGTAACTGCTTACCATCAGGCGGACCGTATGCTTGTTTGCCACCTTAGTGGTATAAAAAAAAAATGTGAATGTGATTTATTGCGATTGAAAATTATAATGTAACTCGACACTGGCAGAAATAAGTCCTAATTTGGATTTGGTTGCCAAACTTAAAAATAAGAAGAAAATGAAATTTTTCAGTTATTCCAAGTGAAAGATTTAAAAACTAAAATTTATTCTACATAAACATTTCACGTTTCGTTTAATTAAAAGTTATAATATATGCTTACTCAACCGTATCCATATTTACATAAGGTTGTTAATTCAAAGAAATATATTACAAATTAAATTAGTTCGGTCTCGCCCGTCTGCAACATTGTATTATTTCTATGAACCGAAACTGAAAACGGTTTGTTGTTTTTAATTAAGCTACCCCTGGCGCTCCTGAATGCTCCTCGCAGCTCCTGTACCTAATTATATTGTTTAAGATCTATTGGACTTTATTTCACGTATTTCTAAGTGATAGTTACTTTTGGTAGCCTGCAAATTACAACACACCAACATTTTACTTCGCAGATTAGAATCCGGTGGATTCAGTTTTTTTTTGCAATCTCGTCATGGTAAGTGTAAGTATAACCTATGTTGGGTTAGTCATTCTGAACAACTTTTACTATGGGACCAATAGTGAATTCTCAATTTTTTTTTTAACTTTTCTTACAAATTTACCCTGCTCGATCACAAAAAGTAAAAAAAAATTTTTGGAGCATTCAGTGTTGGACCCATAGTAAAAGTTGTTCAGCATGACTAATCCAACATAGGTTTCGAAAATACGCCATCTCGAAATCTCCACCTGTTATAGGCCTGTGTCTGATCGCAATCTTACCATGGTAAGAGATGATGTGGCCGATGTAACTCGCTCTCAAGTGCAGCTACACCGATAGGTACAGATTTTCAACTTGAGGGTGGTAGCCAGCTATGCGAGTATTAAAAAGTACCCAACCACCGTGCTATGATTTCCTCACGATGTTTTCCTTCACCAAAAGCTCAAGCTCATTATAGGATTCGACCCGGGACCTTCCTCTCGGCACCCGACGTCAATACCACTAAGCTATCATAGCCTCTAATTGAGTACTTATAAAAACTCTATAAAGTACTCAAGATATTTTAATAACTCTATTCTAATTTAAATTGGGCTGAATCATAAACTCGTCACATCTTGAAGTCACAATCTGTTATCTTAAAATATTAAATCTGAAGTTTCAATTTGCATTTCCATTAATTTTAAATCAAAAACAATTTACAAGTTCTATTATCTGGGAGCACGGTTAGTGCCCCCGCCAAGACGAGCGAAGCTAAGCGCAAGGGCACTACCTACCTTTTCTCAAAACGCTTCTCAAAATATAAAGTTTCAATTACATAGCTGTTATACTTGAGATTTGATTTTATTTACTGGATGACCGGGATTTGCTTTTTTTTTTGGTAAATCATAATAGTTTTTCTCACAAAAGAAGGAACTTAAAAAAAACGCGAAAAGAATAATCATCTGGACTCAAACCGGGGTCTTCTGGTTTCGGGACCGCGCGATTCCCCACCTGTTGTAGATAAAGGCGAAATTTACCTTCGTATTCTTATATATTGTAGCAGTTTTTCATTGCCTGAAAACACGGATTAAACGACTTAACATGGTGAGATTGTGGTCAAACACAGGCCTATAAACAATAAAAAGAAAAACTAAAAATGAAACCTAGTCAGATCGTTTTATCGCCCCCGAAACCCCCTGCATACCTACTATATATCATGAATATCGTTCGAGCCGTTTTCGAGATTCTATATTTTATACAAGAATTGCTCCTTTAAGGGTATTATATAGATCTGAAAACCCCCAATTTCGTCACTGACTCAGCGATGCGATGATGACAGTCTCGCACTGGTCGCATCATAACTCATTATTTGGATGATCTACATACTTAGATATGGTTTGGATTCTCATTTTCAATTCAAATAATACATACTAATGGAGCTGAAATAACTTCTGAAAAGAAAGGAGCTTTTACTGAATTTATCACTAAGATTAGTTATGTTATCAGACTTGACTTAAGTCTGAAATATTGTGATTAGCTTAGGCCTTAGGCTTTCAACTGTAAAAGGTTTCGAGGCAGAATTACAAGTAAGCCACAGCCAATGAAAAGCTGAAATGTAGGTTATACCACAGAATATTTAATAGTACTACGTACAGAAAACCCACTTCGAAAACGACATTTAAACAAAAATCGACTCTTGGAACGACAGAATAAAGCGCAATCCAATTCGCGCAGCGCTGCGCGCCTATAATTATATTCACCTACAACTTCCCTCTCTTTCTATCGTATAACTCTATCCTGTATGACGCGGCACGTGTTACGGTAGGGTTGTCTAATGACGTATTATGAATCTTCAATATTTCCTTATCGCCTATGTATGTCCTATTACTATTCTCTGTGTTTATTTTATTTCTATGCTATTCTCCTTTTCAAAATTCAAAATCATTTATTCAAATAGACCTTCGCAGGCACTTATGAAAAGTCTGACTCTAATACTCTAATACCGGTTCGGAAGGTTGCATTTGCTGAGAAGAGCCGGCAATAAACTCAGCAATTACTCTTTTCAAAACAGGCTTAGATTAATTACATAATATTTACATTCTAATCGCACTGAAAACAATTGCGTGCCCCGGCGCGGCGGCAAAATTACAAGGTAGACTGAAAAAATATTTAATAAGTAAATAAATAGCAAACTTAAGCAGACCAGCCCCCACAAGCAGCACCTGTTCACAAGTATGACGCGTGTGGCAGCCATCGCCCTCCTCGCCATATTGGAGGGAAGTGAGCGACCCGTCACACGACGCCGCCGCAAGCAATGGCCTTAAAGTGAGCATGACTTACTTAAGTCTGCCTTAGAAATATAAAATAACTAAAGGGAAACACTAAAAACACAATTTGTTATCACTGTGACTATTGACAAGTTTAGACTAAATATCACAAAATAAAAAAATATAACAATTAGACAGACATAATAAATCGATGCATTTATATAATATAATAATAAATCGATGCTTTCGTGAACAATGACATTTAAAATATCCTAGCTAACTAGTATTAGATCAGAAAGTTATTTTAAAATGTCTACATACTTTAATCTAAGTTGTTAGACCTGAATGTGTATTCTGTCTACGAAACTGAATACAACTATTTTGGGGAAGGGTTTTAGTAACATACATGCTTATCAAATCTGGAATGACTGACGACGCGACAAGAAACGGCACGATTACCTAGTCCAGTAGCCGTCAGCCGAAATTCACAATATTTGTTCTTAATAATCTTCATGTTGATTAAAGAAGTTTATTATATAAAAATTAATAAAGAATTAACCTAAAAAAGGATATATTGAGTTACTTACCTACATAACAATAAGAATTGTTAAATTTTTCTGAATATTGTTCTACTGATTTTTGAAATAGTGGTTAAATCTTAGTTATTCTAAGAGTTGTAAGGTAGAATTACTGTATATTTAAAGAGGGAACTCTCTCTATTCTGGAACTACTAACAGTTTCTAAAAAAAGAATCGTCAAAATCGGTTCATAAACGACGAAGTTATCCGCGAACACACATAAAAATAATTGGACTGTTTTACAAAAAACTTAAACCGACTTCAAAGTACACTAAGAAGTAATCAAATCCTGATCTGATGACAATGGGACTAAACGGGAAGTGTACCCTTCCAGACAAAAAAAGAATTTTCCAAATTGGTTAATAAACGACGGAGTTATGAGGTAACAAACATAAAAAAAAAAAAACACAACCGAATTGAGAACCTCCTCCTTTTTTTGAAGTCGGTAAAAAAATATACGGTCGAATTGAGAAACCTCCTCCTTTTTTTGAAGTGGGTTAAAAATCATTCACATGAGTTTTCGAGGTCTAAGAGGCCCGTTTATACAAGAGGGTCTCTTCTGATCGCTCTATCTTTGTCTCTTTTTTTAACACACTGGTATGTTATCAAAACGGGCCTATTATTATAATAAGGACTTTAGGACAATACAATGAAACAACAACAAAATATCTAGTACTATAAAAACAACGATATCTACACAAGATAGTGTTAAAAAAAGAACAGTAAACACTTTATATAGGTAGTACGTAGGTATTTATACCCACACGCGTCTTGCGCTGCGTGCACGTTGCAACCGACTAGCGTTGTTCCGGTAGTCCGCGTGCGCGCGATCGTACCTAAACATGGGAGTGGGACAGGCCTGGTTATACATAAAACATCCATACTAATATTATAAAGCTGAAGAGTTTGTTTGTTTGAACGCGCTAATCTCAAGAACTACTGGTTTGAATTGAAAAATTCTTTTTGTGTTGGATAGTCCATTTATCGAGGAAGGCTTTAAGCTATATAACATCACGCTGCAACTAATAGGAGCGAAGCATTAGTGAAAAATGTTGCAAAAACGGGGAAAATTATTCATATAGGGTAAGGTAGGGTAGGGTAGGGTGGGGTATCACCACAGGGTAGGGTAGCACCACGCGAACGAAGTCGCGCCGGGCAGCTAGTATACAAATATTTTGCTTGTAGTAGGTAGTTGAAAATATACTATTGGGCGTTAAGGATTTAATCTTCAGGATCGCCAAGCAAGTTTCGATGAAAATGTGTGGATAATTCCGATTCAAAATCAAGCAAAAACCTAGGGTTTGGTCATGCTGAATTACTCTTACTATGTAACTAGAATCTAAGAAAAACTTCATTCCATACCTTTTTAACGAAGAATTTAGCTATTTAATATTGTATAGCTGTTTTTTCACAACTTAGATTTTAAAAAGATGAAATCTATAATCTATAGAAATATTTTAATTTAATTTTAGGTTTTTGGTATGACGAATATGTGATAGTAGCTATAAAGTTAATATTATAGTTTGCTTAACTTGGAAAACATCGTGAAAACATTGTCTGAAGAATTGAGATGTAACAGGGAAGCATTTATTTTGCACTAATAGCTTATGCCCCAGCAGTAAGCATATATAATTATACAACTAATGAAATAGTGTAATACCTATTAGTAAGTGCTAAGATAATAACACATTCCATAACTTAACGTATTACTCATCTTAATTCTACACCTAACATCGTGTAATCTACGCCACACATGAATACCAAGCCGTAATATTTCCTACCAGTGACATTTTCCATTTTCACCCAAAACTTTCTACAAAGCTACGAGCACAGCTATTAGTGATACAGCCGACACACGTGAAAATTTCAGCGCAAGATCGTGAAAACGAGGACGTTCTCGATGTACGTAGACTATTCGTAAATCATGAGAAAATCTATCTAACAGCTACGTAAGCTTGATGCCTAGATGCCCTTCGATTTTTCTAGGCGACCTAATTTCTGATGTAGCTCAGCCCGATTATAAGACAAGATACTTATTTTTTGTAAAACTCCGCTCCGGCGCTGATATGTTTTATGTGTGATAGTTGGTAGGACCTAAGTTTTGCTGCGGTTGACGTGTGAGTGACAGTTTAATGGAAGTATTGTGTCGTTCTTGAGATGATGTTGTGTTATTTGGTTTATAATATTAACGACAAAGAGACAAAGTTGGTAGACTTTCCTTGTATTCTATGTACTTTAAAAGTTTTCGTGTTGTACATCGTCATAATCATCATCCAAGCACAGAACTCCTTTCACAAATTAGGGTGAAAGGGAATCGGCAGAAATTCCACCACGCGTACCCACTGCGGATCGGTGGATGTAGGCTAGTTGTCAACCTACTTTTGAAGCCGTCTTGTAGGCCTCCTACAAGTTTAACGACTATCACAATTAAGTGCTTTACGTGCCTTCTGAAGCAAGGAAACGCTCGATTCCAAATATCACTAGGCGGTCACCCATCCAGGTACCGACCACGATGGTGGTATCCTAACTTTGCCGATCGATTTAGAACGGCTAATCATGCTACACCACGAGTGCTTCATGAGTAGTTATAATTTATTTTTAAATTAGACTAAAATAAGTAGTTTTTTTTGTTTTTATTAGATTCTTAATCGAAGGTACAAGTTCGTAGCTGATTGTAGGCAGCAGCAGCAGGCGAGAAATGTCGTCACTACTTGTTTATATATATATGTAATGTTTTACTATGAAATACCTTCCGTAGCTAACGATACGTCACCTCCATACTAACATATAGAAATGAAAGAGAAAGAAGTGGTGTTGTCGCCTGCTGTTGCTGCCTAGTCGGCTATACCTTAAAGCTGTAGTGAAGTTATGTGTGGTAATCTCTTCTTGTATTTGTGGATTCCACATTAAAAAAGGGTGTGAAGAGTTTTGCTGGGTCGGCAAGACGCGAGTGATACACTTGGCACAGTAGATATATCAAACACTTGGTGTTGCAAGCGTCAATAGGCTACGGTAACCTCTTACCATTAGGCGGCTTGTGTGCATGTTGGGTATTTTATGATTAAATCTTTCACATAATCAAATTCTAATTAAAATATTATTAGCTATCATGAAACCATACTTCTATGTGTTTCAATGTAAGTAATTTTTTTATATAATATCTAGAATTCATCAACAGCTACAACTCAAATAAGCAAAATAAATCGTAATATATATCCTGGTGCTGATTCTGTTGTTTAGAACTAGGTCTCTTTTTAACAAAGAACAAGAAAAAAATGTAAGAAATTTTGTTCTGTCAAATGCTTGTTTTCAATATAAGTAAATTTTGTCGCCATCTATCGGGGTTCCGTCTAAATACCCGCAAATTAAGACGCCAAAGATTTCACAGCTTTAAATATGTTTTATCCTTTTTCAATAATGTTTGTAAGAAAGAGATGTGTAATGTGACTTAAATTTGTTTAGTGCGATGCGATTTACAACAGAATCGGCACCATTATTTATTACAAGCTATAACAAAAGTTTAATTACTCACTGTTTCGGTTGAGCGGGTTCGAAGCCATGAAAGCCTACATACGAGAGTTATGCCAAACAATTATTCCGTTAACAACCCCATAATAGAAGGCTTAATACACATGCAAATATGTTGTTACGGTTCCGTAGGTCTGAACTGAGCTTTATAACGATGTTATGGGGATACATAAATTTATATTTTTCAGTCTTTACAAGAACTTTTGTGAAACTGTTGTTTTTTTTATTATTAAATCGTATTTTTAACCGACTTCAAAAAAGAAGGAGGTTCTCAATTCGGTTGTATGCTTTTTTTTTTTTTTTTATATTTGTTACTTTTTTTGTCTGGAAGGGTACACTTCCCGTTTGGTCCCATTGTCATCAGATCAGGATTTGATTACTTCTTAGTGTACTTTGAAGTCGGTTTAAGTTTTTTGTAAAACAGTCCAATTATTTTAAGATTAGTTAATATTTACGGTTCTCCTAAGTAGTCGATTCTTTATAATGTCCTTTTCAATCCCAAAGCCCCTTCGTATCTTAAAGAACGCTTTGATTTTCATAGTTCTCAACTGCATATTCTTCGTAGATCTCGCGAAACTCTTTTAAAAAATCCTCCTCATGTATCTCACTCTTATTCTCAATCTTTCACTGTGCAAGCTGTCCGTCTATGGAATTATCTTCCAGATGAAATCAGACGAGCTCAGACGATAGATTCTTTCAAACATCTAGTTTTATCATATTATTCACTCTGAAATAGTCTATTATTTTAATTATTTTCTTTGTTCTTGCTGCTTATTCTTGTAATTTTTTTATTATTCTAGTATACTGTTATTGTTATTTATCTATTTTATCGTATTTATTAGTTTATTTTATTTTTATTTTTTATTGTATGTATTATTATTTATATTTAGGTTGTTCTACTCGGGCCATAAGTTCTTTCCTATTATCCAAAGATTGCCTGGAAGAGATCGCTTTAGCGATAAGCCCGCCTATGTTGTGTTCGCCATTTTATGTTTTGTTCTTTCATGTAGTGTGCACAATAAAGTATATTCTATTCTATTCTAAGTAGATACAACACTTCTGAAAATGTGCTATACCAAGGAATTGCTGATGTGTTGCTAACATCGATATGGTTGCGAACCTTGATTATTTTTACGCCTTTTTTGAATAACCCCACCCAATGGGCTGAGGAAAAGCCGTGATGAAGAGCTCATTCCACATCCTAATAGTCCGCAGTAGAAACGAAGGAGCTTATACAGTATTATTGAAAAATTCAGGAAAAGTCTGGATTTTACTTTCACCGTCTGTTTCCTGAGACCTATAGACTTACTTAGAGCATCTACACAAATCGTGTTATAGAGGTTAATAAATAAGTAAATAATCGTTTATTAACCATAAGGTTAGATAAGACTTGAAAAGTTATATAGAAGATATGTAATCATTTGTTTGGTATAACATACAGGAGATCTTAGATTTGAAGCACATGACGAGACAAAGGAGACTTTCAAGATACAGATAGCCCCACGTAACCCAAACCTAAAAATATAATGTAAATTACTTTCGAAGAACTTATTGCAGAATTTTGTTTAAAGATACTTCGCCGAATGAAATTTCACTGAAAGTACCCGGTAAAACAAATAAAACATTTTCGAGATCCTTGCGCAGTAAATTTAAATTGCCGTATTCTTACAAACTTTGGTCATTTCAAATTCAATTGAAGTTATGGACGGAATGAATGACCGGGCTATTTAAACAAGTTGCACAATTCAGCCAGAATCGCTATTTCCACTTAAAAAAACCTCTGGTATTTTGCCAGAATGCGTACGAGCCATTTTGGTCCTTGCACTATTGCGTTTATTATTTCTCGCATTTTCTATATTGTTGAAGGTATCCATACGAGTCCCGTTTTTGGTGGAGCTGCCAACCTTTTGTGGGGATTTATTTCTTTGAGTTCGCAGTTTGTAATGTAAGAAACAAGCTTGAAAACGTCTGCCTTTAAGTATGTAGTGAAAACCAATTCCAACGATTAAACAGAAAATAGAGCCTAATCTAGAAAGTAATTTTTGTTTATTTTATTTTTAAAGAAAGTAAGAATAATAAGAAACATTATGTTAAACATAATAACAAAAAAAAGTAACTAGGTTAATACAGATATTAAATGCAGAAAGAGAAGGTAATCAAAAAATTGCTGCTGAAATGAACACCGCAGATTTCATATAGTTTTATTAGTATCGGGCAATAATAAATCAATTAACCCTATCTGGTTGAATTAACATCTTTTAAGAATAGATGTCTAATTTGAATTATATTTTGATTTTTTAAATTTTTGCATAAAAATTCATAATAAAAAAAAATATAATATTATTAGTCTCAATTTGGAGAGGGAAAAACAAAATTTTGTCTATTCCTAAATAATTTAGATTATGTAAATAGAAGCCAATTTATTCTGTCTAGCCTCAAGGGCAGCAAGATTAGCTTAAGAAAAGAAACCCAGACTCCTGGGTTCAATATATGACATAATATTGTATTTACAAAAGTATCAAGTAGGTTATGACCATCTATGTTATTAATTAGGCCCAATGACGTGTAATAGATTCGTTCGCTTATGTGAGAAATTGAGTAATAGGTTCCCATTTTCATTTACCTCATTTCTGTCTTATTTGACAACTAGTGTTACACTTCTCTAGTTTTACCAAAGTGTTTGTGATCTTTGTAGTGTTCCGCATCCGAAGAGTGCCAAACCTATTACTATAACTGTCTGTCCGTCCGTCCGTCTGTCAATGGACTGTATCTCATGAACGGTAATAGGTAGACAGCTGAAATTTTCAGAGAATATGTATTTCTCTTGCCGCTTTAACAAAAATAAAATAAAAATTAAAGGGAGACATAAAGGAAACAACTTATTATTGCGGTTTTTTTTTTCATAGCAAAGTTGAGTTAATATTGTACAGAACCCTCCGTGTGCGAGTCTGACTTGCACTTGGCTGGTTTTTTATACAAAAATACCAAACAAGGATACAGCCTGCTTGATGGTTACTGTAGCCTATATCATTATTAGCCTGTATCACTCTGGCTTTGCTGACCCGACAAAAACCTCTTCACACTACTTGAGGAACCCTATGCTGAACTCATCGAGGATAGATCCCTTTAGAGTAGAATAATGAACAATCAAATTCCGAAACTCGTCAGTGATTTGTCACTGAATATGAAAAGTAAGCACCAATCACTGCATCGAGTGTTTTTGACTTGGCCAATCAGAGTGCATGCGTGCTTGAATTAGCCAATCAGAGCGCGTTGTTGATGGTGGGAAATTGGCGGAATATATTTCAACCAAAATGAACGTCATTGCGCTTCTTTGGGTTAATTGTTCGATGGCTGAACTTAATCCCTTGGAAATACCATAGATCTCAATACAAAATCCAAAATGTATTATTTCCCGTAATATAATCTATTTTTATATGCTATCTGATGGCCAAGTTTCATCTAAATCCAACCAACCATTGCAACACGAGTAAACAAACAAAACTTTAAACTTTTTTAGTAGGAAAAAAATTACGAACAGAAAGGAATGTGATATTTCTAAAATACCAAAACCTTGTATCAATACGTGTAACATCGATAGTTACAACAAAAAATACACGGACTCTCAAAGGCTTTACAACCCTCTCTACAATCCACTCTCGAATCAGAGCGCGCATTGTGAAAACACTGAAAGAAAAACCTTTAGGTCGGTATTTGTTTTACATTTTCAATCAGGGCTTCCCTTTCTGTCAGAGAGGACAGAACAATATTGATGAATGTTGCCAGGGAAAATGATGCTTTATTTCTGAAGAGCTAAAAGCTAAATTAAAGAAATGTAATGCATTATTACAGGGCAAAATAAAAGATATGGTGCTAATTCTGCTGTATATAAACTAAACATTTTTTGTCTTACTATATCTCTATCTAACAAAGAATAATAATTAAAAGAATTTCAGAAACATAGAAAAGAAAAAAACGCCTAGTAAAAACCTATAGTTGAAGGCCTCCGATGCGGCTTAAAAACTCCAACAGTAGGTTGACCACTAGCCTGCCTCCACTGATTCGCAGTGGGTACGCGTGGTGGAGTATCTGCCTAGTCCCTTTCACCCTCATTTATGAAAGGAGGCCTGTGCTCAGCATTGGGACATTACAGGCTGATGATGATGAAGAAACTTAGTCCTATGTACGTATAGGTATAGAGACACGTGTTATCTACTTTTTGTAGGCATACCTGGTTTCCATAGTACAAGCTTATTTTGGGATCAGATGACCGTGTGTGAAGAATGTCCGAGGATATTTATTTAACTGACCAAAAGAAAAATAATTAGCATTACAATATAAAAGCAATCTTAATTTTTAAATTCAATGTCAATATTAACATGACTGGATAGAAATACTTTAACTAATATGTAAGGAGAATATTCTCCAGGTGTAAATGTATTGAATTTCAAGAGAATTGCACAAAATATTGATATCAAAATATGTTGTAATGTTTCCGGAGTGCTGGCGGCACTGTTCAGTTGTGCACTCACGCCAAATGACAGTGTATAATGCCATATCCAGAACTTCCATATGTCTATATGAATTAAGCTTTCCAGTTACCGTGAAATTGTACATTGTGTGTAGTGTACAAAAATTCCAAGAAATTAAACTGCCTTCAAAGTGAGTTTGCACAAAAAAGTATAAATTAAGACTGAAGAACTGTGTAATTTTTTCATTGAAGAATTATATCTTGAAATTCCATCATCAAATCATAATAACATACGGGACCGCCTAGAAAGGTACATTAATATGTTGGAATACGAATTCGGTGAACATACAAAAACAAAATATGCGTCAAACATTTTGTTTCATTAAATCCCAACTCAACTTAAAAAAATATTGAATTGTATTTTCCTATCGGTATTATTTTCAAAAAAGGATTGACGCATTTGAAATGTGGAGCTGGCGGCGGATGCTACGGATACCGTGGACAGCTAAGCGCACCAATGTCTCAATCCTTACGCAACTAAAAGTGAAAGATAGACTATCAACAATTTGTCACCGCCGTAGACTCTCCTACATTGGCCACATAGCGAGACGCGGTGATGAAAGCTTGGAAAAGTTGGTCGTTGTTGGAAACGTCGAAGGCAGGAGATCACGCGGAAGATCTCCTACTCGATGGACGGATCAACTACGGGAAAAAGGCGCCAAATTCTACGACGTGATCCAGTTAGCCACCAACAGAAGTCGCTGGAGCCAAGCCGCCCACGCTCTATCAAAGACGTCCGGTGATCACGATCTTGAAGAAACGACCACAGAGAGAGAGATTATTTTCAAATTCAATTCAAGTGATACTCGCATGACTAATACCTTTTAAATAATTGTAACTAAAGTACAAAATTATTCCTAATACACTTTACATAAATTCAAGGCACAGTTGAAATGTTTAGGCAAATACTTGGCGATATCGCGTGACCCCTTTAGGGAGTTAAGTCCCTACGCTAGAGGGTGGTAATAGGGGTGGCTGAGGAATTTTTTGTCCCTGCGTTCCCTCACGCGCCTTACCTCACCCTCCTATTTATCTACGAAGACGTTTCCCTTCGATGTTTTACTGTAGAGCTCGTGATTTCACTTGCTAATCCCGTCAACGCAGGGTTTTTACACGGCCACGACGCGAGGATTCCTGGAATACCTGTTCCCAAGTATACTATTGTATTCAAATGTTTGTGAAATGCGTTACTATTTTGAGACAGTAAAGCAAATACAAATTCAAAAGCGAATACTAGCTGGGTATGTGTTTTTCAATTTGTATTTGCTTTTTTGGCCTCACTCCCGCTATTGTATACCAGCTGTCCCCCGCGGTTTCGCCCGTATTCCCAGGATAAAAAGTAGCCTATGTCCTTCTCCATACCATAAACTATCTGCATGGCAAATTTCATGATGATCCGTTAAGTGGTTGAGGCGTGAAGGCGTAACAAACAAACTCACTTTCGCATTTATAATATTTAATTTAATTAGGATTCTGTGCTCCCCTGTTCCGCGCGGTCTATCTGCCTTTTGTTCTATAATCTGTGGTCATGTCAAACCCTTACCTTTTCAATAATGTAAATGCCATCAAAATTCTACTTCCATTTTTTAAACATAACAAACTTTACAGCAGGTGTCCGTCATCAGTTACATTAATATGCAAAAAAAATATAATTCGCCCCAATTTTATAAACTTCAACAGCGCACGTTACATACGAAATAAAATACAGACGTATTAAAACTTCTTGCATTATTTATCATGCTGACTGCAGCTGAGCATCATGAAATTTTAACTAGCCTCTATCTGGCACATGATGTGCAGGCCACTCCACTAATTCCACTAATTGATTATTAAAGTTTTGCCAAATTGTATCATTTGTGTGTTAGCTAATTAGTTCGGAAAAATAGGGTATCTTGTTCAGAGATGGTTGTTTAATTCGATAATAATATTATGATGTTGAAGCGCTCGTGGTGTAGCATGATTACGCTTGGCAAAGTGGCACCGTCGGCGTCGTGGTCGGTACCTGGATAGGTGACCGCCTAGTGGTATTTCAAATCGAGCGTTTCCGTGGTTCGGAAAGCACGTAAAGCCGTTGGTCCTGGTTATCACTTGTGATAGTCGTTAAGCTAGTTGGAGGCCTCCTAGGCGGCTTGAAAACTCCAACAGTAGGTATACCACTAGGTATAGCCTACCTCCACCGATGCGCAGTGGGCACTCGTGGTGGAGTATCTGCCATGCCCATTCCCTTTCACCCTGATTTGTGAAAGGAGGCATGTGCTCAGCAGTGGGACATTATAGGCTGATGATGATGATGATGATAGCCTACCTCCACCGATGCGCAGTGGGCACGCGTGGTGGAGTATCTGCCCATTCCCTTTCACTCTAAATGTGAAATTAGGCCTGTGGTCAGCAGTGGGATAATAGGCTGATGATGTTAGTTTTATAATGTGAATATTTTTTTGTTTAAATGGATGAAGAATTATCATCAGCATTTTACTGGACACATACCTGGTATTTGCTTTGTGCTTTTCAATTTGTATTTACTTTTTTGGCCTCACTCCCGTGTTCCGCGCTCTCTATCTGCATTTTGTTCTGTAATCTGAGTTTGGCAGATATATTGTAATCTTAATAGAATATATTCTACAATTGGGTACACAAATCAATTCTGATTTAACTGACTTCACTTTTGAATGACTGTATTTACCAAATTATTTAATTAAAATCTTTATTAAGTATAAAGGTACAATACAATTTTAAAAGGGCTAAATTAAATTCATTTGAATTCAAAATCATTTATTAGCTACGCCGGCACTTATGAAAAGTCTGACTGTAATACCGGTTCGGAAGGTTGCGAATTGCTGCTCTTACGTCTAGTTTTGATGGAACATGGTTGGCGTACTATCATTAATTAATAGTACTTCATATATTATATCTACGTACATATCCTTCTATGTATACGAATATGCGGATGATTTTAGTGTAAACCAACTCAACATTCTAGCCGGAAGCTACTAATCTGAGCAATGAATATCAGAATTATGTTTGGGAAACTGTGGTTCAAACGTTTGGTTGGAAATGGATAGGTCGGATAGTTCCAGGCAATTTATTTAGATTGGAGTTTTTGATCAAATTATTTCATCATCATCACCGTCATATTTTGTGCGTCAAATCACTTTTGTGACCACCACCCATTTAGGATTAAGATAAATATTTTATGGAGTTCACAAATTTTAAGGTATACAACTAAATGGCTTGTTTTTAACCACAGCCTCACTGAAGGTAATGAATGGGTCAAAAATAACATAAAGCCTAGAAAAACAAAGGATACACAAGGCCTAAAAGGTCAATGAAAACACAAAGCTCAGAAGATTAAAGAAACACAGACCATAAGGACAAAGAAATCATAAAACATAGAATGACAAAGACTACACAAAGCCTAGAAGGTCAAAGAAAAATAAACACAAAATAAAAAAAACGCAGCCCAGAAGGTCAAAGGAGACACAAACCCTAAAAGACATCTAAAAGACAACCATAAAAGATATCTATCTTGTTTAATAAGGTGACATGTCTGCCCAAATAAAGAATCATGGCGACAAACATTCATCGATTTGTACAAAATAGTAAAACATTTTAGAGGGTTTTGAATCACTTCCAATTTTGAGATAACATTACCAGCATGTTATTATACATGAAATATTTTATAAACCCCGCAAAACATAACAACAACATAACGGTTTTGGTCGCGAATAGTCGCGATTCGCTGGCATGCTACAGAAATTCGCATTTTTATCCCGGGGTTCTAAAAATATTTTAAATGGAGTACAGCATGGGGTTCTTTACAAAGGGTGTGAAGAGATTTCTTCAGGGTCGGAGACGCGCGTGTGATACCCCTGGTATTGCAAGCGTCCATAGGCTACGGTAACTGCATACCATCAGAAGGGCCGTATGCCTGTTTGCCAACTTAGTGGTATAAAAAAATGGCTCAAGATATTCCTTAGGCACCAAGGATCAATTATAACTTAATTCTAACTTCTCTAAACATAATTATTTTTCTGTACCAATCTCGCCATGATTCTTTATGCAGAAAAGATAACGGAACAGCACCTCAAAAACGTTCGTAATAGCCTTGAGCAAAGATAAACCCGACTTTACTCTACTCAAACTCCATTTCATAGTTCACGTTTTCAATTATGTTATTCATGAAAAAATTATGTAACGTACAAAATTAATCCTCCGTGCATCGAGCAGATGTTACATGCAAATGGTGTCCAATATTGCAATGTAATTGGATAGTTAACTGAACAGATTATAGGACCCAGGGTCCATTGTCAACGCGTTTATGTGTTCGTGCATTTGCTAGATTGGATTATAGAGATATTTTTTTTCCAGCCAGTGAGGGCAACTTCTGTACTACATACAGGTCTTAGAGAAAAACGCTGAACGGAACTTCGTGCTGAATTTTAAAGAAAATAAAAATGCCATAAAAAATAATGAAAAAAATAATGTGTTTTTTCGTTTTTTTTTTCAAAAGTTTTTTTTTATGCTTCTACTTCACAATACGAACAAAATTATGTACGACAATCTTGGTCAGAAGTTGC
The DNA here is from genome assembly GCA_947623365.1 of Achlya flavicornis. NCBI lineage: Eukaryota > Metazoa > Arthropoda > Insecta > Lepidoptera > Drepanidae > Achlya > Achlya flavicornis. The sequence continues at coordinate 16,047,107 of OX392475.1, forward strand.
TAGAAGTTATCCAAATATATTTGTATAACCAACTTCAATAGTTGTGCATTTCGTAAGCATCAAGACTTGTGTTTATGCTGTTTGCAGATGGTCGAGTTATTGATTTAGTTTGAACAATTTATTGAAGATTTAGGGGAGTATGTACTTGAACTTTTATTGCATTATCGTAAACTAGCAGACCCCCGCGGTTTCACCCGCGTACGGTTTGAATTTTCTCCTTCGAAAACCAATGCACGCCACAGATATTTTTATAATTAAAACTAAAAACCTATATTATACGTACACAAACGATCTTGTTTAATTATAATAACATCAAATGAGAAAGAAATTAATTTAACTACAATCAAAATATTCTAATGAAATAGAGAAAATGAACTGTTTTTTTTTTCATTGGCGTCACACGGGGTGTGTATTTTGCCAATTTCCAGTTATATTATATAAGTTGTAGTCACAATAAATCACTTTCACATAGTCCTCATGCAGTCAGTCATCGTCCAAAACTCAAAATACACGAATTTATAAAAAAAATTACGCAACGTCACTCTGCAATTTCCCGCCAAAAAGTCCGAGCAAATGAACTTCCAAACAAATTTCGAATCCTTATCCGATTTAAATATTTGACATTCCAATTTTAAAGAGCATTTCAGTTTCCAGAACAAAAGGCAGATAGAGCGAGCGAAACACGGGAGTGAGGCCAAAAAAAGCAATTAGGTACAAATTAAAAAACACATACCTGGTATTCGCTTTTGAATTTGTATTTGCTATGTTTAAAAGCTGCGGTGTGCTAATTTATTAAAAAGAAAGTGTTTTTCGTTAAATAAAGTTTATTAAACAAAGCAATTATTTTTTTTTTTACTGTGTATAGGCCTGTGTTTGACCACAATCTCAGTATGGTAAGTGATGATGTAGTCGAAGGTGGTAAGCACACAAAACCTAGAAGGAACTGGCTCTCAAGTGTAGCTGACGGAACACACCGATAGGTGCTTGGCGGCAGATTTTCAACTTGAGGGTGGTAGCCAGCCAGATGGGTACTGCAAAGTACCCTACCACCGTGCTATGGTTTCCTCACGATGTTTTCCTTCACCAAAAGCTCAAGCTCATTGTAGGATTCGAACCCGGGACCTTCGTCTCGGTATCCGACCTCACTACCACTGAGCTATCATCGCCTTAAAATACAAATTCAAAAGCGAATAACAGGTATGTGTTTTTCAATTTGTATTTGGCTTTTTTGGCCTCATTCTCGTGTTCCTTTCGCTCCATCTGCCTTATTCTGTAATCTGTGAAAATCGGATTAAGATTTCAAACAGGTGTCAAAATAAAAAAATGTTATTTAAATCAAAAGTACTAAGGAGTATTGATATCAACTTCGATGCAAATCACCCCTAAAATAACTTTCTACCCCTTTTTGACCCCGTTAGGCGATGATTTTCAATAAAATACGAAACACATCTTGCATCAATTCTGTTAAGGAAGGTTTATGCAAAATTTGAAGTAGATCGGACCAAGGAATCACGTTGTCCCATACAAACTTTACCCCCGTTTTTCACCCCCTTAGGGGTAGAATTTCGGAAAATCCTTTCTTATCTGATGCCTACGTCATACAAAGAACAGACCCTCCAAGTTTCAGGTCTCTACGATCAGCGGTTTAGGCTGTGCGTTGATTGTCAGTCAGTCATTCAGGACAAAGCATTTTATATATATAGATTACCTTATTATTCTAGGGTCTTATAATTATCATGTCTACAGACATATTTTACCTACATAGGTTGTGCATTTTATGAAAGGAAATATATGAAGGAAATATTGTACACTAGCTACCTGTCCCGGCTTCGCACGGGTGCAATGTCGTGTGTTGTCGAGCGACTTACGCGCCCGCACCCGTCTCGGCCCGCCCGTTCACGGTATCGCGAATACTGTTTCTTGCTCATTTTAAATCTGTTATATCTTTTAATATATAAATGATAATGATTTTCTGTAAAAATCGAACTTTATCTACATTAAATGCCCGTCGTAACTAACTAATTTAATTAGATAAGGATTAATATTATATGGGTCAAAATAACTTCGAAAGTATAACCCACAAAATAATTCAATGTCAATCGCATAAAAATGGTTACTGTGGGTTATGCATAGGATATAGGCATATACCATTCCGGAATGTTTATTAGATATTTTTAAAGTACACAACTCCGTATTACATCATTTTGATATATCTCGTAAAGTTTAGTCAGCATTAGCAAAGAAAGCGCAAAAAAATCTATGTGTTCACGAACCATTGACTTTGTTATAAAATAAAAAAAATAATAAAATAAAATATATATAACATAGATGTATTATATGTATAAATATTCACGGGAAAATTATCTAACTCATAGTGAAAACAGCATCAAAATCCGTTGCGCAGTTTTAAAGATCTACAGACTAACTACTTACTACTAAGAGACAGCGGGAAGCGACTTTGTTTTATACTATGTAGTGATGATGATGATGATGTCTAACTGACAGTGCATCGAGTTGTAAATCTATTGCCAAGCAACTGCTACCAATCTGTTCTGGCAACAGGACTAGAAAAAACAGTTCCTTCTCATCACCTTCAGCAACATTATCACCAATCACTATATAAGATTGTGGTCTCATATAATTGGACTGTTTTACAAAAACTTAAACCGACTTCAAAGTACACTAAGAAGTAATCAAATCCTGATCTGATGACAATGGGTCCAAAGGGGAAGTATACCCTTTCAGGCAAAAAAAGAATTTACCAAATCGGTTAATAAATGAAGGAGAAATGAGGTAACAAACATAAAAAAAAAAAAAACATACAACCGAATTGAGAACCTCCTCCTTTTTTTGAAGTCGGTTAAAAAGCTTTCTAAAAACAAACGGTTTATTTGACATAGGTTATGTAAAAACACTGACCCTTCTCGAGATAGCAGCGGATCAAAAAACAGATGAAATTCTCAAATCCTTATACATCTTGATTACATTCTTTGTAAAAGGAAAGCGCTGTGTAAAAAGTTTGTAAAAGGGCAGTCGACGGGGACCACTCTGCCCACACACACAATTATGAAATTTAAGTAGGCAGGCTTCAAACTTCAAAATCCTCTTTTGAATATCTGCTCAATAACTTTCCATCAATATATTTCAAGATTTCGTCATACCGCATTCGGAAACTCTGGGTTTTATTCAAATTGTTATAAAGAAAGAATTATTTATGATATCGAAATGTTCTTCGGTATATTTTGAATTATTTGGTGTCTGATTAACTTATTAATAGTTACATAAATAAATACACATTAATGTTTACTTCAGACGATGTTCCGATGAAATTGTTTGCTTCTACACTTTGAATTATCTGTTTACTCAGTAATTAAATACCTTTTAGTAAAATCATGCTGCTTAATTAATTTCAGAGGATTGATTTTGTTTAAATGAACGAAGTAAATTAAAATGAAGTTAATTAATTTTATAAAACGGAAATATTGGTTAGCTTCATAACGACTTACGATATGGGATTCTTCAAAAAGGGCGTGAAAAGAGCTCTTCAAGGCCGGCAATACATCGGCAATCCCCTTGGTATTGCAAATGTCCATAGGTGGCGGTTACCATTAGGTGGACCGTCTGCCTGTTTGTCAACCTATTGACATAAAAAAAAAACTTTTCTTCAGTAAATTGGTTTGGATTTCGTGTTTTTGTCAGTAAAGCCCAGAACTTATAAATGAGTCTAAGTCATTTAATAACATGCCTTTCCCACTTTGCTATGATGGATATGCCCAATACGGCTAAAATAAAAGTCTTGCAGTCCAAGAGTATGCTCATATATGTGACGAAGGATCACAATTTTTAACTGGTGGTGTACAATCATCCACAACGATTGAGGTTGCGTAAAGTTGATGCAATTCTATTGTGGAACTATCGTGCTATTTTTCTGAGTAGAGTAGACCCCCAAGGTCTAATGTAGCTTAGGAGTTGAATTTTGGGAATTTTGGTTAGTACTACAGGTTTTCTATGGGTCGAAGTTCGACTATATTTTTTTACGACAAATAAACTAATAATATAACTTGACACTGGCAAAAATAGTTCCGAAATAGAATTTGGAAGAAGTTAAACCTCAAGAATTCCGTACATGTAATGTGAGTACATGTCCATGACCCTTGTAGTATAACATGACTTTCTTCTTCTTCTTATTTTTAATTTTGGCAATCAAGCCCAAATTAGGGCTCATTTCTGCCAGTGTCGAGTTATATTATAGTTTCCAGTCACAATAAATCACTTCACATTATAGTCCTCAGTCAGTCACCGTCCATAAAAGTCATGTTTTACTACAATGGTGGTCATTGTACTAAAACTCTTCACGGACATTTTGAGACAACTTGAAAAGTCACGATACACATAATTCATTTCATTTCACTTCACTGGTGCACATGGATGATCTTTATTGAGTAAAATACCACCAAAAATACACAATAAAACTCAAAATACACAAATTTATGAAAATAAAAGTGAAAATGCTACGTCACTCTGCAAGTTCCCGCCAAAAAGTCCAACATGCCTTTTATGGACATTGACTGACTGAGGACTGTGAAAGTTATAAAAACTGGCAGAAATAAGTCCTAAAATGGATTTGGTTGTCAAACTTAAAAATAAGAAAAAGAAGAAGTTAAACAAAAGAGTATGTGTGTGGTCTGTCAAACGCATGGTAGTGTGTATATGTTGAAGTTTTCACCAACGTAATTAATAGTCTCCTTCAATTTGAACCAAGATACATTATATTTTGCAGGAAACTCAAGGGAATTTAGGACTAGACTTACGCCTACTAATTGTCAATTATAATTTAATGAACCGATATCATGTACACGCCATTAAAACCACGTGTAGAGTAACAAAGTCCATTTTAATTGGACCATTTCCCTTGTCAAAGTTAATTGAATTCATTAAACTTTCTGGCTCCTGTCCATCAATACGTGGCGGGTAGAAAAACAAGACTCAAAGTATAGATTGTATAGCATGTGTTTAAAAATACCTCTCGGCCTTTGCCAGCAATACATATCTGTGAAAAAAAAGGTGCGTCAAAAAGCTCTGCGTCTTATAAAATTTGCATGAAAGTACTAGTACTGGCTGTTACTTTTTAATGTGTGCGTATAACTTTATAAAAGTTATGTATAATTTTGAATTAATGTGAGAAGAACGATGTATATCAGAGAAGCGAGTTAGCTACGTGAATAAATAAACGAACACCTTTTATAAGTTTTCCCTGAATGTATAATCTCAGATAGACGAAACAACAGATTGTCGACCCAATTTGAAATATTTTTAGCATTATGACCAGTACTCTATAGACATATAAAAAATCAAGACGCAGTGTCATCTTATAAGAAAGTGAAGCAAAAAAATTCCTACGTGTGCGTGAGTAAAATCAGTACTGGCCCAAGCTGGCACAAATGGTACTGCGCCTTATTGTCAGTGTCAACGTCTCAATACGGGATGATAACCGATCGGCTTCCTATGGTCTATATGTGTGTGTGAGACCATGTATTTACAAGAACGCCGGCTTTCTATTACTTATTTTTTCTTGGTCTGAGCAGTACTCTATAAAATGTATATCGAACCTCCAATAATTAGAACAACCAACTCCCAACTCGGCGAATAAAAGGATAAACTCCTCTTGCGTTTTTATATCTTATAGAATAATAAATAACAAAAGGCAAATAATATTTACTTGTAGAAATATCACTCAATATGTTTAACAAATTATTAAAGGTCTACCCTTTTTCAGGCACGTTCAGAGGATTATGAATTCTGACAACAAAGAACTAATGCGTAATAATTTATTAGGTAAAAAGAAATGAAGTACTTTATCATTATTATATTGCTCGTCGTTACATAACAATAATCGAATTGACTGTTATCTAATCCAAAGTAATTCCAATGAAGAGCCGAAAGATTCGGTTACGTCCATATAAAGTTACCAAAAGTAATTAACTATGTTTATGTATTTTCTTACGAGCTGTCAATATTTATTTATGTTATTTACACAAACAGAATTTACTAACTAATGTTACATAATAAAAATTATTTTATCAACTCTTAAATAAAGATGAGTTTTAATCGACAGAAGCGCTCGTGGTGTAGCATGATAAGCCGTTCTTAATCGATCGGCAAGTTAAGCTACTACCGTCGTGGTCGGTACCTGGATGGGTGACCGCATAGTGGTATTTCAAATCGAGCGTTTCCGTGCTTCGGAAGGCACGTAAAGCCGTTGGTCCCGGTCGTTACGGTAGTTGGAGGCCTTCTAGGCGGCATGAAAACTCCAACAGTATAGATTGACTAGCCTACCTCCACCGATCCGCAGTGGGCACGTGTGGTGGACTATCTGCCCATTCCCTTTCACCCAGATTTGTAAAAGGAGGCCTGTGCTCAGCAGTGGGACATTATAGGCTGATTATGATGATTAATCGACAAAGCACACCTCACAAATACACATTTAATAAATAATGTTGACAAAATAAAATGAAAAAAATGTTTCAATATTATTCATTTCACCATTTGTAATCACCGCACACGAATGAGGACATTATACGTGCTCAAATAATATGATCATTTTATGATTGTAAAAGACGTAATGAGAACGTGGATGGAGTGTAAATGACAGCAATTAGTGGCTTCATTTCACAAATAGCACCTCTATTAGAGCTGAAATAACCGCATCAGTTTCGCCTCAAACGTTAGAGGGAAATTCTAAAAAAAGTTCTAGTTCGTGAATTTTGTGTCAACAAAACTGTAAGTGTTTTCTTAACCGAGCGAATAACAAACACTTTTAAAGTTAGACAACTTTAGTTTCAAGTTCAGGTCGTTCTTCACGCCTAAGTGGTCTCAAGACGTAAAATACGTATACATAAACATGAATTTATGAAACTCAAAATATACATACGTGCAGTTCATCATTGCGGTGAATCCTGTGCCTCAAAACTCAAAGTGTGTTCACGTACAAAAACTCACATACACGAACACTGAAACACTTTACGATAACACTTCGTAACACTGTTTAGTTAGCATGTTTAGTCACTTGTAATATTTTAGAACACTTTTGAAATTTGACGGTGTGAAGCGTCGCTTCTGACCGGGGGTTGGATTTAACTGAAGGCGGGGAGTGCGCGGGGTGCGGGGAGACGTACGGCGCCGCGCAGGCGGGCGAAGTGCTACAGGGCCGGGGGTGCCATCCACCCCGATTCACTATCGGACCGAACTTTATTTTTCTGTTTTGGAATCGCCCACTTATCTTTGCTGAGTTTTCACTTGATGCTACAAAAGTGCAATTAGAATATAATCTCTGTTTGAAGCGCAACACGTACGATTTTTATCTAAATGTGCCAGCGTCTTTTTAGTGCTAATTGAACGCAATATTCAATTGCATTGGGAGATTTTTAATGTTATTGGAATGGTTTTCTAAATGAGATTGTAACTAAACACACAATTATTCTTAGTAAGTTATAGTTTATTTAGATTAATAGCCTTTATTTTACAAGCTTCTTATAAAGAATATAAAAAAACCGATGAGTCTTTAGTTCGGTTATATACTACATTATAATTTGTGGTTTATCCAATGATTTCAAGACGATAATATATAAGTCAATGGGTTTATTTATTTTAATAAATAATAAATATCCTGGGACATTCCTCACACACTGTCATCTGATCCCAATCCAAGCAAATCTTGTAATATGGAAACCCAGATATCTAATATAATACATAGACTACTTTTTTGTTTGTAAATACATAACTTATTATAAATAATTTAACTGCATAATACCTTAACATTTTGTCTATGTAACACTTACGTGGACTACTAAGAATAAACAGAATTCACTATTAATTAAATATTATATATGAGAAAAATTAAACTAAAATTATATTATAATATACTTTCCAAGTAATAAAACTTAATAGAATCTTTGTGATCAACGTAGTAACTTATATATTCTGGTAGTGTGTTCAGACATAGTATAAGACTTAGTACTTAATTTGTATGTATTATGTTAAAGTTAGTTTTATAAAAACCTTTGAATCAGTCCAAATTCTCTTTCATTCATTCTCATAGTGTCTCCGTTTTTCTCATTAATTACTTTTCTAACACCTTGGGCCATATTGAGATTGAAGTCAAAACAACAGTAGAAAAAAATATTGTGAAATTCACGAGATCACGAATGTATAGAATCTAGTAATAGCATCGAACAATTAACCCAAATAACGTTGATTTTGCTTGCAATCTATTCCGCCAATTTCCCACCATCGACAATGCTCTCAGATTGGTTAAGACAAGGACACATGCGCTCTGACTGGCCAAGTCAAAAACACGATGCAGTGATTGGTCCTTACTGTTCAAAATCAGTGACAAATCACTGACTAGTTTCGGAATCGGATTGCTCAGTATTACTACTCTAGGGGAATGTTCCTCGATGAGTAATAGTAATATCAGACTACCCGCTCGCTAATGAACCAGCGACTGTCCCGAGGGTTGCAGGGTAACTTAATCACGACACATGCTGTGCAATTGTTTACTAATTCTGCAGTTTAAAGTGCTCACCTTTGGCTATTGAAATACTGTTTTTATTTGTTCAAACTGTGAGACAAATGGACTGCATTAAATGTTTAATAACTTCAGAGGACTTTTTAAATTTTAATTGAGGTAGAGCAAAATCAAAATCAAAAAGTCATTTATTCAGTTTAGACCTTGGTAAGGCACTTATGAACTTATGAACGTTAAATTGGTACATACAGTTGAATTTACCACCGGTTCGGAAACTGAGATGACTCCGGCAAGAAACTCAGCAAGGCTTTTTTTTAATGGAAGAACTTTTAATATTACAGCTTATACAATACATACCTATATATATATATATTATTATTATGCTTATTCATACAATTGTCACTTAGGCAGGGGGGATGCAAGTGCAGAGAGAAGCTACTACAACCATATATTCTTGTCTTCCACATAATGAGCCACCTTATAGTAGGCTTTGTCAATAGCGTCTGCCGTGGTTTTCCCAATGGAGTACAGCATGGAGTTCTTCTTAAAGGGTGTGAAGAGATTTCTGCAGGGTCGGCAACGCGCGAGTGACGCCCCTGGTGTTGCAAGCGTCCATAGGCTACGGTAACCGCTTACCATCAGGCGGTCCGTATGCTTGTTTGCTAACTAAGTAGTATAAAAAAAAAAAAGCGTTATTTCGCTCAAAGTGCAGTTTGACTGGGGATGTACGTACATCGAATAGGGAGCGAAACTACTGAATGTTCCAGCCCGCAAGTAAGGTTGTCAGAGCTAATTGAAGGGCCGGTAATGGGTGAGTGATTCCCAGTGTGTTGCAATCATTTTTCCTGGCGGGCCCGAAGCTTGTCTGATTTTAGTTGTGTAAAAAAAATACTATATTATTAGTGCAAAGGAGTCCGTTCAAAACCTTAAATTGATCTTAGAATTCAATTCCATTCTTTTCACAGTAACACGAAACTTTAATCACAAGATCAATTGGTTACATTGTGTATTTTGTTTGATAAATATTTGAATGCTTTCCAAAACTTGACAATTCAGAGTTCCGTTTCAATGATATTTATGTAAACACTAGCTGTCCCCCGCGGGTTCACACACGTTCCCGGGAATAAAAGTAGCCTATGTCCTTCTCCATACCATAGGCTATCCGCATGCCAAATTTCATGATGATCCGTTGAGTAGGTATTTGAGGCGTGAAGGTGTAACTAACAAACAAACAAATAAACAAACAAACTCACTTTCGCACTAGGATTAGGATTAGGATAGGGCTAAAGTTTGTGGTTAGGGTTACACCAAGAACATGGCAGTAATCGATTTTTAACTTAATGTTACCCGTAGTTCCACTTGTGTTTCTAGATTAAATATTCATATCCGTGGTCTAAACTGCTCCTCTGCCGATTTTCATCAAAATCGGTACGCTTGCTTAGCCGAGACAGCGTAGCAAATAGCCAGAACCTATTTCACTGTATAGTAATATGAATAAGGATATTTATAATGTTTGTTTGTACGTTTGAACGCGCTTATCTCAGAAAACTCTTGATTGATTTAAAAAATCTTTTAAAAAGCTTATGGTATGGAGATGGACATAGGCTACTTTTATCTCGGGAACGCAGGTGAACCCGCGGGGGACAGCTAGTATATGAAATGAGCTTGTATATAATCTAGGTATCTCTTCATAATATAATATCTATGGTTTTAAACTTACAAATATTACCAAAACTTGGGTCTCTAGACGCTAGACTCCTTTTGAAACAACTGAACTGTTTTCAATTGAAACGAAGTGCCTCATATTGGCAAGTCTAGTGTTTTAGACACGTGACATTTACTTGAAGACCCTTCGTAAAGGTCTTCAGGTAAAGGTCAAGATACTCAAGATCGAATTTGTTTATCTGTGACACTTGTATTTAATTATTCAATTTTGGTATTCATTCTAGTTATCACTTAATTGTGGTAGTCGTTAAGCTAGTTGGAGGTTTACTAGGTGGCTTGAAAATTGGTGGAGTATTTGCCCATTTCTTTTAACCTCATCTGTGAAAGAAGGTCTGTGCTCAGACATTATAGGCTGATGATGATGATGATTCATTGTAATAGTATTTTTAATATGAAACTGTCATCAGCTGTTTGTTACCTCTTCACGACTTAAAAATAAGGGTTTGAAGAGATTTCTGCAGGGTCGGCAACTTGCGAGTGATACCCCTGGTGTTGCAAGTGTCCATAGGCTACGGTAACCGCTTACCATCAGGCGGGCCGTATGCTTGTTTGAATACTGATTTGGAACTGCGTTTATGAATACAGATGCTTGTGTTCCACACCTCATTTATAACGAGATATAAGTCCACCAAACGGCTCCAGTTGGAAATTGCAGACTTCAGAGTAGTACTCAAAAATTTGCTAAACTCGTCTTTAGAAGTCGGTCACAACTTTATAACAAACAAAAGTCTGCCTTGCTTGTAAAGTTAAGTACTGTGGATAAAAAGTAGCTTATGTTCTCACATTCTATGGCCTATCTGTGTGCCAAATACCATTGTTATCGCTTCAGAGGTTAACGGCCTCCATCTCACTCTCATATTCGCAAAATTACGTGTCAGGAAAAGACTTCGGAATTGGGTGCTTTAATGTTTAATGAATGGGATATAACAATTTAAATAGATGAGACACATGAGAGACAATTTAAATAGATGACATGTACCGCATGCGGTCGTAGCAGTGTCGCGTCACACTCTCAGCTGTGTGTATATTACACAGATGACAGTGATGACGCCATAGGCAGGTTCGCAAAACGGGCGATGGCAGCAACAACAGAACAAATCCTCTCTCAAAACCTAAAAATGGCCATGAAAAATAGAGACTATAATGTCGTGGAAGCTCAAATACGCGCGGGGATTTCCTCTGGGGCAAACAGGCAAGCAAACTAGACTGTAAAATGAAAACTGTAAAATTTTGTAATATTTAATCGCCCATAAGCATAATATATTATAAATCAAAATAATAACAATAGTATAATATAATGTAGTATAGTAATAGCTAATAATATGTATCTTAAATAGTACGAATTAACAGAGTATAAATATGTATAAATGTATTAGAATAATTTATTTATTGCGCGGACCAAGATGTCCAAATTGTGAAAATGATAAAGCATACAATTTGTAAAAAAATATTATCTAAAAAGAGTATGGACCACGTGTCTGTAGTAAGTAGTTTTAAACCAAAAAAATATAGATGAGACAAAAATAGTTGTTAATAATCTCTATCGTCGAAGCTTATGTTCTTTAGTAAAACAAAACAAAGTACCAAAGTTAATAAAGATCCTTTCAGGGTAAGTTTAACCGCGGATTTTATGAAAATTAAGCCGAAAGAGACACTTAATATTCACGAGCCTCCCGGGAGCTTATTAGATGCGACGTCAATACAAATTGTTTGTCCCTATAAAAGGAATAATGTTAAATATTCTCGTTCACTTTATTTAATACGTGGTGAGCCATCTTAGAAGATGCCAAAGGAAAAGCTTCTTGTTTATGGAAGGTACTTAGGTACATATAAATCTCTCAGTGGGAAACATTTTTAAACTAATGCTCATCATAATCAGCCTATAATGTCTCACTGTTGAGCAAAGGAATGGGCATATACTCCACCACGCATGCCCAATGCGGATTGATGGAGATAGGCTAGTGGTCAACCTACTGTTGGAGTACTCAAGCCGCCCAGAGGCCTCCAACTAGTTTACAGAATTTCACAGTTAAGTACCTAATAGCGGGGACCAACGGCTCTATATTATTAAAAGAAACTAAAAACCCAACTGCGTAAAACAGAAATTAACTGAAAATATTACAAAAGAAAATACATACCTTCTTAGGTCATTGGTTTGTCCCCGACTGAAATACCTTATAGCATTCAAGTTATATTCAAAATTCTTTTTCTCTTTTCAGTTAATTTTTGTTTTACGCAGTTGGGTTTTTAGTTTATTAGATTTAGATTTATAAAACTCATATTGTTTTAATTAAAAGCAGGCATTCTTCTAATTACTCTAATAGTCGCATTATCTAAAAACGAAATGGCAATAATCAAATAGATCTTGTTTAAATAAAAATAAGTAAATGTACATACAGAGGATTAGATAAATGACACACACAGCCGATCCGATTAATACCAGGCAAAAAGATGATGATGATGAACTTAAACAATTAATTGACAGTAAAATTGAATTAATTTTTATTTAACTTATTTAATGGTGCGTCAATTAAGTAAAATTAGACCAATCGTTTCTTCTGTTATCGTTATCCAAATAAAGATGCTGAATGCTGTACGAGGACCGTTCTATCAGCAAATTGTAAAAACTACAAAGGCTAGTGAACAGAGTTATCCAGTCTCCTCTAAATCCATGGTATGAGATAATTCTGACAATACGATCATAGGATAAATGGATCATCAATTAATAATGCCAGTACATTACTTATAATAAGCCAGCAGTTATTACCGCTGGTTAACTCTGGCATTGCTAAGTCACTTAATGTCTGATTGAATTATATCGCAGAATTCTGCTGCTGGGTTTTGGCTACCACTGAATTATGCGAAGCTCTATTAATTGACAATCTATTATGGCATATTTGAGTATAACCGTCTAACCGCCTGAATGTCGGGATGAGATTTGTTTAACATAGTTTACACGACAGCTCAAAAAGATAGTGTAGTTTCCAGTGTTCATTTAAGATTGTTGGATTTTTCAACAAATACAACCTTCCGAACGGATATTATAGTCAGACTATTCATAAAAGTGCCTGCGAAGGTCTATTTGAAATAAATTATTTTAATTTGAATGTATTCCAACATAACTTCTAATCCTCCTGAGACCTACGGGCGGGGAGATTTTTCCGCCAACGCATCAGCTTGGCTATCCAAAGAGGAAACGCTGCCAGCCTTCTGGGAACCTTGCCGTTAATTAGAAGCCTTGAGGAAATTTTCTTAAATATAGATTGTAATCCCCGCAAGCGCATCTCGACTTTTCAAGGGGTTCCACTGAAAATCAGCGATGATAGTAAGTACTTGCCACAGCATAATGCTGAGTTGGAGTCCTTTTTGGCATCACACCACAAATATCAATAAAGCTTTGTCTATTGTCTAATTTGTACATTTTGTACATATAATAAAATTCTTGTGATCTCGGATGATGATCGGGGTTAGGACATAGCGATTTTCGCTCAAAGAGCAACTGGACTTGGGATGTGCTTCACCTTATAGAATACCCCAGCCAAACAATTGAATACTGTGTTCCTGAGTGAGAGCAAGGTCGCCAGGCTAGAGCTCATCGGGAAGATGGGAAGGTTTGGTATGAGTCATGCTCCTGAGGATGCAAGCGTCTATATGCTAATTGCTTTCCATCAGGTGGGGGTTTTTCAAATTATGCGATCTTCAATCGTTGGCTCAATTATGAAAAGGTAACAAATCGACACAGAGTTCAATGGATGTTTTAACATACTACGAATAAACAATAAATACGATATATAGAATTGTAGAAGCAATTAACACTTGAGATGTACCAATATTTTCGTAGATTGAATATAGGGATATCAACCTAAGTAAGTTTTACTCTACTTATTTTGAGAATTTCAAACATTTGTTCGTAATAAACCCTTATAGGTTTGTTTTTTGCGTTTATCATTGTTTATTTCCCCGAATAAAATAGACGCAAATTTCAAATTCGGTTGCCAACTCCACACTTCTCCTCTCCTCCACTCCTCATTCAGAATCTACTGAGCTGTAAATTTTGAAAATATAGAGAATATGGGGCGTAAAGGTTTACAGGAAAACCTAACCGAAAATCCTAAGTCTTAAAGCTCTCACAGTATACGGAATAGACCGGTACTATATCTGTCTTCGAAACCCTTCGGTCTAGTTCGGTTTTCACTTGACCGGTTTTTCTTCGGTTCTTTATTAAACAAAAATGAATTTTAACTCAATTGATTACTAAATTATAAATCACTTTAACTTTCAAAGAAACACATAAATTTAAAATGTTTTATGAGATTACTCAAAGTTATACTTTTCCTTGAAGCTTTCCAAAGAATTGAGATTCTATGGACATTTGGCAATCTATCAAACAAACGTAGCTTTTTAATTTTAAACTTTCAAAAAGCTTAGATGAAGAGCAAAGAAAATTTGCTGAGGCCGCTAAAGACAAGCTAAATACACCCCTAATAATAATAATATACCCCTGGATCGGTCGTTATAAATGTAAGCTATAAGCTTCCTTATGAAATCTCTAAGTAAGAGTTTTATTAATTATTAACCGACTTCAAAAAAGTGGAGGTTCTCAATTCGGTTGTATGTTTTTTTTATGTTTGTTACCTCATAACTCTGTCGTTAATTACTTACATTGGATTACTTTTTAGTGTAATTTGAGTCGGTTTTTTATAAAACAGTTTTTTTACATAGAATAATCACTCAGTAAGAGGTTTATTATAAGTAAAACTGTGAGATTGACCAAGCCTAAGAAGTGGCGGACAGGAAATAAGTCAACTGATCAAGAGTCCTGTCGACTTTTTTCATTTGCGTTTTCTTTTTGTTTTCATAAAGTTATGTAGATATTTTGCATATTATTGATGTTGTTTTATCCAATAAAGATTAATTCATATGCACGAGTGAAGTGAAATGAAATGAATTACGTGTAGTGTACCTACTACTTTTCAAGTTGTCTCAAAAAGTCCGTGAAAAGGTTGTGAATTATTGTTGTTTACCTATGCGTATGTGTGAGGTTGTGTTCTGTGCTGCAAAATTGTCTTATAAAAGGTAATGCTGGTGATATTTTTTACGTAACTTATGTTTCAGTTTGGCCCCCACATTATAATCAACTACATTCCCTTTGTACCTCCCCCACAAGTAATTTGAAATGAATTTTATTACAAGCTACATTCTGTAGCGCTGTAGAGGTCATTATTTTCCGAGAGGGGATGCAGCTCCAGGGTTGCCAGGCTTATTTATCTATTTACAAGGATTTTTAGATTATTCCGATGTTGTTACAGTGGAATTTTGTACTTGAGTAAATTGAATATAGTTTTACATGAATTGAGACGGTTTTTTTAGGATTAATAATTCAGCCACTTGAGTTAAGACACTTTGCAATAATCTATATCAAAAAGGTAAATAATGAACGCTTTTTAAACCTTGCGATCCAATCTAGGAGATGTAAAGCTCAGCTCAGAAAGCTGGGTATCCTCTCTAAGGTTAAGCGGTACTTCACGCCTGGGCAGTTGCTCCAACTTTATAAAGCACAAGTCCGGTCATGCATGGAGTACCGCTGCCATCTTTGGGATGGATCAGCTAAGTACCAGCTTGAGGCCCTCGACTCAATAGACCGCCGAGACAGGAGACTCATCAGAGATGAGTCTTTAATTACCATCCCCATTTTTACCGGTGTAAAAATGGGGATGGTGGAATTAGGTTGACAACAACCACAAGACGCCGGGAAAATTTTACTGACACCTACAATCTAGGAACTTTCAAGGCCAGAGTGAATAGGTTTCTTCTGGGTAAGCGTGTTTCATCTTAGGCTTCGTCATCGCCCCTTATGGGCGGGTCAGTGGCCAAACGCAAGCCCATTTAATTTAATTAAAAAAAAAAAAGATTTTTTTGAAAAATCGTTTTTTTATTCCTTAATATAATTATGCTTACCTTAAAGGAGGATCATGACGCAGGTAATTGCGACCGTCTGTTTTAGTCGGTAGGAGTCCGACGACGACGGTGGCCTGCTTCCACTACGGTGGGAGCGCCCAGGACTCCGCATCGCACATCGCTTACGGCGTGCCCCGCGTTGAATCCTGAGCGGAGCCTGGTCGGACAAGTCGCATGGAATCTCTCCCTGCCAGCAGTCGTATCGGCGATCCTGAGCGGGGTATGGCATGAAGGGCCATAGCCTCTTTCTGTGGGACCGTAATGATCCAGAAGGAGGCTCAGAGCGGGATCGGGATAGGACCGATCCAACCCGGAGATGAAGCCGCCGCGTCGGAGCGCAAACGTGACCCGTCGTGAAGGCGACTAAATGGGGACCTTTAGGGGCGTGGCGATCGGGACGGAGGCTCTGTGAACCCAAAAAAGGGATGTGTGGTTCAGGACTTGATAGTCAGTCATTCAGTTCATTTTACATGACAGAAATAACAAACAAAGACAATTATGTTTCCACATTATGAAATTTACGTTATAATTTAGAGCTTGCTATTCACGTAACTAACAAAAGTAAACAATATTCGCAAAATAAAACCGCTAACACATAAATATTTATGTACACAAATGAAATATATGTCGCAGTGAGGACGGCCAATTTGTCGTTTTTTCGCTCTGTCATTTATGCCAACGTACGTCTAAACCGAACAAATGAATTGGAATTTGTATAGGATAGTCCTATTTTTACGAGAAAAATAACCCTTTGTTTTGCAGCCGTTTGATTGTAAAAACTGGGGAACGAAACACGTATGTACAGTCGCGGAATGAAAACGTTAGTCACCTTAGAGTTGGTTTTCGCTTGCACCAGAATGCAAAAATCTATTTTATTGTACCAACATATTACCGGTGAGGTTCCTAACAGGAAGAAACAGTGCTGCTAACATTTACCTTGTGACGTTTGCTATCGAATAAGGTTTTGCTTGTTTTTACATCACGTCAAACACAATTTATGGCTTTTGCGGAATAAAATATAAGTATTTTTTTTTCAATGATTACGTTGCCCTATTTTCAATTTTAATTACACAAAACAATAGCAGGTTAAACCAACAAGAAAGTTTTAGTTTATCAAAACATAAAATAAAAACAATTTTGTTGACGAGATAGAACAACTTTGATCTGAATAATTTTGAACTTTGATAACGAACAGTTAAATCATTATTTTCTCTAATTCAGTGTATTCTATTCAGTTTCAAAAGGTAATATATGCTCGTGATACGTTGAATGAATCAAGTTAAAAACTGACGAACCTTTTCATTCCGCCACTGTACCTATTTGTGACAGAATTGGAGTATAGTAGTAAAATAGCGGCACTCACCTGAATTGAACGTTCAATAACTAACTTTATAAAAATAGTTACGCGAGTGTTGATGAAAGAGTATAATACTGAACTGGTGGTAACTTTGGCTACTTTCCTAAAAAATATATATTTAGTCCGTCAGTTAGATTATCAAAAACTATTGGTTTTTTTTTTCGTCAATCAAACCAAACATATAGCCCGTTAAAACTCCGCGTGACGTCACATTTCAATTCATTTTTAGGGTTCCGTAGCCGAATGGCAAAAAACGGAACCCTTATAGATTCGTCATGTCTGTCTGTCTGTCTGTCTGTCCGTCCGTATGTCACAGCCACTTTTTTCCGAATCTATACGAACTATAATGTTGAAACTTGGTAAGTAGATGTATTCTGTGAACCGCATTAAGATTTTCACACAAAAATAGAAAAAAAACAATAAATTTTGGGGGTCTCCATAATTAGAACTGAAACTCAATTTTTTTTTTTAATAAAACCCATAAGTGTGGGGTGTCTATGGATAGGTCTTCAAAAATAATATTGAGGTTTCTAATATCATTTTTTTCTAAACTGAATAGTTTGCGCGAGAGAATCTTCCAAAGTGGTAAAATGTGTGTCCCCCCCTGTAACTTCTAAAATAAGAGAATGATAAATCTATAAAAAATATATGATGTACATTACGATGCAAACTACCAACGAAAATTGGTTTGAACGAGATCTAGTAAGTAGTTTTTATTAATACGTCATAAATTGAAATCCATATCAAATACTCAGGTCTATACTACCATTTACTTATATACCTACAGGTTTGTACGGAACCCTCGGTGCGCGTGTCTGACTCGCACTTGGCCGGGTTTTAGTGAAATGTGACGTCACGCATAACTTTAACGGACTATAGCTTAATCATTTTTTGTTTTATTGACGAGAAAAAAAATACATGTCCAATATTTTTTGATAATCTTACTGATGGACTAAATAGAATTATATATTTTTTACCCAGGAAAGTACCCAAGTGTTTTCTAAAGAAATTTTGGATAACCAACTAATGAATTATATATTGAATTTAAATTCCATTTGAGTGCAAACGAACGTCCCAAATCAGTCAGAAACAACTTGAACTTTTAAAAGATTTATCAAGGATTAAGAGCGCGGCAACACAAACTTGAGGAAGTCCTCATTTTTGATGCAAACAACGGTCACCCTACGACAATCGTGATTAAAACGAATCAAGTGGGGACCCGTCAGGGTTTAAAACAATGGAAGTTGGAGGGGTTCAGAGAGCTGTAGCTGTCCTGTTCTAACCTTGTACATAATCTTATACATAATGTGACACAGTAGCGATGTAGCTAGATTACAGCATAGTTTGTAGCTATCATTAACGGGGCTAAGTGCTTTATTAGGTATTTTAACGACGATGTCTGTAAACAAGCATACGGGCCGCCTGATGGTAAGCGGTTACCGTAGCCATATAAACGTTTGCAACACACCAGGCATCACTCACGCGTTACCCCCCTCCCCAATGAGCTCTCTGCATAAAGTCAGAAACTCAACATAAAGTTATTTGGATAAGCTCTTCTGTAAGATGGAAGTACTTCCCCAGCCGAAGCTCTTTGAGCGAATAAATGCTACGCTCTACCTCTAACAAAATAAGTTAACGATATAGAAAATATTATCCATATTAAAACTCGAGGTTGCAGCTACTATCGATCACCGACAATGTTCCCAGCAGGCTGGCAGCGTTTCCTCTTTGGATGGCCAAGCGTTGGCGGAAAGAGCACCTCGCTCACAGTCTCCCAATTCCTCGATGAGTTTAAATTTAAATATCCAGGGACTTTCTTCACACATAGCCATCACAAACGATGCAATCCTTTTATTATAGAAGTAAGATAACTGATACTGCATATAGGTACTACTTGTAAATACTTACAACCAAACTCAAAATCTAGTTAATCGTTAAAACGTTAAAAGTTAGTTAATAGTGAAATGGTAAAAATCTAGTTAATCTTGTCTCAAACTACAGTTGACAGGAATACAACACAAAACAAACAAGATCAATTTCCCAATTATCATTTGGTCCACCAATCAGGTCACTCTCAATTGTCCAAAGCCGACAAAATTCCGTGAATAATAAATGAGGTGCCCCACATCTGCCCCACCTGCCCCACTCTTGCGCCGGGAGGCAGTGATTGCGTTGATGCCACACGCTCAAACTAATTACTCTTCCACGTAAATCGTTTCGTTTCGATTCATTTATTTTGTCTACTTGATCGACGCTCTGGATATTTTTTCAATGTTTATGGAATATGTAATTATCCGTAATGTAATCAATCATTAAATTAATTAATGTATTTCATATAAATGTAGTAAGACATCGAAGCTTCAAACTAAGAACAAACAATCAATTGTATACCTATTCTCAAGTGTAAAATTATCATCAGGAACCTAATGGTAGGGTCGGAAAGTGTTTTACGGTGATGATAGGTAATGTGGTAGTGAAGATGAGTGTGATGACGAGCTTCCGCTTTCGGTGAAGGAAAATATATTAATGATGCGGTCGCAAACCGATAGATAAATGAGCTTGTTTTATATTATATATTTCTGTTACTGTTTATCACAAAATGAATGTAATTGGGTTTTTATTAATTTTTCATAAATATAATTTATAAAGAAATATATTAATGAAACCAATGAACGGTGGTAGCTAGGTATTAATATATCACTGGGTAGTAGGGTACTTTGTAGTACTCGCCTGGTTGCCTACCTTCCTCAATTAATATAAAATTTGTCAATTAAAAAATTAGTAAGTGCCTTATTAGGGCCTTTTTTGAATAAACAATTTTTGCATTTTTTTTTGGTCACCAAGCAATCATATACTTATAGATGGTATGTTCCGGTAGCTATACTTGAAAGTCAGTACCTACCCTGTCAGGGCTTTGTGTGTGTTATCACTTAGCAACGTGAGTTTGTGGCCAACAGAAGCCTGTCTGAAGTGAACTAAATTCCGTCTCTAGCTTCCTTCAAAACTAGAAATACAGTACCAAAAACAAGGCAAACATTTTCCCAAACAAAACTCAAAGAGGATGCGCAACTCCCAATAAAAAGTCATACACCATACATCGCATTATTATCGATTACAACAACAGTATATAGTTTGTCGGTAGTAACTCTGTGGTAGTAACCATTGTCCGGTATTGTACCCTCGACCCCACTTGGCGTATAGTCGACGACAACGCTGCAACACGATTTAAGGTAACGTGTCCCGCTTCCTTTTAAAAATATGTTAACGTGCGTTCCGGAAGACCCTTAGAGTATTAGGCGGTTATCACACTGCCATGCATCACGCTGCATGTTGCGTGTCAACGGACCTACGCGCGTACTTGCGGGAGTGCAGATCTGCATCACCGTGCGTGTTTTTTACGCACTCATGCGCGTAGTTGGTTTTGTGGATTCA
Organism: Achlya flavicornis; assembly: GCA_947623365.1. Classification (NCBI taxonomy): domain Eukaryota; kingdom Metazoa; phylum Arthropoda; class Insecta; order Lepidoptera; family Drepanidae; genus Achlya; species Achlya flavicornis. The sequence continues at coordinate 16,068,106 of OX392475.1, forward strand.
CGGCGGCTCTGACTCATTTCATTCAAAGCCGTTCAGTGCAGAGCCCATCCAAAATCACGCATGGAACTGCGAGACTCGGTGTGCCATACCTTGCGTCTCGCCCCGAACCCCGCGCGTTTGCGCATGTTTCTCCGCTTGTAGACGCGTGATCTGAATAAACGCGCGTGGATGTTTCTGTGTGTTGGCCTGTGCGGGTTTTCTATACAAACGGAGATACTTACAAGCAACGTTAAAACACGCATTCACACGCTATGCTGCGTGGTGCGTGGCAGTGTGTTAACCGCCTTATTTTACCTACGTTTGCTATTTAGAACTGGATTTTCGTTTTAGGTTTTCCTATGGGGAGAATCTTTAAGTGAAACTTTATGATAGTAGGTAGGTTTGGGGCGGCAAAAGAATGGTAAAGTTGTTTGTTTCTCAAAATCTCATGGTGCGTCCATGCTACGCAAACTGAGCAGGGCGTAGCGTGGACGGACTGGCGAGCCTGAAACGAGCGTTAAGTTCGAGCTCGACTGCGCTCCGGGGATGGACAGTTTTTTCACGAACACAGAAAATCGCAGGTTCTTTGTAGGCTCGTTGTAACGTCCACACTTGACATCCATCCATTTCCAGAGAGGTAGAGCGTAGCGTTTATTCGCTCAAAGAGCAGCTCGACTGGGGAACTGCCTCCACCTTACAGAATACCGCAGCCAAATAACTTTATGCTGTGTAAAGTTGTGTTCCTGCGTGTGAGTAAGGTCGCCAGAGCTCATTGGGGAGGGGGGAAAGGTCGGTAACGCGTGAGCGATGCTTCGTGTGTTGCAACCGCTTACCATCAGGCGGGCCGTATGCCTGTTTACCGACGTAGTCGTATAAAAAGAAAAAAGGACATCGCGAGCTACAAACGAATTCGGCTTACACAAACGCGATAATGAGAAGTTTAAAATAAGCCTTATAACAAAGAAAGTAGGATCAAAGAAGAATGGGTAATAACGTCCCCAGACTGTAGCACGATGAGCTATAGTGGTAATTGTAGGTCTCGTCGAGCACATTATTTTATTCTATGACAGCAAGTCTGAATTCCATGGGAGAAAAAAGATATTCACATTTGAAGTTACAAAAATGTTCCTTTGGTAATGATTGTTTTTTGTTATTATTAGCTCTGCCCTGCGGCACAGAATACTCAATACCAGCGATACCAACCGCGTTTTCAAGACAAAAATAACTGTATGTCAATTTCCAGGTTCCATGCTATCTGTCTGCTAATATTTATCGATATCGGTCCAGTAACATAGCTGTGAAACCATAACAAACGGACAGATCTACTCTCGCATTACAATTGTCGACGATCCCGAGCTCACAAGCGGTGTAGAGCCCGTTAGTCTGAGAAGAGACTCTGCCTCCTTATGTGTGTTGTACCGCTTGTGCAACGGACAGTGTTCTAAAGAATGTTTTGACCTGATGCCCACGGCTACCTTCTACCACCACAACTCTCGCCATCGACGGGGAGTCCAACGTCACATATTGGAACCGAAATAGTTTCGTACTGTGCGGTTTCAATGGAGCTCACTACCGAGGACGCTCAGCCTGTAGAATGAGCGCCCCACCGAGGTTTTCCAAAGGTGTGCAGAGATTTTTGCAGGGTCAGCAACGTGCGTGTTACCCTAGGTGTTACAAGCGTCTATAGGCGACGGGCCAGTTGGCGCAGTTGGTTAAGACGTGTAGTCTTAACCAACTGCGCCAACTGGCCAACATGTCTGTATGTCCTGAGTCTGGGTGTAATTATGTATATTAAGTATGTATTTACAAACAAAAAAGTAGTATATGTATTATATCAGTTATCTGGTTTCCATAGTACAAGCTCTGCTTAGTTTGGGATCAGATGACCGTGTGTGAGGAATGGATCCCAGGATATATATTTATTTATTTATTATTTATATAGGGTACGGTAACCGCTATGGTAACCGCTTACCATCAGGCGGGGCGTATGTTTGTTTGCTGCCTTAGTGATATAAAAAAAACTATCTTTCGCATTAATAACGTTAAAGTATACTATTAATTTGTACCTCGGGATTTTACATGTGTTTCCGGGATACAAACTTTATGTACGTGTCTTCGGTTATCATTAACGATATGGAACATAAAAAAAATATGACTTTCACTAACCAAATTCATATTTTAAACCATATTCAGTTTTTAGTCATCTTCAAGTTCTCTTTTTTATTATGTTTTGCTATTTACCATAATCTAGTCAGTCATTGCCCATGGGGCTGATTACACTTATAGAACGGCAATTAAACAAAATGTCATATAGTAGGTAGGTAATATGTGAGTGTCATTGTTTGCTGTGCCAAATAAAAAAAGAAATAATAATATTTAGATCTTTACCTTATTCTAGTAATGTAAGTAAAAATGCTTATGTTTTTATCGATGTTTGTTATTAAATTACGCCGAAATGGCTTATCAGATGTGGGTGAAACTTGGCACAAAGATAGATTAAACTCTGCATTAGCAAATATAGTACTTTAAACCAGAAAAGTTATACAAATACTGCGGGACGGTAACAAAGTTACACATTATTTTGTCTGCTTTAACCGTCAATATCTTTTTTTTCCCATGGAATCCAGACTTGGTGTCATACAATGAAATGATGCCCTCGATGTGGCCAACAATCTCCACCATAGCTCATAGTGCTACACTCTGGGGACGCGTTTCATATAAAATGACCCATCGTTCTTTAACGATGGTGTTTATTAAAATAAAGCCAATACATTTCCCCGAAATAACTCTCATGCGAGATGTGCGTCTACCAAATTCCCACTTCATTCTGCCAATTATTTACAATTAATCTTCAGATAAGACGTTTATATATCATATCAAACGAAAATATTTTTAGATGATACAACCCACGCTTATATTTTTTTTAGATGTCTCTCGGTTTTAGCGGAGATAACGAAGTTGCGTTGAATGAAATGAGAATTGGTTTAAAAAGAAGTATCATATTTGCAATTTTAAATATAAAAAATGTGTTTTTTATGGCAGAAGTGACGAAAACAACATGAACTCAAGTATCGTTTCAAGACCAAAATTTAGTTCAAATCTTACTTCTAATACTTGCCCGATCACACTTACCGATGAAGAGGCGCTTATTGGTTTTGGGACTCGCAACGCAAGTTAAAAAAAAAACAAAATTAATTATTGAAGTTCCGATAACATCAAACGTAGATAGATAGATAGATAGATAGATAGATAGATAGATAGATAATACTTTATTGTTACACCAAAGAACAAAAAGAAACAATTAACATACAAAACATAAAAATAATAAAGTGTTACAATGGGCGGCCTTATCACTAAAAGTGATCTCTACCAGGCAACCTTTGGATGGAGAGGAGTTAAACAAACTGTAAAGACGGGGGTGTACAATAAAACCTAAAAGAAGAATAAATAAACGTAGTGCGATACTACTGATAGGAATATAACAGTTTTTTTTTTTTGTAAAATAAGACAAGTGAAGTAAAAAGTGCTTTGAACCTAGGTATTAGCATCAATCATTTTTTGATGAATTTTCCAATATTCGAGGAAAAAATACTGGGCTATCAGCAACTGGGCTCACCTGACTTACTTTCCTTTCTCAACATAAACACAAGACATAAGAGTCGCCGCCCCAAGACATTTGCACTACAAGTGTATAATAATAACACCTCATACTACAACCCAATAATAAGGATGTGCCGATTATATAAAGAATTGTCTGCCGCAAATGGTCAGACACTTCTAGATGTCAAGAAGATAACATCTTCAAATTTAAAAAAAAAGTCAGAAATATCCTCGCTTGAAATTGTTTTGAAATAATGTCCAGTTACTATTGTAATAATCATGCTTATTTATCTATTTACTATTTTTTTATTATTTTTCAGTTTATTTATGCGTTAAGATTAAGAATATTGTGTAAAGTCATTACTTTGGTGCGCTAAGCTTATCATGCTGTGCGTATACGCCCTTGGGTCTCGATCTGGATCAGATATAATATGTACTTCATACTAGCTTTAAATTACTTGATTGTGACATATGTATGTATATGCCTATGTAAATAAAAAAAAAAAAAAAAAAAAACTATTTCAAAAATACAAGAATTGTTTTCAGTGATTTATTACATACATAAACTTACATTTCTCTCTTCGAACACGCATAAAAACATAACGATTTCCGTTATTAGTTTTGCCTAATGTGATTAGTTTCTTATGGTGAACGAGTCGCGACGAGATAAGTATCAAGACCTACCAATGGTATAACACATTACTTTACTAACTCATAGGAACTTTGGTAGGAAATACTTCGAAGTATAATATCTAGGACATTCTTCACACGCGGCTGAACCCTAACTAAGCAGACCGTGTACTAAAGACACCAGATATGTAACTGATACATTTTTTTTATACCACTAAGCTGGCAAGCAAGCATACGGCCCGCCTGATGGTAAACAGTTACCGTAGCCTATGGACGCTTGCAACACCAGGGGAGGGGTATCACTCGCGCGTTGCCGACCCTGAAGAAATCTCTTCACACCCTTTTTGAAAAAACCCATGCTGTACATAAATATTACATACCTATACTACTTTTTGTAAATTACCTTATTTAGGTATAGATAATTAGAATTACACACATACTCAGGTCGTGCATATATTTATAAGGAAAATTCAGTATAATATAGAACCAAAGATTTTCATAGGGCATCGTGCCTGTGCCTCTTATAGAACTATCTTTTTAGGGTTCCGTAGCCAAATGGCAAAAAACGGAACCCTTATTAGATTCGTTATGTCTGTCTGTCTGTCTGTCTGTCTGTCCGTCCGTATGTCACAGCCACTTTTTTTCGAAACTATAAGAACTATAATTTACATATACACATACAATACTTATTACATTTATTTACACGCCCATTCACATCTTCTTACATACACAATCATACATAAACACTCACACACATGTAATCAGTCCAAAGTTGTGGTTTTTTTACGTTCCTTTTTATTTTTATTCTTTTTTTTTTTTTTTTTTCTGTTCTACTTTATTAAAGCTGTTCAGTTGTAATCATGCTTTAATACTTGTGGATCATTTTTTATTAAAAATAAAATTAATGTTCTTTTTTGGTTATTGGCACAAACACTCAAAATAACATGTAAGAACACTGCCAATCCGTGGAGTGGGGCACTGGTGACCTGTAAGACAGGTTTTTATAAACCTATCTCAGGCACCAGCCTTTACAAAACAGGTTTTCTGTATTTTATGTTATTAATAAGAGTAGTATATAAGAAGCCTTTTGTGAAAGATAAATAAATGAATTTTATTATTATTATTATTTATCAGTATAATGTTGAAACTTGGTAAGTAGATGTATTCTGTGAACCGCATTAAGATTTTTACACAAAAATAGAAAAAAAACAAAAAAAATTGGGGGTTCCCCATACTTAGAACTGAAACTCAAAATATTTTTTTTAATAAAACCCATAAGTGTGGGGTGTTTATGGATAGGTCTTCAAAAATGATATTATTGAAGTTTCTAATATAATTTTTTGTTTCTAATATAATGTGTATCCATGTGTATTCTCTTTTCCGTGTATTTAACTTAGTATAGAGGGTTCTTCAGGGTCATAAGCTAATTCGAAAACTATTGAAGGTGAATACCTATTAACTGTTAAAAAGTTTGTAGTCTACCTCTAAATTACTTTATTAAATCTTAACAAAATTAAGACAAGCACTCTAAAAGTTTTTCAATAAAAGTCTCATCCAAACGTTCTCGACATTAATTTTCAAAAAGTTAACAAAAATGTTGAATTTCAAAATCAAAACTCACTTACTCAGTTTAACACACCTCAAACTCAGCAAGGCATTTTTGTGGGTCGTTCTTTTTACCCGACTGCGCGAAAGCAAAGTCAGGGTTATGTTTTTCAGGCGTAAACTTACATCTTTGTATCTATGTGGGATTCTTTATACCATCGAAACATCCCGACGGCTGGATGAATTTTAAAGAATAAGATGTTTATCGATTCGTCTAAACCGTGCGATAGTTACAGGCTTTGTTTTTCATAAAACCAAAATGGCGGCCATGGTAGAGACATGAAGAAAATATACGGGCATCACTGAATAGGTATTTTAAAATCAATATGAAACATTTTACAGCTAAAAACTCCATTTTAGAATTATATAACCGATACAGAACCATACAGAAAGTTGTGTAAGATATAAGAAGCTCCTCGTCGTCGTTGGTGAGAGGTGCGATGTTTGTTAGCCTTTTATGATATGACGGGCCAGCTGGCGTGGTTGGTTAAGGCTCTGGTTAAGATTCCACCTATCACGCCGCAGGTCGTGGGTTCGATTCCCACACAGGACATGCGTTTGTGTGCATGAAAATGTCTATATATCCTGAATCTGGGTGTAATTATGTATATTAAGTATGTATTTACAAACAAAAAGTAGTATATGTATTATATCAGTTATCTGGTTTCCATAGTACAAGCTCTGCTTAGTTTGGGGTCAGATGACCGTGTGTGAGGAATGTCCCAGGATATTTATTTATTTATTAACTGAACCACCAGTTCATTAATAAAACGAAAAACATAAAAAAAAAACAAATATAACAAAAAAATACTTGTAAACATTTAATAATACATATTTTCACGTCAAGACTTCGTCAAGACCACTTCCAAACATATTTTCTAGGCTATTGGTTTGTTCCCACCTTATAAAACTCAAGGTTTATTTAAAATTCTACAGATATAATTCTTTTATATTACAATTTTTGTTAAAAAGACACATAATCGTACAATTCTCACTATTATAATTTACTAGATGTCCCCCGCGGTTTCACTCGCGTTCCCGGGATAAAAAAAGTAGCCTATGTCCTTTTCCATACCATAGGCTATCTGCATGCCAAATTTCATGTTGATCTGTTGAGTAGTTGAGGCGTGAAGGGGTAACAAACAAACAAACAAACAAATAAACAAACAAACTCACTTTCGCATTTATAATATTAGTTAGGATTAGGATATCGAATAAAAGAAACTACAAAAACCAAAAGTAAAACCAACCATTACAAAACTTCAACTACTGCGTATTCATTGTATCGGTCCACCCATAAGAACGGGGAGAAAGAAACCCAAGGAACACGTAGATTAACTTATCACGATTAATCGATGGCACGCTCTGGGGTGGAAGTACTTCGGACACGCAACCCCGGTGCCGGTTCGAGCACCGTTCAGGGTTGTCGCAAACTAACGCTATTTTATCTAATTGCCATGAACTTTCGCTTGAGATAGGTACTTAACTTTTCTGGAGATGTGTCTACTTTTACTTTCTTAGGGGATAGGTCTTTTAGGGTTAAAGAGAGACAATGGCCCTGATTCTGTTGTTTACAACTAAACTAATTTTAATCTCACTATGTATCTTTCTAACAAAGAACGTATGAAAAGGATGTAAGAAATTTAGTCCTGTCAAATTAGTCCAATGCTTGTTTTCAATATAAATTTAGTCGCCATCTATCGCGGTTATACCTAAATACACGCAAAATAAGACGGCAAAGATTAATTTGACAGCTTTAAATTTAATTTTCTATCCTTTTTCAATTATGTTCGTAAGAAAGAGATGAGATGGGACTAAAATTAGTTTAGTGCGATTAACAACAGAATCGGCACCACTGTTTACTTGGTTTAACTTCTATTTTAAACTTCAAAAATTACATAAAATATCTAAACAAGTCTCATAATTGTTTAAACTAAAATGCAGAAACCCTACACTATCGCATTACTAGGATTACAGACTCTTTCCGCAAGCTCTCAAATTTCTTCGTGCAGTTTTCCTTCTCTCCATTTCCTTTACGCAAAACCGGTGGTAGAAACCAGACGTAAGTTTTAAACTCAGAGATAAGTACGGATGTCAAACTTAATTCTACTTTATGGTACGTATTCTTTTTCAGCTACTTAGTTTTTGCCCTGTGGTTCCACAGGCGTTCTCGAGGGGTATTTTTCCGGGATAAAGAGTACCCTATGTGCTATTTCCGATTTTGATCAACCTGCATGCCTTGGCACCATGATTCTGTTATGGCGTTGAAGCATCTAAAGTTAACAAAGAAACAAACTCACAATCGCATTTATTATGTTAGAGGGATAGAATAACTACCGACAGTACGATTATTATCTTTGTTCAGTAAGAGATAGCTGTATGGTGCAGGTCATACAAACTTTGGAAGACTTATCGTGGTATCGCAATATCATTTTCGCGGTGGGGCGGAGTGGAGCAAGCGGGGCGTAAAGGAGCGTACTGCAGACTGACAAAGATATTATACTTATGCTTATGTACGACGGTATTATTGTTAGTAGTATTAGGAATATTACGATACTCACTAGCAATTTTCGTTTTACTAATACAATAAAATGTTTGAATAGGGTCACCACTCACTGTAACAGCACGGCTACGCCTCGGCTTTACCTTGCCATGCAAGTGCCTTTAGATCGTATGCGTTAAAGTAAATTTTAAAATGACTACATAAAATAGTTGACGCCTCGCGGCAAGCGCGCATGCCGCTACAAGCCACTAGCCAAGCTCGCTTCCATCGAGCGTTCCGCTCCCTTGCTGCGTGACGCCAGCAAGCGGTATCTTGCCAAAGCCGCGCCACTAATTTCACGGGCGCCGCGCAGCCCGCGAGCTGCTACCTCGCAGGCGGGCGGTGCACTGGCAGCTAGTGTAGTGGTAGGATTGAGTTGAGGCGGTGCCGGGCCGTTGATGCGATGGAGCGGTGCTGACATAGTGAGCGATGACCCTTACAAATGCTGACGCTACTACTTTTGTTAAATAAACTACAAATATTCTTCATCCTATCACAGTAAACTCCTAATGCTATAACGTTAAATTGCTTACTAAAGCACAAAATACAAAACACAATGCAATTGTGAACGAAAACAAAATTCGACCGCATATGGGTGTTCAATCGGTTTTATTGATTCTAAAATGTCGGATCAGAGCAAGCAATTTCACAACTTTATTTTTAAAGCCCATTTTTGCTGAAAAGCTTATATCAGAAACTAAATTAAGCTCTAACAAGTTGGAATTAGGTGTAAAGTTCCGTGGAGGTAATGTCGTGGAGAAAACGCGACAAAATCGATAAAAGGTTGATGAACGTTAGGTGTTGCTTGGAATTGTCGGAATTGCTTTTTTTCGTCTGTCTGATAGCATAAATAAATGGACACATTGTTCTAATTATCTATATTAGTAAGGCGTACTTACATAATGTTGTTGAAATTGAGACCCAAGTAAATATAATAGTGTATTTATTAACTATTAATTTTTCGCCGCGGCATGTGGCACTCAGTTGTTGTCAGTGCGAATAGAATCTAAATATTATGTAATAAATCTAGTCATGCCATGATTTTTCTTAAATTTTACATATATTTTCAGAAAACAAAAGCAGATTTAATAAGAAGCATAGCATTAGCATTTCTGTTAAAAATGTAAAATTAAGTAATGTATGTATAACCATAGTTTTAATTTTAATATGTTTATATTATATTGTAATTTTTTATTTGCTGTGCCCTAACAGGGTTTCATGTTGTGCCTTAATAATATTTGTCAACTTATCTACACATGAAAAATGCAATAAACAATTGAATTGAATTGAATTCGACAATAAATGTTTAGAAACAATTAATAAATATTTACCTTTACAAGGATACCAGAAAATGTTATGTCAAAAATACTCACGTAATGAGTCGCTCGGAATACAATAGTAGTCGCACTTTGCGGACCCAATGAGTTATGAGAAATCGGTGCTGGGGCGCACCTAAAACTGATCGTGTCCGCCAACTATTCAACTTTAAGTACCTAAAGCGTCAAATGATTCGTGCGAGTGTTTACATGGAAACTTATTGTAATTAATAGCGGATTACTATTGTAATCAGCGCGACCTGTGCTGGGTTAAGATTCTACCTATCACGCCGCAGTATTTGGGTTCCGTTCCACCCTGGATATGTATTTGTGTGCATGAATATGTTTGTATGAAATTATGTACTCGTAGGTATACTAAGTTTGTATTTATAAACAAAAAGTAGTATATTTCAGTTATCTGGTTTCCATAGTACTCTATATAGTTTGGAAGAGAAGCGGGTGTGACGAATGTCCTTGTTTTTTTTTTCTCGGGATATTTATAGGCCTTAGATTAGATTACCAAAGCAAATGATCTTGAAATGGTTGCATCCAGCTGCTAAACAAAGGAAATCCATGTTGTCTGCTCATCACGACTGCAAATTCAAGATATTGATTCTAAAGTCCAACCAAAAAGCGCTTTTATACGTATTCTAATATTCTGTTTAAAAATAAAGTTTTCCTTAAGCACAATTTCCTTTCTACAATATTTCAAGTACAACTTGTATAATAAATTTTAAAATTACGAGAACTTAGTTTCATGGAGTATTATAAGCTCATTAAGTCGTAACGATACTGCATGCAGTTTCTGTATTTGCCCTCCGGATATATCCGGGTGCTTCCGTGTTGCTCCGGATCTGGTCTATTCATTAGTCTCAGTAAGAAATAGCCATGTTACTTGTCCGGACTTTTTAGTTACAGGCTGCTCCGTTCAGACTTTCTAGTTTTTACAGTTACAGAGTTGTTTTTGCATGGGTGTTAGCTGTTTTTATTAACGAGTGCTAAATGTTTAGTCAACATAATACATACATCTGAAGATGTCGATTGGCATTTAACTGTTGGTATCTCTTTAGCTAACCAAATATCCAATAGCTGGATATTTGGTTGGATTAAACGATTTTTGTCACGTGACAAGCTACAACGCAGCAGCCAGTGTACGCCTACGCCCAGCGTAGCTCTTACAAGCGATTGCCCGGAGCAATGCGATGCAATACAAGTCGTCTCAAAGAGTCTGCTTTGCAAACCGTATTCAGTGAATTTTCTTTCTGGTAGAGGTGTGTTGAATAATGCTTTGAAAGAATATCAGGATATATTTTTAGGTTGTTTATCTGTATGTTTCATATTTATATTTATTTCATTTTATACATGTATATTTGTCCTTTTTTTTTACTAAGTATTGTGTTTCTTTTTCTTGTTTGACTACATTGTCATTTGTGACCGTATGTTAACAAATTTACAAGGGAGGTTATTGCAGGTTTAAAAAGAAACAGTGAAGAGTGGAAGTTTTAACATCTCCTGATTAAACTTACGATATCCACAAGAATCTTGGCATACAGGTGATCGATTTTTGGTTACTACTATAATTCATTTAATCCTATATAGTTTATTTTTTGTATCCCTTTTGTCAAAAAAGAAGCATTAGGTACAAAAGAAATTACATCTCCCATCATGATAGTATTAGCAGTTACATACAACATTTAGTTTATCCTTGCCATTCGCTGGCATAGACAGCTATTCTGTTTGAGGTTTACAATTGCATTTCAGTTGAAGGAAAACCATTCACAAGAGACCTTTCTCATAACTTTAACTCATGTTTGAGCTGAGTTCTACGGAATGCAGTTAATTCACAGGCCTTAGACGTATCAGTGATGTTGTGTGTAAGTTTTGTAGTATAAGTACAAAAATCGTATCTTAGACAGGTGTCTAAGATACGATTTTTTTCTGATAAAGAGAAATGTTTATTTATTCACTTGTATACATCGCATCGAAGGGCTCGTGGTTTAGCATGATTAGCCGTTCTTAATCGATCGGCAAAGTTAAGCTACGTCTGTCGTAGTCGGTACCTGGAAGGGTGACCATCTAGTGGTATTTCAAATCCGAGCGTTTCCGTGTTTCGGAAGGCACCTAAAGCCATTGGTCCCGGTTATCACTTTATTGTGATAGTCGTTAAGCTAGTTGGATGCCTCCTAGGCGGCTTGAAAAATTCCAACAGTAGGTTGACCACTAGCCTACCTCCACCAATCCGCAGTGGGCACGCGTGGTGGAGTATCTGCCCATTCCCTTTCACCCTCATTTGTGAAAGGAGGCCTGTGCTCAGCAGTGGGACATTATAGGCTGATGATGATGATACATCGCATATAGGTGTTTACTTTTAATGTAGCGCCATAAGTGTTTACGTGCAGCATACATTTGCACCCGACATATCACATTTGCTATTCGTGATCAATTCATTTTGGAACTTTCTGTCCATAAAATGTACTAGCCGAATCAAAACGTTGGGCGATAGATATCCTAACTAATATTATAAAAGCGAAATAGAGTTTTTTTGTTACGCCTTCACGCCTCAACTACTCAGCTATAGTATGGAGAAGGACATGGGCTTTTTATTCCGGGAACGTGGATGAAACCGCGGGGGACAGCTAGTTTAATATAAGAGTGGCAGCCAGCTAGCCAAGTACTACAACGAATCCTTCCACCTTACACATCATCACCATGTTTTCGTTCACCAAAATCCCAAGTCAAGCCCATTACCTTTGTCATGGCATTCGTCACCACCGCTGAGCTATTATCGCCTTTATTATCAGTAAATAAGCTCAATGCTGACGAAAAGTCTGACTCTAATACCGGTTCGGAAGGTTGCATTTGCTGAGAAGAGCCAGCTATAAACTCAGCAATTACTCTTTTCAAAACAAGCTTAGATTCATTACATAATATTTACATTCTAATCGCCCTGACAACAATTGCGTGTTCCTACTATTTATCTATCGAGTCTGTTTGCGTAAACCTCAGACCCATTTACCCTTCTTCCTTCTCTAATCCGATTACCAACTTATATAAACCTTATAATTAATTAAACCGTTCAAAAGTAAACTATCAAACTATTGTTCGATGAGTAGAATCATCAAAGAACCATTTTAGAAACCCGAATGCTGTGAGGTCTTATTCGAGTGGGCACAGTGTTCAAATAAACTGAAAAATGATAGAATCGTGTTTAATCTGAACTTAATGACTTTGACATAATTGAAATTTGTCTAGTAACGTGAAACACGATAACTTAACACCAAGGACACATTTGCGAGTAAACGATTTTATTCAAGTGGTTCGCAAAGGGTGCACAATAAGTACCTAATTCATTTTAATTTTTTTGTTAACTATGTACCTACATTTATATCATTTAAGATTTAATTGTAGTAGTAGTAGTTAGTGTATAATTTTATTAAACAAATAAAGAGAAAAATAATAATTGGACTGTTTTACAAAAAGCTTAAACCGACTTCAAAGTACACTAAAAAGTATTCTACAAAAAAAGTATTTTCCAAATCGGTTAATAAATGACGGAGTTATGAGGTAATAAAAAAAATAAAAAAAACATTTCTTATTTAGCAAGACTTGTAAAATCGTTTCATAACAAATTAATGAATTTATCATGTATCGATTTACTTTTGACATTCTCTATAAGAAATAGAGTTAACATACACTGAGAAGACTTGGCAAGAAACAAACTGTAAATCCTCAATTCTCCCGAGAACAAATTTCAATTCAAATTGCCTGTGTCTATTACTATTCTAAGCCTGTGTTACCTACTACTAAGTAATTACCTAGCTCCTTAACAGTAGCAACGGGAGCATAAACCTCAAAGCAAGCTGTTAGCAACAATGCAGTTGTACAATTATATTATAAGCGATTCCGCACCGTCCAACCGGCAGTAAGTGTGCGACCTCAAATTGATGTGTAAAGTTACTATGAACCGAATGTCAACTGCTAGGACCGCATAATTGCCAGTGAGCTTTGAAACCTGCACCTACAGTCTTTGGCTTAATCGAACATGGAGTAGTGCCACAGTGTAGCAATCACTGGTTTTAGCTGTAAATACATGCACGGTTTGACTGGTTTAACCTCTATTATTCTGTTGTTTATGTTTGTAGAAGCGCTTGTGGTGTAGCGTGATTAGCCGTTCTTAATCGATCGGCAAAGTTAAGCTACGTCTGTCGTGGTCGGTACCTGGATGGGTGACCGCCTAGTGGTATTTCAAATCGAGCGTTTCCGTGCTTCGGAAGGCACGTAAAGCCGTTGGTCCCGGTTATCACTTAATTGTGATAGTCGTTAAGCCAGTTGGATGCCTCCTAGGCGGCTTGAGAAATTCCAACAGTAGGTTGACCAGCCTACCTACACCAATTCGCAGTGGGCAAGCGTGGCGGAGTATCGCGCAGTCCCTTTCACCCTCATTTGTGAAAGGAGGCCTGTGCTCAGCAGTTGGACATTATAGGCTGATGATGATGATTCTGTTGTTTTATATTGTAACGAAAATACTCAATTTGAGCATTCTAGTATATTAGATGCAATATTATTATTTCTGTGACTAATCAGTATTTCTTAATCATGTCATCCTTAACATGCCGTAGTATTGTTGACTCTGCACAAATTTTAATTAACTGAATTAATTTATCTTGCTCACATCTTATATTGAATTTCAATAGATTTTTGTACACACGGCTACAGATCAAGCTATACATTTCTAGTATAAGCTGACCTCCCATTGTACTGAAATCGTATACAATGCGAGATCAGCTTATACTGGAAATGTATAGCTTGATCGGTAGCCGTGTGTACCTACATTATAAAGAATTTAATTGTTTTTTTTAATTTTATGGTTTTTAAATCTTCTCTCACAAGCATGCTTAGGTAAGCTCACTGGCGATTATTTTTTAGCTTACTCCAAGAACGCCATTCCTCTATTCATTTATTCTTCTAGCTCAGTTCAGTCCAGCTATGATGAAAATACTTGAAGAAATTGTATCATGCTGAATAAACGCAATAACTGGTCTCGACTACAGGTGAACACAACGGCGAAGGACCTACTTGGTCGGATGAGCAGGTTTAATTAACGGTCATCTGTCTCATGATTACCCAAGTAGCATAACAAGCTGTTTAAAGGCTGTATTAAAGTTCGTTCTTATACTAAAAGCTGAATATTCAGGCTGTAAAAAGGCTGTATAAGCGCTTATACAGGCCTTATAAGTGTAAAAAGGGCCCACATTACACAGCTTATTTCGTTATTGGAGCTGTATAGAGGCTGTATAAACAAAAGACAAGTATAAAAGCTGTATTAGAGCTGTTATTAGGTGTATAGAGCAGCCTATACTCTACGGATATCCTCTTATAAGTATCTTGTAAGAATAAGAGTTCTAAATAGGTTGTCGAAGAGAATTATGTGAGAATAAAATAAATAAAACTATTTACGATGCCATATTGAATGGCGACATAATATTTAATAAATGGAAAGGATAAAATCTTGGACATGGATATCTAATGCTGTTTATTGATGAATTCAATGTGCAAATTTTAATTTATTGTGAACCTGTGTATGTTTTCCGTCAAAATATTCACGCGCCAACAAAATAATCAAGCCAAAATAAAGAAATTATACTAAATACAGTGTTTGTTTTTAAGGTTAGAATAAAAATATATTTATAAATAATAGATATGAGTATACAAGATCATTATTTAAGCTGATAACCATGATACGGCTATTGTTATTATCAAATATTCCTTTAATTGTAATTTAAATGTTGTTATTGTAAATGTAAAAATGTCGACAATTTGCTATACAGCCTAGACGATATTTGGAGTGTGTTATAAGTCTTAGTAGCTGTACTAAGTCAGTTATGAACGTTTATTGCTGTATTAAGTAAGTGAACACATGCTTAATACAGCCTGTATACAGCTTGAACGATAAAACCAGTTTGAAGTGTCAGAAAACACTTAACGCTGTATTATAGAGTTATAATATCTGTTTCAGAACCCTAAGCTGACGCGGATCCCTTTATACAGCCTATATACAGCTTTAACGATAAAACCAGCTTGGAGTGTTATAAAATTCTTAACGCTGTATAGTAGAGTTTTGATATTCTGTTTAAGAACCCTAAGCTGACGAGGATCCCTTACTAAGAATTTTATACAGCTGGAGCTGTATAACATCTCATAAATCACTCTTATAAGTATTAAAACTGTTCTTTACACTCTTGTAAGTCTCTAAAAGAACTCTAAGTTCTAAATGGGCTGGTTTATTGATGTAGAATATGCTTGCGTGCTGCTTGGGTACCTGATATAAACTGGAACAACTCATCGGACTTTACGCTATTTTTTATAAGTTATACAGGGTGCAGATTTCGAGATGGCATAGTTTCGAAACCTATGTTTGGTTAGTCATGCTGAACAACTTTTACTATGGGACCAACACTGAATACTCAAAGTTTTTTTTTTACTTTTCATACATTATGATCGAGCAAGGTTGACATTTTGTAAGAAAAGTAAAAAAAAAATGAGAATTAACTAGTAGTCCCATAGAAATATAATTGCCCTGATTTTGTGCTAAAAATCTATGTCTAGCTAAATGTATAATACTTCTGTGAATATTGTAAAAAGGTGGTAGAAGGAAAAGTGGTTTATGTATTATGTAAAGATACAGTTGAGTTGCCTACATATTTAACATGGCTGGCACATTGATGTATGTATTTTGTCCTCCTTTGGTGGAATCCCTCCCTCTAGTCTCTATGAAGCTAAGATTGTATAACATTTGAATCTCAACGTATTAAGTAAATATTTAGTTACTAAAAGTTGAAGGTGTCTAGCCTGTATTCCCGCTATTGCAATTTGATATGATCTCATTACTATGTTTTCTTTTATTAAAACCGAACTTATTAGCAGACTTCATGAGAACTCTATAGATCAGGTTTAATGCGGAGCGGATCCTTCGAAAATGGCTCTCTAAGTTCGGCAACATTTTGCGATATTTGAAAATATTGCGTCTTTTTATATTTTTTTGTACTTTTGGTAGTCTTGCATATTTTTTATAATGTATAGGCCTGTCTTTGACCTCAATTTCACCATGCTAAGTTATGATGGGAGCGGAGGTGGTTAGCACACAAACCCTATTAGGAAACTGGCTGTCAAGTTCTCAATTTCCATCTTGAGGCTGGTAGCCAGCCAGATAGGTACTAAAAAATGTCCCTTGCTAAAATCAGCTCCAGGATCCCTTTTATATAAGCCAAGCTTTGTAAAATGAGAAAAAAATTACACATTGCTCTTTGTCACAAGAAAATATATTTCTTAAGTCTTATGACGCTGTGTGTTTTTAAACTGTGCACGTACGTTCTAAGATCTGATTAAGTGTTCTACTTATTCCCCAGGCGGAGGGTAGCTGCAACTTTAATTTATCCGCATTCTGGTAATCACCGGATATCGTTGGACAGTGCAACGAGCGTCTTACAGGATTGCAGCTATTTATTTCTTAAGGAATATCACATTTATCAGTCAGGTTTATGAATCTTGTGTTGTTTTAAACTTCTCTTACTTAGTTTGTAGATATTTGTTCTTATAATCGATTTAATTTTCTTGACACTTTCTTTGTTAAACGTTATAATAATGGTGCCTCATAAGTCTCTTTATCGGTACTATATATCAGGGTAGTATCGTCGAATTCCGTGAGCAATGAGCTTGAGTTTTATATGGAAGTGGGTTACTTAAATTCAGGAAAATCAATATTTGAATTCTCATTTCATTATGCATGCAAAAAGGTTTGTAACTAAATAAAAATCACATGATGTTTCTTGGTAAGCGCATCACTTGAGAACTGCTGCTAGCTGGACCGATTTGTTTATTTTTATAATTTTTTACGTATAATTGGAAAAGGGTAATTTCGGGAAGTACTGAAAGTGCTTTTTACATGAATGCATTTGAAACCGCGGGGATCAGCTAATATCATAATAAAATTTGCAATGACTTATGATGTCCTTTTGCATCTACTTATGAACACACGTTAGATTAAACGTTTGTAGAACCGTTATTTTTTCTAATGATAAAAACCTTCGCCAATCACCTTCCGTTGTATTTCGACAGCTGCATTTAAGAGCCAGTTCCATTCTAGGCTTTATTTGCTAATATCTCAGATAACAGATTCTGTAATCTGTGGCTAATATTATAGTAAAAAAAAAACAATATAAGATGCAATTAAAAACTAACCTATGGTAATCAATTGACTTCACTGGAGTAGCAGTAATATTATATTTAGCAGTAATTGATATAATATTTTTTTCATAGTTTATATAATACAGTCGTCCCATCTGTGAGCCAATGGGCTAAGCATATAAAAGAGAATAATGGTCCATTAAAATCCAAAATATTAATTACCTTAGTAACAAAAGTAGTTGCGTAACATAAAGACATTTCAATATATATCGATATAAGCAAGACATTGTCATCCTGATCGCAGCGGGAGGTAGTCACAGGAAACGATTCTGCTATATAGCTAACACGCCTTACACAAGTTCAACCGTAACCTCATACAGTTACAAATTGTAATGTACAGCATTTTTAATTTTGTATTATAAACATGTTTCTAACTATATAAATAGATAAGAAAAGTTTATATTTCCCATACGATTGAGCGAAATGAAAATATTCCTTAATGATAATACAAGATGACGGCTTTTCTCGAAAAAAAGTCAACAATCCTCAAGAAATAAAAGGATTGTGACCATCCCAGTGGATGGTACATTTAAACCTTAAGTTTGATTGTGTTTGACTGACAAGATCGAATCTAAACCATTATTAGTTTCTTTTTTGTTCAGGTCATCGCCCAAAATGAATAAATTGTCTGTCAATAAATTGGTTTTTTTATATCTAATCACTATTTAATTTTGTCAAACAAAGCTCAGTTATGACTTTGCCAATGGACCATAATACATCTATGGCCTTTTGATGGCTTTAGCGTTCTTTTTTCACGTAGATCTGTGTTTGAGTGCAATCTCACCATGGTACATTGAAGTGATGATGTTTCCAAAAGTGGTAATCAGAAAACACAATGGAAAGCAACCACAAGTTCAACTGCCAGAGTACACTGTGATTGGGTGATTATGATGCGTGATGTTCTCACAGTTTACACTACAGTTTATGCAAACCTTCAAAAGTTGGACAGGCACAAAGGTAGAAGTAGTTACACCACTGCGCCATGCTTACTCAACTTTTGACCAAAGTAACCAAAAATGAAACTACAAAGCCATTTGAAAATGAAACTACAATACCATTGAAACCAAAAAAGAAACAACTGTCATTATAATGACAAATGATATAAAGCAAAAATACAACAACATGCTTTTAAAAACCCATTTAGATGTTAGAGTTAATAGAACAGCTGTAGTAAAAGACAATCCAACTCCGCAAACACCCACTTGTTAAAAGCTTTTTTTTTAAAAGCTCTACAGGATTAAAAGCAATTTGAATTTCCATTGCATTCCTTTACGAGAGAATTGTTTAGAGACAAGAGATTACATTATCAGATGGAATGCGGCAAAGTATAAAGATGTACTGTATTTAAAACAGATTGTGCACAGTTTGTGCAGTGTCTTCGGTATTGATCGTGTTGTTTCGTGTTTATATTACTTTGTGATTTGTTTCGAATTAATCGTGTAAATGTACTTTAGGATACAATGTTTCGCATCCTCATTTATATTGCGGACATGACAGAGTAGCTTTCCTACAATCTAAGGACTTTCAACTACACCAAAGTGAATTGGTTTCTTGGGCAAGGGCGCTCCATCTTAGTTTTATCCGAGTTCCACAGAAGTTCTATGTATAATTTTCTGTCCCCTTCATATTTTAATGATATCTATTAATAATGATGCCTACTTTTAAAATGTGAGGACTTGGATCCTGGCTTCATCATCAGGCTACCAAAAATATGTATTTTTATTATAGGTAATTAACGTCAGTCAAGAAGTTGACGAACAGGATTCAAAATTGATGTAAGTACTAAAATCCCAGGTGAAATGCTTGTAAAAACTATTTTCATGGTAAAGGTTCAAAGTTCGTATATTTCAAGCAAACACGAAGATAATCTTAAAACACTAAGCCTAAGTAATTAACTTTGATATAACAGTTTTATGACAATCTAGTCATAAACAATAAACACACAATACAACTATAACTAATCCTAACTATGACGGCAGAACAATTCATTTTAGTCTGTCTAATAAACTTATTAAGAGCTAAAGCCGGCTAAACTAATTTCTATCAGTGAAAATATTGTCTTTTGAAATCTCGAGAGAACTCTATGTACATACTCGTTCACCGTTAAGTCGTTTTTTCCGTGAAAAAACTGTTAGCCATAACACACGGCAAACTTGATGGAATATTTTTAATTCTTTAAAAATGTGCCGGCTTCAAGCGCAAAGAATTCGCTCCCCGACGTATACGTTACGTGAAAATTAATGTAAACACAAAAAACTCATTAATATAACATGCCTCCGTAGCGCGCGTCGGTGCCAGCACCGAGGTGCTTGAGTGTATAACTTTAGCAATTGTTCAACGATTGTTAGTTCTTAGTGACGCTGTTTTGGTTTGGAAAATATTAGAATTTAGATATTTTACAACATGTTCCTTGTTATTATATTTTCAGAGATGAGATAAAGTTATTTCTTTCACATTAACTTTGCATTAGTTTACCATGCAGAAAATATTCTTATATGATAGCAAAGAAAAATCTCACCTCGTCTCACCTGATGGAAAGAAGATGATTTTACCACCAACAATTGCACTTTGTTGAATATGTAAATAAAAATGTTCTAAAAACAAATCTCCGCTTATTCAACCAATTAATAACATATTTTCTGATGAAATAAATTGTACAATTGCTGATTTAAAATTACATGATCAGTTCTCTGAATTGCACTGGGGTTATGTAGTCTCGTTTGCGTTCTTATTTAGGTACCGTTACTTGTTACCATGTGTTTAAAAATGCTTAAACGAAACTTACTGACAAATAAAGATTTTTCTTTGTAATATTTAATTCTTGAGTAACAAAACACATAGTATGGGCAATATGGGAAAGCGCTAAAGAAGAATAATTAAAAGAGGCAAAATATTCCAGGTATACTTAGGTTACTCTGGAGTCACACGATATTTCGTAGAATCGACCCTTGAGGCGTCGTCCTAATTGACGACGATTGTACAATCAAACGATGCGATTTCGTCGCACGACGAGATTAAATACACAAAACGCTTTAGAGTGTCTTAATTTGAAGCTCGCAAGTCATCGCGCGAGCACAGGAACATCAGCGCGATCGTGGAGCCCATAAGGAGCGATGACGAAGCCTGAGATGAAACACGCCTACCCAGGATAAACCTATTCACTCCGGCCTTGACAGTTTCTAGATAGTAAGCTAGATTGTTGTGATGAAAACTGTCTTTCAAGTGCAGAGAATACACCGATAGGTTCTAGGCTATAGAGGCAGCCTAGCACACCTACTAAAAACTACATCGTATGGTTTCATCGCAAAGTTTTCCGTCACCAAAAGCTCAAGCTCATTGTTAACTTCGGATCCATGCCATTTGCCGTAACTATCACAGAGATAATGTTCGCTTACCGAATAGATATCTCGGGTGAATACAGTACAGCGTATCCTTACCTATTAAATATCTGGGTTTTATGTTTCACGGCGCTGTCGCTACGGAACCGACAGTGTTTAACGTGACAAGTGTACTAGTTGTAATTTAACTTCTGAAAGATAATACCTACTTCTTTGTTCAAAATTTTGTTCCTGGAACTAAAATTTAAACAATTTTTTATTTTTTTTAAATAGTTTTATTAGATTTTCTTAAAAATGAAACAGTCAAAGTCAATGCCGTATACATTTGAGGCCTTAAAGTTACCTTCTGCCCTTTGAAATCATTTGTGTATTTCTGTTCCATGGATCCAGTTTTTAATAGGCTTATAATAAGTTGTCTCTCTCTATGTCTGTGGATCGTGATATGCTTCAATCATCATTAATATCCTATAATGTCCCACTTGACTGCTGAGCACAGGCCTCCTTTTACAAATGAGGTTGAAAGGGAATGAGTATATACTCCACCACAGTGTACTGCCCACAGCGTATCGGTGGAGGTAGGGTAGAGGTCAACCTACTGTTGGAGTTTTCAAGCCGCCTAGGAGGCATCCAACTAGCTTAATGACTATTACAATTAAGTTATAACCGGGACCAACGGCTTTACGTGTCTTCCGAAGTAGTGAAAACGGTCAAGTTGAAATACCAGTAGGCGGTCACCCATCCAAGTACCGGCCAGGTGCTGGTGGCATGGGCGTAGCGAGGTCGTTCGCTGGTCAACTGTAATTATGACGAGCTTCATAGCTTGCGACGCTTTTTATAAGACCTAAGAAACTCATAGGCTTGAAGGCTGGCTTGTGAAATCCAACAATACGGGATGTGGGTTACCTAAGCACATTGCTGAGTCGAGACCTATTCCTGGCATCACGCAACATAGCATTTTTGTGTAGTTTTTAATAAAAAAAAATGTACCTACAGTCATTAATGTAATGTTGTGTGTTGTTCCGAATAAATCTTTTTTCTTTCTTTCTTTTCTTTTGATCTCTAATATAAGGATCTTTTCTTTATACTACGCCCATGGCTGGCTGTAGCTTAACTACAAAATCAATGATTATGATTGATCATAAAGAAACTTACATTCACATTTATAATTCCAATAATGGTCAGTAAATTAATTATAAGAATTATACAAGTTTTATCAGTACCCGTTGTAGCCAAAGTATACCGAAGTACCAATTCCAGCAGTGTGAAATTAAATCTTCACGGTATAGGTCGTCGGCCTCCCTCTTCCAAGTAATTTTGTATTCAGCGTGAAGGACAATACAATAAAGTGTTGTGACTTATATAAGTACGCCTCACAGAGGGGCGGTGAATTGAGAATACTGTTTCTAGGCAGACAGTTCTATTTGTATTTCAGTTTTAGTAAGGTAGAAATTCAATTCTATAACTTAATTTGTTTGGAATTAAACAATGACAAGTCCATCTAACTAAATATATTTTTATTTACAACAAATATGTACAAACTACAATACATATATAGAAAATTTCCTCAAAGGCTTGAGGAAATTTTCTATATATGTCGGAAGCGGCAGCAGGCGCTGCCGCTTCCGATTAACGGCAAGGTTCCCAGAAGGCTGGCAGCGTTTCCTCTTTGGATAGCCAAGCTGACGCGTTGACGGCAAAAGCTCCTCGCCCGCTGGTCTCCGGAGGTCTCGATCAATTTTGATGACAAGGTGCGAGTAAAACGGCGAGCTTCGGACCCCCACGATCCCAAGGTCTCGACCGCAGAAGGCATAAAAATAAAATAGGGTCCAATCGATGCATATTTTTTGAATTTTGAATTTCCGCACTGGCCGCAGCTGCCCCTGCAGCTTTACAAGTAGCCGGTAAGTGAGAATGACAAGTTAATTATCATAAAAAAAAAATCTTAACTTGAGTTTCCGGAGTAAACCATAGTTCGGTAGTAGGGTATTATAATAGTCCGTCTGTCTGAAGACCGTCATCAAAATTGTTTATTCGGTGTACGAGTATCAATGAAAGTTGCTTCTACTAAGCTTTGCTTATAACTTTGGACCATATCACCATTTAGAATGATAAGATTTAAACACAAACCTCCATAGTATAATAAATTCGAGGTCACCAGAAAGGTCAATACCTAAATTTCCTAGCTTCCACAATCCACCAAGACTATTCCCCAGCAAATTTTAATTCACCTCAATCGCTACAAAACTATTCGGAATACGTGTTTAATTCACACAAATGGGAGTCCAGCTTTTTCACTGAACTTCAAAAACAGGCTTTTGAATAAGTTGCCCAAAATTGTAAAGCTTCATTCATTAGCTTATGAAAGGTAACGTAACTTATTCAGTTCTGAGTACGGAGGTTTCAATACGCTTTTCACTGTTTATTCAACAATATTTTTGAGTTTTTTTTATAAGTATGATGGAATATTCGCTCAGGTTATTTTATTACTAGTTGTTCTCTGATTTCAGATATAATTGGTATTATCTTTTTTTATCTCCCCCAACCTTTATCAAAAGTAGTTCATAGTTGTTTGCCAGACAGACAAACGTCTGTTTATATAAATTGTCTTGCTAGAAAGTTAGATATACTAATTTCCTGTCGCGTCATAGTCGTCGTAAAAAGTGCCTCAAGGTGAAAATCTGTCGCTAAGTACTTACCGGTGTATTTCTCTATATTATATAAGCCGATTTCCTTCGAGTGCCTTAACTATAAAGATAACTAGGTGTGTCTTAGGTTTATTTATAAGTTTGAATTTAATTGGTAATAAGACTGTAATAGGCTACATAATCAGCTATTACCTTTTCCATTGCAATTTCCATTTTACTTGTAAAACAACGTAAGCCATCGTAAAATTTTGGACAAATCGATATACGCCGGTTAAGTAACTGAAAAAAACATGAAAGTGGATGTAAAATGCTTTTGTGCGTATTTATAGAGTAGTAACAACAATAGCTTCAAACTTCATATGTCCATGGGTTTTCTCTGAATATCGTTGGCTTGCTTTTGAGACACACATTCCATAACTACATAATGAAAAAAAAAAAATTCCAGGACCTGGAACCAAACCCAAAACTGCCAACAATAACTTCAAAAATATTTATATCACATTCAGTTTTCAACTAAGGCCTCCTATTCACCAGGCTGCTTCCAGCTGCGGAATTCCGCACTTTATCGGAGAACTGAAAGCATTAACATGTACTGGAACAACCGTCTCGTAATTTATCACACAGTATATGCCAAAAGTTTGTGTTTATACTAAAATATGCATCAGGCAGACTGGCAGAGTATAAATTTGTGACCGGGTCTTATAAGCTGTGGGCACAAAGAAACTGTTCACCAGGGAAGGATGGAGGGACTTCTATAATGCAACTGCACTATTTGCGGAGTATACTTTGCAAGTTCGTTTAGGTGGAATGGTGTCGGCCAATATGAATACATTGTTTCTGTGAACGTGTAGATAGACTGCTTTCTTGTTCTGTTTTATTTCGGCGTTTGAACAGTTCTGGTGATGGATAACGTTACTTTGTGTACAGAGGCATCAGACTTTACTTTATACATTTTATTCTAGTCGTCTATCTCTCTTTCTCTTGGTTTATCAAGACTACCGAATTCAATTAATAAGCAAGTCTTGTATGTACTTCAGGCCTTGTTCTAAAACTTAAACTATGATTCAAGTGGTGCGTCTTGGGATTGAAATTCGAAGTGAAATGACTCATCAGTAGTTAAGTATCTAGAAAATACCTGTCATTGAATATCCCTAATAATAATTTCACCTAGAGTTGTTTCTACAGGAACAAATATGCAACCCTCTTAATTTAAAGCCTAATAAAACCGAGGCCTCCAAGTCCAAGTCCATCTCTGTCTCAAGCAATAATTCCTCATATACGAATGACCCAAGTCTAAGTCCATCTAAATTTCATGAGAGCACACGCGTCCATAATGGCATCGGCGAGTGGACAGTCAAAATTCATACAATATTCATAGCGAAGTGGTAAGGTGCTCCTTTACACTTTGCAGGTGATCCATTATATGACGGCCATTTGGAGAACTAGCACTTAAGACGACACAAACTTGTCTCGATAGGGTTCTTAAAGTATACCTATTTACGTTTCATGTAGGTTACGTGGTTGAACCCTAATCTAGATACGAACAGGGGCCGTGTCTCTTATTGAAACCCAACATAGTTTGATACTTTTCCAAAAATATTTAGGACAATATCTTTTTACGAAAGAATGGAAAAAATTACAATTTAAAATAGCTTCTCTATACGTAGTAATATTAATAGCTCAATGAGCAGAGTAGACTTTAATTTGATTAATGTCAAAAATCCCTAAACTCATATAAAACCACAAATAAATAGGATATTAGTTAATAATCCGTTGCATCAAGCTCAAAAAATATCAGAATTTAATTCAGTGTAGGTATTTCAGAAAGCTTGCGTGAATACCTCACAATATTCGACTGCAATCGGATGTCCAACACGATGTGATGCGAGTTTCATTTGAACTGCAATCCGACGCGTCTGATCCCAGGTCGGATGTATATTGTTCCTGCTGGATTTTAATCATTACGAATATTGCTGGGCTATTTATACAAGTTTATATCCAATTGCTGAGCATCTCACTAATGAGGGTAAAAGGTAATGGACAAATACTCCACCACGTATGCCCACTGCGGATCGGTGAAGAGAAGCTAGTGGTCATCCTACTGATGAAGATTTAAAGCTGCTTCAGAGGCCTCCAACTAGCTTAAAGACTATCACAGTTAAGTGATAACCGGGACTTACCTTCCGAAGCACTTTGAAAAAAGGAATACCTGGACAATTCCGTGCTAAGACTAAGACGTTAAGTCGATAATATAAGTAAAGTTATGAGGAATGAAGGGTAAATAAGTAATTAGTTGTTTATACCGCCTGTACCGGAGTGCGGCGTGGGGGTATGTTTTATCGTAATTTCATGTGTTCGGCCCGCTTTGGGTGATACAATGTACTCGTTAGTGGAGATTTATTGATATTTTGTTAGCTGTCTGTATCGATAGGATTGTTCTGTCAGAAAATAAGGCACGTATAGAACGTGAATGAGAACTTATTTTGAGTCTTAAGAACAGATTTATTACAATCTATATATAGAAAGTTTCCTCAATTCTGCCGCTGCTTTCGATTAATGGCAAGATTCCCAGAACGCTGGCAGAGTTTCCTCTTGGATAGTAAAATAAGCCTAATAAGTTCCTTAAACAATAATATAATAATAATAGTTTATAATGATTCCGTTGTATCAACAATCGGTTGTTAAGTTTCTATTTCAGCTTAACCGTTGACAAAGCCCCCCCCGGGAAAAGCTCCGCACCTGCTGGTCTCCGGAGGCCTCGATCAATTTTGATGACAAAGTGTGAACAAAACGGCGAGCTTCGGACTCCCACGGTCCTATGGTCTCAACCGCAAAAAGCATAAAAATATAATTTGGTCCAATGGATGCGTATTTTTTAAATGTTGAATTAGGATTGTTTTATAAATAGCAGCTCTCAGAACACTGTCCGTTGTACAAGCATGAGTTAAGATGTGAATATTGTACTTATGAAGTCAGTGGTTAAGGGCTTAACCTTTGATCACGTAGTGGCTCTTATTGCGTCACAGTTCAATAACTATTACGCAATAAGACCACTACGTGATCAAAAGGTTAGCCTCTATACAACTACGAAGTTGATGATGATATTTTTATGCCTTTTGCGGTCGAGACCTTGGGACCATGGGGGTCAGAAGCTCGCCGTTTTGCTCCCACCTTGTCTTCAAAATTGATCGAGACCTCCGGAGACCAGCGGGTGGGGAGCTTTTTCCGCCAACGCGTCAGCTTGGCTATCCAAAGAGGAAACGCTGCCAGCCTTCTGGGAACCTTGCCGTTAATCGGAAGCAGCGGCAGGCTTGAGGAAATTTTCTATATATAGCACAGATTACAGAATTAATAATTATTCTGTAATCTGTGATATATAGATTGTATTTTGTTACATATTTGTTGTTAATAATTAACTACGAAGTTCATAATTCAAATAATGTTTGTGGATGCCTTCCACATTAGATCCGAAATGGTCTCGCACTGTATCATCAAGATCTCAATCTTGTAAACCTTAAAATACTTATAATGCTGTTCTGATAAGATGTACAAGACTAAAAGTACAAGACATTGATTTTAGAGTTGGCTCCGGATGACGTGGCGCCACATTATCCTGCATCGTGCTTCAGAAGTTTTCTCGAGAATCTGCATATATACAACTGTCTGACATGTACAGTTGGGCCGTGGTCCCTAGGCACGATGACCCAGCATGGCGGAAGATTTTCCCTTTTAATTGGAGGTGTCATCCACCTTGTACCTCTATAGTGTGACCCCGACGTGATGTATGAGAATATTTTCAACCCTCCAGAATCACGGAACATGCAGTAGCACTTCTGAGCATATTCTCCAATCTCATCATTCCACCGGCAAGCAGTCACACAGCACGTCACGGTACTAACTGTTAGTTTCATTAGACGCAAATGTTAAAATAGAAGCAGATACCACTACGTGTACATTTCCAGTGGACGTAGCATAAAAAAACTGAACAACAACACTACAGTTCTGATTTAATTTACTCCGTCTCAAAGACAACGCTCTCTTCCATTTTCCAGATTTACTGCTATTGTCACTACTCCAATTATGTTATAACTCCTCAGATTTGCTCATGCTGAGTAAGTTTATAGGCAGGAAAACACGTCTGGTTAATGTAATAAAACATTACCACTATCAGATAATTCCCAGACCAATATAAATGTTTTTATAGGCGGAAACATAAAAACGCCATGATTTAGGCTGTTTCAGGCAATAGATAGGGTGTTTACCACACGTCACGATTGAGATATTTCCGTCGGGGACAGAAGACTTTGTGGGAGTTATTTCAGATAATCTAAAAAATTGTGTTTTTATTTTGATCTGTCTTTCTGAGAATTGCAAATTGAAGGAGCTCGATGTAATTCCTCAGTCGAAGTGCTCTTAAGAAAAAAAAATGCTTTACGCTTCACCTTTTAAATACTACTAAAAACTAACTTTGTATCAATATTACAATTTCTTTGTACTAAAATGTCAACGCAATTTGCTACCTACCCTCACGTAAAGTCGAAGCAGACATTGTTAGCGTCATAAAATAACAATAGATAGTGAGATACAAGACTGTATCAACATACGTATATACAATATAATGTTATATAAGCGTCCTATTATGAAACTCTTGTTACTATCGAGCGCAGAGAGTAAGATATTGTAATTTAAGAGCTAGTGTTATGTCAGCGACGTCTTATGGTGCGTCCATGCTACGCGAAGCGAACACGATCCGAGCCTCGAACGAACAGGATTCGTTCGTTGCTCGCGATTTCAACGACGTACTCAACGAGCCTACAACGAGCGCGATGCGAATCCCTGTGTGCACGCTACGAATGCTCTTTCGATGCTTGCAAGCCCGTCTACGCTACGCGAATTGTGGTCGTTCGTGGCTCGGCTCGTGCTCGGTTCGCCAAGTATGGACGCACCATTAAGACTTACATTGACAAATTTTCAGTATTATAATCAGCTGGATCGTTTTATTCAAATTTAGTCCCAAAAAATAAAATGCAATAAACACCAGGCGTAGTTTCGTGTGAAATAGGGAGGTAGTAAAAAGCCGCAGGGTTTATCTGTTAACTTATTCAATGCAAATAGTTTATCTACTTGACGAAATGAGTTTTGGGGTTGTTGATGCAAATAGGATAAGGGGGTGCGCACACAGCCTACTTAGAATGGGGGTCAGTGAACCTAGTGTATTTAAATAACACCCACTTTCATTTGATATGAAAATTTGTATCCCTTCTTAGTTCTTCTTCCTACTTATGACTGAATAAGTAATGAATGGGAAATGTTTGTCACTCATGATCGCATGTCGTTACTTGATCATTCTCTGAATTAACATTTAACCATGATGCTTTAAGAGAGGTAGAGCATAGCTCATAGAGCAGCTTGACTGGGGAAGTACCTCCACATTACACCACGGACAAACAATGCTCTCTGATTGGCTAAATTAATAACAAACTAAACATCTAGATGCAGTGATTGGTTGATACTTGTATTAAGAGGAAATGCTGGTGGCGTTTGTTCCATACAAACGTAATCCTCAGTTTCCACTCTGGATAATGACACTAGAGCAATGATTGTTCTACCATGCAATCTGTAGGTACCACTGTATGTCCTTCGGTTATGTTTTTCTCCAAAAATTTATTATTATAAGAATTAGGAACCTTCTAAAATCACAAAAACTTACCATTTTTAACGCCCTTATTAGATGTCCAGCGAACAAATACGAATATAAAACAACAAAGGAAAACCGACAGACATATCCAAAGCCCTTCTTATCATGTTTTTTTTTTTTTTTTTTTAATTGATCCAGTTTTGTATGAGAAAACCGGGCATTATGAAATAGCGATTTCGTCTAATTTAAATAGCTATAATCGGTCCAAGCTGTAGTTGTCGCTATCGCCCTCGCCCCAACGCTAGCTGTCCCAAAGTAGTGTTATGTCGTTTTCCATACTATAGGTTATAATGCTTTCTAATATTGATGGCGATCGTTTCGAACATTTAGGCATGAAGAGATTACAAATAGATAGAACGACAGATAGGTATACTAGGTATCGCAATCATAATATTAGAGTGCTTAAAAAATACGATCATTTTTTAAATTCACTGAAATTAATTAGTATATTATTCAAAATTAATTAGCAATAAATAAAGCCTGCCTCGAGATTGTAAAAGCCTCATTTAAACCTTATAACAGCCTAATTACACATGACTTGCTCGATTTTATAACAAAAAAAGGCAATTTATGATCATACATCTGAGATTTCATCAGATTTTTCATCTAGGCAAAATAAACTGGGCCTGAAATGTTCGCAATAAATCGTGGTCCTCATTTTGGGCCCTCGAGTGTGACAGACGTAGGGTCATGAGACGTGGGTATTACCTATTATGGACTGTTTAACCTTTCAACGTCTAGTTATTCACATTTATGATACTAGAGAATTGCATTTTTGAGGTTGATTTTTTCTAGTTCTTTTTGCCATGTGATATTAAATTTTTTTGTTCTGGCCCAAAAACTTTTTTTTTTCATGGAGAAAATTCTTTATTCGATATATCGGTCAGTACATTTTTATTGCAGGTATTTTCAATGTGGGTCGCAACCATTAAAGAATTTGCAATATTCACATTTTTGACCGGCTGGAATCGATGTACCTCGTATTAAATTACACTGTGCTTTGTCCCGTTCTGTTGACAGCATAGTGACTCCCACAAACCCTTTTATAACTCCTTTTTGAAAAGGTTCGCCGAGTGATAACCGTGGGTTTGCAAGCACCTATAGGATACTGTAAGCACATAATATCAGACGAGACATAATGCTTGTTTGCCACCTTAGTGGTATAAAAAACCTATCAAAATTTCAGCCGTGCCAGAACTAGACGAGTCGATTACGCTATTCCAATAATTAATACGTAGACGTCAATTGTCACGAGAAAATAAACCTTTAATAATCTACAAGTCTTTCAAAGTCTTTGAACTACCATAACTTCATTAATGGCGTATTAATATTATGATATTAATAAATAATATTCACATAATGAGGCGCATATGCTACATGCGTCATTACTTGCAAACAGGTGCAGCCTGCGGGTCTGCTATTACTAACTTTATAATTATTAATTAGAGAATGCTTTCATTGTACACGAGATGTAACGTTTTGTATAATATTCGTGAATACAGTGTGAAGAATTGACGCTTACTAATTCGTTTGCGTTAACTATTTTGTATGGGAGAAATTAGTACCATGAGTATTCCTGTAGAGGCGCTGTGTCAATTCCTATAGAGAAGTGTCTTGAACGCAAACGTGTTTGTAAGAGTTTACTAACGATCAATTCGTAAAGAATTCGGGGTACATGAATTAATTATTACTAGAAAACTCAGAATAAGAATTAGAATATCATTTATTTGCTTTAAATAAAATATTGAAGAAAATTAAAAAGTAGTTTTAAATTTCATTTAATTTAATAATGTCCATAGATTATAAGGAATAGAATTTGTTTACATATTTTATTTCAGTAAGCGCATGTGGTGTCCGCTTTCAAATGCAGTACATTTTGTCTCTACCGTTTTTTTGTACCTAGGATTCGTTTTAATGTAACAAAAACTAGTGGAACTTAATAAATAAACAAATATTATTGTTATTCAGACGTATGTACCATATTAAAATATGACTAAATCTGTGTCTCCGTTTGGAATTCACAAACGATAAAATTTGATATACATTTTTAAAGAAAATTGAAAAGGGTTCAGTAATTTATTTTCATATTTTCCTGTAATACGTGTGAGTCTATCTCAGTGATGACTAAGTAAATAATGTTGACTTCACAGCCACCAGTACCTACACGTTGCCCTTACATCTCATGTTCTTTCAAAACATCCTCGGAGCGCTCGTCTGACAGCGCAGGATTACGTCGCCTTTTGTTCGACATGTTGATGAAAGAACATACTTCTAACACATAAAAGGTGATGGTATGTAAGCTAGCTGCAACACAAAAAGCCTTCCCAGGCCATTTGATGCGGATGGAATATACAACTAACTCGTCTCAGACGGCTCTTATGTGTTGAGCGGTTTTGAAGTGTAGGTACGTTTTCTGCAAATGGTATTTATTTGGATTACATAAATATACTAAATTATGTTTTGAAGGTATATGGCATGTATATGGTATATATACCATTGAGATAGGGAGTTCGATTTGAGACCCGAGTTCATTTTATTGAATGACGCCATATCTATCACCAAAATTCCGATTCACTAAATAATGAAAATTATTAAATGGGGTTTGCGCTTCGATAAAATAAGTCATAGCTTAGGAGAAGTTTGAAAATCTGTGATTATACCTAATCTATGCGGTGGTTATGATCATTGCACAGTATTGCACACAGTGACCGTGGTGGTCAAAGAGAACGCACGTTTTGTTGGAATTCCATTCTCAAAAGCTTGCAGGTCTCGAAAATTGGAAAAATTGAAATTGGTTTCCATTGGAAAATTTATTGAGTGACTAAGCGCCTTTTTTTTGTTTTAAAGTAAAAAGAGAGTATGTCATGTGATCAGTAGCGAATATTGTAGAACTATTTTGCACACAGTGACCGAGGAACGCAGAACTGTGATCGCAGAGCTCAAGACCGCGCGCTGTGGGAACGGGGCCCCTTACGGTTAGAACCCCACTTCAAAAGCTAGTTTTACCTGTCACTTCATGCGATTAAAGACTTTCTCTTTGATTAGACGAAACAATTATTTTCAATTGACAAGTCATCAGAACCTCGACTTAATTTTATACCAAACAGCATTCATAATCGAGTACATTCACATACACAAGTGTTACCAACAAACAAGTTTAGTCAACTAAATAAAATGTCAAGTTATCGAATATCGAATACAACCTTGTAAAGTATTTTGAACTTCCATTGTATCTAAGACGGGGTCGTTAAAGAGTAAAGTAGTTTTAGCAAACAGTTGAGCGTATTGCTCCATAGAGTTTACTTACAAAGTTTCCCTACAATTTACTCTTGGCGTATTTTTACGATCGGCCTGTTGAAATGCTGTAAATTTTAAAAGATCTGATCGTTTATTGCCTTGTACACTTTTCATGTGACTTTTTTACGCTTCTAATTCAGGTTTTGAAGTATTAGTAGCTAGGTATAGGTATCCTCTTTAATTAAAATCTTAATTTAAAAAATGTAAGATGTACAAAGTGGACTGTATAAGA
Organism: Achlya flavicornis; assembly: GCA_947623365.1. NCBI lineage: Eukaryota > Metazoa > Arthropoda > Insecta > Lepidoptera > Drepanidae > Achlya > Achlya flavicornis. Next base: position 16,101,232 of record OX392475.1, read on the forward strand.
TTTTAACCAAATATCATAATAATATTAATATTTGTAGAAGTGATTGTATCTCTTAAATGTAGTGAATGTATTGTGGCGTACTTAACTATTTTGTTTGTGTCTAATAAATGTATATTTCGTTCTTACTTTAATTTACATTATTTAAGCATAGAAATAAATATACCTAGAAAGAACGTCGCCATACTACACGAATATACAAAACAGGCCAACTTTTATAGACTGCTGCGCGTAACAGCTACGTTTTACGCTCCCTCTGCGTCATTGTGCTTGTCATAATGACGTTCACAATGATAGTAGTTGTTCTATTCTTGGCATCACGCGACATTACATTTTTGTTTAGTTTTTTTTATTTTTTGTTCTGCTTTTTAATTTTATTTTTTATATTTTGTCATTCATCATTAATGTAATGTTGTGTGTTGTCCTGAATTAAATCATTTTTCTTTCTTTCTTTCTTTAAAATATTCCAATTAAAATCGGGAGAAATTTAAATATTGATCATTATTTTGCATTTTTATTTGATTTAATCTCTAACAGTTAGAGCCTATTTTTATCGACGCGTGCACAACTGCGACACTCTATCTGGATGTATCCTTAATCAAAGTATTTAAGCATATATTTTGAAAACAAATTAAATAATTATGATGCTTAATTAATAAGATTTATATTAAAATAAATTAATAAATCAATGTAAAGCTACGTTTTAGAGTTAATCAATAGTAATCGCTTATAATAATCGGCTCGTTTGCGTCGGTTCACACAATGCTAATATGCTAAATATTTGAGGAATCGAGTCGATTCAATACGGATGGTGTTGTCATGAAAACGTAATTTAATTCGTTTTATTTAGTATTATCAGAGACTACGTACATTATTATGTTTTTTTTTTTACATTGGCATTAAACATCATCTCGTCAAGGTAAGTGATGACAGATTAACAACTTAAAAGTGGTTAGCTAGCTAGTAAATAAATATGGGGATACACTTGGGGTGTGATTGTCCATGCGTAGTAATACCACAGTAGGTGGTAATACTAAGTATTCTTTTAGGTTACCCACAACAATAGTAAAATACTTTTAAAAAATAAGATGGTATTAAATCAAAAGCGGCAGTAAGTATAAGTAAAGAACTAGGTACACTTAGGGTAACAAGATAATAACAAAGTGAATAAAATGTCCCACACACAGGGACAATTGAAATCACCGCCCGCGCCGCAGTACAAAGTAACAAATCCATTTTGTGGGCCGCGGTTTTGCACATTTCCGCTCCAGTGAATAGTTACCCTTTGCTCTTGGTGGCTGGCCCAAGTTGAGGTCGTGCTTTTTGTCGTGGGTAAATCTTCATAAGGTACCTCGCCGCCCCGAGTTAGCTGGGTTATACTGGACTCATATAAGTTCATGGTCGCCATCTGCATCTGCAGGGGACTGTATTTTTCGAAACGAGCCCTCTCCACGCGCTACTCTTTGGTAGCTTGACTTATGGTCCTATCTATGTCCCCTAGAGGGCGTCCAAAAAAACTCTCCAACCCGATTGGTCTTGAGCTACGCGCTTAATCTCACTCCAAGACTTCCAAATCTTCTTTGCTTAGTGCGTCGCCAGGTTTGTTTCAGACGGCCATGCTTTCGCTTCACCTGGGGATTCCAGTACATTGCCTGCTTGGGTATATCAAAGGTCGGGGTCCCTGCGGAGAGTGAACCATTCCCGGGGAATCCTAATACCTCACCCCAGCAACCTCGCTGTTCCCACAGTGAGTCTTCAACGACCCATCGTCCTCCTCGGGGCTACTACTTGGCTCAGATCCCCAAAGGTAGCCGTTTAGTCGCCTTTTTAACTGGCAGATATCCAGCACACCTCAATGGTGCATTGCTTCGCCGCGCACGTTACACATATTTAAAAAAAATAAGTTTAACCTACTTGAATTTTTTTTTTTTAAGAGAGATTAATATTTCCTCAAGAACAGCTAAAAGCTCAACACTTTCTCCACCGGCTCTGTATGCGCGGCCGTCTCGAAATTGAGGTAATTAATGTCTATAATAATTGTGTTGACCCTCATTACGCCGGGCTATTACGGGGGCCTTTTTAAGAATGCTTTATGATCCGTAGTCCAGAAGGGCCCACCTGTCCTTATCCTGGTAGTATTTTTGCTTGGAACAGCTAGGTCATTGTTTTTAGTATCCCTTTCGAGTCGAGGGCGCAGGTGGAGCACTTTACTTTGGAGATGGAGTACATACCTATTAGGTAGAGGCTGATATGTGATTGTGCTGATTCAATACTCATAGAGTAGTTTGATTTAAAAACTGGCATTTACTTTCCATTGCTTTGATTTCATCTATAAATATTTTAATTGTGAAAGTTACTATGTATGTCTGTTTGAAGTAACTGCACACAGCTTATACTATGGAGAGCGACAAAGGCTTTTTAGGGTTCCGTAGCCAAATGGCAAAAAATGGAACCCTTATAGATTCGTCATGTCTGTCTGTCTGTCTGTCTGTCTGTCTGTCCGTCCGTATGTCACAGCCACTTTTTCCGAAACTATAAGAACTATTATGTTGAAACTTGGTAAGTAGATGTATTCTGTGAACCGTATTAAAATTTTCACACATGAATAGAAAAAAAAAATAAAGAGAACTGAAACTCAATTTTATTTTTTAATAAAACCCATAAGTATGGGATTTCTATGGATAGGTCTTCAAAAATGATATTGAGGTTTGTAATATCATTTTTTTCTAAACTGAATAGTTTGCGCGAGAGACACTTCCAAAGTGATAAAATGTGTGTCCTCCCCCCTGTAACTTCTAGAATAAGGGAATGATGAAACTAAAAAAAAAATTTGGATGTACATCACGATGCAAACTTCCACCGAAAATTAGTTTGAACGAGATCTTTTTTTAATACGTCATAAATTGAAATTCATATCAAATACTCAGGTCTATACTACCATTTACTTATATACCTACAGGTTTGTACGGAACCCTCGGTGCGCGAGTCTGGACTCGCACTTGGCCGGTTTTTTTTTAATACTGGAAACACGATTGAAAGCGCAGGGGATAGTAAATTAAAGTCATTAAATGGGAGGATTTGCCTTGCGCATATTTTCAATATTTAAGTCAATACAAAAAACCGGCCAAGTGCGAGTCAGACTCGCGCACCGAGTGTTCCGTACAAACCTGTAGGTATATAAGTAAATGGTAGTATAGACCTGAGTATTTGATATTAATTTCAATTTATGACCTATTAAAAAAAAACTACTTACTAGATCTCGTTCAAACCAATTTTCAGTGGAAGTTTGCACCGTAATGTACATCATATATTTTTTATAGATTTATCATTCTCTTATTTTAGAAGTTACAGGGGGGGGACACATATTTTACCACTTTGGAAGTGTCTCTCGCGCAAACTATTCAGTTTAGAAAAAAATGATATTAGAAACCTCAATATCATTTTTGAAGACCTATCCATAGACACCCCACACTTATGGGCTTGATGAAAAAAAAAATTGAGTTTCAGTTCTAAGTATGGGGAACCCCCAAAATTTATTGTTTTGTTTCTATTTTTGTGTAAAAATCTTAATGCGGTTCACAGAATACATCTACTTACCAAGTTTCAACATTATAGTTCTTATAGTTTCGGAAATAAATGGCTGTGACATACACGGACAGACAGACAGACAGACAGACATGACGAATCTATAAGGGTTCCGTTTTTTGCCATTTGGCTACGGAACCCTAAAAATGACCCAAAATACAAGGTCACGACAAAAGATTTTATCGTGTGTTGCGAAATGAAACAGCCATGAACAATTGTATCGGAAGGCCAATTTTATGTGTTTGTTGACTGAAACATTATGGAAATAGGCTCGATATTCGCTGCCGCCGTAATTCGGGACGGGTTCTGAATAAATTCCACCACAATCGACGCCTGAATTTAAGTTACATTCTTTTAAAAATTTAAAGGGCTAACTTGAATATAGATTGACTTGAAGGACTTTAATATTGCAACCGCCACTTAAAGGTTTCTTCAGTGATTTTGTTGTGTATTTACCGGCTTCTTTTTTCCTACTAAGTATATTATAAATGAAAAAGCTTATAACCTTCTAATGGCTAGCAGATTTGGATGAATTTGAATTTTCCTTATTTTTTTGGACTCCGAGTAAAGCTCGGTCATCCAGGTACTAATAGTATAAACGACTTACATAGTCATAGAGGGTAAAGTGCAGTAGCGGATCCAGGGGGGAGGGTTTAAGGGACTGGATCCCCCCCTAAACTACTCGTCTACCCCTGATCAATCTCGATAAAGGCTACCCTCAGGTACATCTTTACCATTAGCACACCATTAGTGTGTATACTTAATTACTCATGTGACTCTGAGACTGACTGACAGACAGACAATAATAGCCTAAGCAATTGGACATTGGAGATTTAAAATTCGGAGGCCTTTTTTTTAGCGTGTAGATTATTTATCCTCATGGAATATCCGACCGCCTCGGGGGTAGCGGCCAGGTTATGCCGGACTTGTACCGGCTAAAACCCTACGGTGGATGGATGGATTATATTCTTGAGTACCTGCCCTAGATCGGCAATAAAGAGTTGGGTGAAAAGCTAGCATGAATAATATTCTATATTACATCATCATGTATTCGGTTTCTCATGTATCCGACATGTGGCACACATACATACACACAGCTCACATAGTTGTAACTTTGCCTTCAGTCAGTTTAATTGCTTGTAGCATACGTACGAGTCTATTTGTAAATTAATACGCCTGTCGCTTGTACGTACAAAGGAGAATAATAACCTTGTACTGTACGAAACTGGGAATGTTCGAAACCTGAATGTATGCTATAGGAACTACTTTGTATAGGTTCCCACGTACGTTATAATATAACATTAATATTACTAATTATTATACTACAAAAAGATCGACCACAAAAATGCGAACACACAATAAAACAGTTGTTCCAAATTCAAATCACCATTTCGGAACAAGGATGTTATAAAACTAGTAGTAGTCTGTGTTTCGGAATTAATTATTATCTTTCGAAATAGAAGGCCAACCCAATGAGCTTTTATTACTACGTATAGAGAAGCTATCATAAGCAAAGGTTATGTCACATTTTTAACCGACTTCAAAAAAAGGAGGAGGTTCTCAATTCGGTTGTATGTTTTTTTTTTATTTTATGTTTGTTACCTCATAACTCTGTCATTTATGAACCGATCTGGAAAATTATTTTTTTGTCTGGAAGGGTACACCCGTTTGGTCCCATTGTCATCAGATCAGGATTTGATTACTTCTTCGTGTACTTTGAAGTCGGTTTAAGTTTTTTGTAAAACAGACCAATTATTTTAGAGTCAACTAAAGTTCTCTTTTTGCTGAAACAATATTTAGTCATCTAAGCAGAACTTTTTTAAAATAGTGATACAATATAGAACTTTATTTTGTAAACAAAAAAACCGGCCAAGTGCTTGTCAGACTCGCGCATCGAGGGTTCCGTACAAACCTGTAGGTATATAAGTAAATGGTAGTATAGACCTGAGTAACCCCAGAGGTCGAATCTTAGAATCCCTCCTGTCGCCTCTCGACATCGACATCATTACTCCCCTCGAACCGACCCACTTTCCTCATCAACAAGACCTCAGACCCGACATACTCGATGTGGCACTGTTGCGCAATGTAAACTTACGTTTGCATGACGTATCAGTGCACCACGAACTGACGTCTGACCACCGACCTGTGATCTTAGAGTTTACTCCGCGCACAGGTCCCCCAGATCCAGGTCAACTCCCTCCTACTAAAATTTCCACCAATTGGGACAGACTAGGCGAACGCCTCAAGTCCACCGATTCCGTCCATCTGAATCGTATCCCGGATAACATCGTCACCGCGGACGAGGTTATCGGCGCGATCGACTCACTCACCACTCACGTGCAATCGGTCATTACCGATTGCTCTCGGACAGTGCCAGCGGAGACTCACCTCCGTTGGCAACTGCCCGATGACGTACGTGAGATGAGGAGGGAGAGGAACGCCGCCATACGGGCTTTTGACTCTTTTCCCTCTGAACGTAACCGCGCCCGCATGCGCGCTCTCCATCGCGCCTTCAAGGTCCGCATCGAGCAAATGCGTGATGCTCGATGGGACAAGACCCTTGAGGAGTTAGAACCCTCCCATCTTGCCTTTTGGAAGCTTTCACGTGCCTTTACCAAGGACACGATAGCCCCCATGCCACCTCTCATTAGACCCAATCACCCCTTGCCCGCCTTTGAAGACGAGGACAAATCCGAATGCCTCGCCGAAAGTCTCGAGCTTCAATGCACGCCCAGTACTCTTCCAGTAGACCCCAGTCACTTGGAGAAAGTCAACTCCGAGGTCGCGCGTAGACTCGCTCTGCCCATACCTCCCGTGTCTCCCCCCCCCCCGCCACCACCAGAGGCTCCCCCCTCCTCCGCAAGGAGGAGGCGGCGTGTCGCCGCTGATGGTGAGGAGGAGGAGGATGAAGACCCCCTTCCTCCCGTGACCCCTGATGAAGTTAAATCGATCATCAGAAAACTCCACCCTCGAAAAGCCCCGGGCTCGGACAAAATCACTAATAAAGTGATCAAACTGTTCCCCGCTCAGCTCATTTTCTTATTAACGTCCATTTATAATGCGGCCCTAATGTGTAACTTCTTCCCACCTCAGTGGAAGGAAGCTCACGTTATTGGGATCCACAAACCAGGCAAACCCATGTCCGAGCCCTCCAGTTACCGTCCCATAAGTCTGCTCAATGTATTGGGTAAGATTTATGAGAGACTCATCTACAACCGTCTCAAAGCATATGCCGATGCTAACCATTTACTTCCGAACGAGCAGTTTGGTTTTCGAACTAAACACTCGTGTGTTCAACAAGTCCATCGTATTGTTGAACATATCTCTCACCATTTCCAACAATCCAATAGTATGACTGGGGTCCTGTTCTTCGATGTTGCAAAAGCATTCGACAAAGTGTGGCACAATGGTTTAATTTTTAAACTATTCACCCTAGGTGTCCCACATAGGCTCGTACTCATATTACGAGACTTTTTGTCGAACCGCCACTTTCGATATCGAATAACAGGCGCCCTGTCGTCCCCTCACCCCATCTGTGCCGGAGTCCCCCAGGGCTCGGTACTCTCCCCATTATTGTTTATACGAGCGATATCCCCAAATTTAATGACTCAGTACAGCTAGCTCTGTTCGCGGATGATACCGCAATCTACTGTACTAGTCGCACCACCAAGGCCATACACCTCCAATCCGCAGCAGACGCCCTAGGCGCATGGTGTAGGAAATGGAGGATTGAGATAAATCCCGCCAAAAGTCAAGCGGTCCTATTCCATAGGCCGTTTAGACGAAAAATCCCCCCCTCAGTAAAGTCTGTCACCATGTTCGGCGAACCGACCTGAGTATTTGATATGAATTTCAATTTATGACGTATTAAAAAAAAACGACTTACTAGATCTCGTACCAATTTTCGGTGGAAGTTTGCATGGTAATGTACATCATATATTTTTTTTTAAGTTTTATCATTCTCTTATTTTAGAAGTTACAGGGGGGGGGGGCACACATTTTACCACTTTGGAAGTGTCTCTCGCGTAAACTATTCAGTTTAGGAAAAAATGATATTAGAAACCTCAATATCATTTTTGAAGACCTAACCATAGACACTACACACGTATGGGTTTTATTAAAAAAAAAAATGAGTTTCAGTTCTAAGTATCCCCATACTTAGAACTGAAACTCATTTTTTTTTTTGATGTATTGTTTTTTTTTCTATTTTTATGTGAAAATCTTAATGCGGTTTACAGAATACATCTACTTACCAAGTTTCAACATTATAATTCTTATAGTTTCGGAAAAAAGTGGCTGTGACATATGGACGGACAGACAGACAGACAGACAGACAGACAGACAGACAGACAGACAGACAGACAGACAGACAGACAGACAGACAGACAGACAGACAGACAGACAGACAGACAGACAGACAGACAGACAGACAGACAGACAGACAGACAGACAGACAGACAGACAGACAGACAGACAGACAGACAGACAGACAGACAGACAGACAGACAGACAGACAGACAGACAGACAGACAGACAGACAGACAGACAGACAGACAGACAGACAGACAGACAGACAGACAGACAGACAGACAGACAGACAGACAGACAGACAGACAGACAGACAGACAGACAGACAGACAGACAGACAGACAGACAGACAGACAGACAGACAGACAGACAGACAGACAGACAGACAGACAGACAGACAGACAGACAGACAGACAGACAGACAGACAGACAGACAGACAGACAGACGGACATACATAACGAATCTATAAGGGTTCCGTTTTTTGCCATTTGGCTACAGAACCCTAAAAATGTACACATTCAGTGAGAGAATCCGAATACGCCTCGCGGTGTCGCGAGTCACTTGTCACGAATTCTCTCACTGTAATGTGTACCTTTTTGTGTAGTACATAAAGTTCTATATTGTTTTGCTATCGCGCTACGTGCGTCGCGTCTCGCTGACCCTTGGCAAGATTATTTTGGTCAACCCTAGCTCATGAATTAGCACTCTCGTGAGTCAAGATAAATTTCTAGCGCTAGCTTCCTGCCCCAAGGATAGCCTGATTATAAAACTCCAAAGGTTCAAAGACGGATCTCGGATTTCTAAAAAAATACACCATAAACTATGAGTAAAACCACGGGTGGAAGTAAGTATTAGGTGTAACATCTCTCTACAAACTGTCGGTCGAACTTCGTAACTAATTACCCATACTAACCCACTCGAATCAAACGGCCTCGGTCTGAGTTGAGATACTGAAATACCAAATTACCAATATACCGAACACATCAGATAGTTGGAATATACATAGCCTGCTAAAGTTGTTCTCTTGTTTCTAGTGTAGAATTATAGATTTATTTTATAGTATAGAGATTGAACTAATAAACAAATAATTGGACAGTTTTACAAAAAACTTAAACCGACTTCAAAGTACATTGAAGTAATCAAATCCTGATCTGATGGGACCAAACGGGAAGTGTACCCTTCCCGACAAAAAAAGATTTTTCCAAATCGGTTAATAAATGGCGGAGTTATGAGGTAACAAACATAAAAAAAAAATATACTACCGAATTGAGAACCTCCTCCTTTTTTTTGAAGTGGTTAAAAACTACATGAAATACAAAAAATACTTGTCTTAATTTTTTATGTGTTCAAGTCGTGAATTGAGGATACGAACGACGAGGTAGGTGACTCTACTAGTCTATTTAGAATAATTGGACTGTTTTACAAAAAACTTAAACCGACTTCAAAGTACACTAAGAAGTACCTAATCAAATCCTCCAGACAAAAAAAGAATTTTCCAAATGGGTTCACAAATGACGGAGTTATGAGGTAATAAACATAAAAAAAAAACATACAACCGAATTGAGAACCTCCTTCTTTTTTTGAAGTCGGTTATAAATATGACGGAAAAATGGGCAATGTTGGCAAACCACCACGGGACATGCAAATGTTGTCAGTGAAACAGAACGTTATATAAGCTTGTTTTGAAAACAGTAATTGCTGAGTTTATTGCCGGCTCTTCTCAGCAAATGCAATTTTCCGAACCGGTATTAGAGACAATTCATATGTGCCTTCGAAGGTCTATTTGAATAGGTAAATAAATAATTTTGAATAGTCTGATATGTTTTAGAGAGCTAGAGCATAGCGTTTATTCGCTCAAAGATCAGCTCGACTGGGGAAGTACCTCCACCTTGTAGAATACCGCAGCCAAATAGCTTTATGGTATGCGTGAGTAAGGGCGCCAGAGGTAATTGAGAGGCGGGAAAGGTCGGTAACGCGTGAGTGATGCCCCTTGTGTTGCAAGCGTCCATATGGCTACGGTAACCGCTTACCATCAGGTGGGCCGTATGCTTGTCTACCGACTTCTTAATATAAAAACCGGCCAAGTGCGAGTCAGACTCGCGCACCGAGGGTTCCGTACAAACCTGTAGGTATATAAGTAAATGGTAGTATAGACCAGATAGAAAATTTTGAGTTTCAGTTCTAAGTATGGGGAACCCGCAAAATGTATTGTTTTTTTTTTCTATTTTTGTGTGAATGCGGTTCACAGAATCTACTTACCAAGTTTCAACAGTCTAGTTCTTATAGTTTCGGAAAAAAGTGGCTGTGACATATGGACGGACAGACAGACAGACAGATAGACATGTCGAATCCATAAAGGCTCCGTTTTTTGCCATTTATTGGCTACGGAACCCTAAAATTTTTAACAAAGAGTACCATTACGTAGTTGCGTTGTCATTTACCAATCTGTCTGTTTTGTCATATAATTTAATTCAAAACTATTTATGTCGTTTCAGCTTACACGTAAAACGTTTATTATGTAAATATGGCGGTGCTGGCGTCGCATTATATATTCACAGGAACATAAGTATATGCGAGATATAATTGTGTTTGAAACCAACCGCTTGGCGTAATGGGATTTATTGGCAATCGCATTATCGCCCGTTACCATGGCAACGAGTAACTATCAAACTAACTGATGACGGAGTATGAAAACTAACAGCGAGGGCAAAGAATTTAAAACGTCCAGAAGGATAGTTGCCTCTATGGGAACATGAAATAAACAAGCCAGAATTGTCAGTATTTGACAGTCTGTGTAGATTTCATAGGGTGGCAGTTAAAAAAAAAATCCTCTAAATGGCGGAATTTATAAATTTCCGGACTATTACTATATATTATTATATACGAGCAATATTTGTTTATAATATATATCCTATACCATTAAATGTACACTATTTGTATGTTTTGATATATCTTGAAAACGGCTCTAATGATTTCAATGAAATTTACTATATTATGGGGATTTTTGGGGGCGAAAAATCTCTGAGAAAACGGTTTTTTATTTTCAAAGTTCTAAAATTGAAAAAGTGGATGCCTTATTGCTTTCAAAATAGTTATTTGTAATACCTTGGGTACCCAAAACATAAATCCTACATCATATAAGTAATATTTATGAACAAAAATTAGACTCCCTGCAATTGCAGTTGTTGTAGTTCGGTTGGCAATCTGTGTTAGCTCTTGTATTACCAATAAAATTAACTTTATTGATTACACTGGTTGTGTAGATAATATTTAATGAGGAGTTTTCTCATTATTTTGACCTCTATGGTCAAAATACCTGTCAAATCGGGAGGTTAGAATTATCAAAAATAGTCAGAAGGTACTCGATATCATCTTTTAATAATCCTTAACAAAAATGTGGAAAATTAATTTTCATGTTGTGGCAACCTTCCATAAAACATGGCCGGAAAAGATTTAAAAAATAAAAACTGTCACCACCGAAACGTATATTTCTAAAATAAGTTTAGGTAATTAAAAGTGACGAAATCGCAATACTTACACATGGAAGGTTAGTTTTTTAATTTTTCCTTGGTTTTTGTAAGTGTTGTGACAGTATTTCAATAAACAAGTCGTAATTTTTAGGGTTCCGTAGCCTAATGGCAAAAAACGGAACCCTTATAGATTCGTCATGTCTGTCTGTCTGTCTGTCTGTCCGTCCGTATGTCACAGCCATTTATTTCCGAAACTATAAGAACTATAATGTTGAAACTGGGTAAGTAGATGTATTCTGTGAACCGCATTAAGATTTTCACACAAAAATAGAAAAAAAACAATAAATTTTGGGGGTCCCCATACTTACAACTGAAACTCATTTTTTTTTTGCATCAAACCCATAAGTGTGTGCTGTCTATGGTTAGGTCTTCAAAAATGATATTGAGGTTTCTAATATAATTTTTTTCTAAACTGAATAGTTTGCGCGAGAGACACTTCCAAAGTGGTAAAATGTGTGTCCCCCCCCCTGTAACTTCTAAAATAAGAGAATGATAAATCTATAAAAAATATATGATGTACATTACGGTGCAAACTTCCACCGAAAATTGGTTTGAACGAGATCTAGTAAGTAGTTTTTTTTTAATACGTCATAAATTGAAATTAATATCAAATACTCAGGTCTATACTACCATTTACTTATATACCTACAGGTTTGTACGGAACCCTCGGTGCGTGAGTCTGACTCGCACTTGGCCAGTTTTTTTATATAATCAGTTACAGCGAGTATGTCGCGGTGACAGCCGTGCGCAATACGAACTGAGAGCGATTTGCTCAGGAACCCCTCAAGCGGAGTGATATAAAATGTCATGCTTTAGTAAGGCGGACTAGCCATCTGGGTAGAGGCACGATGCCCTATGAAAATCTTTGAGCGAGGGATGTTTGAGCTTAGAAAACTCATAATCCAGGTTGTAGTGAATATGTCCAAAACTAGCATTTTTTGAATTTTTCATGACACATGTATTATAGACGGGCCAGCTGGCGCGGTTGGTAAAGACTGGTTAAGATTCCACCTATCGCGCCGCAGGTCGTGGTTTCGATTCCCACACAGGACGCATGTCCTGTGTCCATTTGTGTGCATGAACATGTCTGGGTGTAATTATGTATATTAAGTATGTATTTATTTACAAACAAAAAGTAGTATATGTATTATATCAGTTGTCTGGTTCCATAGTACAGTCGAGGACATAAATATGTATACTCTTTCTGAAATTCAAAAGCAATTTTCTCGCATGTTTAACATTTAAGTGTTAAACTATTACACAAATCATAATAGTATATGTTAGAAGATTATGCCCTTATAATATCTCATAATTTCAATCAGTAGTTTAAGAGGAAACCGTTGTTGAATTTTACTAAGTGTATACATATTTATGTCTTCGACTGTACAAGCTCTGCTTAGTTTGGGATCAGATGACCGTGTGTGAAGAATGTCCCAGGATATTTATTTGTTATTATTATAGAAGGCTCAGGATTCACGTCCCACAATTAATAAAACGTATCGAATCCAATTTCATCTAAGTACTTCGTCTTCGAGACTACTGAATCCCGAGTGTAAAGAATTGACGTTAATAAACGCTTACTAATTCGTATGCGTTAACTATAAATTTGAATGGGAGAAATTAGTACCATGAGTATTCCGCTAGAGGCGCTGTGCCAATTCCTATAGAGAAGTCTCGTAAACGCAAACTAATTAGTTAGCGTTTACAAAAGTCAATTCTTTACACTCGGGGTACTGGCCTATTGATAATAAATAATTATTTTTAAATGCTGAACTTTCGCTTGTGTTGTGAAGCGCTGTTTGTTTGGAATGCTGTGTGATCATGCAATTTACACGTCACATGCACGTCTCACTTTTCAAGGACAGAAAATCTTCGATATATGCATAATAATTTTAATAAAAAAAGGTTTTTTTAACCGACTTCAAAAAAGGAGGAGGTTCGCAATTCGAATGTTTATATATAAATATTTTTTTATGTATGTTCGGGCATAACTCCGTCGTATGTAGACGGATTTTCAAAATTATTTTTTTGTTCGAAAGGGGTTTATTCCGAAATGGTCCCATATAAATTTCATATAGATCTGATGATGAGTTTCGGAGACTACAACGGAACTTTTAAAAAAATGACAGCAAATCAACCGCGATTGCTGCTATCGCATAAATATGCATAATATATGAAACTAAAAATTCTAAAATATATAGATATTATATATAGATCTTTTTCAAAAAGTTATTTCTTACTATTTAGTGTACTTTGAAGGCGCTTTTTTTTTTAAATTTAATTTTAAATAGTATTTTCGTTCGATAGGGTTTTATTAGCAAGTTCATGATTCGAGGCACTTTTTTATTATTATAAATTCTATTAATTTGTATTTAACGCTGCTGGCAGCCTCCGCAAATGCTACTTTCGTCTGACCCTATATTTAAAGTAGGTATGTTATTTAATTTTTACTGCTTGCGATCATCTTTTAATTAAAATAATATCGTAAAAGCAAATGAAAAACCCTATGTTATTTAAGCACCAAGTAAACATTTTGCTGTTTAGATTATTATTGGTTTTCCGATACAACTGATTGGTTCTGGAAAACGCTCACAATCTATTACTATTATTATAACTAGAGAAGAGAGAATTTAAGTTGAATATCGCGTGGGCCGTTTGAACTTAGCATGGCATATTTTTTGTTATTATTTCGATTATAATCAACAATATTTTTTTTGTCTGTATTTATGCTTATGTTTTTTTATTACTGTTAATAAATTTGAAAAAATATAACCTGGCGGATTTTCTTGCCTGATTCTTCTCAGTTGAAGGCCGACTTCCGAAACGGTGGTAACTTCAGTAAATTGTACCTTCATAAGTGCCCTACTGGGGCCTAAATTGAATAAATGGCTTTGACTTTGACTTAGAGTGAGACATAAAACTCAGTGACTTTTTCAAGTAGGCATGGGTGGCAATATCCTAAAGTACTTTAAGGTAAAAAGATTAAAAAAAAAATACATTGTAAAATTTACAACTTTATGTAGTTGTATATTTTTTTACGTTGTCACATATGTATAGACTCAAATTTTCAAATTCATTTATTTGCTTAAAAATGTGGGTTATTAAAGATGTCATTATGAAACTCACCACATATGAACTGAAAAAAAACGTTAAAAGAATACCTGGTCAAGTATCTTCAGTAAAGAGGTAACATTGTCTTATAAACGGCTAATCATTATGCAAATTGGCTGAATTTTCTATTTCCCCACGACAGATATATTAGCCTAATGGTCCACTAAGCAATTCCAGGGCACAGCTGTTGTTTTGTGCAAGTAAACTCCAAGTATATCGATGGACCAGCGAGGGACGCAATTTAAAAGTATTACGGGATGCAAAGAAATCCTGAATATGTTTTGAAACTTCCGGGCGTACCGGATCATTTATTTTAATACTGAATTTATTGGACATGATTAATGTATTATTTATGAAAATAGACATGTTTTTGATACTACATTTTCTAAATATACAGGGTATTATTAAAATATATGAATAATATTAAGTGTACTTTTTGTTGTTAGAGAGCAATTTTTAAAAAAAAAATTTATTACAAATACACCGATTAAATATAACCGAAAAGAGCATGTAAACATTGTTAATAGGAAGCAAGAAATGATGTATCTCATCTGCGAGTCTTGGAAAAAATTAGCCCTATGTTAGAGGTTTCCGTCCAACGCCGCTATTATGTCTTCGCCCTATTTTCAGCAAGTCTTGTTATGATGGATCGGTTCTTTAGTACCTAAACTGAGTATAACATTGTATAATAAAAACTAATTTTATATAGGTACATAATGTCCATGTCACGTAATCCACTCGGACCCCTGACACCATCAAATCACACGGGCTTCCAAATGATGAAAACTGATAGAACTGAAACTGCATCCCATGTCAATTTTATTTTAATTACCCAACATGATATAAAAACAAATTGTCCAGCATAAAAACAGCACAAATCCGCAATAACACACCAAAATTATTACACAGCTTCATAAAACGTCCACAGCGAGTGAGACATCACATCACGCACGGGCCACGGACGTGATTAGGGACATCCCGTCCCGTGCCTCGTCCCGCCTCGTCTCGCTTTTGTCCCGTACACATTCATCTCGGAGGCAAGGAGATGAGACTCGTTCTAAATGCATCCTCACGGCCAGTCTCATTAAAACCGAAGAAAGTGCGACAAGCGAAGCTTTGTGAAGGGATTCCGTCAGTTATTTAAATACAGCATGGGTGAGGTAATATTAAGGTTGGAGATTTTCGGGAAATAGTATACTTATTATAAGGAAATAGCTGTTCGAGGTGCTTCCGCAGTCGAGCTGCTCTTTGAACTGATAAACTCTATGCTCTTCCTCTCTTAAATGTTCTCTTTTTATCCTATGAAATCATTTGATCCCGGAATGTGAGTGAAAAAGCGGAGTGCAAAACCATTGAGTTAATTCTAGTCTTGCTTAATGCAGGAATTGCTTTCTTCTTATAATAATAATATGTTATGTACACAAAGACTACATCCTCAAAGAATTTAAAACGTCCAGAAGGATAGTCGCCTCTATGGCAACATGAAATAAACAAGCCAGAATTGACAGTATTTGACAGCCGTGCGCAGTACGAACTGAGAGCGATTTGCTCAGGGAGCCCCTCAAGCGGAGTGAAATTAAATGTCATGCTTTAGTAAGGCGGATTATCCATCTGGGTAGAGGCACGATGCCCTATGAAAATCTTTGTACATCCTATATATTGATTCCGTCCCGAGAAAATGTGGACATATATTTACAGAGCGCATTCAATGAATTGATGTTGTATTTTATTATTTTGATTGGAAATATTTCACAAGTTCCAACTAATTTGTTTTGCAACACTCAAGCAACACTATTCGAAAATATAATAATGTGCTGAACGCACAATAAACATACCTATATATTACCTACATAAATAAACATATTGTCTTCGTAGATTGAAAAGTCAGTATCAAAATTGACCATGAGATAGATGGATGGAGAGGATTACCTAGTTTACTAGATAATTTTTAAGTTACGTAAAATAAAATCTATGTCTCAAAATCCTAATCAATGAAATTCCTATAATTCGCTCATACAAATGCAATGAAACATAATTGGACTGTTTTACAAAAAACTTAAACCTACTTCAAAGTACACTAAGACGTAATCAAATCCTGATCTGATGACAATGGGACCAAACGGGAAGTGTAGGTACCCTTCCAGACAAAAAAAGAATTTTCCAAATTGGTTAATAAATGACGGACTAACTAAAATGACTCTTTTCTCTTACAATATAAACTCCGCCAGATTGATATTTGATAAGAAAGAGAAAATTTTCTAATTCTATTAAGTGATTACTCGATCCACAGAATAAATTACTTGCCTCTAATACTTTGGTTTGCACTTTTAAATAAAAAAAAAATCATAAAAATTTACTAAAAATTGTGCTTCGAGACCAAAATAAATTGCTTGCGCTGTTAGTTAATTTGACGCCTTTGTTGTTACCGACTCGGCGCTTAATGAGTTTCTGTGTACAGCATACGATTGGCACTTCATCGACAATAATATTTTGTTGAAGAGCCAAATAAATAATAAATAGCGCGGTCGCGAGTTTTGTAGAAAAACGACAATTGTGTTTTGTTTGTTTTGACAGCGGGCCATAATGACTAATGCAAAATTTGAAAATAATAATAGTAAAGGCGCTATGGCCCGCGGGCCATTCGCGAGTGGGACATAAGGGTGTTACCCAGTCCAATGACCTTGACGATTTGACCTCTAAACGAGTATTCTGTGCTACTCACCGCTGGGCGGCATTTGAAATGCCGCCTAACGTTGAGTAGCGGTACTACAATCAACTCGATTACAGAAAAGGTAACGGCGCAGATGTGTCGTATCGTTTTTATAACTTTGCCTATTTCCATTATTTATAACTAAAAATGTTGATTGCTAGGTCCTGAGGAACAGAATGTATAGTTTACAAAATACATAAATCTGTTTAATTTTACTCCTACCTGCTACTACCTGCTATATGATACATACCTATCAAGGGTCTGATGATGATCAGGTTAATACATACTGGATGTCAGTAATAGAAATAGCTAAGATGTTATGGTTTTCAATAGTTATCTAATATCACATGTGTTTTACTACACGATAAATCCCCAGGGTATGATGATGAACAGGTCAATAATAACGAGATATCAGTAATAGACATGGCTAAGATGTTCTAGATTTTCAATAGTTGACTAATATTACATGTGTTTTACTTCAAGCTGAATCTTAAGGGTCTTATGATGATCAGAAAAATACATACTGGATCTTAGTAACAGAATTGGTCGGCAACGCGCGCGTGATACCCTTGGTGTTGCAAGCGTCAATAGGCTAACCATAGTCCATAGGGTAACCGCTTACCATCAGTCGTCAGATTCAATCAAGGGTCAGTTCACACCGAAACGCGATGCAACGCGGCAAGCTTAGATAGCAATAGAATATAGATCTTTAAAAAGTGTTTGCCATGTTAAACTTTTTAGACACTGGTTTGATTGCTCTCAAAATCGATATTTGAGAGACCATGGAATCACAAAACATGAATCTTTTCTCAAAATGTTGATAAAGTGTCCGCCATGTTGAAATCTTTAGGTACTGGTCCCATTGCTCTCAAAATCGATATTTGTGAGTCCTTGGGGTCACAAAACATGAATCTTTTCTCAAAATGTTGAAAACGTGTCCGCCATGTTGAACTTTTTACATACTGGTCCGATTGCTCTCAAAATCGATATTTGAGAGACCTTGGGGTCACAAAACAAGAATCTTTTTTCAGAATTTTGAAAAGGTGTCCGCCATGTTGAACTTTTTAGATACTGGTCCGATTGCTCTCAAAATTGAGATTTGAGAGGACTACAAAACATACAACTTTTCTCAAAACTCAAAATAGTGTCCGCCATTTTGAACTATTTTGTTATTGGTCCGATTGCTCTCAAAATTGATATTTGAGAGACCATTGGACCATATAACATAAATATATGCTCAAAATAGAAAAACGTGGCCGCCATATTGAACTATTTCATTACTGGTCCGATTGCTCTCTCAAATATCAATTTTGAAAGCAATCGGACCAATAACTAAATTCCAATAATATTACATACACGCGTTTCGAATATCCTTTTTTTTAATTTAGTAATAACGGCCTTTTTTTTTTTTTTATACTTTTTTATCTGCAATCGGCTCCATAGCCATAATCAGATGTGGTCGAGGCATCAGGGGTGTAGGTGTCATTCCATTAAATGACACCGTAAAGGGTAAAAGAAATTTAATTTCTTTGGTCTAGGTCCAGTATTTGCCATCTTTTTAGGCGCTTTACATTTTCGCTTGTGTTCAAGAGGTTCTTTGCCAATTTATTTATATGATTGTTAAGTCTTGCTTTATATCTCTGGCTGTTGTCGCTGACTTCCTGCTTTACAGTTGGCATCTCCAGGTACTCGTGTATCTCTGTGTTTCTGACAAACCAGTGGGCGCTTGAGATTGTTCGTAGAGCAAGGTTTTGGAATCTCTGGAGGATCTCGATATTGGAGTTACTAGCTGAGCCCCAGAGTTCTATTCCATATGTCCAGATAGGCTTGATGATAGCTTTATATACTAGCAGTTTGTTGCTGAAAGACAAACGGGATTGACGACCCAGCAGCCAGTTTAAGAGTTGAAATTGCATACTCGCTTCTTTTCTCTAGTAATAACGGACTTAAATAAAAATGTAATAAAAAAAAATGTGCATCGTACGCACATACATACTGTAACGTGAATGCAAACCGGTTTCACCGAAAATCGAAAAACCGGTTATTCGGTACGGTTTTGACCAACCAAAAACACCGGTTTTACATAGCACCAAAACCGGTTTTTCGTTTTTTTTCGGTTTTTCTTTCAATGTTTGGAAAAACGAACAAAGGAAGATTTGCCGCCGTTTTGTAAACTGAGTGCAATGCAGGGAGTATTTTTGTGACGAACTGAAGTGTGTTGATGTCTATTGTGTTGAGCTGGTAAGAAAATAACTTTTAATAATGGTTGTTTTTATGATACATATAAAATACGTAATTATTTCTTTTACAATAATTAGGCAGCAAACAAGCGTACGGCCCGCCTAATGATAACCAGTTACCGTAGTCTATGGATGCTTGCAACATAACGGTTAACAGTCGCACGTTGCCAACCCTCGAACTTTTTTTTTTTTTTTTTTTGATGCGGGGAGCTCATTCCGCAGCCTGAGCGTTCGCGATAGGAAGTTTCTTTGAAACCGCACAGTAAGAGACCATTTTGGTTTCAATGTGTGAGGATGGACTCCCCATCGGTGAGTACGATGTTAGAAGGTGACTGGGCATCAGGTCAAACAATTCTTCAGAACACTGTCCGTTGGAAAAGCGGTAGAACACACATAAGAAGGCAGTCTCTCCTCAGACTAAGTGGCTTCACTATGAGCTGTCAGTTGAGATACGCAATAGCCCTACTGGTATCCAGGTGCCCACAGGAGACAGCATTACTCTATTTGGGCCGGACTTGCGACTTATATAGTTGGAGTCACTAGTTTGTGTACTCTCGATTTAAGAGCTTCTCTCCAATAGCCTTTTCTCCAATATAGAACGAGGGATATTTGCACGGCTCGTGTAATGAGCGTCCCCTGTAATTTCATCTCTAGCAATGAATGCTGGCAATTAGGGATTGCAATCCGGATACTTCGAAATCCGAAAATGACTGAAAAATCCGGATTTTAGGGTCCTATTATAAATCCGAATATTGAGAATAAAATCCAGTTTTTTCGAATTTTAATCTTAATTGATAATAATAAAATTGATGTTTAACTAAAAATTTTCATTAAATATCCAGTACATTTAGGTCAGTATTATTCTGAAATCTATGCACCGCTCGGCTCACACGCGGCTAGCTGCTACCGCTCATCCGTCTAGCTAATAGTTAAGTCGGCCAGTGAGTCTTAGATGGAGGCGATGCGCGCGCGGCGCGAGTAACAACTCTTTGCACAACATAATATCAAGAATGATAGTTCTATATAGTCGGGTTACCGCTGAAAGCATTTTGTACATCGGCTGATCTCAGTTTTTTTTTACTTTTGAAAGGGTCTGACACACCCGCTTTCTAAGCTAGCTTCCTTCATATGAAATCTCTGGTGGTTTGTGCGCTTGGATTTCTAATTTCCTGAGCGAACGGTCTATTCATGTAGTCATAGACGGTTGTTCGTCGGACCTTTTCGCAATCAATTCCACAGAGATCAGATTCAGTTCACTCTGCAACCTTATTTTTTTTTTTTTTTTTTTTTTTTTTATACCACTTAGGTGGCAAACAAGCATACGGCCCGCCTGATGGTAAGCGGTTACCGTAGCCTATGGACGCTTGCAACACCAGGGGTATCACGCGCGCGTTGCCGACCCTGCAGAAATCTCTTCACACCCCTTTTGAAGAACCCCATGCTGTACTCCATTGGGAAAACCACGGCGGGGAGCTCATTCCACAGTCTGAGCGTCCGCGGAAGGAAGCTCCTTTGAGCCCGCACAGTACGAAACAATTCAGGTTTCAATATGTGAGGATGGACTCCCCGTCGATGGCGAGAGTTGCGATGGTAGAAAGTAGCCGTGGGCATCATCTTAAACAATTCTTCAGAACACCGTCCGTTGTACAAGCGGTAGAACACACATAAGGAGGCAAAGTCTCTCCTCAGACTGAGGGGCTCTAAACCGCTTGTGAGCTCGGGATCGTCGACAATTCTGCTGCATATTAACGATCTGGTGAAGTCCGGTATCTTTTAGTCGTACGTAGACGATAGCACCGTTGTCATAGATCCAATTGTTGCGAGAGGCCATGGTAGAGCGTTTGAACGTTTTTTTTTTTTTTTTTTTTTTAATTAAATGGGCTTAGTTTGGCCACTGACCCGCCCATAAGGGGCGATGACGAAGCCTAAGATGAAACACGCTTACCCAGAAGAAACCTATTCACTCTGGCCTTGAAAGTTCCTAGATTGTAGGCGTCAGGAAACACAGACGCCGGAAGCAAGTTCCACTCCCTTGCTGTCCGCATTATAAATGAGGATGCAAAACGCTGTGTCCGTATTTTCGGTATGTCAACAACGTATGAGTGAAAATTTTCCCGGCGTCTTGTGGTTCGGTGTAAAAATGGGGATGGTGGAATTAGGTTGAACAATTCCTGCGCACACTCTCCAAAATATATCCTGTAGAAAACCGATAAGCAAGCAACCTTTCTTCGATGGTCGAGGCTCGTGAGTTTCGCCTTAATTAAAGACTCATCTCCAATGAGTCTCCTGGCTCGGCGGTCTATTGAATCGAGGGCCTCAAGCTGGTACTTAGCTTACGTAACATTACAGGCAGTCTCCGATTGGGGCAATGCCAATCTGGTCACTTTTAATGCCACCATGACGCAGGTGTGTCTTTTCACTACCAAACGGAGCCCTTTCCACCAGGCTCTAGCCCTCGACTCAATAAACCACCGAGCCAGAAGACTCATCGAATATGAGACTAATTATGACGAAACTCACGAGGCTCGACCATCGAAGAAAGGTTGCTTGCCTTATCGGTTTTGTACAGGATATATTTTTGAGAGTGTGTGCAGGAATTGCTCAACCTTATTCCAACCACCATCCCTATTTTTACTCCGAACCACAAGACACGGGGATTTTTTTTCTTTTGTATCCTCAATTATAATGCGGACAGCAAGGGAGTGGAACTTGCTTCCGGCGACTGTAGTTCCTGACTCTTAAAATCTAGGGACTTTCACGGCCAGAATGAATAGGTTCCATTTGGGTTAGCGTGCTCCACCTTAGGCTTCGTCATTATCCTTTATGGACGGCTCAGTAGCCAAATACAAGCCCATTTTTTTTTAATATTACTTGCAGTTTAATTGAATTTTTATTCAAAAGCAAGCAATGGAAATACAATAAAATAGAACATCTCTCTTCAAACTACTAATAATTAAGCATAAACAACGCGTACAGTTTAAAATTACAAATTATTGCAAAAAAATATAAAAATCCGAAAAATCCGGATAATCCGGATTTATATGTGATGATAAACTTTGAATCCGGATTTGAAAAAAATCCGGATTTTGCAATCCCTACTGGCAATAGAGAGTATATCATTAATATGCTGAAGGAACAGTGTTGGGGATAATCCATAGCCTTGCGGGGTGCCAGCATTAATGTCATGCTATCGGAGCAACTACTGTCAACGAAGGCTCTTATGTATGCCAAACAGCAAGCTGACTGATTGGTGTTATTTTTTACCCATCTGCATGACAACAATTTATCTAAGTAAAATATTCGTATAATAATAATCACGTTTTTGTGTACACGCAAGTTGCTGTGCCGCTACAATATGACATGTTCATAATATTACGTGTGAAATTAATACTATAACGTACGAAACATAATTCAATAAATGTTTAAATAAGTACTTCTACTGATCTAATTTTTAACATAAAGTCCTCATATCTCATAGCAATTAAAAACCAAGCAAACGTGATATATTTTTATGATTTCATTCGTTTAAAAAAACAATCAAAAGGAAAGGAACATATATAAACGAGTCTCTGATGAAAAAGAGATGGATGGATTGTATAAAAGATGATATGGGTAAGAAAGGAGTGAATGTTGGTATAACAGATAGAAGAGACGAATGGAAGAAGCGTACATATTGCGCCGACCCGAAATTATTGGGAACAAGGCGGGCAGATGGTGATGATGAATTTGAGTTTTCTTTTATATTCATTTCATTAACTTTAACTGACTATAATTCCTCAGTTAGCGATTTTTTAATTTTACGTATTTTTATTTGTTAGGCACGGTTATTATCTATAATTTGAGCTATAGAAATAACGTGAAAAAAAACGAGCGAACATTAAAAAAAACCGGTTTAATACCGGTTTACCGGTTTTACCTCTCAATAACCGAAAAAAAAACCGCATTCCCTACATACAAGGTTACATGAGTTACATCGTACGCCTATGCAACGCGGCACTACGTAGTTCAATTCGATTTTAAACAGATGGCGGTACTGTTTACTTGTATGAAGATTTTTTTTGCAAAATGTTCCGGTGACCGCATCCATGGTTATATAAGTCACTGGGTATTAGAGTCAGACTATTCATAAGTACTTGTGAAGGTCTATATGAAATAAATGATTTTGATTTGATTTACTACCATGACTTTTTATTTCAATAGAAAAAACCACGAAAGAAAAGACACGTAAATCAATGGATCAAAACCATCTGATCGCCGTACTGACCATCAATGATTCCGGACTCACGCACACACGGGACCGAGCGCTCCCGCGTGTGCGTGAACGTGTCAAATACCTAATTCAGCCCATTTCGATTTTGAAGACGGCCGCTTAACACCGAATTTATAAAAGTAAACCTTTCATTTCAATCGGACGTCTGCGATTCAGTGGTTGAAAAATAAATTGTTAATTTTTTATCGGAAAGACGTACAATGATTGCATGATAAATAAAAGCTTGTTATAAAAAGAATAAAAGAAACCGATATCTTGCTCTACTTCTATTCTACATAACTATTTGTACCTACCTAACACATTTCTGATTAGTCTATGACGACTATTCATGTTCTAAAAAATATTATTTTTACTTATAACTACATTACATATATTTAGAAGCTAAAAATTATGCTCAAAATTGTATTTAAGTTATTATCAGAAGAAATCGATTTAAAAATCATTCATAAATTTAAATATTTAGTTATTTTGTCGTATAAAATTTTCGTGCGAGGTCCACTCGTGACAGCAGCCATCAAGGCACTGACGAGTCTCGGCTCCAGGCGTCCGCGGGTGGGATTTGGTGGGGAGCGAGTGATTTATGCTTCGCGATTTAGTTTTTTAATTATTATTTGAAAATGATTCACGAAATTTGAAAATTAATCAATACAAGTTGTTATAAAATGCATTACCTTTTTTTTGGTGTAAGATTCGCATAAATCTGTTGAGCCGTTATGTCAACAATTTACAATTTAGGTTAAAATTATACCTGTAAGGATATGTGTTTTTACAAAATTTGAAGATATTTACAAAAAATGTAATCAATACAACTTGTGCGTGATGAACAAATGTACAACATATATTTTTTCCAGGACAAATGAATGGATAGATTCGTCAACAAAATGCGTTTAGTCCAGCGTATTTTAGAGGTTTGACCATTGTTACAGCCATAATGACTAAAGACCCAATAGTAACGACAACCGTATGATGGAACACTTTGGAACACTTACATTCAATTTTTAACCGATTTAAAAAAAAGTAGGAGGTTTCTCCATTCGAACGATATTTTTTTTAAAGTAAATTACAGCCTCGAGATTAGAACAATTGAATTTGGAGACTGGCCGTATACAATTAACTCGATTCTTTTAAACGACTTCAAAAAAAGGAGGAGGTTCCTTTTTTTATGTGTGTTCGCGTTCTTCATCGTTTATGAACCGATTTTGATAATTCTTTTTTTTTTTAAAGGAGATATCCCGAGGATGGTACCATGATAAGGAAACAAGGATCTGATGATGGCATCGAGAAATCGAGGGGAACCTTCGAAAATCGTAGTGGTACTGATTTGAAGTCGTCGAAAGAGCACGATGTTATCCATTGAAAATATTTCGCTGGCTTCAAATCAGTGTTAGATTAGAGTTATTTCATACTTTTTAGTGTATTTTGAAGGCGGTTATTTTTTTTTGTATTTTTTTTATACCACTAAGTTTGCAAACAAGCAAACAGCATACAGCCCGCCTGATGGTAAGCAGTTACCTTAGCCTATGTACTCTTGCAACACCAGGGGTATCACTCGCGCTTTGCCGACCCTGAAGAAACCTCTTGACACACTTTTTGAAGAACCCCATGCTGAACTCCATTGGGAAAACCACGGCGGGGAGCTTATTCCTCAGTCCGAGCGTCTACGGAAGAAAACTCCTTTTAGCCCGCACAGTTCAAAACAATTCTGGTTTCAATATGTGTGGATGGACTCCCTGTCGATGGCCAGAGTTGCGATCGTGGTACATTCCACCGTGGGCATCAAGTTGAACAATTCCTTAGAACACTCTCCGTTGTACAAGCGGTAGAACACACATAAGGAGGCAAAGTCTCTCCTCAGACTGAGGGGCTCTAAACCGCTTGTGAGCTCGGGATCGTCAACAATTCTGATGGCAAGTCGCTGAACCGAGTCTAAAGGCCTAAGCTGGTATCCAGGTGCTCCCGCCGTCCTTTATGGACTTTATTTGTTATAATAAAGGCATGCATCATCCTCAACAGTTATTTAGTTCACGTTAATTATCATTTTCCAAAATAATATAACGTTTCATAATTGTCTACCATTATTAACTTAGAAGATTTATTTATTGTATTACTTTTTATTTTATAAACCTCTTAATTTCGAAATCAAGATTTCATTAATTGGAAAGCTGAGCTTTTTTCTACTAAAAATAAGGCTCTTTCGTAGTTTTATTTTACTTAATTCTTTTAACAATTATTTTAAGTTTCATGTTCCCCAAAAAACCTTATAATTTGATGTAGTTGGTTAATTGACAGCAAATTGATCAAACACCTGCCCTTAAAGGACGAAGCCTAAGATGGTACACGTTTACCAAGAAGAAACCAATAATTGTAAGCAACTATTTAATTAATTCAAGTAACGATAGAATAGCAGTCTTGACAGTGAACACATTTATTCAGATTGAGAGAAGAAAACTTACCCCCTTACTCATAAAGTGCTATTTAACTAATATACTAATTAAATGGTCACGTAAATAATGGCTCATTATTTGACAATGACAATAGAGTGACGTTATTTACGTAACCCTTTAAACAGTATATTAGTTAAATAACGTTTTATGAGTATAATAATATTACGATTTTGTAATTAATTTCTCAGTTTACCCATTGATGACTAAATCCACAATTTAGGTACATTCTAGGAACATAAAACCAACTATAAAGAGTATAATTTATGACATAGGTATTTCTGGGAATATTTATTGGGTTCAATGTCAAGAGATCTTGTATTTTATCACAAGAATTTTTATTTTTATATACCCACAATTTAGGAATATGATTACAAATATGGAGCTTTATTACATTCTTTATTCCCCTATGGGATATATTCTGGGATTTTTATTACTTATATATCATTACTTTGAATATCTTTGGCAATAAGAAAATACTAAATTATTTATAATATTGTTGTGAATAACGTATATTAAATACTCTATTCATCCTAAAACTATTATGTCTACGAACCAAGACTAAAGCTCCTCTAGGCTATGTCTACCACCTTCAGCCTAACCTTCACTTACCGTGGTAAGATTGTGTTGACCAAAGTCCTATTCACAATTAAAAAAAAGAATTACCCACGCTATTGCCGCAACAATAAATTAATGCTTTTTTTTTTCATATTTTAAAATAAATTTCCACATAATTAAATTATTGTTTATTATCGTGTCGTCGTATATTTTGCTATTATTGCATTCAAAATCATTTATTCAAATAGGCCTTCGCAGACACTTATGAAAGGTCGGATTTAGATATTTACGGTGCTCAAATGGTAACAAAAATTAAATTCGAAATCATTCCCTTTTCAGCACCGACGATTTTGTGGCTTCTAGTGGTGTGGTGTTTAATAAAATATATCGGTAAAAATCGGTGCGCAAATGGGAATACTTAATTTCCTCAACCATAAACCAAATTATATTTCATCAGACTTAAAATTAAAATAAACTCAGAAAATAACATATATTACGCACGTAAAAGTCCGCAATAATCTTCAAAATGTGCCAGCAAACGTACAAAGTATTTAACTTACCCGTGGGACAAATAAATTTCAAAGTAACGGGAGGGATCGCCTGACCTCGGAGCAAAATGTGTGTCAAAATGGTATCCCCATGCTCGGTGTTAGCTCAGTCTGAAGCACAATCTTTTTAATTTTTCCGGGGTATAGCGTTTGCAAGAGGTTGTATATAATAGGAGCGTTTAATATAATCTTGATAAAGTTTCATCTTTGCTTGACTAGCGTGCATTTTTTTGTGTTTTTCCTCGCAATTTATATAATATCACTTCATAATCATCATCATCATCATCACCCTATAATGTCCCACTGCTGACCACAGGCCAAGTTCACAAATGAGGGTGAAAGGGAATGGGCAGATGGCGAGGGTTAGTATTTTTTTTCTAACCTATTCCTGGCATCACGCAACATTACATTTTTGTGTAGTTTTAATTGTTTGCTCTGTTTTTGTACATTTTTATTGTTTGTACCTACAGTAATTAATTTAATGTTGTGTGTTATCCCGCATAAATCTTTTTTCTTTCATTATTTCTAGATACTCCACCATGCGTGCCCATGTATGCTTGTTTGCCACCTTAGTGGTATAAAAAAAAAGGAAACAAAATAGAAAAATATAGCAAAACCTTATCAAAATACATAGATTCATCCAATGTTTTCATGCTCATCCAAGTAATAACCTCTCGAAAGGAAAATAGAATATTCTAATATCACCACATGATTGATTTCCAATTTTTACGGGTTTAGCCAGTCATTGTCGAAATCACCTCACGGCTCGGCAAAGTAATTGAAAAGGCACTTATCCTAGATAGCTAAGTTAGGATATGTTGCTTAACTTAGTACTTAGCGAGGGGCTATGGAGAAGGCGGTTTAGTTAACGCTTAAAAAAATTATAAATAAAGACGATTTCGATTTCCTAATAGATTACAGTGTGTAGACATTTTTTGCAACGCGCGATTGATACCCCTGATGTCAGGGACGCTGACTCCGTGTTTCCTCAGGGGCTCCAGCAACCATGAAAGCCAGATAGTGCGTGCAAAGCACCAATGACCACAGACATTAAAATTGATCAGTACGGTCTAATCCACAGATATCGACTAATCGGTTTTGAGCAATATCTCTACAACCGCACCCGCTCTTGTGGCACGGAAAGATGTCTACTACTTCTTATGGTGCGTCCATGCTACGCGAATCGAGCACGAGCCGAGCCACGGACGAACCTACAACGAGCACGATGCGAATCCCTTTGTTCGTGAATTAACTGACAATCGCGCTCGTTCGAGGCTCGCAAGCCCGTCCACGCTACGCGAATCGTGCTCGCAGTGTGCTCGTTCGTGGCTCGGCACGTGCTCGGTTCGCCAAGCATAGACGCACCATAAGAATATTCTAAGTAGTACGTATCACGCAAAACTGAATGCCCAGACTGAGTTCGAAAAGAAAACGCTGTTGTATAAATTAATGAATAAAAATGTTTATTCTAAATATTACATGACCGTTTCAGGTGTGCACTTTTAAATCTTTCAAATAATTTTAGTATCACATAAAATATCAGCTTTTAAATCACTAATATATGTTTGACTAGCTGTCCCCCGCGGTTTTACGGTTTTAAATATCGGACTTTCTAATGTCATATAACAAAAATATCTGGGGCTATCTTAAAATCCGGATTTACAAGACTTGATTAAAACCTTATTTGGTAATGAGGGGAGTGTTTATCATCTTTGCTTACACAATACCACTTATCATGAGATCATGGTAAAACAAGCGTATTCACAGATAAAAAAACTAAATATTCATCCTTTCCTTACAACTTTACCCCGCATGTTTTAAGGCTCAACTTTATATAACATTTCACCGTCCCTGTGATGTTATGAGAACGTTATTCCTAAGCCCGTTAGCTCAACGCCGAGCATTCACGTTATAAAACAATACGTAGTAGGAGATCCCAGTGCCGCCAGACCTTCCTTATTTTCTAACGGACGAAGTGTAAAGAATTGAGTAGTAATAGTACGTACTTCAAACGTAGGAATACGTGCTAACTTGTCCCGTCGGCCAATTTACAGGCATGAGAGGCATATTATGTGTTTTTATTAAATTCTTATAGCTGATTTCTATACTCACGGAACTATTACAATACTTTTTGCAAGCAGACAGACCAATCGTAGCAGCCAAACATTCCCTAAACATAATTAAAATGCCGTTAATTGGAATTATAATTAAGAAAAGTATGTAATGTGCATAACATACCTTTCATGCCTGGTACCTGAAAATTGTCCGAACGCGACAAGTTAGCAGGTATTCATACGTACGAATACTACTTTCTACTTCTATACATTTTGTCCGTCAGAAAATAATTAATGTCTGGCGGCCCTGGGATCTCGGTCACCCTGGAAAATAGGGTTTTAGATGTCTTTGTTGTATGGTTTTACTGAATAAAAAAAGATACAAAAAACATTATTTGCTTCAAAATGATTAATGAAAACATTAATATAGAGGCCTGTTCTAATGTTAGTACTAACCCCCTTACTCATAAACCGCTATTTAACTAATATACTGATTAAGATTAAATTGTCACGTAAATAATGTCACATTATTTGACAATAACATTAGAGTGACGTTATTCGTCGTGACCCATTAAACAGTATAAAATACTGTGATAAAATATTAGTTAAATAAAGTCATATGAGTATATGAGTAAGGAGGTAAGTGTTTTATAGTTGTTAATCATAATTTTTTATAAATGAAAAAGTTCTTTTGAGTTCGATGATAAAAATTGATCCAAAATAAGAAGAAAATGTCGAGCTTACAAAACCTACTTATTTTGTACTTCACATAAGTACTTATGCTACAGTATGCATTGAACACCTGGAAAAGTACACTTACGACAACTTTATAAGTATGAGCAACTCTTAAATTTTTAAAGTCGCCTTTAAACTTGACTTCTCGTTACACGAAGCGTATAAAAAAGAATTGTCGTATGCACGAAAATGTTGATATTCATGGAAAATACTTCGCGTACTAAGCAGGAAGGAAGCGGCCGCTAGTGTCTTCATAATCGGTGGAATTTTCCGCATGAGGCTGCCAAAAAGATATAATGATTTATGAAGTCTTAAAGGACATACAATTTTTGTGCGGTCGGATATTCCAACCAGCTTGATGTTTTTCGAATTCTTTTAATTTTCGAGAGGAATAACATTTTTAGTACTCTGTTTTCAAGACATAAATGTGGGTTTAAATTTTATCAGATCCTTAACTTCTTTAAAACTATAAGTTTCAGTTCCAAAGCACTAAAAAAGCAAGATATTCTAAGAAAAGGAAATTTTCTGATGTCAAGCTCATTTCAGCTCCTTTCCATATAACTCCCATTGTTTCTATTGGCCACATCTAAATAAAACGAAAACATCAACATACAAGTGTAGATCGAAGTGTATGTTATCGCAATTTGCAATCGCAACATCTGAGAGCGTCGAAGTGTAAGCCATAGTCCTGCCATTTCGTGTGCCAGTCACGTAGCCGCTGCTCGTAGCACTCGTAGCGCTCGTAGCGCTGCGTAGCCGATGGCGTGGCGCCTTTACATGCATATTTCTGAGAGAAAGCATTTTGCGAATGCTTGCGACATTCATTTTATATATCTTTTATTGTATAAGCTGTTTGAATAAAATTCTCTTTAATGACAATATTTTATATTGAAGATGCATTTGAAAGATATCAGAATTTACATTGTATCGCACACAATCACATTTAGGTTATAATTGTATGAAACCGATTTTTGGATGTATGAAAATAAAGTATGCAATTGAAAAAAAAAATAACGAGGCTGGTACGGTCAGCATTAAAAGAAGCTGATAATTTAAGTGCCGTGTCACATAACGCATTTCACAGTTTTGATACAAAATATAAATTGAATGTCAGTGGATTATTATGAGAGGGTACTAAAGTGATCTACTTTTGATACTGACTGTACAACATTGATAGATCTTGCCTTCCTTCTAGTTGTCGCTTACATTTATATCATAGACTTTGACTACGAGCAACACATTCTATCTGCTACGATGATAAGCTACGAAATGTATTCCTTCGCTACGCAGATGTAGAAGATATTCAATCAGCGGAATAATTTACCATCGTATTGATAGCCGTAAGAGGAAAAGAGACAGGGATAGTTACCCTAATCCTACCTTCCCTGGCTCCAATCGTGAAACGTGCCGCGGGCTAAATGCAACCATTTCCGCGGAATGAGTTGCCACCTTTATATTAACCTCGTTTAGTTGAACGACGTTGAATTTATTATTCTCTGGCGCGACCGGCGTTTGACGTTTGTTTAACTGCTGGAGGAGTAAATGTGTTCCAACTAAATTTTTGACTTTTGTTGGCTCTTTTTTATGAGTACTTAATATATTTTTTCCAGGAAATAACTATAATATTTTGGGTCATTTTTCACTCAGGGCCTTATTATACCATAAGCCTAGCTTATGCTTTGGAAATTAGATAACTGAGGCCCAAGTCTGATTACAATATTGTGTTCCGGTGAACTATCAGTGGTAAAATTGACAGATTTGAAAGTTTTAGTACTATAGTAATTCTATGGCGTTGAAAACCATTATGAATTTAGTAGACAACACCATATTGGCTCAAAGGCAATGGAGTTGTAAGGTTTTTGAAAAAATATATCTTAAAACGAACATAATATTATCGATGCCAGCATGCAGCAGTAACAGCGGATTTTCTAACCAACATGATTTTATTAAAAAATATTTCGTCCGTGGAATTATTTGACTTTGCTTAAAATTTTCCTATGAAAAGTTTAAAAAATAATAATGGACTCTATTTTTTTGTACGAAAAATTCACAGAGTTTTAATAAAAATGCAATTATTAATTTGGCTTTCTCTTTTCCATTATTGAGCTTTCAATTTTGCAAAGTTTTTTATGGATTGTAATTTAATATCAATTTGTCCGCGTAAGACAACCAAAGAAAATATTGTTAGATACATACTCAGAAAGTATTGTTTACTTGATACAAGTAGCGGTTGGAAGATGCTACTTCCCACCTTTGGGCAGGAGAGACTCATCGTAATTTATTCCCTCCCTAGGGTGGGAATACATTTTAAAAATAGAACTAAATTTGGTTAGGCAGGCTCGGACTGTGGAATGAGCTCCCCGTCGTGGTTTTCCCAATGGAGTACAGCATGGGGTTCTTCAAAAAGGGTGTGAAGAGGTTTCTTCAGGGTCGGCAACGCGCGAGTGATACCCCTGGTGTTGCAAGCGTCCATAGGCTACGGTAACTGCTTACCATCAGGCGGGCCGTATGCTTGTTTGCCAGCTCAGTGGTATAAAAAAAAAAGGCAGTCAGCTGTAAAAAATCTAACATAATTAAGAAAAATATGCTGCGGTCTTGTGAGTGTTTAAACGGCCAGTTTGAATTAAAAAATAAAACTAAGCACGTGGCAGTGACGCGGTGTGTTCCATAATTAAAATTTTGAATAGACTATATAATTTGGCGGGATACTAACTCTGTAAGCTGAATCAAAATCTCGGATTAAGAGTAATATCTTATTAAAAATGAGTTCAAGTGATTCTGAAATGTTGAACCCAGATTCTGTTAAAGACGAGGCAAATACAGTTATCAAAAATCTTTTGCCAGAAATTTCTAAGGAAAGATACATACATACAATGACTTTATGAAGTGGCGAGCAGATAAGAAAATAAAATAATTTAATCCTTATATTTGAAATGAAAAGTAGAGTGCTTAACATGGGTGAAAGACATCAATTCCTGCTCGGACTATAGCCTCTTAATACCTCGTATGGGAATTGATTCCTTTCGACCCTCGTGTTACAATCTACTATTACAAAGTAGGTAAGATTAGAATATGAAATTACAATACAACATAACGTTTGCAATGACGCATCAGTGAAAATTTGGTCTGAAAGATTATTATTTGCAAATGATTTACTTACAATATTATTTGTTTCAAGACTATGAGAGCACTAGTGTAGTGACTTCGTTCATAATGCAAGACAAGTTTACCTAACAATTTTTTTTTTCACCGAAAGCTGAAATATATCGACGAATATATCAACACTATTTTGATTTATGTTGAAATCTGAGGTTGAAATATGTATTGAACTTAAATATGATGAATACGTATTGTCGTCTGAAGGAATCCAAGGAGAAGGAGTACAAAAGTCACAATCACAATTTATACTATGCCTAGTTTTGTAATTCAACACCATGAGGGTGAAAGTCAACGCGCCGTGATGAATAATAATATTTTTGATACTAAATCTGTGCGCGAATAGACCAAATTACATTAATATAACAATAACACATCAGCATTGGGATCCTTGGCGTCGACATTTCTGGCGACGTTTTGTTCCGAAGTTACCTGGAAGACAGTTAAGCTGGCATCCAAAAAGCTTGGAGTGCGCGAGGCAGTACACAGTACACACACACACATCGATGCAAAGGCTGCAACTTTATAGGTCGTAGGTCCGGCCTCATATGGAGTACTGCTGTGATCTATGGGATCTCGATTCAGCGACGTGCCATCAGAATTGTGGACGATCCCGAGCTCACAAGCGGCGTAGAGCACCTCAGTCTGAGGAGAGACATTGCCTCCTTATGTGTGTTCTACCGCTTGTACAACGGAGAGTGTTCTAAGGAATTGTTCGACTTGATGCCTACGGCTACCTTCCACCATCGCAACTCTCGCCATCGACGGGGAGTCCAACCTCACACATTGAAACCGAACTGTGCGGGCTAAAAGGAGTTTTCTTCCGCGGACGCTCGGACTGTGGAATGAGCTCCCCACCGTGGTTTTCTCAATGGAGTACAGCATAGGGTTCTTCAAAAAGGGTGTGAAGAGATTTCTGCAGGGTCGGCAACGCGCGAGTGATACCCCTGGTGTTGCAAGCGTCCATAGGCTACGGCAACCGCTTACCATCAGGCGGGCCGTATGCTTGTTTGCCACTAGTGGTATAAAGAAGACAACTGCGCGACAACAATGGTAAGATACCTAGTATTTTATTACTTGTTTTATTTATATTAATCACAAGTCGTCTAACCTAAAAGTGTCGAGACTCAACATTTGTATTAACGGGGCATGAACGGGGCACACAGTTTAGATTAGATCACGTCTCCCTACGTCCATTACGAACCATTAAAGATTTACCTTCCACGATAAATTGTTACCAATTAAGATTGTAAGCTCTGTCTGTTATTCTCTCCGGTAAAGTCTCATTGAGGTTTGCGTCTCTTCATTATGGTTCAGTGGGTTTACGCCGTTTTATTGTAGAGCGGAGGTCGTCGTGTAAGCTATTGTTTTAACATGAGTTTAATTCTCAACAACACTATAATATTGTTGAAATTGATAATTTATATAGTTACCGAATTTGAAGGTTGTATTTCAATATAAGATTGCGAGCCTAAGCTTATTGATATTTGTTTTTCATTATTTGCGTTTGTCGCGACATCTATCAGTAACACTGAGATAGTTCACACACAGAAAGATAGATGGCGTGGCGCCACAATATCCTGCATCGCGCTTACGAAGTTTTTTCGAGAATCAGAATATATACAACTGTCGAACATGTACAGTTGGACCGCGGTCCCCAGGCACGATGACTAGCCTGGCGGAAGATGTTCCCTTTAAAATGGAGGTGTCATCCACCTTTCACCTCCATACGTTTAATATTACAGTTTTTTTCTTCTTTATTAACTTAAGTTGATATTATTTAGGGATAATAATATTCTATCTATGAATCGTTAAACGATTTACAAACTGTATATTAATAGATTAATATGATATTCATAACAGGAGATTAAAAAAAAAACTAAATCAGTAAAATTTAAAGGATATTTCGTACGCTCTGTCTTTATCTTATCTTTTTATTTCAATTATTGGACTGTTTTACAAAAAACTTAAATCGACTTGAAAGTACACTAAGAAGTATTCAAATCCTGATCTGATAACAATGGGACCAAACGGGATGTGTACCCTTCCAGACAAAAAAAGAATTTTCCAAATCGGTTAATAAATGACGGAGTTACGAGGTAACAAACATAAAAAAAAACAACCGAATTGAGAACCTCTTCCTTTTTTTGAAGTCGGTTAAAAAAGGAAACGATTGTAACGGCATTTAATGAAGCTAGTACGATCATGTAATTACTAAGACTTAATCTCTGGGATTTTTTGTAATGTGGAAACCAGTTAGTGTAGCGGCCACATAATTAAAAACTCTTCATGACTTTTTGCTACCGAAAA
Source organism: Achlya flavicornis (assembly GCA_947623365.1). NCBI lineage: Eukaryota > Metazoa > Arthropoda > Insecta > Lepidoptera > Drepanidae > Achlya > Achlya flavicornis. The sequence goes on from OX392475.1 coordinate 16,136,786, forward strand.
ACCTTTTAACATAACAAATACAAAAATTATAATCTCCGAATAGAGAAGCAAAAATTCCTTTATAATCTATGTAGACAAACGCCTCTCGCGACAATGGCGGCATCTGGACAACGTCAGAAACATTATGATAAACCATTTAATTAGCAATGCAAATCTAGAACCCTCCGCTGCCCTTTATCATAAAAAAGCGAAACACAAATTAATGTAATTATGAGATTCTGTAGCTTGAAAGATAAAATATGTAAGTGATGGTAACAATATAACGATATAACTTGGAAAATTCAACGACATAAAGAGTCCATGATTTTGTAATTAAATAAAAATCTAACTAAATAAATTTCAAATTAATTTAGCTTTTTAACCTTTTGAATTAATAACAAATTGATCGACTGTCGAAACATGGAGTAAATTTTATTGTGTATGAATAATATATTAGGTACCATCGATAGATGCATCATTTATGTACTAACAAATTAAAAACATGCACGTCGAATATATTGTAGATTATTCTTCTCCATACCATAGGGGCAAGCCACACTCGTAAGACGGGGCGCAGACACGCACGCACATGTCAAAGCAATTTCAACCTTATTATTCTTTCAATACGATTCAAAAGGGTAAAGGTCGCAGCCATGTCTTTCGCCCACAGCCGTCGCGCGTTGTTTGTATTGTATTAAAATAATGCTAAGGTTGAAATTGCTTTGACATGTGCGTGCGTTTCTGCGCCCCGTCTTACGAGTGTGGCTTGCACCTTACGAGTGTGGCTTGCACCAGGCTACCTGTGTGCCTAATATCATTGCGATCGGCTTTGAGGTTAGGCGTGAAATTGTAACAAATAGACAGACAGATAGAGTTACTAGAATTTTAGAGAGAGGTAGAGCATAGCAAATATTCGCTCAAAGAGCAGCTCGACTGGGGAAGTACCTCCACCTTACAGAATACCGCAGCCAAATAACTTTATGTTGTGTAAAGTTGTGTTCCTGCGCGTGAGTAGGGTCGCCAGAGCTCATAGGGGAGGGGGGAATGGTCGGTAACGCGTGAGCAATGCTTCTTGGGTTGCAAGCGTACATATGGCTACGGTAACCGCTTACCATCAGGCGGGCCGTATGCTTGTTTACCGAATTAGTAGTATAAATAGAAAAAAAAACTTTTGCTATTTCGTCGCGGCATTTGAAGTCACTAGCAGGTACGGAACTAACGCTTTACTAGAACTAATAATATCAATGTGCTGACATACAATAATATTGTTTCATCGATTCTGTCTTCGGCGTTTATGGGTCATTGGACGTCAACAATATCATGATTCTAGAAATGCATATTGGTAATTTGAATTATTATAACCTAAATAAAAATACTTTCATAAATACCGCAATATTATTATTACTTACTGTACCAAGATCTAATGGTGCGTCCATGCTTGACGAACCGAGCACGAGTCGAGCCACGAACGAGCACACTGCGAGCACAATTCGCGTAGCGTGAACGGGCTTGCGAGCCTCGAACGAGCGCGATTGCCAGTTTTTTCACGTACAAAGGGATTCGTTCGTGCCTCGGCTCGTGCTCGATTCGCGTAGCATGGACGCACCATAAAAAGTGACATGCAAGTGAATGATCCATCTGGTGATAAGCGTTCGCCACCACCTACTGAAGCTTTTGTATTTGTAATTTCTACATAGTAGTGATTGTGAACATCATGAATACGAATATGAAAGTGGATTGATATGAGGGAAAAGGAAGAATGAAAAAAGAGATGGAAAGATGATAAGGGTAAGAAAGGAGTGAATGCTGGTATGACGGAGAGAAGAGCAGAAAGCGTACATATTGCATCGACGATGTAGATGATGATCGTCATTTTCAAATTTGAAATATCCACAGATAAACTTAAATCTTCCCGTGGACGTCCACAGACACAAAGTAAAGAAACGGTTCTTTACACTGTGACAAAGACATGATGTGTCTATTGAAAATATCTGTTAGTCGTATATTAGCCTCTGCTTAGTTTGAGACCAAATGGCCAGGATATTAATTATTTGTTAAATAAAAGAAAATTATTAGTAACACACGTATAAAACGACCGACATTATTGACATACGAATAGTTTCAATTATAAATGTTTATTTGTGTGTGTATATTGTATATGTGTAAACGCATCTCAATTCCGGTATGCACACAGCGGTACATCATAATACTGTAGGACGTAGGTGATAGATTAATAATTTGATGAATACGTACGCAATGTTCATTCCAATTAGTTGCGAGCGTTTGCTGTGCGTAAACGTTGAGCTCAGGTACAGTCGGGCTTAGATTTATTAATAACTATATGACAATCACGGTCTATGAATAAAAGTAATATATTCTTTAGGATTCCTAAAATAGTCATATTGTTATCATATGTATTAATGCTTAAAATAAAATGAAGTTTCATATTTATTTTTGTACACCTAATATTAAAATACTTGTAGCGACATCTACCAGTAACACTGAGATACTTCACACACGGAAAGAGAGATGGCTTGGCGCAACATTATCCTGCATCGCGCCTACAAAGCCACTACATTCTGTATCGCGCTTAAGAAGTTTTCTCTGTAAGTATGTACTTTTTTTGTAATATTTGTTTATCCCCGACTGCAATGCCCTACATCACTCCCACAGTTAGACGCATCTAATGACACCTCATATGTTTAAATCCATCAAGCCGTTTAGGCTGCAGAGCGTGCCAAAAAATAGACATACATACATAGACTCGAAAAACATAACCTCCTTCCGGGTCAGTCGGGTAAAAAATGGAGTGTACATTTTTTCAATATATTTATATGTGACACTTGAAACCTAGGTGCTAATTTGGAGTTGGGTTAGTTAGAAGTAAGTCTAGAAAATATATAAAATATCACAAGTTTTGGTGGCAGTTTGTGAGATTGATTGGCATACCCTACCCAATGAGATAGTGATAAAACAAAGCCAACTTCTAAAATATCCTAAAGTATTTTCCGGCGAGTGTACCTTACTCGGAACAGATGGGAGCGGTGTTCATCGAAGCGACTATTCTATGCGAATAGTCTGCAGCTAATCTCATAAGTGAGGGCGGAGCAGTGACGGAGTAGCGTAGAGCAATGCGGAGCATCGCGGAGCGGACTGCGCGCCGCGTCGTTGCGTGCATTTTAACGCCTTGAGTTCTTCCTTCCTTAACTTGATATTTCATGTCCTATTTGTATATGTTTGTATTTTTCACTTTGTGTGAATAGGTATGTAAAATATGCATGCATAAGCTGAGTGACGAATGCATCCATCCGACGAGTATGTAAGTATGACTTACGTAGAGGCTAATTGGTTTAATTTGAGAGGTAGAGCATAGCGTTTATTAGCTCAAAGAGCAGCTCGACTGGGGAAGTACCTCCACCTTACAGAATACCGCAGCCAAATAACTTTATGTTGTGTAAAGTTGTGTTCCTGCGTTTCAGTAAGGTCGCCAGAGCTCATTGGGGAGGGGGGAAAGGTCGGTAACGCGTGAGCGATGCTTCGTGTGTTGTAAGCGCCCATATGGCTACGGTAACCGCTTACCATCAGGCGGGCCGTATGCTTGTCTACCGACGGATTCGTATAAAAAAAAAACGGAGTTTTCATTGAAGGAAAACGTCATGAAGAAACCGTATGTGAAGCTCAAATGCCCTGTAATTCGTATATTATTAGAGGAAAATGCTAGCCCCAAAAGTGTGGAAACCTTAGCAAAGTTTATTTTCATACTACGTTACTTTTAGTAAGCTTTAAAAAATAACAAAGATATTTCGTATATTCGCGAACAAAAGTAAAAAAATACAAAAAAATCTTATTCAATTGTCCATTAACACAATTTTGTTCAAAAAGAAAAGGAGATATATATCTAGTGTTATACGAACACATCTAAAGCCGGCTAACGAATGGAAAACAGTGAGAAATGTAAAGACACGGTTTGTATGCAAATTTTTATTTGCTAAAAGAGACAAAAACTCGCAAAGAACGATCACGAACGTTAGCGACGCGACGGGGGGAACGGGAGGGGTCGGGTCGGGTGACAGGGCTAGCAATGAGCAGAAAAAATAACTTCTATAGCTTATATAAAGGTGTCATTCAAAGTTGAAATAGAGCCTTCCTGATAGTCAGTGAGAGGTCAGACTGGAGTTATAATAATTATTGATATTCTTTTACTTTTAATCGTAATCTCTTATACAGTTTCGCTCGGACTGTGGAATGAGCTCCCCGCCGTGGTTTTCCCAATGGAGTACAGCATGGGGTTCTTCAAAAAGGGTGTGAAAAGGTTTCTTTAGGGTTGGCAACGCGCGAGTGATACCCCTGGTGTTGCAAGCGTCCATAGTCTACGGTAAATGCTTACCATCAGGCGGGCCGTATGCTTGTTTGCCACCTCAGTGGTATAAAAAAAAAAGTTTAAGTACCATTCAGTAGTCTAGTTGAAATAGTTTACATAGTGGACAAAGACAAATTGTCGTAACTATTGCCCAATGCTGTATTATGAGATGCCAAAATATAAATCGCTCTCACTAGCCCCAACCTTTCGCAACATAATCCACTAAATGAAATTTTAATAATACAAAATAAAAAAGCCGGCCTCCCACTCGCCGACTCATCATTCGCAGAGCCGATCTGTTTTGCATCGTGATTGTTTTAGCCCCAAAACCGAGGATCGGATATCGAAAGTTATCTAAATTGAAATAGTTGCCGACCGTGGTGCCGACCGATGTAAATAAGCTTTATTTGAAGTTACAATAAAGGTTTAGGGGTAGCTTTTAGTGATTATAAGGATTATAGTGATGCTTTTAAGGCCAGTGTGTTTTTTAAAATATTTTTGTTTTAGTTGCTTCGCCCTCGCCTACGTTAGTAGAGTTTTAATTTGAATTCTATCAAACTAAAATAGCTTTTGAGAGAGTTAGAGTATAACGTTTTTTCCTTCAAACAGCAACTCGACTGGCGAAGTACCTTCGCCTTACAGAATACCGCAGCCATGTTGCTGCGCATGTGGTAGGTTGCCGGATCTCATTGGAGAGAAGGAAGCTTCTTGTCGGAGTCTTCTCAGTTTAAGTGTATTCCAAACTAGTGGTAAATTCAACTTAATGTATCAACTTAACATTCATAAGTGCCTTACCAGGGCCTGAACTGAATAAATAACTTTTTGATTTTTATTTTTGACTAGCTTTTTGCCCGCGGCTTCGCTCGCGTAGACTATTAGATTTGTTCGCGTGATAAACGCTAAGATATTAATTTCGTGAAGATTCCTAATTATTCTTGTGAACTCGGTGGCCAATGCGATGATGGGAGCGCAGCGCGGCGACAGCTGGTAGAGGACTACATGCACCCATCCATCAATCAGTCAGCCAGGACTTTGCTTTTTAAATGAGTAATTTTAATATTTTATATAAAGCCGGCCAAGCGCAAGACTTAGTTTCACTCGCCCACCGAGGGCTCTGACCTTCCTTGGACGTATATTTATTGGATTGGGCCATCACTGTTGTTTAAAACCGGACCGCATAATTAAGTTTTTTTGCGAAGAAATTTGGATGATATTGAAAAAACTGTGCTAGTTAGAAACATTGTTCTATTTTTCCTATACATTTTCCAGATTTTTCGCATTGCGAACCTCGGAGATAGAAGGAAATGGTTTTTTTTTTTTGGAATTATTCATCAACAGTCAAAAAGTCATAAAAAATAATAGAAACATGTTTTAAAATGTAGAAATACAGTACAGTGAGAAGGTCAAAAATCTAGGACTCATAATGGACCGTTGTATGACTTGGGGCCCACAGCTGCAAGCCACTTGTTGCAAACTGTATGCGTCTGCAGCGTCATTAAAGAAACTGCGTAACTTTCTTTCCACTGCCACTAAAATTGCCTTAGCTCAAACTCTTCTGCTTCCCGTTCTTGACTATGCCGACGCCTGCTATCTAGATCTCACGGTGGACCAGCTAAATAAGCTTGAGCGACTCCAAAACTTCTGTATTAGATTCATATTTGGCTTGCGCAAATATGATCACGTTTCCCATTTTCGTTCTCAACTCAAGTGGCTTCCTATTAGACTTCGCCGGAATACTCATATACTCTCCTTACTTTACAATATATTGTTCAATCCCTCGTCCCCGCGCTACCTCAAGGAACGCTTTGATTTCCTCCACTGTTCTCACTCACTTAGGTCATCAGTAAACTTAGCTCTTAGAATGCCAGCTCATACTAGTACTTTTTACGACAAATCTTTTACTGTTGAAGCGGTTCGTTTATGGAACTCCTTACCAATTTCAATCAGACGTGCGCAGTCAGTAAATATTTTTAAGGATCAGGTCAAGAACTTTTATCTGTCCCTCTAGCTATTGATTTATGTTTATTTTGTTATTGCACAATTGCACGCAATTGTTTTCAGTGCGATTAGAATGTAAATATTATGTAATTAATCTAAGCCTGTTTTGAAAAGAGTAATTGCTGAGTTTATTGCCGGCTCTTCTCAGCAAATGCAACCTTCCGAACCGGTATTAGAGTATTAGAGTCAGACTTTTCATAAGTGCCTGCGAAGGTCTATTTGAATAAATGATTTTGAATTTTGAATTTTTGAATTTATATTATCATGTATTGTATTTATGTTTACATTATATTTGTATTGTATTTTATGATAGTATGTATTCATATATATTTTATTAATATGTGTATTTTAGTTTATATTAGATTTATTTATTATATATTATGTCCAGTAATATTTCACTGTGTTATTCATTATACTTTTTTTTTGTTTGTTTGTTTGGTTGTATATGAAATGAAATGAAATGAAATATGAAATGAAATGAAATAATTTATTCATTCAAATAGGCCTTCACAGGCACTTATGAATAGTCATACTCTAATACTCTAATGCACGGTTCGGAAGGTTGCTTTTGCTAAGAAGAGCCGGCAATAAACTCAGCAATTACTCTTTTCAAAATCAAACTTAAATTTATTACATCAGATGTTTCCTGTAGAGCGAGCGCTACACCCAAGCATTTTTATCATTTAAATATTCGGTAATATTGTAGTAAGCCTTCTGTACTAAAGCGGCCTTAATACATTCCTTAAACTTATGTGACGGTAAGTTCAACATTTTATTAGGGATCTTATTATAAAATTGTATACTCAGTCCTAAAAATGAACCTTGCACTTTTTGGAGTCTATAAGCAGAGGTCACAAGTTTATGCTTATTTCTAGTATTAAAAGAGTGCACGTCACTTTTTTTTACAAAAATATTAATATTCTGATGTACAAATAATATATTTGCATAAATATACTGCGATGCTACTGTGAGGATACCTATATGTTTAAACTTATCTCTGAGGGAAGCTCGAGAACTCATATTATAAATAGCTCGCACTGCTTTTTTATAATATTGTACACCCCCGTTTTTACACTTTATTTTAAATCCTCTCCATCCAAAGGTTGCCTGGTAGAGATCACTTTAAGTGATAAGGCCGCCCATTGTAACACTTTATTTTTTAAGCTCTTGTATTATTATTTTTTCATGTGGTGTAACAATAAAGCGTTATCTATCTATCTATCTATCTATCTAATAAAGCCCTTTCACATGATACCTCACTTAAATTTGTAGCCCTGCTTTGAAATTGCAGGGCCCACTCTGGTCACGTTTACAACCGTAAAAGTAAAAAAATATATATTTGCAATAAGGTTGGGTAAGCAATATTTAAAACTATTCCAAATTTTAAATCAACAGCATTAGTGGTTGTTGAAATATACCTACCGCTGTAACAGTCGAACAGACAGACTAACTGGCACCATAAGGGTTCCTTTTTCAGCTTTTTAGTTCGGAACCTTAATAAAAACGAAATACCAGTCACTAATAACGATATCCCAACCTATACTTACTAAAAATTAGTGGAAAATAGATGCCTCATAGAATAGGTATAGGCTACACGTTAAGAAAGGATTTCCCGAAACGTAACCACTTGAAAGAGAAATTGGACTCTGGCTGCAAGCTTTCTTTTTCAAGAGAGAGTAGAGCATAGCAGGTTCTCTCGTTATAAATTTGGAGCAGCCCGAGCAGGGAGGTTCCTCCCCCTTACATCGCAGTTGTGTTCCTGCGGTGAGTAAGGTCGCCAGAGCTGGGTCTAGGGGACCAGTATGTAGTAGGGACCAAATAATACCTACCGCTGCCGGTACAGCGACTCCTCTCAACCTTCAAACACTTTTTCAAGAAGGGTGTGAAGAGAGATTCGGTAAAGCCCCTGGTGTTGCAAGCGTATATAGGCTACATTAACTGCTTGCCATCAGACGAACAGCAAGTTTTTTATTTGTCCTGTCTTCGTCGTAAGTGTAACTATTTATATGCCCTATATATGCCTATATGGCTACCAGTATGGTACTTTTGTCGATCAGGCTGGCCACCACATACTATCGTGCTTAAAAAGCACAGGCAGGATCCGCTCCACTCCGACTTTAATGACATCATTCATAGGGCTCTTGCCAGAGCTCTCGTGTCAGCTATTCGAGTATCGAGTGGCTTGAAGCGTAACGATGATATGAATTCGATCTGACATTAATGTCCTGGAGCTCATTGTATTTTTCGTGACATATCGAGGCGTCTCGATCATTGAAGTTTCCTGTAACCAAAGGGCTGACGAATACTCCAGCTAGAAGATTAGCATCACCATACAACATGGCATCGCCCGCTGTCTGCAAAGTTTGGGCACACTACCAACTGGCAGCAAATTAGATCAGCTAGATTCTCTTTGTGAACTGCTGGTCGCTTTTTTATTTTTATTGTTCTGTTTGTTTTCTATTTCCCACTTAGTCTGTCAAGCAATTTCATCATATCTGAATTGTTCATGGTCGTTTTTGAGAAATCGATGAACATACATGAAACATACGCGTCCAACTTACAGTTTCCTCCTTCTTTTTTGAGTCGGTTGAAAATAGGATACCTTTTATCACGGGAGAGTTCCCACGAGGGTGGAACAGTGGGAATAGTTACTCGACCCAGAGCTATGCCAAATGTAGGAAGAACTTTAAATGAGAACACATCGTGAAATTTTGCAGGTTCGATTCTTAGGTAAGCCTTTTTCATAAGTTCGTCAATGCAGCTGTACTTATTTTCTTTGTTCATTCAATCTTTTTTTTGTAGTGAACTAAACTAAAAGGTCAAACGGGAGAGCGCTGATGGCTCTCATTCAACCAAGAAGTATGATTGATATCATTGATCGTGTCATAAAATCGTGAGAACGAAACCATAGTGCGATTCAGGAAAAAGACAACGCCATCTAGTAATTCTCTCCCTGTGTCTCATAGCCATGAGACGGCCTGTAATAAATAAATTGAGATATCTTTTTTTCCCGTGAGCCGATTTTGATGAAACAAAGCCTAGTTGAAGCGCCAAGCAACGCTCAATCACCCTGTGGAAACCCCATACAAATCCGTTCAGTGGATTCGAAGATTATCCTGTTCAAACAGACAAACAGACAGACAGACAGACATTTTTTTTTAAATGTTATTTATGTATTGTGTTAGTCATTCTACATCACCCCCAATCAGTTTTTGGTAAATATTTTCAATGTACAGACACGACTTTTCTACAGTTTTATTATATGTATAGATACCCCATGTCTGCATAAGTCTAGAAGCAAAACAATAACAATAGTAATATGTAGTGTAAATATGTATTTTAATTAACACATAAAAGCTAATAATATGTATCCTAGATACTATAAATTAACACAGTATACATATGTATAAATGTAATGAATACAAATGTATGAGAATAATTTATTTATTGCGCGGAGCAAGATGTCCAAATTGTGAAAATTTAAAAGCATACAATTTGTAAAATATTATCTAAAAAGAGAACGGACCACGTGTCTGTGGTAAGTAGTTTAAACCAATAAAAAAAAACGTCTAGAAGCTACGGTCTAAGAGTTTTTGAAAGGAGGCGTTATGTTACTTATGTTACAATGTTACTTCGCTTTAGATCACGTCGAAGTTGTATCAGTTAAGTTAATCAATCAATGTTAACGTTTTCATGTTTGACAGTACTTCTTCATTCTTCAAAACATTACTATTAAAAATGTTCTCATGAGTATAAAAGAGATATGCGAATATATCTGTATGCACCATGTGTATTTTAAAATATGGAGGAACTTTTAAAAGCTTTCCTGTAGTTTTATAACAACACAAAGAGAATATAAGTTTTCCCTTTTATTACATACCAGCTGTCTCGCGCGGTTTCACCCGGATTCCCGAGGGATCGTATGTTTTCCCAGGATAAAAAGTATCCTATCTGTTAATCCAGAATATATTCTATCTGTGTGCCAAATTTCATCCAAATCCGGTCAGTAGTTTTTGCGTGAAGGAGTAACAAACATCCATATCATCCATACTCACAAACTTTCGCATTTATAATATTAGTAGGATTTTAGTGGCATTTCCACGATGTAAAGATAAAACTTGTATTTTATTTTTAATTTGCCATTAATAAGGAATTGTTATCTTTGAGTTATTTAATAAAAAAAAACGGCCCAGTAGTATTCTGATTCACGCACATAGAGATTCCGCCCTTCCTTAGACGTATAATACCTTGGTTTGGGCCATAACTGTTGAAAAACTGGACCGCATAAGTTCATTTGTGCAGGAATATCTAAAAAACTGTAAGATAGATACATTGTTCTATTTTTATGCAACATTTAAATAAATTCTTTATTGAATAAATTTCCACTTTTCGAACTTCGATTCGGAACCCCAGACAGCAAATTGTAGACATGTCACAAGTTATATCCGTTGGAAGGCTCGGTTAACTGCAATCAATTATTGTAATAACTTAAGGGACTTGCGATCCACTGAGCTCCATACAATTTGGATATTGAATAATTAAATTGATATCGGCAATATTATTGCGTAAAATAAAGCTGAAGCGTAATTGTAAATCGACATCGAGCCCAATAAAACCATGATAAAAATTCTGCTATATTCTGTTATTATTATACCTACTAGCACAGATTACAGAACAAAGGCAGATAGAACGTGAGAAACACGGGACCTTTTTATATTTTTTTTGCTCTTTATTTGCTTTGTTTAGAAAACTTTATTTTACGAAAAACACTTTCTTTTTAATAAACTTTGTTTAAACATAGCAGATACAAATTCAAAAGCGAATACAAGGTATGTGTTTTTCAATTTGTATTCGCTTTTTTGGCCTCACTCCCGTGTTCCGCGCGCTCCATCTGCTTTATTCTATAATCTGTGCCTACTAGTTACTGCTCCGAAGTACCTACACCGTGCTAACCGTGCAAAACACTCAATCCGTTTCGAACGCGAGGAAGGACAAACTTACTTAAGCATCTCATTTCACAACCAAAAAATGTTGAAAATTAAGGTAAATTTTGGTACTTTAAAATTTTGTGCCTACTATTCATTTCACAGACAATTTGTGTAAGTACATTATTATTATTGTACGGAACCCTCCGTGTGCGAGTCCTACTCGTACTTGGCCGGTTTTTTAGGGTAGATTTTAGAAAAGTCCTTTAGTAAATCGATAAGGAATACTTTATCAAAAAATATCTGTATTTAGCAGTTTAGATTGTGCGTCAACAGCTTGTCACTCGTAAAAAAAATCTATGTGTATGGATATGAGAAATATTTTCTATTCATTAATTTCGCCCATGAATGCAATATTCAGACACAATAAATAGTTATATTCTGTTTTGTAAGCAATACATTGTATCCCACTAGCCATCTATCTTCATAGAAAAGTACCCCTTCAGTAAGACTGTTCTTGGGTTGAAGCCAAAAAAATCGCTCGATACTGAAGCGACCGATTTATAGAAAGGCCTCGCCCTAAGAGTTGTTATAGATATAATCAGTACTTGAATTATAGCTGAAACCTTTAATATATCTATCTTAATACTAACTTATATTATAAACGCAAATGTGAGAATCACGATGAAAATTTGCATAGGCTAATTTATCCCTCCTTAAAGCGCTCGTAGCGTAGCATAAAACTCCAACAGTAGGTTGACCACTAGCCTACCTCCACAAATCCGCAGTGGGCGCGCCTGGTGGATTATGTGCCCATTCCCTACTGACGAGCACAAAACCCTATGACTTCAAAGAGCATCATTGATAAACTTATAATCTCCCCACCCGAAACATTTTTACCTCATCAGTAATTTAATGCCGCTTTATGAAAAACCCGACATTAATTTTCTCTTACGCTTCAGATGCCATCAACAAAAAATAATTACACAGTGCAGCGCTTTCGTGAAGCTGTATATTTTTGCGGCGTACAATGGACGCGAGGTAATCTGGGGTAACCTCGCAAGTGCCATTGTTTGCCGAGCCTCCGGACGGTTCTCGTTGCAAGGCTTCCTTATACACCGTGCTGTAACCACGTAGGTTTTATTAAAATTGGGTTGAATCTTTGATCAAAATTTAAAATAGTGTCCGCCATTTTGAACTATTTAGTTACTGGTCCTATTCCTCTGTTTTTCTAGAGTAAAGTAAAGCATGAGAGTCTAATAATATAATATTATGATATACAGGTCACTCACGAGCCCAATCTAGATTGACGGATTTGCCTTTAGAATTGATCTCTTTACGCAGGTTTCTTCATGGTATTTCCTCCAAAAAACTTTGAAGTAAATGAAGCCTTAGATAATTATTTACTGCACCCTTACCGTTGCAACCAAAATAGTATCGGATTGTTTCAAAGAAGCTTCCTACCACGGACGTTTAGGCTGTGGAGTGAGCTCCCCGCCGTGTCTCAAGACAAAAGAGCATGGGTTTTTCAAAAAGGATGTGAAGAGATTTTTTCCGGTTTGGCAAAGCGTGAGTGATACTCCTAGTGTCGCTATAAGAAGCCCCCGCTACTGAGCTATTTAAAATAGAGAAAATAATGAAAATGTAACGAATTTTATGATTCGGTGTAACAGCCGGCCTCATAGAGCTGAGTTTGCATCGTATTTGCAATTCCCCTCAACGTCGTGTATTCGACGTCGGCGTCGGCGTCGCCCGTCGGTGTCAACGAAACATAATTGTGGCGTCATTAATTATAACCAAATGCTCAAGGCGTTTGGATAAGTCAGCATTTATGAACAACCTCGCATCGCATATGTTACTGTTTTATTAGTTTACTATCTTAATTCCCTCGAGGCAGTACTCTGCATGTATAGCTTTGTCATTGTTGCTGGAGACATACTGGTACTTGTATAACTATTGTGAAGACATAATTGCAGTTTTTCGATTATTCTTCTTGTACATTTAATGGGAATTTGGTAGGCGTTTCTAAAGGAAATCAAAACCACGGATAGTTTTGGCTTGTTTGAAATCAATCAATATAAATTTAATAATAATGGCTTTTCCCTTTTTTACCGGCAGCGCTACAAATTCTTTTTTTTTTATATAATAATAAGAGTAGAGCAGCGGTCGGCAACACGCGGCCCGCGGGCCGTATGCGGCCCGCGGACGTCTTACTTGCGGCCCGTGAAAGTTTTGTAAATAAGTTATAAATATTAAAATAAATGCATGAACGAACCATGATCGACCGTATAGTGTGGATCTAGCAAAATCGGATTTTCAGCGACAAATTTTAACACTTTACTAACAAATGATACAAGTTAGCAGATCTTCGCAAGGTGTTCTAGTTATTGTGATATAACGAATTTGATAAATTGCGACAAAATTTAACAAATAATAGTGACATTCTGGGAATAACCACCTGCACTAGGTGTTCGAGTTCCTGAGATTCAAAAGGACTCCTGACAAGAAGAGTCTTTATGACAAAATAGTGACAGATATTGAATTCGAATCCGAGTTAAGGGGGGGGGGGGGCTGCCAGGTGTGTTGAGGTAAAAATAGAAAAAAAACCTCTGGTTGACCTAGACGGCCTAGGCCCAAGGGGGTCATGACCCCATGACCCCCCCTGGATCCGTGCCTGCGTAGGTATCTGGTAGAATCTAGAGTTAATATCACAAGTGCGGCCCGCCTTTAGTTTATTTTGCCACCTTGTGGCCCTTGCCTGCCAAAAGGTTGCCGACCGCTGGAGTAGAGTATAGTAGCAAAGTCATTGCTGCCAGTTGCAGAAACATTGATCGAATACTTAAAATTATCCTGTTCAATGTCATAATCAAAGTCCATTTTTTTTATAGCGTAACTGGTAATTAGTAAACGATACTTAGACTCATGATAACAAACAACAAGTTTTTTTTTTTTAATTTACTTATACATGACCCATAATATTTAGTACCTAACAAGAATAAGAATACACCATCAATCAGCTTCACTACACGTACTACAGACCCTTCCTCCGTGGAAGGCCCCTATGAGCAATAGGGACCTACTCACGCGCAGGAACAACTGCGTTATTCTGTTGAGGTACTTTCGTTGAGCGAAGAAATCTCTTTTAAACTCAGTTTTTGTTACAATGCCATTAAAATCTTATGATACTCGTATTATAAATCTTTGTTAGATTCTGCCAACATTTCTAACTTATTCGCAAAGTAATCAATTAATAACGAGAAATAATAATTCACAAACTTAACTAATCACAATTTTGGGAGGTACCTTTTCGGTGTCAAGTTATGAATGCCCGAAAGTAAATACCCCAGAACAGCCATCATCGTAACTCAAGCTCGGCTCCAGTTAAACTTTGAATCATAAAAGTTAACGTAATTTAGTTACCATCCGGTTACGAAAGCCATTTACGCTTTCGGTGTCAACATCTTTGATCGTATAACCCCTCCAAAGTTACGTAATTAAACAGCTTCCATTTTCTTTTTTATTAACCGACTTCAAAAAAAGGAGGAGGTTCTCAAATCTGGTGTACTTTTTTTTTGTATGTTTGTTACCTCATAACTCTGTCATAATTCAAAAATTCAAAATTCAAAATTCAAAATCATTTATTCAAATAGACCTTCGCAGGCACTTATGAAAAGTCTGACTCTAATACTCTAATACCGGTTCGGAAGGTTGCATTTGCTGAGAAGAGCCGGCAATAAACTCAGCAATTACTCTTTTCAAAACAGGCTTAGATTAATTACATAATATTTACATTCTAATCGCACTGAAAACAATTGCGTGCCCCGGCGCGGCGGCAAAATTACAAAGTAGACTGAAAAAATATTTAATAAGTAAATAAATAGCAAACTTAAGCAGACCAGCCCCCACAAGCAGCACCTGTTCACAAGTATGACGCGTGTGGCAGCCATCGCCCTCCTCGCCATATTGGAGGGAAGTGAGCGACCCGTCACACGACGCCGCCGCAAGCAAAGGCCTTAAAGTGAGCATGACTTACTTAAGTCTGCCTTAGAAATAAAAAATAACTAAAGGGAAACACTAAACACACAATTTGTTATCACTGTGACTATTGACAAGTTTAGACTAAATATCACAAAATAAAAAAAATATAACAATTAGACAGACATAATAATCATCATTTATTAACTGATTTGTAAAATTATTTTTTTGTCTGGAAGGGTACACTTCCCGTTTGGTCCCATTGTCATCAGATCAGGATTTGATTACTTCTTAGTTCTAAACTTAAACCGACTTCTTCTTTTTTGTAAAACAGTCCAATTATTGAAGTCGTCGTTCGAAGTCGAATTGAATGTGATTTGGCTAGAAAAATATTTTAATAGACGTTTTGCAATATTTATTTAAATTTTATTCTAAATGCACAGTCCCAGTCAAATGCTTAAATATAAATAAAAGATCTCGCACAAAAATAAACAGCATTTCACCTAACTGAATACAAGGAAATACTATTTCACGTGCCCTCTTTTTCTTTCAGAAGCTGTTTTTTATTTATATATCATACAAGTAAAGGCAAAAAATATCAAAGCAGACAACGCTCTCAACGTTTATTTTCTATATTCCACTCGCGTGTATTTCTGTTTTGTTTGGGTCCCTTTTTAGGGTTCCGTAGCCAAATGGCAAAAAACGGAACCCTTATAGATTCGTCATGTCTGTCTGTCTGTCTGTCTGTCTGTCTGTCTGTCTGTCTGTCCGTGTATGTCACAGCCATTTATTTCCGAAACTATAAGAACTATAATGTTGAAACTTGGTAAGTAGATGTATTCTGTGAACCGCATTAAGATTTTTACACAAAAATAGAAAAAAAACAATAAATTTTGGGGGTTCCCCATACTTAGAACTGAAACTCAATTTTTTTTTTTCATCAAACCCATAAGTGTGGGGTGTCTATGGATAGGTCTTCAAAAATGATATTGAGGTTTCTAATATCATTTTTTTCTAAACTGAATAGTTTGCGCGAGAGACACTTCCAAAGTGGTAAAATGTGTGTCCCCCCCCCTGTAACTTCTAAAATAAGAGTATGATAAATCTATAAAAAATATATGATGTACATTACGGTGCAAACTTCCACTGAAAATTGGTTTGAACGAGATCTAGTAAGTAGTTTTTTTTTAATAGGTCATAAATTGAAATTAATATCAAATACTCAGGTCTATACTACCATTTACTTATATACCTACAGGTTTGTACGGAACCCTCGGTGCGCGAGTCTGACTCGCACTTGGCCGGTTTTTTAATACCTGTAAGTTTTTGACATATTTCACTTTTAAATTTTAACTGCCTTGGGCACAAATCTTTGCGATGGCCTTTTTGGATTCTGCTTGGCATATTAAGGAGAATATTTGGACATTTAATTACTACTATTATTAAATGATAGAATATTTTAAGCTAAATCTTTACTAACCTTCCTCATTCAGTGATATATTGCTGAGCAATCCGCAAACGGAGAGAGGTAGAGCGTAGCGTTTATTCGCTCAAATAGCAGCTCGACTGGAGAAGTACCTCCACCTTACAGAATACCGCAGCCAAATAACTATGTTGTGTAAAGTTGTGTTCCTGCGCGTGAGTAAGGTCGCCAGAGCTCATTGGGGAGGGGGGAAAGGTTGGTAACGCGTGAGCGCTGCTTCTTGTGTTGCAAGCGTCCATATGGCTACGGCAACCGCTTACCATCAGGCGGGCCGTATGCTTGTTTACCGACTCAGTCGTATAAAAAAAAAAACGGCATGCAGCATGTTTTCACG
This sequence comes from Achlya flavicornis, assembly GCA_947623365.1. NCBI lineage: Eukaryota > Metazoa > Arthropoda > Insecta > Lepidoptera > Drepanidae > Achlya > Achlya flavicornis. Next base: position 16,153,840 of record OX392475.1, read on the forward strand.
TTGCATTAATGTTAGTAGTTGCACAGACAGCGTTTTATTATGTACGTAAAAAAAAACAACGACTAAAGGTAAAATTATGAACCAAAGCACTTTGCGGCTAGTTCATCGCACTCTTCATTATTCGATGAAAATAATATTAGGAAAGTTTTGCACTCAGACCACAGAACAGCATGTCTGTTCTGCAGCTTGAAAGTCTTCAGAAGTATTCAGTTCATTGAGATCGTTGAATCTAATCTTATGAAATATTATAAACTTGTTTTAAGTTCACTAACCTGCTGGATAAAATAATTCAGTACTGGTAAAGAAAAATAGAAAATTTAATCAAAGGCTTTTTCTTAATTGGATATTTCTACCTTTGAAGTGATTAGTGCCTTAAAATTTCATATTTTTTGCAAACAAACCTAGAAGTTGAGTGACGAGCGAGATTCCTTGTAAGTTTAGTTTAATATTCAGTCTTGCTGACCGAAACAGTATCCCATTTTCTTTTCTTTTACTAGTGTATGAGTTTTCCCATACAAAAATTAAGCAACTTACAAAAAGAAGTGAAATCCCACCAAAAACATTTTCAGGTAAAATTTTGCCAAGACGAGACCATAAGATGGCTCTCTCAAAAAATTATCATATCTCATGTGGAGCCAAGCTTATAACTCTACACGCCCTTAACTCTACAAGCCCTATCTTCACCAACTCTACACTTTAGCCAAAATATGTGGCTTGGCCGTTTCGCTGCCGTCATATATGGGCGTAAAGTGAAAAATATATTCACTGTTCATTACTTTTCTGCTATGCAATAGTTCTTGTAGTCCACCTACCTGTCATGGCCTACAGAGCCGAGACGAGGACACCGACGCATAGATTGGTCTAAAAATTTAAAGTCAATCAGCGAGCTATGGAAAGAGCTGTGCTCGGGGTTTCTTTCGCAATGAAGTCATCCGACAAAAAACTAAAGTAACCGAACATAGCTCAACGAATTAGCAAGGTGAAGTGGTAATGGGCCGGTCACATCTGCCGCAGAACCGACGGTAGATGAAATGGAATCGACGGTAAATGGATTGCGTCTTGGCAAACGTAGTGTGGGGCGTCCCCCAGCCCGATAGACTGACAACCTCAAGAAAGTGGCCGGATTGGGCTGGATGCGGGTGGCAAGAAACCGGAACGAGTGGCGTGCTCTGAGAGAGGCCTATGTCCAGCAATGGCTGATGATGATGATGTTCATAAGGCTGCGTTTCCAATGAGGCGGAACTGGCTGGAACAGAGCTTAGCAGTGCATGAACAATTCTCAAAATCTCCGCTCCGCTTCATTGATTGGTGCGCAGCCTAAGTGCCAGATCAGGGCCTAAACTGGATAAATGAGTGTTCGATTTTGATTCGAACCTATGAACTCCGTAGACTTCAAATCCTACTATTGAAGAAATATTAAGCCATTAATCTTCCTAAGCTAGTAAATATAATACCCCTTGTCATACTGCCATATAATCTCCGTAACCGAGTTGGTAACGAAGATATCGTATATTTTAATGTAACAGATGACTAAGCTTATTATTACGGAGACGTTGTATAAAATGGTGATGTGAAGGTCGCCATAGGTCGAGAGAGGACCTACGTTAAACTTCAGGTCATGACCTGAAGTGAATAGCATGCTATTAGCATACAGACGCGCGATTATTGTAACTGCGGAAACGCTATCGTGTTGAAAGTAAGTGAGAAACTTTTTCTAATGATTATTACTCGTATTACGAGAATTGCGTTTTTTTATTTCTTTTACTGTTGCTTTGTTATAATAAAAATGAAATTCTGGATTTGAAGGGAATTCTGGAGCTAATTGGGGAGGAGGAAAGGGTCGGTAAAGCCGTAAAGCATGAGGGAGGCCCCGGGTGTTGCAAGCGTTTATACGCTACGGTAACCAGTATACTTAACAATAATACTTATCTATCTATCATTTGTATTAAATTATACTTAGTCATGTAAAATTACTTATTATATTATTATCAATATAGTTATATAATATTTTGATTCCGTCATTTTACCATAGAAATAAATATAAATTTACACTTATCGTTTAAATAATGGTCTAATCGACGAAACAGTGTGCAACAATGACATATTTGCTGGCCGGTTTTCAGCATCTGACAAGTAGGTATATTTGCCATACAATTTGAGATTGTAACATCTTTCGTATTGGGATATGGGTCGCGAAAGTAAAGCCTGTCATATGAAGAAAACCTCTCGAAAATATTGGTTATTGTGAATGTGTCAGATTTGTCAACTCAATGTTTGTGTAGAGCCGGCTTATCATTTGTTAAATTCTGATAAATAGATACTTGTTATGCAATGAGCAAAATATGCGAAATATGTAAAACTATGTTATTTGATTTGAAGCACTCGTGGTGTAGCATGATAAGCCGTTCTTAATCGATCGGCAAGTTAAGATACCACCGTCGTGGTCGATACCTGGATGGGTGACCGCCTAGTGGTATTTCAAATCGAGCGTTTCCGTGCTTCGGAAAGCACGTAAAGCCGTTGGTCTCGGTTATCACTTAATTGTTATAGTCATTTAGCTAGTTGGAGGCCTTCTAGGCGGCTTGAAAACTCCAACAATAGGTTGACCACTAGCCTACGTCGACTGAACCGCAGTGGGCACGCGTGGTGGAGTATCTGCCCATTCCCTTTCACCCTGATTTGTGCCTGTGCCCAGCAGTATATTACATGGGATATTATAGGCTTATGATGATGATGATGATTTTATTTGATTTGTTTTTTGTCTTTCATTCACACAGCAACGGAGCAACGGACGGACATTTTTTTTGCCTATTGAGTTTATGGACCGGATACTAAGGCACCTGCGCAAAGTAAAAGCTAAACCTTGCTGACTTTGTGACTGTCTTTTTGACTCACCTACATAATCCAAAACTTTAATTTAACAAAAAAATTACCCATCAACTTTAACCACTACCAAAAAATAAAACCGCATTCAAAGTGCAATGAATTCAAACTAAGAAATTCTTAACTTACACTGTTTTGAAGACAGTGACCACATGTCCAAGGATTGTTGACCTCGTCGCAGCGCTGAGGGAAATCCACAAGGGTTGGCTCACTCCACATAATAATGATCCGCAATAGGAACGTCCAACTGAATTGTATAGACTACCGAAGCGACTCGAGGAAATAAGCTCTGCTTATTTTGAGGTCAGATATACGGTACTTATGTAAGAGAAGTCCCAGAATGGTAAGCATACCATTAGGCATTAAGAAATTTGAAAATAGGTTTTTATCATAATATATCTATTGCTGTCACGCTATGCCCGAGCTATCCCGCCCGTTATTAGACGAAATCGCTATTTCGTAATACCCGGTTTTCTCCTCCAACTGGATCGATTTAAAAAATGTTTTTAATAACCATAATAAAAATGGCTTTGGCTATTTCTGTCGGTTTTCCTTCGTTTTTTAACCGACTTCAAAAAAAGGAGGAGGTTCTCAATTCGGTTGTATGTTTTTTTTTTTTTTTTTTTTATGTTTGTTACCTCATAACTCCGTCATTTATGAACCGATTTGGAAAATTCTTTTTTTGTCTGGAAGGGTACACTTCCCGTTTGGTCCCATTGTCATCAGATCAGGATTTTCATTACTTCTTCGTGTACTTTGAAGTCGGTTTAAGTTTTTTGTAAAACAGTCCAATTATTTATATTCGTCTTTATTCGCTGGACGTCTGATAAGGGCGTTAAAAATGTATTTTTTTTTGTGATTTTAGAAGGCTCCTAATTCTTATAATAATTAATTTATGGAGAAAAACACAACCAAGGGACATACAGAGATCCCTACAGATTGCATGGTAAAATAATCATTGCTCTAGTGTCATTATCCAGAGAGGAAACTGAGGATTACGTCTGTATGGAACAAACGCCATCAGCACTTCCTCTTAACTTTACCATAATTTCGTCATTTTCATTCGAGACTACGATCAAAGAGAAGTTTTCTTTGTAGGGCTACGTATTCGAGTCAAGTTGTTTTTTTTTTAATAGAGATTAATATGAGTGGCTTTAGATCCACAAGTAGTAGGCAAATGATGTTATTTCTGATAAAACAAGAAACTTCGGCAGCCTTTGTGAATTTCAAATCAAACCTGCTAGTTAGTCGTATTTTAACCTTTACAAAAAGGAGGAGGTTCTCAATTCGGTTGTATTTTTTTTTTATGTTTGTGACCTCATAACTTCGTCATGTATTAACCGATTTGGAATTATTTTTGTGTTTGGAAGGTTACACTTCCCGTTTGGTCCCATTGTCATCAGATCAGGATTTGATTACTTCTTAGTGTATTTTGAAGTCGGTTTAAGTTTTCTTTTAAACAGTTTTCAATTATACTGGGTGGAGATTTCGAGATGGCATATTTTTGAAACCTATGTTGGATTAGTCATGCTGAACAACTTTTACTACGGGACCAACACTGAATTCTCAAAAAAAATTTTTTTACTTTTCATGCATTATGATCGAGCAAGGTTGACATTAATTATAGAAAGTAATTTTTTTTTTTTGAGAATTCACTTTTGACCCATAGTAAAAGTTATCATGCCATGGTGTATGCCATCTCGAAATCTCCACCTGTTATAAAAGTGCAAAATTATTTCTAGATCTGTTATTCTTTTCAAAACTGTAACCAAGATGCTCGCTCTTTATTGGGCGTTGTAAATTAGCAGTATTAATTACTTTATTTCAGAAACATTTTAGTGATAATAATGTATCAATATTAATATTGTATTTACGCGTAATACATTAAAAATTTAAAAACTCAAATTATACATTTCCTATACTCAAAAGTAGTTTTAGTTATCCTACTTTGCTAGTACATAGGTACATTACTCATAACTCCTAGTCTAATACTTCCCAACAACATACATTTTGAAACTCATGATGAATTTTTGACTAAGTTATAAGTATGTCACCTTTAACGGGTGCTTAACTTCATAAGGATTTGGGAGTTCGTCTTAACAAATTATCTTAGCGGTGAAAGTTTTGGGTTAAACAAACTTATGTGCGCGATGTCGGGGATGCCAGTCCCAAACTTGAGTTGACGACCCGTGAATTTGAGTTTAAGGTCATCACTCTGAGGGGCTTCAAAACTCATCCTTGCCTTTATAATTATAAGTTGTTGTATGGAAGAAGTATAATTAACTTATACGGGTTTATGTGTTTTATAGATAAATATTAAGTCGAAGCCATTTCAACAATTTGGGCCATGAGAAGGATGAAACTAGTGAAGTTACCTCCGGTGCGGGTGGGTCATGGTCACAAACTCACAACTGTCTTCACACCGAGTGGGTCTCTGCTAGGCTAATCTTTGCATGCTGCAAATGAAACTGACATGGCACTCGATGGTTTGGATGTCAACATTTTGAGATAAACTATTTTTAAACAAATTTCCGTGCTTCGGAAAGCACGTAAAGCCGTTCCGAATGCCGAATGTCCCGGCATTCATTTGATTGTAATAGTAGCTAATTGGAGGCCTCCAAGACGGCTTGAAAACTCCAACAGTAGGTTGAACACTAGCCTACGGCCTACGGCACGCGTAGTGGATTCCCCCTATTTTGTGAAAGGAGAACCGTGTTCAGCAGTGGGAAATTATGGGCTGATACTGATGATGATGATTAAGAAACATACCGAGGTTACTGTTTTCCCAATTGTTTTACATTTGAAAAACTTCGTATAAGCTGACAGTCATATTAGACAAGTAAAGTAGTATCTCGACCTCATGGGTTACATTTAAAAAAAAAACTGAAACACGCAAAACCAACGTAATAAAGTATTCATCTATCTTCAACATCTTCAAACTTTCACAAATAACCTTCAACAATCTCTAAGGACTAACCAACCGTTATCGATAAACCTCTCGATTCGATAAAAGCAATCGGCTAATCTATAAAATAATTCTGTGGCTTTACCCGATGGCGTTGTGTAATATCCATTATGAATGTTTGAGAATAGATATATGGATACCCAAGTGGGTGATTCATTGTCATCCATCTTCCCTAATCGTTGCTCCAATATGAGGTCGCTAGTGTCGCTCGGCTCCGATTACTAGATTTAATATTGCCTAAAATCGATAACCGATGTCTCGGTAGCTAGTGTTTCACTTAGTGTTTGTTATATCGATACTCGCTCATAGTTGATTTTAATGTTCATTAACATTATTTGTAACTAGACACACGGCTTAAATTATAATTTGATGATTGAAGAAAAAAGCGACAAAGTTAAGCTGCCACCATCGTGGTCGGTACCTGGACCGCCTAGTGGTATTTCGAATCGAGCGTTTCCGTGCTTCGGAAAGCGCGTAATGCCGTTGGTCCCGATTGTCACTTAATTATGCTAGTACTTAAGCTAGTTGGAGGCCTCCTAGGCGGCTTGAAAACTCCAACAGTAGGTTGACCAGTACCTCCACAATACGCAGGTGGCACGCGTAATGGAGTATCTGCCCATTCCCTTCTCCTTTTCACAAATGAGGGTATCATTTGTGAAAGGAGGATCGTGCTCAGCAGTGGGACATTATAGGCTGATGACGATGATGATGATTGAAGTAATTAGTTCTGAACAAAGCGTAGCCAAGGAGAAAATAACTATAATGATGACGTAACAAAGTTGAAGTTGAACCCAACATGTTATACAGTTTTTTTTTGTATCAAAATGTCCATTTTGTCATAAATACCTAACAACTTTAAATTCAGTTTTTCCAACATTAATAAAACCATGATGTATATCCATGGTATTTTTAATGCGCTTCAAATGTTGTACATATACCCCCTTATTCATAATGAAGTTATCAAACGTTGATTAGCTAAAATTCTGAAGTCTTTATCTGACACGTGATATTTGGTGATCAAAAGAGTGAGACGGAGGACACTATTACCTACTGTGCTATTACACTGATTTAGTTGAAAAGCGATTATGAATAAGGGGGTAAATGTATACTCATTGTTTATTAATATTTAGGATCATTAAAAATGTAGCAATAGTTAGTGGAGCTTAATAAAAAATACACTTGGATGGAAAAGAGACAGAGAGATTAATATATAAATCTTGGTCGCATATTTAGGACAATAATTTAAATATGTAACACATTAAGAACCTTTTAAAATGAATAAACATCGTTTTTAATTAACGCTTACAAAATAAACGATAATAAGCAATAATAATTAGATTTAAACAGGCTTGCAGGCTTTTCTGTGTTAAGTTAGAGCTTGTAATTTCGTACGTGTTCTATTAGGTGCTCTAATTTTGTTCCTATTTCCGTACAATAATGAATTTGAAGTTACCATAATGCTTTGAGCTGTTCTGAATATAGGTTAGGAGTGGGATAATTATAGTGAAATTATATTTAAGAAATAACACCAACCTGTTATAATTTTTTCACTGTTACATGTGCAAGTAATAACAAGTATATATCGCAATCCGACTGAATAAAAACAAACTGATAGTTTAATCGTTTTAATCTTAAGAATCTATAATAATTGCAGATAAGGTATATATTTATTTAATTTACGTTATTCTTTTATTTGGTGCAAATATTAAAACATCGATGAATTATGTAATCGTTGGACAGACAACTCTATTCCTGCGAGTTGATTTTACGATTCGCGACTTAATGTGAGTTTGATGCGTTTCAATCGTATTTTGATTGGACCGTTTTGTACGAGGGTAACGTACGCGATTTCAAACGTAAAATAAATAATCCTAGAGGCTGTATTTAAATGAACATAAACCTAATATATTTTCCATAATAAAGCTTTATTATTTTTACCATATAGATACGCATAGCAACAACAAAGGGAACATAAATAAATATCCTGGGACATTCCTCACACACGGTCTTCTAATCCCAAACTAAGCAGAGCTGTACCTAGGAAACCAGTTATCTAATATACTACATAATATACTACTTTTTATTACATACTTATTATACATAATTACACCAGACTCAGGACATACAGACGTGTTCATGCACACAAACACACGTCCTGTGTGGAAATCGAACCCACGATATGCGGCGCGATAGGTGGAATCTTAACCAACTGCGCCTAGTGATCTTTCCAGTAAATTTAAATGTAAACGTACAGTTTTAAAAAAGATAAATTAAGTTTCCTTTGAGTAAAAAGTCATCGTCAATATTTAACGTGCTTTCCTCCAGAGCCCATTCGTTTGAGTCGCCCTGTATCTTAATTGTTTAAAGTCGTGATGGTGAATTAATTGGATAAAGCCTAGCGACTTTGTCTGAGTTTAAAAAAAGGAATATATTATTTCTATTCAGAAATACGTTACAAACTGGGGCTAGACTTGAATAATGCAGAAGATAATTCTGAAAATAGTCAATGGTAATGTAAACAAATAAAGTAAAAGAAAATAATCAAACATATTTCATTAACGACCTAATAACACTTTTATAAGCAGTATCTGACTAACTTAATCGCACTTCTCCTTATTTATAATTTGTAGCGTTTTCTAATACTAACTGTACAACTGAATCCAAGTGATGTCAAACCTTAGTAAGGACTTCCTGTACACGTTTATTTAAGGTGGTTGCTTGGGATGAGGCGGGAAATTGGATTTTTTTCAGGTTTTTATTGATTTTAACATCGTAGCTTCATAGAATATAGCTAAATATTTCAGTGATTCGCGACCGTATCGGTTCATTTGGCACATTGTGTTACGAATGTGTTTTTGTATAATATGACCAATATTTGAACCCGCTGAATTTATGCTGACCAGACGCGGACTGACTACGATTTTGACAGCACTCGTTCTTCACTGGAATAGGGTTGAAAATGGTAAATCATAAAAATGTGTCTATGAAATGGACATTTATTTACGGGTTTTCTTTAGATTATACAGAATATACACAGTAAATTGAATAAGTGTCCGTTTAACATTCTAATATAATTCTGTATCTAATATATTCTTAAAAATAAAATTGTTGTCATCGCTGAAAATACGGAGAATTTCGACGCGGAAGATATTTTTGAGACGTGACTTACAAATTCGTTATTGGGAATATCAAAGCACTCTTTATTATTCTATTCGGTTAACATTTTTCTCAAAACCCACAGTGTCTACAGTATTTTTTTGTGTTAGGTATTTTCTTTGCGTTATGTCATATTCGACTCTCCAAGAAACCCATTTTTAGTGTTCCGTAGCCAAATGGCAAAAAACGGAACCCTTATAGATTCGTCATGTCTGTCTGACTGTCTGTCCGTCCGTATGGCACAGCCACTTTTTAATGTTGAAACTTGGTAAGTAGATGTATTCTGTGAACCGCATTAAGATTTTCACACAAACAGAAAAAAAAATAAACTGTTTTACAAAAAACTTAAACCGACTTCAAAGTACACTAAAAAGTAATCAAATCCTGATCTGGTGACAATGGGACCAAACGGGAAGTGTACCCTTCCAGACAAAAAAAGAATTTTCCAAATCGGTTCATAAATGACGGAGCTATGAGGTAACAAACATAAAAAAAAAAAACATACAACCGAATTGAGAACCTCCTCCTTTTTTTGAAGGCGGTTAAAAAACAATAAATTTTGGGGGTTCCCCATACATTAAACTGAAACTCATTTTTTTTTTAATAAAACCCTTACGTTTGGGGTGTCTATGGATAGGTCATATCAAATCATATCAAATACTCAGGTCTATACTACCATTTATATACCTACAGGTTTGTACGGAACCCTCGGTGCGTGAGTCTGACTCGCACTTGGCCGGTTTTTGTGAATTTTTCGTATGTACAGATAAATAAATCATTATAATAATGAGATGTCTCTAAAACAGGAAAAACAGCCCATGAACAAAGCTGGTATCGGTCAGGCTTCGTTTCTATCAGCTATTGATTGGCGGTGGCCGCAGGGCGGGGTGACTCAATCAAACTGCCGCGGCTAATGAGCTGTCCTACACCCTTATTTATCCAGCGCAGACGGTGCGCAACTATTGAGGGGAATTGTGCGAGATAAGTGTCACCCGGATTGTACAAAGAGACAGGACCTACTGTGTGAGTATTGTGATTCAGGTTAGGATAACGTGTGATGAGATTGACGTATTTACTTTGAAGATTTACTTCTTTTATTCAGTCTTTGTTTGAGATAGATAGTGTTGCTGAGATTAGAACAAATTAACTATGATTAATTATATAAATTATTGGCAATCCACGATAAACAAGAAAATAAAAGAGAATTAGAAAATATGGTTAGTGCAAACATTGCCTTTGGAACAATTTCTGTATGGAATCTCCAAAAAAAAGACCTTAAGAAGATTCTCGAATGATTCCCTCAGAACCAAACTAGTACGAGCATTTTTATCTCAATCTTTATTGGAGCATGACAATGCAAAACTATTCTTATCATAACAATAAAGGAAAGCAGAGGTTATAAAACGGAAACAACATACCTAATAAAAATTGCAATGAGAGACAACTCTTTTATTAAATAGTTCAACGAACCTTTACTTAACAGCATCTTTTATTAAAAAGAAAGTGTCTAATGATCTACCTACCCCCTTACCCATAAAGCGCTATTTAACTAATATACTGTTTAAAGGGTCATGTAAATAATGTCACATTATTTGACAATGACAATAGTGTGACGTTATATACGTGACCCTTTAAACAGCATATTAGTTAAATAACGTTTTATGAGTAAGGGGGCTAATGTTTTTCTCGAATAAAAAAATTATAAAAACAACGTATATTAATATAAGAAGTATACTTTATTTTATTACAGTGTAATAGATTGCAGTCTCTCAACAAACACAATAACTTTTAATTAAAAGGATTCTTCTTAGCTTGGCACTGGTAATACTGATAAAAAGCAACTTAATTCAAAATTAAAACAAAGGCCCATTAAAATTAAACCTTCATATTTATCCGCATAATATTGGCACAGTATCAAGAAAACCAATAAGCTAAGTAGCAAAACTGCGTGCTCCAACGACAATTTTAATGCTCCATGCAAGAAATACGAGAAAAGTTGGCCAATTGTGAATAGGAATTAAGGGCGCGGTGTAATCGGTACGGGAAAGAAACTTCACGCTCAAGCTCAGAAGGGTGACCTGTTCATTAATCAAAGGGAACTCATGGCCGTGATTAATGATGGCTACATTGTCGTCCATTTTTGCAAGGAGGAGCGTGGGCTGTATGGAAATCTAAATATTTTTTTAGAACTGACTGAGGTTGTTCTACTAAGATCCAGTGCAAAAACGTCGTTGCTACCTTCGGATAAAGTTTAGTATTCAAAGCTGCATCATGGACGGAAGATACATCCACGCAAGACCCTACGTTCTATCTGGAATACGGGCTATTTGGACATTTATTTTTGGCCGTATCGTTCAGTTATTTTAGTGTAACTAAGTAACCAGTAATTGACACATTTAAAACCATAGCAGAATTCACACATTTTTACACATTAAATCACTCAAATCTAGTCTAGCTGTGACAGAAAATGATAACTTATGCATATCATAAGTGCCTTATCAGTACCTAAATTTAATAAATACTTTTTGATTTTTATTTAATCCTTTCTGATACATATAGTAAATTATTGAAGTCTTTGCATTGATACATTTAAGAGAGGTAGAGCGTAGTCGCTCTAAGAGCAGCTCGAATGGGGAAGTACGTCCACCTTACAGCAAACCGCAGCCAAATAACTTTATGGTGTGTAAAGTTGTTTTCCTGTGCGTGAGTAAGGTCAACGCTCATAGGGGAGGGGGAAAAGGTCGGTAACGCGTGAGCGATGCTTCGTGTGTTGCAAGCGTCCAAATGGCTCCGGTAACCGCTTACCATCAAGCGGGCTTTATGCTTGTTCACCGACTAAGTCGTATAAAAAAAATTGAATGTAATACCCACTTCTGGTCCCACTTTGATACCCAGTTATTTAGGTTTCTATGTATTCATAATGAATTATAACCAGCAATTGAGGATCGGTAAAGAATAATGTAGAAGAATTAATCTTGTTTGAATTCGCTTCCGATTACATTGTAACTAAATAATTAGTAGAATGATACTTCGAGTAATTTAATTACCTACACGTGCTTGGGGTCAGTTAATTCTTGACACGTGTACGTGAGCCACATAATATACACTCACTAGCATTGAATTTGGTATCATTTAAAAAATATAATTGTACCAGGATATAAAAAAAAAATGGATGGATTTGGATGGAAACTTCAATTGAATTTATTGTGCAACTTTTTATATGAAATTTAATTTTTAACACCTCTAATGGCAAAAATGAACCTTTCCACATTTAAAATGGCAACACCGTCTGCAAGCTAGCAACGATATCAAATTAAGTGCAAAAATCTATTAATAAAGTAGAGATTTTTTTCGCTGAAAACACCTCATTTGTATGAAATTTCGAGCTTGGGCCACATTTAATGCCGGTGAGTACTATTTACAAATACATCTAATATTTTCTAGTAGTGATGATAATTATTTATCATTAGCTTCTACACTGCGGTTTTCCTGGGTGGTCTACCGTGTTTCCGAGGGATATTTTGTTTATGTATTATTATTCTATGTTAAATCTAAAGGTGCTAATGCTACGCGAACTGAGTACGAACCGAATTTACGCAGAGCATGAATTCGCGTAGCGTAGACGGATGAGCCTCGAATGAGCGTTCGACTCGCGCTCGACTGCGCTCCGCCAATTGTCAGTTTTTTGACAACACAGGGATTCGTATCGCGCTCATGTTGTAGGCTCGTTGTACGTTCACACTTGACATCGCAAGCACCGAATGAATAGAGGCTCGGATCGTGCTCGGATCGCGTAGCATAGACGCGCCATTAGGCATGCCGTTTAAACACACAAACTTTTGCATTTATATATTACTAGCTGTCCCCCGCGGTTTTACCCACGTTCCCGGACTAAAAACTTCGCATTTATAATATTAGTTAGGATTGGGGTTTCTATTATGCACTTAGATGGAATATTAAGATATTGGGAGTAGCTTATAAACCGTCATACAGTAGATTGATGAGCCGAGGTTTATCTCATCATTCATAACTGAAAACTGTCTCGTGCCGTCTACACATCTCCTCTCTACCATCTACTAAATTGCATCACGCGTCATAGATAAGTAATATTGAGACTGCATACATTAGGAGCTGTTTTAAGTATACATTATAACTATAGTTTTATATAGGTAAATGTTTTGTTATGTTTGTTCAATTTATGTTGGTTCGTCCCGTGTACACAAAACCTAAACGGAACTGACTCTCCATTGCAGCTGTCGCTTGTCGGATCAAACTAAAAGGTGTTAGAGGTGTGTAACTCATCAAAAATACGCGAGCTGCAGAACAGCTCACGGCTCAGGTGTGTGAGCCGGTTCAATGACTCAGCTCGCAGATCAGCTCAATGTACCTATAGTCCACGATACGCGCGCACGCTCACTGCGTACCGCGCGTCAAATTGAGCCGACTGAGCCGCCGCGATTCATTCGACTCCGCCGAGCGACTCTTTTCATACTTTAGAGTTGTTTTTTTTTTTTTACATGATCTGATCTGAGAGTTATGTTACATAGGAATTTAATTATTGAATGTAATTATTATTTAAATGTTTTGGAACGAAATAATAATTCGTACATTAGAATTACAAGAATATAATCTATGGAGGGAGTCGCAGATACAATAGGAGTTGGATTGAGCCGTGAGCTAGTCATTATGTTGTTGAGCTGTAGCTCAGCGGCTCAAACCCTAGTGATCTGATTCAGAGCTGAGTTACACACTCTAAAAGGTGTTAACCACCAACTTAAACCAGCTATACTTATGCTACGGTTTCCCTTCGATATTTTCCCCTACTGAAAGCTCTTGCTTATTTTTAGATTCAAATTTTATTCTGTATTCGACTTTACATCCACACCACTGAGCCAAAAGTATCGACTACTACCTATCCCGCTATCTTGTAGCTGTAATGTTTTCCAACTTAGCCTTTCCCACTTTAACCACTTGTTGTATTTTTGGTAGTATTATTGAAACTGGGGGGCGAAAACTAGTAAATAATACACCAAGTTGATTCCAATACAATTAGTTACCAAGAAGTAAATTGGCGACATTTAACCTAATATAGGTACATTTTTTTTTTCAGAATACATACTTATATATTTTATTATAGGTATCAGATATAAAATACAGAGTAATATATCACTAAATAAATTATGTACATAATTTACAAACTAATATTAAAACTAAAATAAGAATAACAATATGTACAATTACGGGGCGTCAAAAAATTCGTACACATCGCTGTCAACTGGAAAAGTGCCCAGAAGGCTGGCAGCATTGCCACGTTGGGTGGCAATGCTGATTCTTTGGCCAAAAAAAGGCCAGCCCTCTGGTCTCGTGAAGAGTCGACCAACCGCTTAGCGATATCCCGAAATAATAGGTGTGCACTCGAACCCCAAGGCCCTAGTGTTTCAACCCCAAACGGCTAGAAAATTGTTTTTATTCCACGAAAAAAAATATTTTCTGAGAATATTTAAATTACGAGTTTGAAGGAAACCTCTTTGCCTTTGTACCCACGGAAATTTGTACCCATGATTGGCATCCGCGAGCATACTTTGTTGTCCGTTTGTTTAGTACTTGTTGGGTGCGTTTGCATCTGACAATGGACCATGTTCGTGTTTGCTGACATTTATCTGCCAGGTATTCAGACTTTATGACATGGCTGTATTTTTAACCGACTTCAATAAAAGGAGGAGATTCTCAATTCTTGTTTCAGTTGTTTTTCTAATGTTTGTTACCTCATAAATCCGTCATTTATTAACCGATTTGGAAAATTATTATTTTTTTGTTTGGGAGGATACACTTCCCGTTTTGGTCCCATTGTCAAACTTTGAAGTCGGTTCCAGTTTTTTGTAAAACAGTTTTCAATTATTACATAACTACAGGAAAAAATGTTTCAGTGTTCATGTATAAATTACTTACAAAAGTCAATTTAATGTACTACTAACTAATGAACTACTATTAGATATGTATGCCAATGATTGCTGCATATACAATACACATTAAAAACGCACAAAATACATGAAACTTATAAAAAAAGGAAAAAATACATTCTGACATATGAGCTAGGTATGATATTTTTGTCTATTGTCTATTGTCTATAGATATATTTTTTTTTCCAAATTCATGGGTGGCATCTTCCGCTGTGAGAGATTTCAACTTGAGGATAGCCAACCAGGTGGGTAATGGAAAGTACCCTACCACCGTGCTATAGCCCAGCAACTCTCGGTTTACAGTACACCCAGTACGCCCAGACCTCCAATTTAGTATTTACCAGTATCTGGTCTTGTTTTATTGTATTTCCTTTTTTTGGGTTCCGTAGGTACCCGAAGAGTGCCAAACGGGACCCTTTTACTAAGCCTCCGTTGTCCGTCCGTCCGTCTGTCTGTCATTGGGCTGTACCTTATGAAAGGTAATAGGTAGACAACTGAAATTTTCAGAGAATATGTATTTCTATTGCCGCTAAAACAACAAATAATAAAAACTAAAATAATATTAAAAATTAAAGGCGGCGCCCATACAACAAACGTCTTTTTTGGTATTTTGTTTTCATAGCACAATGAGTTAGTTAATATTGTACGGAACCCTCCGTTTGCGAGTCCGACTCTTACTTGGCCGGTATTCATATTGTTAGATATTTATTAGATAATTATTCATATTGGCTGGATCATATTATTATGGTAGAAGGATTGAGTGATGTGGCAACACTGACCATAGTAGCTTATAAAAGTGTGGGTATTTGTATTTGTAAGGGTTAGTTTTTATCAAGCTCTCGATATATACGACAGTGCAGTGCGATCGTGGTTTTACCCGGTTCTGTAATTTATTATAATTTAAGTCTAAGATTGTGAAGTGAAGTGAATATGTAATTAATTGTAATATTATAACAGTAAACCTATCGGGGCCCATGAGCGAGTTTGTTGCGTCGCTTCTTCTCCTCATACGGGACTTTCCGAAGCGATAGTATTACGTTGTTTCATTGCCTGCACTACGCCCACTGAATCCTGATACCACAGAACTTTAAACATGGTGTTCGTATCGCTTGGCAGTCGCTGACGCTATTATCAGAAATTGGGATAAAGAGAGGCAATGTAAACCGTACTTGGGTTGTTTCCACATAGTTTGAAAAGACCACGTTCTTGAGAACTTCGAACAAGTCAAGAACTAAAGAACAAAGTTTAATCAAGTTATTTGATTACCTAAAATAAGTGTATTTGTGCGAGTTTGTGACATGCGCGTGCTAGACGGAATAATAGACAAATGGCGGCGCGGGTGGCACGCTTGCAGTATAGTTCATGCTGGTAGCGGCCAGTGACACAAGTTGGCGCCGGGTGTGCCATGCGAGTGGCTATCTGATGTACATGTAGTGGTGCCTGAATTGTGGTGTATACAAATTGCTTTAACACTATGTGGTGAGTCGATTTCATATTGATTGCTAATATACTGCGAAAGTATCTGGGGAACGATTAAATAATTTAATTATTGTTGAAAATATAGTCAAGTAGCTAGATTTTATGAGTTAAAAGTATAAGTGTAAAAAAGTAAAATCAATCCTCAATTATTTATTGTAATATGTATAGGTAAGTTGGGTATTTATGCTATTCATATGACCGTATAATAAGGGTGTAACAATTCAATATAATATAAAATTATTAACATAGAAAGGAAGGAAGGAAGACAGAACGATACTTTGTAAAAATATAGTTTTAAATATGAAGTAAGTACTATTAACTAATTGTGCGATAAATTTATTATTACTAGCTATCTAAGTTGGTGATTCTCCTCATTTTGCCGGTTGCTTTATTAATAAATATATTTTGTTGAACGGGATTTCCTCAGAACTATTGACATAGTTATGGTTATATACATATGTATAGGTCGTTCAAAAGACAATGTACTACAAACAGGATAACAAAAAAAAATGTATTTAATTAATTAACTTTGAATAAGTGGTGTTCAGTTATGAGGGTCGCGCTGGGTTAATCTGAAGTTGCAAAAGTGGAATGAAGTTAATGGTAAATTGTATTTGAGTGTGATGGTATAATGACTACGGTAAGTTTCTTCATTTTGCAAAAAAAAAAAATGTTAAGTATTTTAATAATCCTTTTAAATTGAATACGTAACGGTTATGTAATGGGTTATGTTTAGGTAGCACATTAGACAAACGTATAGGCTAAAGTTCCTGATCAACAGGTTTCTCCCGAGAATCAGATTTCGAGTTAACAAAAATAACACTGTTAATTTTTCAGTAAATATTATGGATTTTATTTTATTTTAACATATTTAAGAGAAACTTACAGCTTATACAAAAATAATAGGACAGATAGTTAAACATAAGCCATTTAAAAGCTTTTTTCAGAATAGCATGATTCTTTTGAATAATTTTATTTAGAACTTGCTAGTAAAGGTTTGCCAAAAAGCATCTCAAAAACAACTAAAAATCTAAAGTGTGCTTAATTTATTTAGTGATATTATTTTTAAATTCACAAGAATTTACATAATTTACTACAAAAAAAAAAAGATTTATAAGTTCTAATGTTAATAGTTCAGTAAAAAAAAAAACTGTTATTTGGGGTGAAAAACAACCTTCTTCTGTGTGTATGAAGCGGTCCTAGTATTACTATTCCTAATTTAATTCAAGGTTCTAAAGACTAGTATCATTTATAATGTAGATTTAGAAAATTAAGGGTTCAATTTACAGTTCAATTTTGAAATCACTTTGGAGTTCAATTAAGGATACAACTTACAGTTCAATTTAGAGTCAATTAAGGGTTCAACTTACAGTTCTATTAAGAGTTCAATTTACAGTTCATTTTAGAATTAACTTTAGAGTTCGAGTTCAATTTAGAGTTCAATTCAGAGTTAAAGTTGGTTCAGGTCAGAGTTCAAGTCAGAGTTCAAGTTAGAGTTCAAGTCAGAGTTCAAGTCAGAGTTCGAGACAGAATTCAAGTCAGAGTTAATTTTAGAATTTCGCTTTTGCTTTCAAGTGCAAATTAGAGTGCAATTAAGAGTTCAAGGAGTTCCAGTAAGAGTTCAAGTTAGAGTTCAAGTACGAGTTCAAGTTAGAGATCAAGTACGAGTTCAAGTTAGAGTTCAAGTTAGAGATCAAGTTAGAGTTCAAGTTAGAGTTCAAGTACGAGTTCAAGTAGGAGTTCAAGTAGGAGTTCAAGTACGAGTTCAAGTACGAGTTCAAGTTAGAGTTCAAGTTAGAGATCAAGTTAGAGTTCAAGTTAGAGATCAAGTTAGAGATCAAGTTAGAGATCAAGTAAGAGTTCAAGTTAGAGTTCAAGTTAGAGTTCAAGTACGAGTTCAAGTACGAGTTCAAGTACGTGTTCAAGTACGAGTTCAAGTACGAGTTCAAGTACGAGTTCAAGTACGAGTTCGAGTAAGTGTTCGAGTACGAGTTCAAGTTAGAGATCAAGTACGAGCTCAAGTTAGAGTTCAATTTAGAGTTCAATGTAGAGTTCAATGTAGAGTTCAATGTAGAGTTCAATGTAGAGTTAAATGTAGAGTTAAATGTAGAGTTCAATGTAGAGTTCAATGTAGAGTTCAATGTAGAGTTCAATGTAGAGTTCAATTTAGAGTTCAATGTACAGTTCAATGTAGAGTTTAAATGTAGAGTTCAATGTAGAGTTCAGCTTCGTTTTTTTTTGACGTTTACTGCGCAGAAGATTAGACGTAGCACTTTAAAAATAAGCGTTGGCGCCCGAGTAGTATATTACTCTGTAAGCAAAAGCTTTGAGTGGTGTACTTTTGAAATTAAATTAATTTATTTGCGAGAATAAGAGTGACAAAAATATTGATGGCAAAAAATATGGAGTTCCAAGCTTACTCTACCGAGCTTCAGTGTGCAAATATTAAAATTAATTGTTACATTAAGACAGCTCAAATGGATAAGACTACATTTTAACAAATGTTACATATTATTAATTCAAATTAACAATAATAATTAAGCTAAATAATAACAATAATAAATCATTACAAATTCAATAAACCATTCAAGTTTCTGTCAAATTAATAAAGTTCATAAAATGTTTATTAAAAAAGCTACAATATTATAATATACTTAAATACCATGTCGGTATGAATTTTGTTTTGTAGAAGTTAAAACAATAATGCTGAGGCTTTCTCCCTTATAGGATAGTGTGTGTGTAGCAAAGTGTGTTTGGTGGAGCTGTTATGATTCTTGATCTTAGTAATATCATATTATTATGGGTTTCACTAACTTTACTTCTTTCCTGGGTTTACTTTAGTTTGTTTGAATTGATGTGATTTTCCCTACATAAAGTTGATAAGTAGTTATTAACTCTAAATCTTTGGTTAATATGAGTAAGCGTTAGCAAATGTTCAAACTAAATCGATTAATAGCAAAATTGGCTCGCAAATGTAGGCAGAAATGGCCGAGTGAAATTATCTATTACTGTGCTGAACTTCTTTGGTTTCAGGTAGAGATTTTCACACCAGAATGAGATTGGACTTGTGATTCACCGTGAGGCCGTATCGGAGAGTTGGATTGTTGGTCGAACTCGCTTGGATCACATTGTTATCGTGGTATTGAGACTAAAAGAGGTATGAATGTGAAAGTAGATAGCAGTAAATAGAAGTAGAAAAAGAGATGGATGAATTGCGTGAAAAATATGGCTAAGAAAATTAGATTTGGAAGTTGAGATGTTTTTTTACGACGTAGGCTTTAGATTTCCGCTTTAACAGCAGCAACATAAGGAATAGTAGTTTAAAAAAAAAAAACATTTAAAAAAAAAAATTTTGCTATAAAAATATATAAAACACTTGTAAGGAAACTGATAAGATGAAATAATATTGAGAGAGAGAGAGAGAGAAGAGGTAAAAGATGTAGTTACCAAAGTATAGAATTTATCCTAGTTAGGTTCGATAAGATGCAGGTTCAATTATGATATAAAATAAGCAGATGTCCATTCATTTATGATAAGATGAAATAATATTGAGAGAGAGAGAGAGAAAAATTAAAATAAGTAGGTACCAAAATACAGAATTTATCCTAGTTAGGTTCGATAAGATACAGGTTTAAATTATGATAAAAAAGCAGATGTCCATTCATTTATTTATAAACCCTTTAACAAAAATGCAAATAAGTCTTCAATAAAATCTTGTGTTGAAAAGTCTTGATAACATACGTGCAGTCTTGTCGAAAAACGTTCAGTCTTGATGACAGACGAGCAGTCTTGATGACAGACGAGCAGTCTTGATGACAAACATGCAGTCTTGATGACTGGACTTTGATGATAGATATGCAGTTTTAAGTAATAGCGTAATAAAAAAATAAGCGTAGTTAATCAAGAGCGTAAATGAATATTTGAAGAGACACTTCTTATAAGAAAATAGTTAGTATGACTAGTGGCAATTAAAAAAAAAATAAGAGAGGGTAGATGTTGATATAGCAATCTAGATACAATTAATAGATGTTGATAGAGCCATCTGAATAAAATTAATAGATGTTGATAGAGCCATCTGAATAAAATTAATAGGTGTTGATAGAGCCATCTGAATAAAATTAATAGGTGTTGATAGAGCCATCTGAATAATATTAATAGATGTTGATATAGCCATCTGAATATAATGAATAGATGTTGATATAGCCATCTGAATAAAAAGAGAGAATAGAAAAGATATGAAAAGATTAGAAAAGTTTAGAAAAGATTAGAAAAGATTAGAAAAGATTAGAAAAGATTAGAAAAGATTAGAAAAGATTAGAAAAGATAAGAAAAGATAAGAAAAGATTGGAAAAGTTTGGAAAAGATTAGTATAAATTAGAAAATATATGGAAAGATTCGAAAATATTAGGAAAGATTCGAAAATATTAGAAAAGATTAGAATAGATTAGGAAATTTCAAAAATATTTGGATAGATTATAACTTATATGGAAAGATTCGAAAATATTAGGAAATATTAGAAAATATAGGGAAAGATTAGAAAATATTAGGAAAGATTAGAAATTATTAGGAAAGTTTAAAAAAAAAAACATTAGATAAGGATAGAGATAACGATAAATAGAAATTTGGATTTTAAACTGTATTATATATTTTAATTATAATCTTGTCTAATTCATATGGGAATGGAAGGGGATGAATGTTGTTGTGTATCTGTAGCGTAAGTCCCGCAATATAAGCTATAATAATAGTCAATATGTATAATTAACTCTCACCAGACACAAGCCTTTCAGGTTTTCGTCAGGCGGTAATGTAAAACCATGTACCTATCATGTAAATTTTGGTCAATTATATAAATAATAATAATAATATGAAGATAAGAAAAGGAAAGGATATACAGAGTTATTTTAATATTTAATCGTGTCTAGTTCATATGTAATGTAACTGTTAATCCAAAATGTTAAATAACAAATGTTTTTGCATGTCGTACGCAATCTGCTACTTACACCTCGTGGAATGTTAAATTACACTTTATGCCAAAAATAAAGGAATAGATATAGATAGATGGGATAGATATAGATAGATGGGATAGATAAGATAAGATTTGATTATTGATTTTGGTTGGAGTTGATAACTGCCTGTATACACTGTCGTATGTACATATACAATAAAAAGCTCTAGGGATAGGTGAACCGATGTTGATGGATCAATCTGAGAAAAAGAGTAGTAGATGTTGATGGGTCCATCTGAGTAAAGTGGTGTATGTTTATCTGTATTATTTTATGTAAGATATTGATAACTTTATTTGTTTACACGAAGTTTGAGGACAAACTTGAAGTCAGGAAAGGCCGAATGTTAGATATTTATTAGATAATTATTCATATTGGCTGGATCATATTATTATGGTAGAAGGATTGAGTGATGTGGCAACACTGACCATAGTAGCTTATAAAAGTGTGGGTATTTGTATTTGTAAGGGTTAGTTTTTATCAAGCTCTCGATATATACGACAGTGCAGTGCGATCGTGGTTTTACCCGGTTCTGTAATTTATTATAATTTAAGTCTAAGATTGTGAAGTGAAGTGAATATGTAATTAATTGTAATATTATAACAGTAAACCTATCGGGGCCCATGAGCGAGTTTGTTGCGTCGCTTCTTCTCCTCATACGGGACTTTCCGAAGCGATAGTATTACGTTGTTTCATTGCCTGCACTACGCCCACTGAATCCTGATACCACAGAACTTTAAACATGGTGTTCGTATCGCTTGGCAGTCGCTGACGCTATTAATATCAACAAATACATGACCTATCATAAATCACCCCTAATGGAACAAATATTGCAATTCAAATACATTTCTTTGAATGAAATACAAAATAGCGAGCTTCTGTTGGAGTCCTCCTATATCAGTGGTTGAACATGTTGATTTTTATTATAAAGACACAGTACGTTGGAGCGCAGTACCGCAAATGCAAATTTTATTGGCCCGTGTATTTTTTTTCATCGTAAAATAAGTTTCTTGTCATAGAAATTATATTTTGTCATCTAATCTAGGTATATCTATCATAACAAAATCAAAAGTTACATTTCATAATTGGGGTTTTAGTTTTTTTTTTAAGGTAGTAAACAAACATAAGGCCCGCCTAATGGTGTTGCGATTACTGAAGGGAGCCTAACCAACGCATTGACGACACAGAAAAAATCTATTTACATTCAATTAAACTTACAACAACTTTAATGAACACTATAATAATAAAAACTTGTAAAATAAGAATCATAGTAACTTTTTTCGAAATCTCAAAAGCAATACTTGCACTACTGTTTTAAACATTGTAACTTCACGCAGAACTATAAAAAAATGGAATAAAAATCAAACGGCAATGGCAGAGCGAAGTGCAAACGTATTCTTTATGGAAATATCGAAATGAAATATAAGAGTATATTTTGCTGGGTTTGTCATGAAATATTTATAATATGCATATTTCATGGTAGCTACTTGTGTACTGAACGTGTGTGTTTGTATGATTTTGTACGCAAACTGGGACTGGATGCAAATGGATTATCGTATCACAAAACCTGGGGCTCTACCACGTAACTTTGGTGGTAATCGTAACGAACACCATTAATTATTTCATCCAATGACCCGCACGTGGTATGACGCGACGATGACCATTCGTGGGCCCAGATTGGATGAAATTCATGGACCTGCCGACCGTTAAACATTTCACCCCCTTACATAAAAAGTTTATTAAATAAATAAATAAATAACGTGGGACATTCCTCACACACGGTCATCTGATCCCAAACTAAGCAGAGCTTGTACTATGGTGACCAGCTGATATAATATATATACTACTTTTTTGTTTGTAAATACATACTTAATATACTTAATTACACCCAGACTCAGGACATACAGACATGTTCATGCACACAAATGCATGTCCTATGTGAGAATCGAACCCACAACCTACGGCGCGATAGGTAGAATCTTAACCAGATTTTAACAAACCGCACCAGCTGGTCCGTCGAATAAAATACTGTATATAAGTAGTATATAAGTTAAACAATGTTTTATAAGTAATGTCAATGCATTTAAAGTTGTTCGCATACACCTTTCACAAGTTTCTTGAAACGAAGAAACTCTATCAAAGACGAGATTTCAATTAGTACGAGGTCAGGAACACAATCTGATTCTTACACCAGACAAATTGAATTTCAGTGAGACATGAAATATCAAACTGTGCCTCTAGCGGATCACAACAATAGAATTAATCCTAAACTAATCAAGTTATGGCTTGGTTCTAATTCATTGTACAAGTTGAGCCATGGAACTAGCTATAAATAAGCTGCCAATTAAGGGGACTTACTCCACCCGTATGTTTAGTATTGAGTAGTACACAGATACCTACTTATTTACACCGTTTATGGATCTTGGACCAGATAAAATTAGATAACAGAGAATACCTTAACTTACTAAGAATGTACCGCTCATAAAACATTTTGATTTCATGAAAAGATAATCTAGAATCAAGATGTGTCGAGTGACCTATCTATGTTAGGCCTAAATGCGGTTGATTATATAAAATATATCTTCTGAGATAAAACCCTTAGGATTTTCTTGTAATTTTAGGTTTTTATAAGGTAAATATATCATGAAATTATCACCCGAAAAAAACTCTAATTTTTGACAGTTTTCCTTAGTTGTAGCTTGACTTCCAAACCAATATAGTAACTCTTAGTAGTTTTGACCTTCGTAAGTTGGCACTTGCAGGATGGCAGGATGGCTCCTGGGGCCTATAATTAAAATAAATGGCTGTAGTTGTTTGTAACGTATTCCCTACGTTTGTTTTTATTATTCTTCATCTTAATTCTCTCTCACTTCCTAGCCCACAATCCAAGGGTCTGTAGGGCGGACATACAGAGCGCTTAGGTCGAGTGCTAACATAAACCCAAGGATATTGCCTCCGTCCTGTTCACTTGTTTTATGACCTCTCAGTTGATTTGTGGCACGATCGTGTTGTGCGATATCTACTTGGTTTATAGCACTTGTTCTTACTAGTTCACAAATACAATCATAACGGATTTATTACTCACGTACGTAATGCGGTTGCTTGTGATCTCTTGAAGTAATAAAATTGTACGGACAGTGGCACGATTCTCGTAACAAAACGTCAGCGGTGTCGTAGCGACATCAACTATTCAAATTGTGTTTCGTGAAATATTTTGTATAAAAAACAATCAAACGTGTATATACCTTAATAATTTGTCTATAGGATTCAGTTTCAATCGTTCATTTGACATTATAATAGTAAAAAACACAGTTTAATGTCAGAGTATATAAATACTTGTTCAGTGGTCGAAGTCGCTATGACATCGTTGAAGTTTTGTTACGAGAATAGAGCCACAGTTCGAGGAGCAATAAAACTATACAGTCCTTTTAACTAAACTAAACTTTTAACGTGTAATGTGTCAGTTATATTTTTAATTTCTATTTTACTTAGAAAATTACCTCTTTATGACCATGATGTCTGATGAAATAAATCAAAGATTAGGTAGTTACATGTTAGAAATTCAATACAAGTATTGCCTTTCATCAAATTGCAAATTAGATCCATATGATAAAGTTACGTTCCAAGACACCAAGTTGCTTAGTTTAGATCCTCATCAAAGATACTAGCTAGCCACGCTCTAAACTTTGCGATACGCTTTCGTCGAGTCTGCACAATCTCCCCGTACCTCGGAATACACAGTTTGCCTTAGTTTCCCACGTCAGCATATTGACACCTGAACTTGTTGTTGAAAGAAGCAACATGTACTCCAAATATCATGTTCTTTAGAGAGCTAGTAAAATTAAATGGATAAAAAAAATATACGCGTCGACATGTAAACCTCCTCCGTTTTTTAGTCGGTTAAAAAAGCCAAACATCAAAATCAAAATTAAAAAGACATTTATTCAGGCCTTGTAAGGCACTTATGAACGTTACATACAGTTGAATTTACCACCGCGGCACCGGTTCGAAATACTTAAACTGAGAAGACTCCGGCAAGAAACTCAGCAAAGGTTTTTTTTTTTGTCGTGAAAGATCTTTTCATATTACAGCTTTTTTTCCAAATGCTTATACAATACGACATGGTCAGATTATCCAAAAAAAAAAGGAAAATATGTAACCTTGCTGAGTTGCCGGATTCTTCTCAGTTGAAGGCCGAGTTCCGAACCGGTGGTAACTTCAGTAAATGTGACCTTCATACGTGCCCCTCTGGGGCCTTAATTGAATAAATGGCTTTTACTTATGCACAATGACTTGTATAATGCAATGTTGTAATATATAGACGTATAAAAAAATCAGGAAGTCTCAATTGTATCCTGAAGATAATTGTCGAGCAAAATTAACGCATCATAGACATGATAGTGCCATATAGTGCGTACAAATTGTAAATGGCTTAAATAAAATGCAGATATGCATTTTATTTTATTTGTTACCATCATAATTTTAAGAACAAATATAATACTAACAAGTGGGCTTCAATAGTCACAATAAACAAATATTATTAATAAATATAGGTATGATGATAATTTTATTATTCTGTAATAAATATGTAGAATAATCCATATAACTTGCGAGCGACGTTAAAGTCTACATATTAACACTAACCCCCTTATTCATAATAAAGTTATCAAACGTTGATTAGCTAAAATTCCGAAGTCTTTATCTGACACTTGACATTTGGTGATCGAAAGAGTGAGACGGGGCACACTATTTGCTATTACACTGATTTAGTTAAAAAGCGATTATGAATAAGGGGGTTAGGTTCTTAGAGTGCCTCGTTAAGTAACCACCACTAAGCACCAAATCAAGACATAAATAGGCGAAAACTTTGAGAGATATTATTACCCTAATTTATTCAAACTAAAAAAAACATAAACATTTTCGCGACAGTTGCAAAGTCCCGGGAGCGGCCCACTCCACTGGTCAAACTCTTTGCAACAAATGAAGGCAATAAAACCCAAGGAAAAAAATGGTCAAACCAGAGCAATCTCCGGCAGGTTCCGTCGAAATTATACCGTTGTCAATGTGACTTATGTGCCAAGCGGCAATCTGAAGATAAATGTCCCTCTCATTGCCTTTGGCAGCGCTTCTCAAAGTTATTCCAGAGAGGACGTCCTCTAAGGGGACTGCAATGCTTATAAACCATTCACTTTGTTTAGATTTAATGTGACAGCTTCAGTGAAAAGGGATTTTTCAAAGGATTTAGCTTCTGTGTCCGCAGGCTCACAATTCAGGTGTAGTAGTTGGGGGTTCTGTTTACATATAAGCACACTACTGAAGCATTTACGCAGTTTATACAAAGGGTATAAAGTTAATAAGAAAATTGTATGTATGTTATTTGCGATGTAGGATTCTTCTTCTTCTAGTCTTTTTCATTGCCTATTTTATTATCTTTTATGTGAGCAGCATTTGAAAATTTGACTAACTTTATTACATATTACTTACCGATATATTGAGAAAAAATAGTAATTAATTAAATTTGGGTGTTCACAAAGTCTGGAAAGTTTAACATACGCTGACTTTGAGAGCATCTCAGAAGTTTCACAGTTAGGTCTGCCGGCTTTGCGTGTGTCAGATAGGTCACGGAGGCTTTTCGAAACGTTCAGGGCCTTTATTATTTATCTCAGGAAATGTGACGAGTTTTTTTAAAGATTTTCCTCACTTTTGAACTTTGCTTTTTCTTAGGAACGAAAATGTCAGAATGATTTATCTCTTGAGAGGTAAGAGATGAATACGTAATTTGTCATAAAATAGAAATGTCCTTTTTGTAGAAGACAGAACGTATTTTAAAATAAAATAGTTTTTTAAAAAAATCCACAAAACAATTCTAAATTCGAAAATTACTTTATTATTTCCATTTAAAATTATTATTTTTATGAAAATCTACAAGAAACGTCATACGTATTGTGTCCTTATCGTGAAATTCAGGACGGACTAAGCTATGTCAGAGAATCAATATAAATCGCAGGGAATACGGGCCAGGCTTCAGACTAAACAAATACAGAAGGGCAGACATATTTAAAAATTTAATACTCATTCACTTACTAGAATTAATAATAAATGGCTTTAACTTTGAAAGTCGGGATGTAAATGTTCGACCTATCACAGGTCATGATATTTCATAATCATTTATATGTGTTCTTTAATCGTGTTTTAAGTTCTTCAGAATAAATTACTTTCTTTCTTTCTTTGTTTTACCTTCTGTATAATCTACAGCTTCAACGGAGCATCTACCGTAGATTTCCACAACGGCCTAAAGCCAAAGGCTGCTAGAGCTTAGACAGTTCTGTACATTAAATAGTCTGTGGCCAAGTGTAACTACCTGCCGGTATGATTGATCACGGCACTACGCTCGTCTCGAGTTTGACCTTCGATTTGTTCGTTATGACAAGCCCGTTCCAAATCCAAGGGAATTCTCGACTTTTTCCGCCGATTGCCAATCGTGTTTTAGCATCGAGGAAATATCCCTTTAGAGTAGTAATACTGAACAATCAAATTCCGAAACTTGTCAGTGATTTGTCACTGATTTTGAACAGTAAGGACCACTCACTGCATCGCGTGTTTATGACTTGGCCAATCAGAGCGCATGTGTCCTCGAATTAACCAATCAGAGCGCATTGTCGGCGGTGGGATATTGGCGGAATATATTTCGACCAAAATGAACGTCATTGCGCTTCTTTGGGTTAATTGTTCGATGTGTTTTAGTAATATTAATTTGTTTTTTTGGTAAAACGATTTAGTACACCACCAGTGACGTGCAGTTCAGTGGCAATGGTCATAGGTTCACATCCTTCAATGAGCTTAACTTTTTGGTGATACCATAGCATAATGGGAGGGTATTATGTTGTTGCCGTTATCTTTCTGGCTGTCTACTACCACAAGTTGAAATCTACCTACTGTAGATCTGTACTGTGTAGTAATCTGTACTACGGCAGCTGCACTTGAGAACCATGTCTTTTCAATGCTTTGTTTGCTGCCACATCTTCACTGACCATAGATATGGACAAACACAAGTCGATCATAGTAGACTGATTGAGAGCCCTCAGCTCTTCCGAAATTGTCGGGCCGTATGCGAAAAAAAGCTATCCATGGTTAATAAAAGATTTCATAACTCTCTCATGAAAGAGACCATTTTAAAAATAACACTGCTTCTGCAGTCAATAAACTTTATTTATTCTATTATTTTTTATCACTGAATCTTTACCAGGACACACAGAAATGCCCTGATAATTTTCACCAACTAATTTAATTTAACGTGAAATAAATAGGTTCACATTGTACATATCGGCGGACAATCGCCGTTTGTATTGAAAACACCGTTATTCATATTAACTGTATCTATTTATGATACAGGTACTGTAAATAATTAAATTAGAACACGCACACACATAAAATATATCAACAATATAGCAAATATAACAATTAAATATAAAAAGCTTGTACTTAGCTCACGATTGTTACCTTCACGTCTGAACACAGAATGAATCCACAAGCTCGGCTCACCATTGCTTTTATACGCATGGAATCTACCCTCAACGAACAAAACACTTTTATTTTGAATAAAATGATCGACTTCCGGTTGATTTAAAATCATAGATGGAGCTGTCAATTAAAATACTGAATTGTTTGTAAAAATTAAATAATGATGATAAAATATGAAAACATTAATGTTCTAAGATTAATTAATTTGATATAATCTGAAATAAATCTGGAAATCAAAATCATTTAAACAACAAAATTATAATAAACATATTCTTGACCCATTTGAATTAAAATAGAATTAAATAAGTCAGTATTATTTATACCGAAATGATGAACGGATTTGTTTGGCGCCGATACGGCCATTCTGTTCCAGCGCGCTCTCTGCGCTGTGGATCCCTTCGTAATAATAAGCTCACCCGCATTGGATCTAGCCGTAACGTTTGGCGTCACCCAACTGGTATCTAGCCACAACGCTAGGCATCACCCGCTTGGGATATTGCCCCTCAGACCAGGAAAGGATACGCATAGTGATCAGCCAGCGTTTAGGGTAGGATAGTTGGATATAGATCATATTTTTAGATACCTATGCAAGTTTACACCAATTCAACATTAGGCAAAACCCGTTTGAATTAAAATAGCATTAAATAAGTCAGTATTATTTATACCGAAACGAAGAACAGATTTGTTTGGCGCCGATATGGCCATTCTGTTCCAGCGCGCTCTCTGCGCTGTCGATCCCTTCGTAATAATAAGCTCACCCGCCTTGGATCTAGCCGTAACGTTTGGCGTCACCCACCTAGGATCTAGCCACAACGCTAGGCATCACCCGCTTGGGATCTTGCCCCTCAGACCAGGAAAGGATACGCATAGTGATCAGCTAGCGTTTAGGGGAGGATAGTTGGATATAGAACATATTTTTAGAAATGCAAGTTTACACCAATTCAACATTAGGCAAAACCCATTTTGGGTCTAACCAAAACACAACGAACAAAGCAATCAACTAGGCATCACCCATTGGGATCTAGCCTCTCAAGACCAGGAAAAGGATACGCGTGGTGGCCAGCCAGCGTTTAGGGTTGGAAAGGTGGATAAGTTAGTAATCAGATATTTCATCTGCTCGTCCATCCTTAACCTACTTACCGATTTTACAGTATTTAGATCTTTCATCATCAATATGAAGGAGCTTGATACACGCAAGTAATGCACTCCGCGCATTGCTTGCCAAATAATAATTACATGGTAGTTGTTCCTGTAATTTTTAATATAGAAGAATTAATCGTTAATTGTAAATCTTAAATTATAGAATGCCACGGTTTATCATGTTTTACCACCGACAAGTTATCTTTTTATAATGTGTTGAACCAGACACATTATTTTGAGATTTCGGCTACAAAAAACCGGTATAGGTATAGCGAAACTCTTTGCCAAACGTCCGGATCAGGTAACCTTTTACTTGATCCCAAGTGGCAGTCCATATTTTTGCTCTGCCTTGTAGATATTATAGGATTGCTTTCATACAAGCTTCCTGCACTGTACACTGACACTAGCAAACGTCTTGTTAACATTGACACACCAATCTCAAATATCATGGGAGCGTGTTTCTGGCACTGAGTGCAGCTTGTTATCTAATTAATGTAACTAAGCTCATCACTTGTTCCCAATAAAAGCATGGTTCTGTCTGGGTGACAGACTGAGGAGCGGGCTCAGGCCGTGAACCACTAGAATGAGATAACCTCAGCACTGGCGAGGTATATCCCACCGCTGCTATCGGCGGACAATCGCCGTTTGTATTGAAAACACCGTTATTCATATTAACTGTATCTATTTATGATACAGGTACTGTAAATAATTAAATTAGAACACGCACACACATAAAATATATCAACAATATAGCAAATATAACAATTAAATATAAAAAGCTTGTACTTAGCTCACGATTGTTACCTTCACGTCTGAACACAGAATGAATCCACAAGCTCGGCTCACCATTGCTTTTATACGCATGGAATCTACCCTCAACGAACAAAACACTTTTATTTTGAATAAAATGATCGACTTCCGGTTGATTTAAAATCATAGATGGAGCTGTCAATTAAAATACTGAATTGTTTGTAAAAATTAAATAATGATGATAAAATATGAAAACATTAATGTTCTAAGATTAATTAATTTGATATAATCTGAAATAAATCTGGAAATCAAAATCATTTAAACAACAAAATTATAATAAACATATTCTTGACCCATTTGAATTAAAATAGAATTAAATAAGTCAGTATTATTTATACCGAAATGATGAACGGATTTGTTTGGCGCCGATATACACAATGTCATAAAGTTCTAGCCAAGATATTATAAACAAGTATGAAAATATAAAGGAAAATAGACGGGGCAGTTGGCGCAGTTGGTTAAGATTCACCTTACGCGCCGCAGGTCTTGGGTTCAATTCCCACACAGGACATGCATTTGTGTGCATGAACATGTCTGTATGTCCTGAGTTTGGGTGTAATTATGTATATTAAGCATGTATTTACAAACAAAAAATTAGTATATGTATTATATCAGTTATCTGGTTTCCATAGTACAAGCTCTGCTTAGTTTGGGATCAGATGACCGTGTGTGAGGAATGTCCCAGGATATTATTATTAAAATTATACCTAGTTGAGTAAACCTAGCATATATCTAAGAAAACTCCACACCGCCGCTCACAAGGAACCCAAAACCTCACGATCCAACCGCAAAATAACGCAATATCCGGTGTTATACAAAAGCAAACGGCGTACATTAGTGTACGAATACGCAATATCGAATAACTAAACTCGCCTCGACATCCTCGAACTGGTAAACTATTAATTGGCGGAGTGGGACAAACATTTTGTATTGCAAAAGCTCTTGACTTCGATTAATCTGCTGAGTTTTGGCATGCAAATGCGGAACTTTAGAGCGTGTCTCGGGTTATGTAGAATTTGAGTCAAGTACTGGTATTTCATAAAAAAATGCAAGAATACTTCTGGAATAGGTATGAATCATAAATATTTTCTCTGAGATGGGATTAAATTTAACCAATTTCAAATAACGGTAACGTTATGATTTAATTCCTTTGTTTTATAAATCGTAATTAGTTCAATTTATTGTTTGAACATTTTTATTGTCCTTTATTTATTTTTTTATACTACTTAGTCGGTAAAAAAGCATACGGCCCACCTGATGGTAAGCGGTTACCGTAGCCATATGGACGCTTGCAACACAAGAAGAATCGCTCACGCGTTACCGATCTTGCCCCCCTCCCCTATGAGCTCTGGCGACCTTACTCACGCGCAGGAACACAACTTTACACAACATAAAGTTATTTGGCTGCGGTATTCTGTAAGGTGGAGGTACTTCTCCAGTCGAGCTGCTCTTTGAGCGAATAAACGCTATGCTCTACCTCTCTCAAACCTACCTGCTCTCTCTCTGTCTGAAGGTCAAATAAAAAAAACAATCTACGAAAAAATTAAGATCACGATTTGAAAATAAAATAAAACAAGAAGGTTATTCCCAAATCTCCTTTCCTTCATTACACGATGATCTCACCGACCTCTCTGATTGGCTAGTTCACGAGAGAGACAGAAAAAGATGTGGCTTGATTTTAGAATACAGAATAGCAGTACAGCTGACCTGTCGATCAGTATGCCAGCCCCGGGCCTCAATCTGCGGGCGGGCTTGTCGCCTGCGAACGGGAATCATTTGCATAATAACACCCACGGCCCCTATCAGAGCCGTTTAAGGGCACAAGTGATGAATCAAAATTTGTTACAAGAGCTTATTAATACCTTGAGATACTTTATCGTCCTAATGAAAAAGTACAATGAGTTCTTTATTAAAGCGATATTTTCTGGTGTTCCAAAGTTATGGTCACTTATTTGTTCTGAGGTTGGATCACTTCAAGTTTTGAGAGGAACGCGCTTGTAGTATCATGTTATATTGTATTGTTGAAATACAATAAATGAATACATCATTACACCCATAAAAAATTCCATCCCCATTTCTCCATCGAACCACAAGATGCCCCGGGCAACTTCCACACACACGTAGTTGACACAATGATGTGTTACTTCCTCAGCCTCATCTCTCCTTCGATCGCGATCTCCTTCTGAGGTCAGTCGAATGCCAAAGGTAAGCAAAAAAAATAATGTGGCGTCTAAAAATACCATTAGATATTTAATAAATAACAGCATTAAATTATAGTATAATCTGATATAGGTGACGTAGAAGTAAAGTTAATAAAACCTAACGGCATAGTTTCAATAACTATGGACAAAATAAATCACAAGCAATTAATTTCAAACCGGACAGCAACAGGCAATGAAAACAAAATAAGCAGACGAAATAAGCAGACTTTGTACGAGGCTTGGACCACGGCCCGAACTAATCAGGACCCTAACATCTCTGTTGCGAAACGCAAACTTAACGCTGCCTCGAGATCCAGTAAGCGAATGATTGCCAGGGCAAAGTTCGATTTCGTCGGCAGAATTGGTGAGAGGCTAACTAGCCTTCCCTCTGGGAGTCGCGCTTTCTGGTCTCTTGCCAAGGCTGCCGAAGGAAACTTTTGCCAGTCGTCCTTGCCACCCCTACGTAAGCCGGACGGGAACTTGGCCCATAGTGCTAAAGAGAAGGCTGACCTTTTAGGCTCTCTCTTTGCCTCGAACTCAACTTTGGATGATGGTGGCGCCACACCGCCTACCATTCCGCGGTGTGACAGCTCCATGCCGGAGATAAGCATTACCCAACGGGAGGTCCGGCGGGAATTGCTTTCTCTGGACATCCATAAGTCGAGTGGGCCAGACGGCATACCGGCAGTGGTGCTGAAGCGGTGTGCTCCTGAATTGTGTCCAGTACTGATGCGTCTTTTCGCGCTTTCCTACACCAAAAAGGAAGTCCCGTCTTCGTGGAAGACTGCCCATGTGCACCCAGTGCCCAAAAAGGGTGACAGATCAGACCCGACGAATTACAGGCCTATCGCCATCACCTCCCTTCTCTCCAAAGTCATGGAGCGAGTGATCAACACGCAGCTTTTGAGATACCTGGAGGGTCACGATTTGTTGAGCGACCGACAGTATGGCTTTCGCCACAGTCGCTCAGCTGGTGACCTCCTTGTGTATCTCACGCACCGTTGGTCACTCGCCATCGAGAGTCAAGGTGAGGCATTGGCAGTGAGCCTAGATGTGGCGAAGGCGTTCGATCGGGTCTGGCACCGGGGTCTTCTAACGAAGTTACCAGCATACGGGCTTCCCGAGGGATTATGCAAATGGGTTGCCAGCTTTCTGTCCAGCAGATGCATAAGAGCTGTCGTAGACGGTAGCTGCTCCAACAGCATGGACATAAATGCCGGCGTCCCGCAAGGCTCTGTGCTGTCCCCAACACTGTTCCTACTGCATATCAATGATATGCTGTCTATTGATGGCGTTCATTGTTATGCGGACGACAGTACAGGGGACGCTTATTACACGGGCCGTGCTAATATCCCTCGTTCCGAGGTAGAGGAAAGCCGCGAACGGCTGTTGTCTGAAATCGAGAGTACACTAACTAGTGTCTCCGATTGGGGCAGACTAAACCTAGTCCATTTCAACCCCACTAAGACTCAAGCCTGCGCGTTCACCGCTAAGAAAACCCCATTTGCTGTGGCTCCACAGTTCCAGAACACGTCCCTGAACATCAGCAAAAGCATCGGGATCCTTGGCGTCGACATTTCTAGCGACGTTTTGTTCCGAAGTCACTTAGAAGGCAAGGTTAAGCTGGCATCCAAAAAGCTCGGAGTGCTCAACAGAGCGAGGCAGTACTTCACATCGGGGCAAAGGCTGCAACTTTACAAGTCGCAAGTCCGGCCTCATATGGAGTACTGCTGTCATCTATGGGCGGGGGCACCTGGATACCAGCTTGATCCTTTAGACTCGGTTCAACGACGTGCCATCAGAATTGTCGACGATCCCGAGCTCACAAGCGGTTTAGAGCCCCTCAGTCTGAGGAGAGACTTTGCCTCCTTATGTGTGTTCTACCGCTTGTACAACGGACGGTGTTCTGAAGAATTGTTTAAGATGATGCCCACGGCTACTTTCTACCATCGCAACTCTCGCCATCGACGGGGAGTCCATCCTCACATATTGAAACCTGAATTGTTTCGTACTGTGCGGGCTCAAAGGAGCTTCCTTCCGCGGACGCTCAGACTTTGGAATGAGCTCCCCGCCGTGGTTTTCCCAATGGAGTAGAAAGAAAGAAAGAAAGAAAGAAAAAACATTTATTTTGACAGTTACACAACACAATTACATACACTGTTACATATAACATACACAGAAGACAGTAAAAAAGAAAATAAAAGTAATAATAAATTGTGTTGTGTGACATCAAAAATGGACAGCGACTCAGTTGTAGACTGCAAGCCCAGTACAGGGCTACAGCACTGATTTTCAGTCGCTGCCATAGGTGACGTCACGAACAACGTAACTTAAAATAAAAAATAATTAAAAAAATAAAAACAAATTAAGAAAAAAAAAACAAAAGTAGTTAAATAATAGAAACATTAAAAAAAAAAAAACAGAATAACAATAATGTACAACCACAAAAATAAAAAATAAAACATAGAACATAATTACATTATAAAAATATGTAGCGTACGGGCCGAATACTTCGACACTGGCAGAAATGAGCACTAATTTGAGCTTAGTTGCCAAACTAAAAATAAGAAGAAGAAGAGCAGTAGCATTAACAATAGCACGGGCAGTAGTACATCATTTAACGCAGCTTCTACATCTAATCGAGAAATACCTAAGTACGATACCTGTTATTTCTGTGGTAACAAACGACACCCTCGTAGACTTTGTCCAGCATTCGACTCTATCTGCATTACCTGCGGTAAATGTGGACATTTTGCGAAAGTATGCAACAGCAAGTCACAAAAACTCAATTCAATCACTCCAGAATCAGACGTAAAAGAATCAGAATCACCAAAGAGTTTAGGATGTATCGTCGCTGCCTCAACTGATCTTAGTAAAGCGATTACACCAATATTGATAAATAATAGAATATCAGCGAAAGCACTTATTGATACAGGAAGCACGGCAAGTTTTATAAACAGTCATCTTGTAGACCAATACAATCTTCAAAAAATTCCATATAAACAACAAGTCAACATGGCTGCTTCCCATTTAGTAACTGAAGTTGATGGAAAATGTAGACTTGATGTAGTAATTCAAAAACAAAATCTGACGCTCGACTTGCTAGTTATGAAGGGATTATGCGCAGATGTTATACTTGGACATGATGTTATTGGCAAACATAAGACATTAGAAATGTATTTTGGTGGTGACCGAGCGCCGTTGAAACTTTGTGCTTTAACAGAAGCCAACATTGAACCTGTCACATTATTCCCTAATATTACGCCAAACTGTAGACCTATAGCGGTCAGATCACGAAGATTCTCGGACGATGATATGAATTTTATAAGAAATGAAATAAAGAAGTTACTAGCTGATGGCATAATAGAACACAGCTACTCACCTTGGAGGGCACAAGTCCTATTAACAACAAACGAAAATCATAAGAAAAGAATGTGTATTGATTATTCACAAACTATCAACAGATTCACTCAACTTGATGCCTACCCACTTCCACGAATCGAAGATGTCATCGGTAAGGTATCTAAGTACAGAAAATTCAGTAAAATTGATCTGAAAAGTGCGTATCACCAGATTCCTATTAAAGAGACAGAAAAACCTTATACAGCGTTTGAAGCTGAAGGAAATCTTTATCAATTTCGCAGGATACCGTTTGGTGTTACTAATGGGGTTGCTGCATTTCAAAGAGCCATCAATAATATCATTGAAAAAGAGAAACTAGAAGGAGTTTACGGATATCTTGATGACTTAACCATCTGTGGTATCCATCAATCAGATCATGATAAGAAGCTGCAGGAATTTCGTTCAGTTACAAAACGCTATAATCTCACACTAAACATAGAGAAAAGTGAATTCTCTAAAGATGAAATCAACATTCTCGGATACAATATTAGCAAAGGCGTCATCAAACCAGATCCTGAGCGTTTACGCCCTCTTCTAGATTTGCCCGCTCCTTCAGATTCAGCATCACTCCGACGCGCTTTAGGACTACTGGCGCATTATTCAAAATGGATACCGAAATTCTCTGAGAAAATTCGGCCACTAGCATCGGTGGAAACGTTTCCTTTAGACGAAAACACCAAAATGATATTCAACAGCTTGAAAAATGAAGTAGCTAACTCGGCTGTTAATGCTATTGATAACAACATTCTTTTTACTGTAGAAACAGATGCTTCAGATTATGCCATAGCTGGAACGCTATCACAAGAGGGAAGGCCAGTAGCCTTTTTCACGAGAACTCTTTCAAGCAGTGAAAGAAATCACCCTGCTATTGAAAAAGAAGCTGCAGCAATAGTCGAATGTTTAAGGAAATGGAGACAATTTCTTTTAGGAAGACAATTTCAACTGATTACAGATCAAAAATCAATTTCATTTATGTTCAATCAGACTCATTCCTCTAAAATTAAAAATGATAAAATTCAAAGATGGCGTCTAGAACTATCGAATTATTGTTTCGATATTACATATCGCCCCGGTAGAGAAAATGCAGTTGCCGACGCTTTATCCAGAGTGAATACAGTTGCTTCAGTGAACACTATAAACACTCTACCAGAGCTACACAAAATACTATGTCATCCGGGAATCACCAGAATGTTTCATTGGATTAAATCTAAGAACCTACCATATTCAATTGAAGACGTAAGAAGAGTAACTGCTGCTTGTGCCGTTTGTGCTGAAATTAAACCTAGATTCTATAGATATCATGGTAATCTTATCAAAGCTACAAGCCCTTTCGAAAGAATTTCGATCGACTTTAAAGGACCTCTACCAACTAGCAGTGGAAATCGATATATGCTTACGATCGTAGACGAATACTCAAGATTTCCATTTGCTTTTCCTTGTCCTGACCTCACTACACTGACAGTAAAGAAAAAGTTAACAGAACTATTCGCTATATTTGGTATGCCATCTTATATTCATTCAGATCGAGGTACCTCATTTATTTCGGAAGAATTAAAACATTTTCTACACAATATGGGAATTGCGACTAGCTATACAACCCCATATAATCCTCAAGGCAATGGCCAAACAGAAAGATATAATGGTATTATATGGAGAACAATACAATTGGCTTTAAGAACACAAAATTTGCCTAAAGAAAAATGGGAACAGGTATTAGCACCAGCGCTACATTCCATTAGATCTCTTCTATGTACTGCAACTAATTGTACTCCACATGAGAGAATATTTTCGCATCCTAGAAGATCATCGAACGGACAATCATTACCTACATGGCTTACAGTTCCAGGTCCAGTATTAATGCGAAATTATGTTCGTAATTCAAAATACGACCCCATAGTTGAAGAAGTACAGATGCTTGAAGCCAATCCACAATATTCGAGGGTGAGACTGTCGAACGGTAGAGAGACAATGGTTTCGAACCGACATTTAGCCCCTGCTGGAGCACCGATCGAAAACATCGACGATTCCGACGATGAAGAAGACAATGTGCCAGTTTTACCGGATGCTTCAAGTGTCCCTGAATTAAACCTGGAACAGCATGCACCGCCTCCTGAACCAAGCCTTCGACGTTCAGAACGATCACACCGAAGGCCGGCGTATTTGGAAGACTACGTTCATGACTAAAGTGCAGGAGAATGTGGTGATGCCATATACTTTATTATAAAACATAACTGTCATTCATACTTCAGTTTTTGCTAAATAAAGTCTATTAAATTCAGGCTCATATCTATTATTATGAATACTACAGTAGGCAACATCTCTTTTCAATGAATGAATGAATGGAAAAAAAATAAATAAAAATTGGTAGTTGTAAAAAATATCTATGCTTACGTGGCAATGTTGGCAAATATTGGGATTTGATTTAGAAAATAAATATAACTTACAATAAAGAACAAGTTATATATCTCTATTGGAATAGAAAGTAGGCGGCGACCCAAATGGGGTTATATCTAGCCTCACGTCAAGAAAGCGCGTGCATAACCTAAGGTATGTGAGTGGAATTATATGAGTAATTGCATTTTTAAAAGGTAAGTTTTTAGGTGTATACTAAACGTTTTTACATTGTTCAAGGCACGAATTGGCGGAGGCAGATCATTCCAGCACCGGGACGCCGCAAACTTAAAACTTCCGCGGAATGCAGCAGACCTATGACGTGGCATACTTAATTGCGGAACGGAGCGTCTGCTACCATACCTGCCTTGGTTCCATGAAAGTTTGTCAAAGAGATAGCTGGGTTCGTTCGTACATATAATACCAAACAGTAGAGTAGCAAGATGCAATGTTCTACGAGATGACATCTTCATTAGGTTCGCCTGATTCAAATAAGGCGTGACATGACTTCGCGGTGGTATTTGAAAACAAAATCGGGCACATGCATTTTGGACACGCTGGATTAACTTATTTGTCTTGGATAACAGGCAAGGACCATATACAGTGTCTGCATAATTTAGCCTTGATAGAACTAACGTCTCACATAATCTTATTCTAATGTCGACGCTCAGGAAGGGGCGGACTTGATACAACAACTTAAGCCGATAAAAGCAGTTACGGACAACCTCCAAAACATGATTTTCGAAATGGAGGTGCGAGTCAAATAGTATACCAAGGTTCCGAGCTTCAGATACACATTCAATTGGTTCATTCATCACCAGGATTTTAGGCTGACACTTATGTATAACAGCCACTTGTTTTTTGGTTCCTAATACCATATACTTAGACTTAGTAGGATTTAGTACTAAGCTATTTTTCTCTGACCAGACTGAAATGCGACTAAGATCTTCATTTAATTTACTTACAGAACCTGTGACATCATCTGAAGAACAGTTAATATAAATTTGCAAATCGTCTGCATATATATGGAATTGACAGTTCTGTATACAGCTAGCAATATCAGAGCTGTACAGGATGAAGAGAAGTGGACCTAGAATGGAACCCTGCGGTACACCTCTGGTAACATGGCAGTGCTCAGAGTAAGCTGCAGAGCCATCACTCTTTCTCACCTCAACTATCTGTGATCTCAAATATAAGTAACTATGGAACCAGCGAACAGTAGAACTATCAAAACCAAAGAAAGCTAGCTTGGAAAGAAGAAGAGGGACATTAATCGCATCAAATGCACGTGAGAAATCCAATAAAACCAGGATTGTCCCTAGACCACTGTCCTGTGAAGTCAAGATATTGTCTACAACATCCAATAAAGCTGTTGTTGTACTACGCTTCTTACGAAAGCCTGACTGAACTTCAGGAAGAATTTTATTTATTTCTATGAATTTTGTTAGCTGTAAGCAAATTACTTTCTCTAATATTTTCGAAAGACAAGGCAAGATGCTAATTGGTCGAAGATCCTTGAAACTAGTAGGATGTATTTTTTTTGGAATTGGCTTAATAAGTGCAATTTTCCAAAGGTCAGGAAAAGTGGAAGACAAAATAGATTTATTGATTATAGTAGTTATAATGCCAAGAGTGTTAGGAAGCGTCAGCGTTATCATTTCTAAATTTATATTATCAACACCCTCAGCATTTGACTTTAAGACTCTAATTACTTTTGCCACAACGTCTTCATTAACTGGTACCAGGGAAAAAACTGCTGAGCCAACTCTATGGAACTCAAAGTAAGATAAAGTAGATATACTGATATTATTACTACCAGGAATGTCAAGGAAGTGTGTATTAATATCATCTGGGTTACTACAGAAGTTTGGTAAGTCACTGTCACGTGCATTTCCAAGTACATTTGATTTTAAGTTTTTCCAGAGTAACTTTGGTTTATTAATATTTAGATTTATGTGGTTCTCAAAGTAAGCTCTCTTTTCGAGGTCAAGAGCCGCAACAACCATAGCTTTAAGGCTTTTATAAAACTCCTTATGAGAATCCAAGCCAGATGCCTTATACCTACTGTGACTTTTATCCCGCAGCTGCATCATATACTTCACTGTTTCTGTAAGCCAAGGGTAGGTGCGTTCTTTTAATACAACAGTTTTCAATGGGGCGTGCAGGTCAAATAATGTCAAAACATATGAACTAAACAAAGCTACCATATTGTTAACATCCCCAGCTCTTCCTACAGAACTCCAGTCAATACTATCAAGATCCCTATTAAAAAAATCTGGCAATATATCCTTGAACGGTCTGAAAGTAACTAGACGTGGAGCAGGCTTTACTTTCTTAAGGCTTAACTGTACAGAAATGAGTGCATGGCTGCCTAAATGAGTACAGCATGGGGTTCTTCAAAAGGGGTGTGAAGAGATTTCTGCAGGGTCGGCAACGCGCGCGTGATACCCCTGGTGTTGCAAGCGTCCATAGGCTACGGTAACCGCTTACCATCAGGCGGGCCGTATGCTTGTTTGCCACCTAAGTGGTATAAAAAAAAAAAAAAAAAAAAAAACAAAGTTAAAAAAACAATATCAAAAAAGGTTACTAATTAAACAAATGATTCAAAAACGCCAACATAAGGAAAAGGGAAAACGTTTATGGATGTTGACCCGCTTTATCTCGTCACTTGTACCACAGCGACGCTTCAATACTGCCGTACACCGGCGCAGACAGTGATTCTGCGTAATGAAGGCTCTAACTTAGTTACTGGTGATTTCATCACGTCGAAAAACGTCCACCCGGCACGGCGTTGCGAATGAAAATATTGCTTTTTTTGATTCAATCAGAAATGTTGTAAAACACATTCAAAATCTCATCTCACCCCATCTCAATAATATTATAAATGTGATAGCTTGGATGTTTAGATGTTAGGATATTTTGATTTTGATGATTCATTCTCGCATCAACGGATATATGTATGAAATTATGCACACTAATAGAAAATGTTTTAGATATATCTTAACACTTATACATAAACGGGTAGGATCGCGGTAAAAAGCCATTATGTACCTATATGTAAAAGGAAAAACTGTCTGACTGAAGCAATACAGCTGAAGCCGCCAGGTCCAAATACTTGAAATTTTGGACATGTTCTTTATAACCATTTAAGAATTCGCTCAAAGAGCAGCTCGACTGAGGAAGTACACTCCTTACAGAGTATCGCAGCTAAATAACTTTATGTTGGGTTCCTTCGCGTGAGTAAGGTCGCCAGAGCTCATTGGGGGAAGGATAGGTAACGCGTGAGTGATGCCCTGTGTATTGCAAAGGTAACCGCTTACCATCAGGCGGGCCGTAAGCTTGTTTACCGAGACTTGGTCTTGGAAACAAAAACGTTGGCATCCACTAGTGAACGGTTTTTCAAACTTAAATCCCAAGGGGGATAAAGTGGGAGGTTGCGAAGAAAATTGAATAATAATTTGATACATAGGTATATTGGTAAAACATCAAAATGATAACCAGGTTCGACGGGTACCCTGTCTTCGGCATGGCCTCGGTCTGACAGCTCATATAAATCAACAGCGCAGGATCTATCATCCATTAATACGTCATTTGGTTCGGAAACGCTTCCTTTACAGGCAATTCAGGGGCCCAATTCTCGAGTTTTAACGTAAATATCATTCGAAATTTGCCGAAAAAGAAGAAAAATATATATTTCGACATATACACAACACTACATAATTATAAATACGCAACAAAATAACATATCAATCAATCAAAAATATGTATTTGTATAATATAGGAAGATAGGTACAGATAGTTAAGTAAAAACTCCAAGTTACTATGCGGTAACTCGGAAGTACTCGATCGGAACTGATACCTTTTCGACATCACAAATATGTTGACAGCAAAAGTAAAATAATAAAAACTACAAAATAAGTAACAGAAAATAAAATTAAAATAACAAAATTATTTTTGTCAAACATCCACCGTTTTTCAGTAGATTATTTATGTCGAAGACGCAAGAATTGGGCCCCGGTTTGTAAAGCGACATGTCGGTGACACTTACGTCATATCCGTAGCATCGTCGTCGGTTGGATTTGTTTATACGAGTTGGCAAAGTAGCCATTATTCACGTGCAATGTAAATATATTGTCATCTATCATTCGCTTCCGACTGAATTACATTATTTCTCCAAATGACAGTGGTTTGGAATTATAACATTTGTTTATATAGAATCAGTAGAATAATGTGTAATGTATGTGGATGTGTAAAATTAAGTAATGTTAAGCTTTGTCTCGTGGTTTCACCCGCACTAGCATCATATAATAAACAGACTGTCTAACGAAAAAGGACATTCTGAGATAAACAAACATTACGAAATCTTCAGAAAAACCACGGCGGGGAGCTCATTCCACAATCTGAGCGTCCGCGGAAGAAAGCTCCTTTCGAAACAATTCTGGTTTCAATGTGTGAGGATGGATTCCCCGTCGATGGCGTGAGTTGTGATGGTGGAAGGTAGACGTGGGCAACAAGTCGAACAATTCTTTAGAACACTCTCCGTTGTACAAGCGGTAGAACATACATGAGGAGGCAAAGTCTCTCCTCAGACTAAGGGGCTCTAAACCGCTTGTGAGCTCGGGATCGTCAACAATTCTGATGGCACGTCGCTAACCGAGTCTAAAGGCCCAAACTGGTATCCAGGTGCTCCCGCCCATACATGACAACAGTACTCCATATGAGGCCGCTCCTGCAACTTATAAAGTTGTAGTCTTTGCCCCGAAGTACTGCCTCGCTCTGTTGAGCACTCCAAGCTTTTTGGCTGCCAGCTTCACCTTGTCTTCCAAGTGACTTCGGAACAGCACGTCGCTGGAAATGTCGACGCCAAGGATCCCGATGCTTTGACGAAGTGTTCTGGAATTGTGGAGCCACAGACCATGCATGTATATTTTACGCCACGGACAGACATACGTACAGTCAGTCAGACAGACAGACGGACGGACATGGCTAAACTATAAACAAGGGTTCCTTGTTGACTATGGAACCCTAAAACGGCTCTTAGTCCCTAAATAAAACCAGATTTAGCCATATTCAATCAATTCGAATTGTTTATAAACCAATATTCATTGAATGAGTATTCGTAAATAAACTACGACCTATTAAACAAAAGTTGAATGGTTTTTTTACGCTCAATTGGATGGTAAATTAATGCTATGACCTATTTTATACTTACTGGTTTTGCAGATAACGTACTGTTGCAGATTATTTTTTAATTTTTTATTTAATTGGTAGAATAGATGGTAATGAAAAGTATAAATATATAATACTATTATAATAATACATAATACTCTGTAATGAGTACAAAAAAGAGAATTTAACCTTTATTTTGAACCTGATCAACATCTTGCTGAGTCTGTTATTTTCTTTTTTATTCCTGTGATTATTTATCTCTGTAATGTTGTGACGAAATGTGTTTTCAACACACTTGCTCGTAAAGTGACTCTTATTGCACCGCTTTTAGGTTCAAAATGCAGCTTTTATGCTTTTTACTTTATACGTGTTTTATGAAATAATAATCCCGATTTTGTTCAGTTTATATCTCACTGTAAGTATGAGTGT
The DNA here is from genome assembly GCA_947623365.1 of Achlya flavicornis. Lineage (NCBI taxonomy): Eukaryota > Metazoa > Arthropoda > Insecta > Lepidoptera > Drepanidae > Achlya > Achlya flavicornis. Next base: position 16,198,349 of record OX392475.1, read on the forward strand.
AGGCGAAGCATTCTTAATTTCACCGGGTAATAATGTTTATTTAATACCAACAAAGAGTTGTTGTGGGGCTATTATTTTTTTGCTCGTGGTGAAGGATGATTAGCCATTCTTAATCGATCGGCAAAGTTAAGCTACCACTGTCGTGGTCGGTACCTGGATGGGTGACCGCCTAGTAGTATTTCAAATCGAGCGTTTCTGTGCTTCGGAAGGCACTTAAAGCCGTTGGTCATCACTTAATTGTGATAGACGTTAACCTAGTTGGAGGCCTTCTAGGTGGCTTGAAAAATTCCAACAGTAGGTTGACCACCAGCCTACCTCCACCGATCCGCAGTGGACACGCGTGGTGGAGTGCCCATTCACTTTCATCCTCATTTATGAAAGGAGGCCTATGCTCAGCAGTGGGACGTTATAGGCTGATGATGATGATGAATAAAGCTTTATTTAATACCAACAAAGAGTTATTATGCGGTTATTATTTTCTGTACCAATCGACAAGTAACATCTTTTAAGATATCCCATCCAAGCCCATAACACATGCAACCCAGTTCGAACGCGGGACATTAGAATGGCTCGTTATAAATACATTTCAAACCATAATCTTCAACCGTGGGTGGTTCATCTCCCCTCACGATGCCGCAACCGATTACACGTCCCTAATGAGTGCTAAATATTTATTTATCGATACTTCGGGACGGTGCGTTGAAAATGTTTTGAAACTTCAATATCTCTTTTAAGGTGTAGGTGGGAGATTTGATTTTTTTTAAAGTTCTGGTTGATTTTTTACTTTCGTAGAACAATATGGCTAAAAACATTTGTGATTCGCGACCGTATTGGTTCATTTGGCACATTTTGTTATGAATGTTTTTTGTACAATATGAGCCATATTTTAATTTTCCTCTAAAACCCGTAAATCTGACTATTTTACTGAATGTACAAAAATAGTTTGAACTACTACGGTCGCTAATCATTCAAATATTTAGCCTTATTTTTCTACGAAGGTAAAAATCAAATTTACCGCGTCATGCTGAGCATCCTTAACTTTGGATATGTTTGACCATTATCTCACCATGGTTAGTGATGATGGTGCCGACGGTGGTAAGCATTCGAAGCCCTGGGATCAGGTTCTCAATGCAACTGCCGAAACTCACCGTTGTTTCACACATAGAGATTATTAACTTGAGGGTGGAAGCCAGCCAGGTGGGTACTATAATGTACCCTGCGGCTGTGGAAGTGAAACGTGTGTAGCGAAGAAGAATGGGGAATTTTAATAAGTGACGTCGCTTACATTTTTGCATCCACCATCAACACACCATCGCCTATAGTGTCCCACTGCTGTGCACAGGCCTCCGTAACTAAGATTTATATTACGATGTAAGGATTACAAAATATTTCCAACACTTTTACAGTACTGAATCACGTTTCTACTCAGATACAGCAAAGACTTCAATGGCGTGGAAAATATCAAAGTAATATAAGCACAAACATTAGTTGGCAAGTTCACACAGTAAATATAACTATTATTGTCATAGTAAAGCACTTTGTGTTTTTTTGATCGATCCCATGTAATGATTGATTGGCATGTTATTTCTAAAAGAATGTTTTTATAGAAAACTATATTTTTTTCTAGATATAAAACCTACTAACGGAACACACCAATACAGCACACAGTCAGGCGTCATCGTGCTATGATTTGCTCACGAATTTTTCTTTACTCTGAAAAGTTATAGCTCATTCGAATTTGAACCCTCGGCGTTTGATACGGTTCTGCGTTATCATGCACTCAAATAATTAATAGGAACCAAATTATAGGCGCACCTAAGTAGTCTCTGGTTACTTTGCCTTCAACTAATATGTACTAGACTTTAGGCTAACAATATCATCTGGGTTACTTCGGACTAAATAAACTGTCTTTCAATTGAAAATATTTATATCGGCAACTTATTATCTACAATAACAATAGTATAATAAATACTTGTGCCAGGAAATAAAATCGAAGATTCGCTGAGTCTACTCTTTGTATCTCTTTTTTTTACACGATTTCTAATGCGACCAGAGTTAACCCACTGTATACCTACGCGTCGCAGGCCAAGCAATAGGCATTTTGAATTTCACGCGGCGTTGCTCCCATGTCGCCTCCACGAAAATATGCTGAATTTTCCAGATGTTATTCAATAAATTGCGCTGACTGCCTCAGAGCGCCTAACACGTACCTATATTTCGTACACATCTAGTTTACTTTAGTTTGCACGTTTACGCCACGTTTAATGTGTTAATGCACACATTGGCTGTTTACAGTTTTTTCTCTCTATGGAACAAATATTAGGAAAATCAGTTATTGAAATGAAGCTAAATAAATAAATAAATATCCTGGGACATTTCTCACACACGGTCATCTAATCCCAAACTAAGCTTGCGCTTGAGCTTGTCATTCCTCCGTACACAGTGGCGGATTACGGTCGTTTTACTGGGCTTTATTAGATTTTTACTTAAATCTCTAAATTTTAATTGTGATTGGCTGTTTCTGAATTTTTCAATTCCTTGTCACTCATCAATAACTTATATGGATTAACCTCCCGTCGGGGGGAGTGCGAGTGTGATAGCTGTAGTGCAGTTGGTTTCGAGTGTAAATTTTGTCAGCGAAGCGTCATAGAAGCTGAAGCGTCTCCCCTGATTGGATTCGAACCGAACGCGCTTTGAACGGAGACCGAGCGGTGCGGCCACTCGACCAAGGTGAGCTGCCGTAGCGCGGCGAATTTACTCGGCGATATCGGTTGGGGTGACGTCATCGGTCACGTCGTTGCTACGTGCGGGACTACGAGATCTGCTACGACGCTACGAGTACTACGCCGCCGCGCCCGTCCTGTGCAGTGCTACGAACTGTTCACATCGCTTATTACTCGACAAACGCACCTTACTGCCTAGCATACTGTACATTACAGACACGGATTACTTCGTGTAAGTACTTAATTATACCTGCATTAATTGAGATACATCAATATGTCTAAAACGGCACGTACCCCTCCGAGCACTAAACTAGGGGATGTAAGCTTGTCGAAAACCGCCTCTGAATCGGACCTGACTGCATCTCCGTCTGAGACGCTAGTGCCTAATCTCACTGCCCGTAGTAAGCGTCAAAGGCCGGACTATTTAAACTCTCCTGGAAGAAGTGAATATGATGAGGTTAAAGACATGATAAACTCTGTAATTAAGGAAATTAAAGACGTTAAAGTTCAAAACTCTGAGATCCATAAGTCTAACATTGAAATCCAGAAAAGTATGGAGTTTACCAATCAAATGTACGAGTACATGAAACTGCGCATCGAAAAATTGGAAAAACAAAGGGAAATAGATAGAGAGTATATTCACAAACTTGAGGATAAATTAAAAGACGTTGAGCTCTCCTCTCGTTCTTCAGCCCTTGAGGTAAGGAATTTCCCGGTAAGCATCAAGGAGACAACAAGTGACCTGGAGGAGGCTGTGTGCAATATTGGCAAAGTACTCGGCTCTGTTGTAACTCCATCCGACATACGAGACACCTACCGCCTACCGACAAAGTCCGGCTTAATTAAGCCGATAATAGTTGAATTTACCACAGTCCACAAAAAGGAAAACTTCCTGTCATCGGTAAAAAACTACAACAAAAACAGAGACCGCAGTAATAAGCTCAACACAAAAGTACTGGGGTTACCTGGTAAAACCGAGTCTGTCTTTGTTGCTGAATACTTGCCTCCCACCATCAAGAAGCTTTTCTACCTAGCAAAACAATTTTCAGTCAACAATGGGTACAAATTTTGCTGGGCGAAAAATGGGAGAATTTACTTACGAAAAGAGAATGGTGGTGAGCTTTTTCGGATATTTACTGAAGAGAGTCTACTCTCTCTGCCTGTTACTAACAAATCGGTCATTGATCATGCCTAGTATTCAATTGCTATTATTTGTAATCAACTATTTATCACTACCTGTAAATTCTTTATACTTTAATGTAATCATCCACAATCTTACTTGTATAAATAAAATTAAATGTTATTCATCACTCAATTATACACATACCAACACATATCATTTTCTACTTCATCAAATAATCCAAACCGCTCAGTCAAAGTCAAAACAGATTTACTTACCACATCTCAATAACGTACTACTCAACAATCACGGCATTGCTATACTCATCTTCTTAACCACTTTTAAGTGCATTTTTCAGAATAAACTAACGGTAATCAATGGCTAATAATACGAATAACACTTTAGCTGAACTGGACTCTTTTACCATTGCCGATGTCCACACATGCCTCCCCTCTAGCTGCCCCAATTACATAAATCCTGCTAGCATATCACTGAAGTTAATACACCAGAATATACGTAGTATTGGTAAAAACCTCGATGAATTCCTTATAGTATTACGCTCTACGGAGCTCGACTACGATATTATGGTTTTCTCTGAATGTTGGCTAAATAAAAACACCAATATCCCGATTTTGGATGGCTATAAAATGTGTCAAACCACTCGAAATAGGAATCAAAATGATGGTGTTGTAGTGTATATTCGTGAAGATCTTGACCATCAATCGATTGAACCGACGTTTACGGAAGCGAATTGCTTGCTTTTAAAAATAAATAATAAAATAGACATTATTGCTATATATCGCTCCCCTTCCTTTACAAAGTTAGACACATTTTACAATGACTTAAATAGCCTTTTAACGTCTCACAGATATGTCCAGAATCTAATATTAGTTGGTGATTTAAACATTAACATCTCACCTAGTTGTTCTAGCATAGATAAAGATCACTACCTTAATTTAGTATCCTCCCATGGGCTAATTCCAGCATTCTACACTCCTACACGATATGATAGTTGTCTTGACCATGTCTTGTTAAAATGTAATAATAAAGTCACTATCATTAAACTGGAGACACAAGTCACGGACCACATACCAATTATTGCTAGTATAAATTTATCAAGAGACAACAAGACAAATAGAACGACTATTACTCGTTTTGATCATAATGCTATTGTACGTGAAATTAATAGTCTTGATTTTTCTCTAGTACTAAATACTAATGACGTGGATTCCGCTGCAAATATTTTAATAAAAATGCTGGGATCAACTATAAATGACCATGCAAAGGAGGTAAGTGTCTCTAAAAGAAAAAATATTTTAAAACCATGGATCTCGGCTGGGCTCTTGAGGTGTATACGTCATAGGGATAAACTTCATAAAAAGGCCAAAGTCAGTCCAGATGACTTTATCCTACATAAAACCTATACGCGCTACAGGAATTTCTGTAATAATTTACTGCGAAAAATTAAAAGAGAGTATGAAAGAAGTGAATTTTTGCGAGCCAAAGGAAATCCAAAGAACACATGGGATGTTTTAAAAAAGATTGCTGACATGCAAAATTCGCACTTGCCACCCACAGAACTTCTTAGTTTAACTAGAAATCCAATACTTTCCCTTAATACCGTTAATGAGTTCTTTGCTGGTGTGGGTAAGCGGCTAGCGGATAAAATTATAACTGCCAATCCTCACTCAATAAAATCTGCATGTTCTACAAATCAGTCGCAAAGTAATTCGCTTGTCCTACTGCCTGCAGATGAGATCGAGATTGAGACCCTGATTAGAAACTTGCGGCCTAATTGTGCAATTGGTTGGGACTGCATCTCGTCTAAAATTTTAAAAAGCTGCTGTCAGTTTCTTGTTCAACCCCTTACGCACATCTGTAATTTATCAATAATGACAGGTATTTTTCCAGCGGCTTTTAAAGTGGCATTGGTTCACCCTATACACAAATCGGGTCCAAGAAATGTTGTGAACAATTATAGACCAATTTCTATACTAACAGCGATGTCGAAGGTCTTAGAGAAGATAATAAACAATAGATTGAACAGTTTTCTGGAAAAATATAACCTTATCTCTAGCAATCAGTTTGGCTTCCGTGCTCGGGTGTCCACTGAGGACGCAGTCGACTGTTTGACTGGTAATGTCGTTGATAGCTTAGACTCGAAAACAAAATGTTTGGGTATTTTTCTTGATCTCTCAAAGGCCTTCGACACAGTTTCACATCCAATACTTCTTACCAAATTGGATAACATAGGTGTCAGAGGAAGTAATCTTTCCCTACTAGAAAGTTATTTACAAAATCGGACCCAGATGGTTAGTGTTAATAAGTGTCTCAGTGACAAACAAACCCTCTTTTATGGTGTACCCCAAGGTAGTGTGCTGGGCCCTACTTTATTCAAAATTTTTATAAACGAACTTTGTGACCTAAAAATTCCAAATTGCAAAATTGTGTCTTACGCTGATGACACTGCACTAATCATCAATGGTAACACCTGGACCGAAGCTAAACATCATGCTGAACATGCTTTACGGATTGTAATGCGTTGGTTGAATAGTAATCTGTTGACTCTAAATATAGAAAAGACAAAGTACCTAACTTTTTCATTAAGGAATTGTAATAAGCCGCAAGATGCATTTTCCATCACTGCTCATACTTGTGACCACCTTCCCAATTGTAATTGTTTGCATCTAACTAGATCTAGCACAGTGAAATATTTAGGAGTTATATTGGACGACTCGATGAATTGGCATGCTCAAATAGGCAATGTTTGCTCTAGGGTGCGCAAACTGATCTTTGTGATGAAGAAACTTCGCTCTTCCGCTGATCGCGATATTTTATATATGGTTTACGAGTCTCTATGTAAGTCAATTATTTCATATTGCCTCCCAATATGGGGAGGAGCAGACAAGACTGCTATGATAAAACTAGAGAGGGCACAAAGAGCTGTCTTAAAAGTAATGCTATTCAAACATTTTCGATACTCGACTACGAAATTGTATGAAGAGTGTAAAGTGTTGTCGGTGAGGCAACTGTTTGTGCTCCTCACAGTTCTACGTCGTCACAATTCAGCTGTCCCTGTGCCTATAGACAATTGTTCGCGCCGGAGGAGAATCGCACCATGCCCGCGCGAGTACCATCGTACAGTCTTTGCTACTAGAAACTATAGGTATCTAAGCTCACATTTATATAACAAAGCTGATTCACTTCTACATATTGTGTCCTACGTTAAATTTGAGGTGAAAAACAAACTGAAAGACTGGCTTTCAAGCTTGGACTATGAGATGACTGAGGATTTACTCAGATGATGAAGACTCTGACATTCACATCACACCCACACACACTCACACACACCCCCCCACACTCTACCCTTGCACACATCCACACGTTTCCTATTGTATTGTATTACAAAGCATTTTTGGCGCTAGTCCTTCACTTTGTATAGAGGTTCACTGACTCCCATAATACAGATTATTCTAGCTTGGGAGTCAGAAGACTTATAGACTTGTATAAATTTTAGCCGTAATTTTTGTGTTAATATGTACTATGCTTTTAATGTGTGGCAATAAATAAAATTATTATTATTATTATTATTATTGTACTATGGAAACCAGATAACTGATATAATACATATACAACTTTTTGTTTGTAAATAAATACTTAATATACATAATTACACCCAGACTCAGGACATACAGACATGTTCATGCACACAAATGCATATCCTGTGCGGGAATCGAACCCACGACCTGTGGCGCAATAGGTGGAATCTTTACCAGACTCTTAACCAACTGCGCCAACTGGCCCGTCAAGCTGAGTTTTTAATTCAACACTCAGCAAAAGTAATGTTCTACATAAGCACAAAAGCTGGCCCCGCGAAGCTAAGCCTGATTCAAACTACCAGAGGCTTGTTGATCATGGATTTGTATATCACCATGAAGCCTTTTTCTTGTTATACCCTTCGTGTCGTTCGTCCAGTATGGGCTGTGCCAGAATACCAGCGTTGCACTGTTTAATGAGCAGTGCAGCTTTATACTGAGGTAGAGGGACCCTTTGTCCCCACATCATCATCATCATCAGCCTATAATGAATGTCACACTGCTGAGCACAGGCCTCCTTTCACAAATCATGGTGAAAGGGAATGGGCAGACACTCCACCACTGCGGATCGGTGGAGGTAGGCTAGTGGTCAATCTACTGTTGGAGTTTTCAAGCCACCTAGAAGGCCTCCAACTAGCTTAACGACTATCACAATTAAGTGATAACTGGAACCAAAGACTTTACGTGCCTTCCGAAGCACGGAAACGCTCGATTTGAAATACCACTAGGTGGTCACCCATCTAGGTACCGACCACGACGGTGGTAGTTTAACTTGCCGATCGATTAAGAATGGCTAATCATGCTACACCACGAGCGCTTTTGTCCCCACGCAACAAATTAATTAATCATAAATAGGGATTAATGTGTGTACACCCAGAATATGTTTCTGTTTTTTTCTTTATATTATGTTGTTATTATAAATTGAAACCAGAATTGTTTCGAACTGTGCGGGCTGAACGGAGCTTCCTTCCACGGACGCTCAGACTGGGGAATGAGCCTGAACCTTAGTGGTATAAAAAATAAAATAAAAGGGTGTACTTTCACCCTGTGGGGCAATAAATGATTTTTTCTTTCTTTTTCTTTCTATATACGTACGAGTACCTCATAGGCAATTTAGAATACTCGAAAAATTATTTAATTAACAAACGAACAAACTTGAAAACTACCCAAATCCTTACTTAAGAAGAGATATAGGCAAAAGTCTAAGATCAATAGTCGGCCCAAGCGGGGTTAAAGCCTTTTCCTATTAAAACTACCTAAGACTAGGTCAAAGGTTCGCTGGCAACGAGTGAACGATCAAAGAGTACAATTTACCCTTTGCGACTGACATGAAACGATTTTTTTACAAAAGCAATCTGCGCAAAGAGCCCCGAATCTTGTTTTTTTTTACATTATTATTTATGTCAGGAGTGGTCAACCATTTTTTTATTCTCATGAAATTGATTCATTATTAGGGTTCCGTACTTCAAAAGGAAATATACAGAACCCTAATAAACTCACTTTGTGGTCCTTCCGTCTGTTAGACAGTCCCTGTATTCGTCTTTCAAGACCCATTTTCTAAGGATTGTTCAGTTGAAATTTATCGAATATTATATCCCCTAGAGGTATTAAAATTATAAACTTAATCAATGCAATCTAAACCTATAGGGATTGATTTGACCAGTTGGCCTACAATCATGAAATTTGGTAGTATAGACGCACGGCACAATCAAAGAGACAAATCCGAAAATTGATAATCTGTAAGTACCTATTAGTAGGTTTGCCAGCATGGGGTTCTTCAAAAATGGTGTGAAGAGATTTCTTCAGGGTCGGCAACGCGCCAGTGATACCCCTGGTGTTGCAAGCGTCCATAGGCTACGGTAACTGCTTACCATTAGGCGGGCCGTATGCTTGTATTAACCATCCCTTATTTACTGAAAAGAAGTTGGCTTATCAAGCTAAATCTGTATTTACACCGTTGGTAAACTTGGTAGTTACCACAAAATATTACAACACAACACACTTTCTCCAATGGCCGCCATTATTACAATTATGCTTTTCTGGTGGTTCCATTCCTCGATATTCAAATACACAATATCAAAATAAACCGTTTTACACTTTCATAATAAATAATGCTGATAATTAATTATAATTAATCAATATTCAATGGTATGCAATTAAATAATATTCAAATAATATAATGTTAATGCTAACACTTGTTTGCCACCTTCGTGGCATACAAATAATAAAACTTGTAGTATTATGCTATATGGATACCTCAGGGCGCGAGACCTACTGAGCTATTGTCCATGTTTTTTTATTGTTCAGGCTGTGGATGAGCCGTCATTATTGAAATATTATTCATACAAACGCTCAAATATAATATTACTATAGCACAATTCTTATAAAAAGCTCTGCCAAAATCATCTGTCATTTCATCGGAGAGTAATTTACGACCCAAAAAACAGGCTATGGAGGCGTAGCTTCAAAAATATAGATATAAGATAAAATCTTGTAGCATGGCTTCAGTTAATTAATTTTGTGAGAACTTATAAATTGCTTAGGCCTTTACCTTTAAAAAAGAAATAAACACGCACTTTATACATAAATAGGTTTACAGTCCTTGGTTACCAGCTTCGCGTCGCAACGAAAGTATTGACGTAACGAATCTGATTATTCACTCTCCCCACATTTTTTCACCATTACACTCATATTCTCATGTATCAACCCTCTTTTTAACGTAACCATTTTTCTTACTGATGTACCTACTTACATTCATTCATATTTGCGAAGGATATTGCTCGGTTGAAATTCTGAAATGGGGAAATATATAATGGCCCTGATTCTGTTGTTTACAACTTAACTAATTTTAATCTCACTATGTCTCTTTCTAAACATAACTAACAATATAAAGAACATAAGAAAAGGATGTAAGAAATTTAGTCCTGTCAAATTAGTCCAATGCTTGTTTTCGACATAAGTCGCCATCTATCGCGGTTACGCCTAAATACACGCAAAATAAGACGGCAAAGATGAATTTGACAGCTTTAAATACATTCTATCCTTTTTCAATAATGTTCATAAGAAAGAGATGTGATGTGACTAAAATTAGTTAAGTGCGATTTACAATAGAATCGGCACAATGAATGGAAACAGCTATGCTCGGAATTTCTCTACGAGACGGACCGGAACGAGGACATTCGTAGGAGAACAAAAATTACCGAAAGAGTTCGTAGAGTTAGTAAGCTGAAGTGGCAATGGGCAGGCCACATTGCTCGAAGAACCGATGGAGAAGGAAGGTTCTCGAGTGGCGACCACGTACTGGAAAGCACCGTGTGGGACGACCTCCCACCAGGTGGACCGACGACCTGGTCAGAGTCGCTGGGCTCCGTTGGATGCAAGCGGCCCAAAACCGTTCCAAGTGAAAGTTAATGGGAGAGGCCTATGTTCAGCAGTGGACATCCTTAGGCTGATATGATGATGATACATATTATTATTTTTATGTCAAACCCATCCGCGCCCAAAGACCCCCCAATAGGCGCATTACCTCCAACATTCAAACAAACTGTAATTAGCTGTAGTGTAAACTACAGTTTTAAATAAGTGTAATTTTTAGGAAAATTTTATCGTTCAAACTTGATTATTATTATGTAAATATGTATAAAGTTTTTCAAGTATTTACCTTTAAAACCAAACCCTTAACTTATTCTGAGAAAAGTTATGAAAATTTCCATTAAAAAAGAAACATCTTTTAAACATAAATCGAAAATATAAGAGGAATAAAAGTTCTGTTTGCGCGTGACCCAGTTTATTAGATGGGACACTATCAAGTTTATTACTTTGAAATACTCTTATAAAATTGAACTCCATTTTAAATTGCATTTATTAATGGCACAAGATTTATATTTTGAAACTATTCTTGGTACTGGAAAATTATTTGAGAAACATACTAAACCCAGGTATTTTTAACAAAAAGTAGTATACGGAGGCAAAGTCTCTCCTCAGGCTAAGGTGTTCTAAACCGCTTGTGTGCTCAGGATTGACAATTCTAATGGTGCGTCCATGCTTGGCGAACCGAGCACGAGCCGAGCAACAAACGAGCACACTGCGAGCACGATTCGCGTAGCGTGGACGGGCTTGCGAGCCTCAAACGAGCGCAATTGTCAGTTTTTTTTTTTTTTTTTAGTTATCTTAAGATTTAGTTATTATTATTTCATTATTTAGTTTAAGTCTTTTAGTATAGTTTGTTTTAAAGTATAATAATGAATTAAATTACTGTAATATAAAATTTCCTTACAAGCATAATAATTTCCAAACCCTACTTTGTATTATTCATAAAGAAAACCCATAACCCCGTTTATGACAGATCCTGAAGTGTCAACCCTAAACGATTGACATGAAAAGTGTCGTAGACAAATGCGTAAATAATAAAATACCAATAATTTCCCTATAACTTGTGTCATTGTATTCGGGCCATTAGGGAAGACCAATGGCCCATAAATGTCACTTTACTGTGAACGCCGTGGTCGTTACAACGTTGTTTAGAGCTCAACCATCACGATTAGGGTTACCAAATCTTTCACTATATCTTAAGAATCTACTCTTTTTTCTTATAATATATTGTGGTATGTGATCGTGAGGTAGTAAATACAAAACTAAGAAGGATTTTGAGTCTTAATACTGTATCCATAACTCTGAGATTCAACTTTAGGGAGTTACCAGACTAGGGCGGCTACCTCGAAATATACTGCTACGTGCTTTTTTCTCGCGACGTGTCTCATTTGCTCAATGCCATTGTAGAATTTTACGTTAACGATCTTTGAATTTTTCCGTGTAAAATGGTTATATCCGAGTAAACCACATAGCATGGTCACCCTGTGAAAGACAAGTTCTTGTTTAGTGTCGCTCAGAGCGAGCCTGTTCCGCTTATCTAAGCACTTTGCTTATTTCGCTTCAGATGTAAGTGTTCGCGTTAAATATCAAAGAATTGCTTTAGGAAATTGCTCAGGCGATGGCAAAAAATATTATGAATAAATTATATGTGTGAGTGAGGACTCTGTATAATTTTCATCTCAAAAGGAATGAGATGCGTAAGTAATGTCTATTATAATATGGAGGTGCTTTGCCGTATTATTTGTTCCTTATGTATATGTATATGTTATTTTTATTTGTTTTTTAACCGATAATTAGCGGAGCGTAGTCGAGCGCGAGCCAAACGCTCGTTCGAGACCCAAGTCTGTCTACGCTACGAGAATTCGTTCTCCACTGTAGATCGGCTCGTGCTCGCCTAGCATAGAACCATCTTTAGATGTATGAAAACTACCACACTCATTGACTTATACGGGGTGGATACGACAATACGACATTAAATGAAACCACGTACTTTGGGACCAACGTCGAAATAGCGAAAAAAAAAAATGCTTTTCATACAAAAGGTACAAGAAAGGTAAAGGAGAGGTAGAGCATAGCGTTTATTCGCTCAAAGAGCAGCTCGACTGGGGAAGTACCTCCACCTTACAGAATACCGCAGCCAAATAACTTTATCTTGTGTAAAGTTGTGTTCCTGCGCGTAAGTAAGGTCGCCAGAGCTTAGAAAAGAGTAAAAGTTGATCGTATACATCATCGATCGAATACTTTACGTGGTTTCATTTAATGTCGTATCCACCCCGTATATTAGTAGCGTAACTACACTGTAAACCTTATCTGACAGGTCATGAAATAAGTCAATAATATAAACCTAAAAACCGCTAAAAGGCAAATGCAAAAACCGCTGCAAAAAAGTTGGGCATCCTATGTAAGGTGAAGCGGTACTTTACGCCGGACCAGTTATTGCAACTGTACAAAGCACAAGTCCGTTCGTGCATCGAGTACTGCTGTCACCTCTGGGATGGATCTGCCAAATACCAGCTGGAGGCCCTTGACTCAATAGACCGTCGTGCTAGGAGACTAGTCGGCGATGTTTCGATAACAGAGGCGAAATTAACGAGCCTTGAACATCGGCGTAAGGTTTCGTGTTTGTCGGTCTTCTATAGGATATATTTTGGAGAGTGTGCTACAGTATTGTTCAATCTAATTCCTCCATCCCCATTTCTCCACCGAAACACAAGACGCCGGGAGAATTTCCACCCATACGTTGTCGACATCCCGCGTACCCGAACTCAACGTTTCGCTTCATCGTTTCTTATACGAACAGCAAAGGAGTGGAACTCTCTTCCGGCATCTGTGTTGTCACGCACGTAGGCTTTGGCTATCAGTTAACTATCAGCCTACGACCGGAGCATTCAAAATAGTAGATGTTGAAGAAAATGAAACTTATAGACTGTCTTCCATACAGTTTATTGAGTAAAATAAAGAACTGTAACAATGAAAATACGATATAAAACACTTGTAAGAAGGAATAACCAAATATTTTGATATGAGTACTGAGACAACAATTTGGGATACAAGGAAGTGGTGATATGAAACGAAGGAACTTACCCCAGCTGGGTTCTAGTAGTATGTTAATTATTTATAATATAAGTGCACTGATAATGTCACATTGTACACACGGCTATATATAAGTATTGTACACAATGGTAACTTATTTCAATAAATATATTCTGATTTGTTTTATTTCACTTGTAAAAACATGACCGCACAATTTAAGTTTTGTCTCAGAACTGATCGAATAGACTGAATGTCTGATGGGCCTTCTTCATATGAGATTTAAAATATTTGAAAATTGGAATTCGAAAATTGATCATATGAAAATTTAAAAATTAGAATAAAGATTTGTGACCAGAAGCAATAATAGAAATAGGAGAGGTCGCATCGTTACAGTGTTTCCCGACACCTACAACCTAGATGTATTCAAGGCCAGAGTGAATAGGCTTTTTCTGGGTAAGCGTGCTACATCCTCGGCCTCGTCTTAACTCATCATGGGGTCAGTCGAACGTCAAACGCAAGCCCATTTAACATTAAAAAAAAAAAAAACCTAGTTCAAATTGTAGAGCAACATTTATTAAGAAAACAACTTATAAAATCACTTTAAACATAATAATTCAATAAAAACATATTTTTTTTTTAATTAGATGTGCTTGCGTTTGGCCACTGACCCTCCTATAAGGGGCAATGCCGAAGCCTAAGATGAAACACGCTTACCCAGAAGAAACCTATTCAATCTGGCCTTGAAAAATCCTAGATCGTAAGCGTCAGGAAACACAGACCCCGGAAGCAAGTTCCACTCCCTTGCTGTCCGCATTATAAATGAGCATGCAAAACGATTTGTCCGTATCATGTCCGTATGTTCGTTATGTCAACAACGTACGGGTGAAAATTTTCCCGGCGTCTTGTGGTTCGGTGTAAAAATGGGGATGGTGGAATGAGGTTGAACAACTGCTATAAAATACATTGGAAAGTAGGACATAATGACTAAAGATCCCTACTATAATTCACACTATATTTATTATGAATGCAAAATACAGGGTGAATAATTAAGATAATTATAACCTCGAATCAAACATTTAATAATTGGACTGTTTTACAAAAAACTTAAACTGACTTCAAAGTACATTATGAAGTAATCAAATCCTGATCTGATGACAATGGGACCAAACGGGAAGTGTACTCTACCAAACAAAATAATTGTCCAAATCGGTTAATAAATGACGGAGTAATGAGGATACAAACATTAAAAAAAAATACAACCGAATTGAGAACCTCCTCCTTTTTTTGAAGTCGGTTAAAAAGTAATAAAACATGTTCTCGATACACCGAACGTAATTATTTAATGCTTAACCAATGCAATACTAGTAATAAGGACCTTTGTTAAACGCATAATGGGATTAATTAACACTGTTTACATTGGCTACTAGTTTCCGCGCCACGGTTTCACTCGCGTACCCAAGGGACCTATTGTTTTCCCGGATAAAAAGTGTAAATGTCAAAGCCATTTTATTTATTAGGCCCCAGAAGGACACTTATGAAGGTCACATTTACTGAAGTTACCACCGGTACCGGTTCGGAACTCGGCCTTCAACTGAGAAGAATCCGGCAAGAAACTCAGCAAGGTTTTTTTTTATACCAACGTTATACTAAGTTGGCAAACAAGCATACGGCCCGCCTGATGGTAAGCAGTTACCGTAGCCTATGGACGCTTGCAACACCAGGGGTATTAATCACGCGTTGACGACCCTGGAGAAATCTCTTCACGCCCTTTTTGAAGAACCCCATGTTGTACTCCATTGGGAAAACCACGGCGGGGAGCTCATTCCACAATCTGAGCGTCCGCGGAAGAAAGCTCCTTTGAGCCCGCACAGTTCAAAACAATTCTGATATTATATCTCAGTGCCAAATTTCACCATGATTGATTTTGCTGTTGAGTCATCAAGAGGTAACAAACTATTTTTCGCATTCATTAGATTAGTATGAATACTAGTTTTAATTTAATAATCCCCATTTTAAGTACCTATCTTCAGTAAAAACAAATGTTTCAATTTTACGTAAAACGTGAAGTACTCAGCAACAATTTTGCAGGAACGGCTCAAATATTAACGTTAGCATAAAAATAATTGGCTTGCCTCATAATAATCATAGTATGAATGAACGGTAATTGAAGAATGCCGAGATGTAAGGAGTAATGAAAGAAATGTTTTTCAAACGGAATATTAATGCGAGTTCTATTATGACCTCTGACTTGAGAGCCTAAACGAAAATATGTCGTTACAAAAGGGAATTGCCTTCGAAATTCGAATACAGTAACGACGAGAAGTCCAGGAGGCGATTAATTTAATTACAAACGTTAAACGATTAGAATCAATAATTGTACATTCGTAGGTGCCTTATTATATAGGGCCGATATTGAATAAACGATTTTGAATTTTTAGAATTGCTTATTCATAAAGTATAGCTGACAGTACGCTTTGACAGAGGGATTATTATCGGGGTTGTTTAATCTACAGGTTCTAAGTGACATCGTAATGAATATAATATGAATGATGATAACATAGATTCAGTACATGAACATCAACCCGGAGAATATAATTTTGCCGGTCTTTAAAAAAAAGTCACCTAAGATTGCAATGTAAACGGTAAACCGATCAACTGCAAGGTAAGTGCAGTAGGTATGCAACGTTGATCCGCAATATTGCAAGATTAGGTTTAAAGATGTTATATTCGAACAGACACACTTTATTGCTTGTAGGTTGAACAAAACACAGTAAATCGTCAGCAGTATACAATAAAACTCGATAACCAAACTTTAGTTTACCCGCACCCTGTATACTCAATGTGGCTACAAAACTTTATTATAATAAATCTTTTAACAAAACACTTTGGAGACTTTCAAGTGCCATTTGAAACGGTACGCGGAACGATAGCCCTTTCTTGTATTTCTCTTTTTTTCCTAAACTTTGCTATTATCTCTGCCCGTCCGAGCGAGGGTACTTTGCAAATTGAATTTAGATTATTATTATATTTGTTCATCTATGAAAGTCTTTACTTTATTGAGCGGAATGGTTAACGCGATTTGGAACCGGATTGTGGAGAAGGGAAAAAGAAAAATAAAAGGAGAAATTTCATTCGCGAATTAGTTCGGCCGGAAGGTTTGTGCAGGCCTAAAAGGATGTATTGTTAAGATTATAGGTGTATTAACATAAAGACAATGACAAAATAAAAAAAATTACGTAAGATCATTCCACGATATGTCTTTCTTGACATATTCAGGCCAAGAAAAAATGAAAGATGGAACGGTCTGTTTCCTTAAGTGACGCAAGTAATAGGAAGCCGACGTTCTTGTAAATACATGGCCTCACACACACATATACACCATAGGAAGCCGATCGGTTGTCATTCCGTATTGAGACGTTGACAGAGACAATAAGGCTCAGTACCATTTGTGGCTGCTTCGGCCAGAACTGATTTTATTCACGCATATGTAGGGAATTTTCAGCTTGACTTTCTTATAAGGTGACACTCCGTCTTAATTTTTTTATATGTCTATGTATATACTTATTTTATATTGGTAATTGACAGAATGTTACTAATTTAGGCGCCGCAGATCCCACAGAGAGATCTAGAGTTCTGCTTTGAGAGTTCCTCGTTTCGCGTTCACTGTAATCTATGCGACGCCTTTAAAAAATATCCTGAAATAAATATCCTGGGACATTCCTCACACACGGTCATCTGATCCCAAACTAAGCAGAGCTTGTACTATGGAAACCAGATAACTCATATAATACATATACTACTTTTTGTTTTGTAAATACATACTTAATATACATAATTACACCCAGACTCAGGACATACAGACATGTTCATGCACACAAATGCATGTCCTGTGTGGGAATCGAACCCACGACCTGCGGCGCGTAAGGTGAATCTTAACCAACTGCGCCAACTGGCCCGTCAAAAGTAAATAAAGTATGTGGACGTGTGATCCGTAGCGAATATTGCAGAACTCTAGAACCTATACTGCTTGCTGTGTGCACAATAGTGAATGCGTAACGCAGAACACTAGAACTCTCTCTGTGGGATCGGCTCCATAATGTATTTTAATAGTAATTTAGCTGATTCTGAACTATATTCCCTATTCGTTCTTATCTCTAGCTAGGTACCTATAAGTATTTTGCAGTATGTATTTTTTGTATTTATTAAGTAGGGTATTATTATATCGTGAAAGGACTTTTTGGCGGGAACTTGTAGAATGATGTTGCGTTTTCATTTTTATTTTCATAAATTGAAGTATTTTGATTTTTATTGCGTATTATCGGTGGTATTTTATACAATAAAGATCAATCTATGTGCACCAGTGAAGTGTTATGAAATCGTGACTTTACAAAAAGAATTCCGTGAAAATTTTTAGTACAATGACCACCATCTTACTAAAACATGACTGGACGGTGACTGATAATGTGGACTATGTGAAAGTTAATATGAGGAATTGCGGACTAAATGACAGTGATATTATAAATAAAACGTATGCGACTGAAGGACTTTGTATCCAGGGTCATGAAAAAATTAACAAAAAAAAAAGTTTGAATGTAGATAAACCTATATAGACTTCGTAAAACCTATCATGTAGTTATGGAAAATAAATGCAAGCATAAATCATTAAGTTAGATATTAATTTATTACTATTTAGGTTGTTTTCAAAATGACCATTATTACTAGATTTCCCTTTCTCACTCGCATCATAAACTCTATGAAGATCAACAGCTTCCGAATCAAACCTAATTGCTTTCAATTTGCTTACCCAATCTAGCACCTATTGTAATAATCACATAGCCTAAATCCACATCAGACCCCCCGACAAACTAAGTTTCAATTCCGCATACATAGGTCTAATTAATTAGATTCTATCCTGAATTCGCAACGAGGTTTACAAAGCCATCTACCTTGCTAAATACGTTATGATACAGTACTACAACACTTTTAGGTTCCACGGGAACACATTATCCATACTATGAGCATCGATAGTTTTTTAATAAAACCCGTCTGCTAACCTTCAAGTTGAAAATCTGACGCCAAATTCCTTTAGCAGATTTCTTCTGGGCTTTGTGTACTTACTCTGTCAAGCAGGCATTAATTCTTCTTATAATGTGTCGACCAGATTTTCTAAACAATGCATCGTTTTTGTACAAATTATATTTCAAAATTCAAAATCATTTATTCAAATAGACCTTCGCAGGCACTTATGAAAAGTCTGACTCTAAAACTCTAATACCGGTTCGGAAGGTCGCATTTGGTTTGGTACTATTCCTTTATTCCAAGCTGTCGCTTGCCCCGGCAAGGCCCTGATAGTTAGTGCCTAGAGTGACTATACGCATTTCATTCCTATGGTACGTCCATGCTTGGCGAACCGAGCACGAGCCGAGCCACGAACGAGCACACTACGAGCACGATTCGCGTAGCGTGGACGGTCTTGCGAGCCTCGAACGAGCATTCGTAGCGTGCTCGACTGCGCTCCGGCCGATTGTCAGTTTTTTCACGAACACAGGGATTCGCATCGCGCTCGTTGTAGGCTCGTTGAAGGCTCGTTGAAGGCTCGTTAAGTACGTCCGCTTGAAATCGCGAGCAACGAAAGAATCCTGTTTGTTCGAGACTCGGCTTCGTGCTCGCTTCGAGTAGCTTGGACGCACCATTACATATTCGAAATGACGGTGAATTACTGAACTCTCTTCCGGCATCTGTGTTGTCACGCACGTAGGCTTTGGCTATCAGTTAACTATCAGCCTACGACCGGAGCATTCAAAATAGTAGATGTTGAAGAAAATGAAACTTATAGACTGTCTTCCATACAGTTTATTGAGTAAAATAAAGAACTGTAACAATGAAAATACGATATAAAACACTTGTAAGAAGGAATAACCAAATATTTTGATATGAGTACTGAGACAACAATTTGGGATACAAGGAAGTGGTGATATGAAACGAAGGAACTTACCCCAGCTGGGTTCTAGTAGTATGTTAATTATTTATAATATAAGTGCACTGATAATGTCACATTGTACACACGGCTATATATAAGTATTGTACACAATGGTAACTTATTTCAATAAATATATTCTGATTTGTTTTATTTCACTTGTAAAAACATGACCGCACAATTTAAGTTTTGTCTCAGAACTGATCGAATAGACTGAATGTCTGATGGGCCTTCTTCATATGAGATTTAAAATATTTGAAAATTGGAATTCGAAAATTGATCATATGAAAATTTAAAAATTAGAATAAAGATTTGTGACCAGAAGCAATAATAGAAATAGGAGAGGTCGCATCGTTACAGTGTTTCCCGACACCTACAACCTAGATGTATTCAAGGCCAGAGTGAATAGGCTTTTTCTGGGTAAGCGTGCTACATCCTCGGCCTCGTCTTAACTCATCATGGGGTCAGTCGAACGTCAAACGCAAGCCCATTTAACATTAAAAAAAAAAAAACCTAGTTCAAATTGTAGAGCAACATTTATTAAGAAAACAACTTATAAAATCACTTTAAACATAATAATTCAATAAAAACATATTTTTTTTTTAATTAGATGTGCTTGCGTTTGGCCACTGACCCTCCTATAAGGGGCAATGCCGAAGCCTAAGATGAAACACGCTTACCCAGAAGAAACCTATTCAATCTGGCCTTGAAAAATCCTAGATCGTAAGCGTCAGGAAACACAGACCCCGGAAGCAAGTTCCACTCCCTTGCTGTCCGCATTATAAATGAGCATGCAAAACGATTTGTCCGTATCATGTCCGTATGTTCGTTATGTCAACAACGTACGGGTGAAAATTTTCCCGGCGTCTTGTGGTTCGGTGTAAAAATGGGGATGGTGGAATGAGGTTGAACAACTGCTATAAAATACATTGGAAAGTAGGACATAATGACTAAAGATCCCTACTATAATTCACACTATATTTATTATGAATGCAAAATACAGGGTGAATAATTAAGATAATTATAACCTCGAATCAAACATTTAATAATTGGACTGTTTTACAAAAAACTTAAACTGACTTCAAAGTACATTATGAAGTAATCAAATCCTGATCTGATGACAATGGGACCAAACGGGAAGTGTACTCTACCAAACAAAATAATTGTCCAAATCGGTTAATAAATGACGGAGTAATGAGGATACAAACATTAAAAAAAAATACAACCGAATTGAGAACCTCCTCCTTTTTTTGAAGTCGGTTAAAAAGTAATAAAACATGTTCTCGATACACCGAACGTAATTATTTAATGCTTAACCAATGCAATACTAGTAATAAGGACCTTTGTTAAACGCATAATGGGATTAATTAACACTGTTTACATTGGCTACTAGTTTCCGCGCCACGGTTTCACTCGCGTACCCAAGGGACCTATTGTTTTCCCGGATAAAAAGTGTAAATGTCAAAGCCATTTTATTTATTAGGCCCCAGAAGGACACTTATGAAGGTCACATTTACTGAAGTTACCACCGGTACCGGTTCGGAACTCGGCCTTCAACTGAGAAGAATCCGGCAAGAAACTCAGCAAGGTTTTTTTTTATACCAACGTTATACTAAGTTGGCAAACAAGCATACGGCCCGCCTGATGGTAAGCAGTTACCGTAGCCTATGGACGCTTGCAACACCAGGGGTATTAATCACGCGTTGACGACCCTGGAGAAATCTCTTCACGCCCTTTTTGAAGAACCCCATGTTGTACTCCATTGGGAAAACCACGGCGGGGAGCTCATTCCACAATCTGAGCGTCCGCGGAAGAAAGCTCCTTTGAGCCCGCACAGTTCAAAACAATTCTGATATTATATCTCAGTGCCAAATTTCACCATGATTGATTTTGCTGTTGAGTCATCAAGAGGTAACAAACTATTTTTCGCATTCATTAGATTAGTATGAATACTAGTTTTAATTTAATAATCCCCATTTTAAGTACCTATCTTCAGTAAAAACAAATGTTTCAATTTTACGTAAAACGTGAAGTACTCAGCAACAATTTTGCAGGAACGGCTCAAATATTAACGTTAGCATAAAAATAATTGGCTTGCCTCATAATAATCATAGTACGAATGAACGGTAATTGAAGAATGCCGAGATGTAAGGAGTAATGAAAGAAATGTTTTTCAAACGGAATATTAATGCGAGTTCTATTATGACCTCTGACTTGAGAGCCTAAACGAAAATATGTCGTTACAAAAGGGAATTGCCTTCGAAATTCGAATACAGTAACGACGAGAAGTCCAGGAGGCGATTAATTTAATTACAAACGTTAAACGATTAGAATCAATAATTGTACATTCGTAGGTGCCTTATTATATAGGGCCGATATTGAATAAACGATTTTGAATTTTTAGAATTGCTTATTCATAAAGTATAGCTGACAGTACGCTTTGACAGAGGGATTATTATCGGGGTTGTTTAATCTACAGGTTCTAAGTGACATCGTAATGAATATAATATGAATGATGATAACATAGATTCAGTACATGAACATCAACCCGGAGAATATAATTTTGCCGGTCTTTAAAAAAAAGTCACCTAAGATTGCAATGTAAACGGTAAACCGATCAACTGCAAGGTAAGTGCAGTAGGTATGCAACGTTGATCCGCAATATTGCAAGATTAGGTTTAAAGATGTTATATTCGAACAGACACACTTTATTGCTTGTAGGTTGAACAAAACACAGTAAATCGTCAGCAGTATACAATAAAACTCGATAACCAAACTTTAGTTTACCCGCACCCTGTATACTCAATGTGGCTACAAAACTTTATTATAATAAATCTTTTAACAAAACACTTTGGAGACTTTCAAGTGCCATTTGAAACGGTACGCGGAACGATAGCCCTTTCTTGTATTTCTCTTTTTTTCCTAAACTTTGCTATTATCTCTGCCCGTCCGAGCGAGGGTACTTTGCAAATTGAATTTAGATTATTATTATATTTGTTCATCTATGAAAGTCTTTACTTTATTGAGCGGAATGGTTAACGCGATTTGGAACCGGATTGTGGAGAAGGGAAAAAGAAAAATAAAAGGAGAAATTTCATTCGCGAATTAGTTCGGCCGGAAGGTTTGTGCAGGCCTAAAAGGATGTATTGTTAAGATTATAGGTGTATTAACATAAAGACAATGACAAAATAAAAAAAATTACGTAAGATCATTCCACGATATGTCTTTCTTGACATATTCAGGCCAAGAAAAAATGAAAGATGGAACGGTCTGTTTCCTTAAGTGACGCAAGTAATAGGAAGCCGACGTTCTTGTAAATACATGGCCTCACACACACATATACACCATAGGAAGCCGATCGGTTGTCATTCCGTATTGAGACGTTGACAGAGACAATAAGGCTCAGTACCATTTGTGGCTGCTTCGGCCAGAACTGATTTTATTCACGCATATGTAGGGAATTTTCAGCTTGACTTTCTTATAAGGTGACACTCCGTCTTAATTTTTTTATATGTCTATGTATATACTTATTTTATATTGGTAATTGACAGAATGTAACTAATTTAGGCGCCGCAGATCCCACAGAGAGATCTAGAGTTCTGCTTTGAGAGTTCCTCGTTTCGCGTTCACTGTAATCTATGCGACGCCTTTAAAAAATATCCTGAAATAAATATCCTGGGACATTCCTCACACACGGTCATCTGATCCCAAACTAAGCAGAGCTTGTACTATGGAAACCAGATAACTCATATAATACATATACTACTTTTTGTTTTGTAAATACATACTTAATATACATAATTACACCCAGACTCAGGACATACAGACATGTTCATGCACACAAATGCATGTCCTGTGTGGGAATCGAACCCACGACCTGCGGCGCGTAAGGTGAATCTTAACCAACTGCGCCAACTGGCCCGTCAAAAGTAAATAAAGTATGTGGACGTGTGATCCGTAGCGAATATTGCAGAACTCTAGAACCTATACTGCTTGCTGTGTGCACAATAGTGAATGCGTAACGCAGAACACTAGAACTCTCTCTGTGGGATCGGCTCCATAATGTATTTTAATAGTAATTTAGCTGATTCTGAACTATATTCCCTATTCGTTCTTATCTCTAGCTAGGTACCTATAAGTATTTTGCAGTATGTATTTTTTGTATTTATTAAGTAGGGTATTATTATATCGTGAAAGGACTTTTTGGCGGGAACTTGTAGAATGATGTTGCGTTTTCATTTTTATTTTCATAAATTGAAGTATTTTGATTTTTATTGCGTATTATCGGTGGTATTTTATACAATAAAGATCAATCTATGTGCACCAGTGAAGTGTTATGAAATCGTGACTTTACAAAAAGAATTCCGTGAAAATTTTTAGTACAATGACCACCATCTTACTAAAACATGACTGGACGGTGACTGATAATGTGGACTATGTGAAAGTTAATATGAGGAATTGCGGACTAAATGACAGTGATATTATAAATAAAACGTATGCGACTGAAGGACTTTGTATCCAGGGTCATGAAAAAATTAACAAAAAAAAAAGTTTGAATGTAGATAAACCTATATAGACTTCGTAAAACCTATCATGTAGTTATGGAAAATAAATGCAAGCATAAATCATTAAGTTAGATATTAATTTATTACTATTTAGGTTGTTTTCAAAATGACCATTATTACTAGATTTCCCTTTCTCACTCGCATCATAAACTCTATGAAGATCAACAGCTTCCGAATCAAACCTAATTGCTTTCAATTTGCTTACCCAATCTAGCACCTATTGTAATAATCACATAGCCTAAATCCACATCAGACCCCCCGACAAACTAAGTTTCAATTCCGCATACATAGGTCTAATTAATTAGATTCTATCCTGAATTCGCAACGAGGTTTACAAAGCCATCTACCTTGCTAAATACGTTATGATACAGTACTACAACACTTTTAGGTTCCACGGGAACACATTATCCATACTATGAGCATCGATAGTTTTTTAATAAAACCCGTCTGCTAACCTTCAAGTTGAAAATCTGACGCCAAATTCCTTTAGCAGATTTCTTCTGGGCTTTGTGTACTTACTCTGTCAAGCAGGCATTAATTCTTCTTATAATGTGTCGACCAGATTTTCTAAACAATGCATCGTTTTTGTACAAATTATATTTCAAAATTCAAAATCATTTATTCAAATAGACCTTCGCAGGCACTTATGAAAAGTCTGACTCTAAAACTCTAATACCGGTTCGGAAGGTCGCATTTGGTTTGGTACTATTCCTTTATTCCAAGCTGTCGCTTGCCCCGGCAAGGCCCTGATAGTTAGTGCCTAGAGTGACTATACGCATTTCATTCCTATGGTACGTCCATGCTTGGCGAACCGAGCACGAGCCGAGCCACGAACGAGCACACTACGAGCACGATTCGCGTAGCGTGGACGGTCTTGCGAGCCTCGAACGAGCATTCGTAGCGTGCTCGACTGCGCTCCGGCCGATTGTCAGTTTTTTCACGAACACAGGGATTCGCATCGCGCTCGTTGTAGGCTCGTTGAAGGCTCGTTGAAGGCTCGTTAAGTACGTCCGCTTGAAATCGCGAGCAACGAAAGAATCCTGTTTGTTCGAGACTCGGCTTCGTGCTCGCTTCGAGTAGCTTGGACGCACCATTACATATTCGAAATGACGGTGAATTACTGAACTCTCTTCCGGCATCTGTGTTGTCACGCACGTAGGCTTTGGCTATCAGTTAACTATCAGCCTACGACCGGAGCATTCAAAATAGTAGATGTTGAAGAAAATGAAACTTATAGACTGTCTTCCATACAGTTTATTGAGTAAAATAAAGAACTGTAACAATGAAAATACGATATAAAACACTTGTAAGAAGGAATAACCAAATATTTTGATATGAGTACTGAGACAACAATTTGGGATACAAGGAAGTGGTGATATGAAACGAAGGAACTTACCCCAGCTGGGTTCTAGTAGTATGTTAATTATTTATAATATAAGTGCACTGATAATGTCACATTGTACACACGGCTATATATAAGTATTGTACACAATGGTAACTTATTTCAATAAATATATTCTGATTTGTTTTATTTCACTTGTAAAAACATGACCGCACAATTTAAGTTTTGTCTCAGAACTGATCGAATAGACTGAATGTCTGATGGGCCTTCTTCATATGAGATTTAAAATATTTGAAAATTGGAATTCGAAAATTGATCATATGAAAATTTAAAAATTAGAATAAAGATTTGTGACCAGAAGCAATAATAGAAATAGGAGAGGTCGCATCGTTACAGTGTTTCCCGACACCTACAACCTAGATGTATTCAAGGCCAGAGTGAATAGGCTTTTTCTGGGTAAGCGTGCTACATCCTCGGCCTCGTCTTAACTCATCATGGGGTCAGTCGAACGTCAAACGCAAGCCCATTTAACATTAAAAAAAAAAAAACCTAGTTCAAATTGTAGAGCAACATTTATTAAGAAAACAACTTATAAAATCACTTTAAACATAATAATTCAATAAAAACATATTTTTTTTTTAATTAGATGTGCTTGCGTTTGGCCACTGACCCTCCTATAAGGGGCAATGCCGAAGCCTAAGATGAAACACGCTTACCCAGAAGAAACCTATTCAATCTGGCCTTGAAAAATCCTAGATCGTAAGCGTCAGGAAACACAGACCCCGGAAGCAAGTTCCACTCCCTTGCTGTCCGCATTATAAATGAGCATGCAAAACGATTTGTCCGTATCATGTCCGTATGTTCGTTATGTCAACAACGTACGGGTGAAAATTTTCCCGGCGTCTTGTGGTTCGGTGTAAAAATGGGGATGGTGGAATGAGGTTGAACAACTGCTATAAAATACATTGGAAAGTAGGACATAATGACTAAAGATCCCTACTATAATTCACACTATATTTATTATGAATGCAAAATACAGGGTGAATAATTAAGATAATTATAACCTCGAATCAAACATTTAATAATTGGACTGTTTTACAAAAAACTTAAACTGACTTCAAAGTACATTATGAAGTAATCAAATCCTGATCTGATGACAATGGGACCAAACGGGAAGTGTACTCTACCAAACAAAATAATTGTCCAAATCGGTTAATAAATGACGGAGTAATGAGGATACAAACATTAAAAAAAAATACAACCGAATTGAGAACCTCCTCCTTTTTTTGAAGTCGGTTAAAAAGTAATAAAACATGTTCTCGATACACCGAACGTAATTATTTAATGCTTAACCAATGCAATACTAGTAATAAGGACCTTTGTTAAACGCATAATGGGATTAATTAACACTGTTTACATTGGCTACTAGTTTCCGCGCCACGGTTTCACTCGCGTACCCAAGGGACCTATTGTTTTCCCGGATAAAAAGTGTAAATGTCAAAGCCATTTTATTTATTAGGCCCCAGAAGGACACTTATGAAGGTCACATTTACTGAAGTTACCACCGGTACCGGTTCGGAACTCGGCCTTCAACTGAGAAGAATCCGGCAAGAAACTCAGCAAGGTTTTTTTTTATACCAACGTTATACTAAGTTGGCAAACAAGCATACGGCCCGCCTGATGGTAAGCAGTTACCGTAGCCTATGGACGCTTGCAACACCAGGGGTATTAATCACGCGTTGACGACCCTGGAGAAATCTCTTCACGCCCTTTTTGAAGAACCCCATGTTGTACTCCATTGGGAAAACCACGGCGGGGAGCTCATTCCACAATCTGAGCGTCCGCGGAAGAAAGCTCCTTTGAGCCCGCACAGTTCAAAACAATTCTGATATTATATCTCAGTGCCAAATTTCACCATGATTGATTTTGCTGTTGAGTCATCAAGAGGTAACAAACTATTTTTCGCATTCATTAGATTAGTATGAATACTAGTTTTAATTTAATAATCCCCATTTTAAGTACCTATCTTCAGTAAAAACAAATGTTTCAATTTTACGTAAAACGTGAAGTACTCAGCAACAATTTTGCAGGAACGGCTCAAATATTAACGTTAGCATAAAAATAATTGGCTTGCCTCATAATAATCATAGTATGAATGAACGGTAATTGAAGAATGCCGAGATGTAAGGAGTAATGAAAGAAATGTTTTTCAAACGGAATATTAATGCGAGTTCTATTATGACCTCTGACTTGAGAGCCTAAACGAAAATATGTCGTTACAAAAGGGAATTGCCTTCGAAATTCGAATACAGTAACGACGAGAAGTCCAGGAGGCGATTAATTTAATTACAAACGTTAAACGATTAGAATCAATAATTGTACATTCGTAGGTGCCTTATTATATAGGGCCGATATTGAATAAACGATTTTGAATTTTTAGAATTGCTTATTCATAAAGTATAGCTGACAGTACGCTTTGACAGAGGGATTATTATCGGGGTTGTTTAATCTACAGGTTCTAAGTGACATCGTAATGAATATAATATGAATGATGATAACATAGATTCAGTACATGAACATCAACCCGGAGAATATAATTTTGCCGGTCTTTAAAAAAAAGTCACCTAAGATTGCAATGTAAACGGTAAACCGATCAACTGCAAGGTAAGTGCAGTAGGTATGCAACGTTGATCCGCAATATTGCAAGATTAGGTTTAAAGATGTTATATTCGAACAGACACACTTTATTGCTTGTAGGTTGAACAAAACACAGTAAATCGTCAGCAGTATACAATAAAACTCGATAACCAAACTTTAGTTTACCCGCACCCTGTATACTCAATGTGGCTACAAAACTTTATTATAATAAATCTTTTAACAAAACACTTTGGAGACTTTCAAGTGCCATTTGAAACGGTACGCGGAACGATAGCC
Source organism: Achlya flavicornis (assembly GCA_947623365.1). NCBI lineage: Eukaryota > Metazoa > Arthropoda > Insecta > Lepidoptera > Drepanidae > Achlya > Achlya flavicornis. Next base: position 16,227,011 of record OX392475.1, read on the forward strand.
CTTTCTTGTATTTCTCTTTTTTTCCTAAACTTTGCTATTATCTCTGCCCGTCCGAGCGAGGGTACTTTGCAAATTGAATTTAGATTATTATTATATTTGTTCATCTATGAAAGTCTTTACTTTATTGAGCGGAATGGTTAACGCGATTTGGAACCGGATTGTGGAGAAGGGAAAAAGAAAAATAAAAGGAGAAATTTCATTCGCGAATTAGTTCGGCCGGAAGGTTTGTGCAGGCCTAAAAGGATGTATTGTTAAGATTATAGGTGTATTAACATAAAGACAATGACAAAATAAAAAAAATTACGTAAGATCATTCCACGATATGTCTTTCTTGACATATTCAGGCCAAGAAAAAATGAAAGATGGAACGGTCTGTTTCCTTAAGTGACGCAAGTAATAGGAAGCCGACGTTCTTGTAAATACATGGCCTCACACACACATATACACCATAGGAAGCCGATCGGTTGTCATTCCGTATTGAGACGTTGACAGAGACAATAAGGCTCAGTACCATTTGTGGCTGCTTCGGCCAGAACTGATTTTATTCACGCATATGTAGGGAATTTTCAGCTTGACTTTCTTATAAGGTGACACTCCGTCTTAATTTTTTTATATGTCTATGTATATACTTATTTTATATTGGTAATTGACAGAATGTAACTAATTTAGGCGCCGCAGATCCCACAGAGAGATCTAGAGTTCTGCTTTGAGAGTTCCTCGTTTCGCGTTCACTGTAATCTATGCGACGCCTTTAAAAAATATCCTGAAATAAATATCCTGGGACATTCCTCACACACGGTCATCTGATCCCAAACTAAGCAGAGCTTGTACTATGGAAACCAGATAACTCATATAATACATATACTACTTTTTGTTTTGTAAATACATACTTAATATACATAATTACACCCAGACTCAGGACATACAGACATGTTCATGCACACAAATGCATGTCCTGTGTGGGAATCGAACCCACGACCTGCGGCGCGTAAGGTGAATCTTAACCAACTGCGCCAACTGGCCCGTCAAAAGTAAATAAAGTATGTGGACGTGTGATCCGTAGCGAATATTGCAGAACTCTAGAACCTATACTGCTTGCTGTGTGCACAATAGTGAATGCGTAACGCAGAACACTAGAACTCTCTCTGTGGGATCGGCTCCATAATGTATTTTAATAGTAATTTAGCTGATTCTGAACTATATTCCCTATTCGTTCTTATCTCTAGCTAGGTACCTATAAGTATTTTGCAGTATGTATTTTTTGTATTTATTAAGTAGGGTATTATTATATCGTGAAAGGACTTTTTGGCGGGAACTTGTAGAATGATGTTGCGTTTTCATTTTTATTTTCATAAATTGAAGTATTTTGATTTTTATTGCGTATTATCGGTGGTATTTTATACAATAAAGATCAATCTATGTGCACCAGTGAAGTGTTATGAAATCGTGACTTTACAAAAAGAATTCCGTGAAAATTTTTAGTACAATGACCACCATCTTACTAAAACATGACTGGACGGTGACTGATAATGTGGACTATGTGAAAGTTAATATGAGGAATTGCGGACTAAATGACAGTGATATTATAAATAAAACGTATGCGACTGAAGGACTTTGTATCCAGGGTCATGAAAAAATTAACAAAAAAAAAAGTTTGAATGTAGATAAACCTATATAGACTTCGTAAAACCTATCATGTAGTTATGGAAAATAAATGCAAGCATAAATCATTAAGTTAGATATTAATTTATTACTATTTAGGTTGTTTTCAAAATGACCATTATTACTAGATTTCCCTTTCTCACTCGCATCATAAACTCTATGAAGATCAACAGCTTCCGAATCAAACCTAATTGCTTTCAATTTGCTTACCCAATCTAGCACCTATTGTAATAATCACATAGCCTAAATCCACATCAGACCCCCCGACAAACTAAGTTTCAATTCCGCATACATAGGTCTAATTAATTAGATTCTATCCTGAATTCGCAACGAGGTTTACAAAGCCATCTACCTTGCTAAATACGTTATGATACAGTACTACAACACTTTTAGGTTCCACGGGAACACATTATCCATACTATGAGCATCGATAGTTTTTTAATAAAACCCGTCTGCTAACCTTCAAGTTGAAAATCTGACGCCAAATTCCTTTAGCAGATTTCTTCTGGGCTTTGTGTACTTACTCTGTCAAGCAGGCATTAATTCTTCTTATAATGTGTCGACCAGATTTTCTAAACAATGCATCGTTTTTGTACAAATTATATTTCAAAATTCAAAATCATTTATTCAAATAGACCTTCGCAGGCACTTATGAAAAGTCTGACTCTAAAACTCTAATACCGGTTCGGAAGGTCGCATTTGGTTTGGTACTATTCCTTTATTCCAAGCTGTCGCTTGCCCCGGCAAGGCCCTGATAGTTAGTGCCTAGAGTGACTATACGCATTTCATTCCTATGGTACGTCCATGCTTGGCGAACCGAGCACGAGCCGAGCCACGAACGAGCACACTACGAGCACGATTCGCGTAGCGTGGACGGTCTTGCGAGCCTCGAACGAGCATTCGTAGCGTGCTCGACTGCGCTCCGGCCGATTGTCAGTTTTTTCACGAACACAGGGATTCGCATCGCGCTCGTTGTAGGCTCGTTGAAGGCTCGTTGAAGGCTCGTTAAGTACGTCCGCTTGAAATCGCGAGCAACGAAAGAATCCTGTTTGTTCGAGACTCGGCTTCGTGCTCGCTTCGAGTAGCTTGGACGCACCATTACATATTCGAAATGACGGTGAATTACTGAACGCATTTATTAATTATCCTTTCGTCCTTAGATTTGATTGCATCCTTAAATTGTAGTCAAACACATAGCCAATCAGTAATTTAAAATAAAAGATTTGTCGTAAAAATTGATCTAACATACATGCTCACTGTGCTATTATATTTAATACACGCCTGTCTGGCACATGTTTTTTGGTAGCTTACCTTTTAGGCCTTGAAACCGTACATAAACCCAAAAAAAAAGTTTATATTTTCATCAATATTATGTGACTCGTGTGACTCAAACACTGGTGCAAAGTCGAAGGTGTAGTCGACCAGTACCTCGAATACATTATGAAAACTGAGTAAATTATGCTGTGTCGAGCGACAATGTATAACAAATGTTTTCAATTGTAATTTTGTTACAAGGTCGCTTTTGTTCAGTAGGTTGGTGGAAATGGATCGTTTAGATTGTGTATTTTATACAAGGTGTATATGCTAGAGAGAGTAATACAGACAACCAGCCCCCCTAGACAAGACGGTTATCGACAATCGTCATCGTTAGTAAACTATCAACCTTTGTATGGGATTGACATAAGATATTGTTAAAAATCACGTGATATTTCGATTTGAAATGTCAAACCCATATAAAGGTTGATCGTTTACTAACGATGACGATTGTCGATAACCATCTTGTCTACTGGCCATACACACATACAGGTTCATTAACTCGTTAATTATAGGTTCAAATTTTAGCCTATATTTTTTTTAAACAGAAATTATCATCATATCAGCCCATGGATGTCCACTGCTGAACATGGGCCTCCCCAATTGATTTCCACTTCGAACGGTTCTGGGCCGCTAGCATCCAGCGGCGCCCACCGACTCTGACCAGGTCGTCGGTCCATCTGGTGGGAGGGCGTCCCGCTCGGCGCTTTCCAGTACGTGGTCGCCACTCGAGAACCTTTCTTCCCCATCGGTTATCAGCTCTTCGAGCGATTTGGCCTGCCCATTGCCACTTCAGCTACTAATTCTACTAGTTCTACTACGAACGTCCTCATTTCGGACCCTGTCACGAAAGAAATTCCGAGCATAGCTCGTTCCATAGCACAACATAAATAATAACATAGCATAACAGAAAATATAGTGCCGTCTTAATGGCAAAACCTCATTAGTTAGAAATAAGGGAAGTTGAATTATTACTGCACAGTTTGATCTAAATATTTACTTGAACAATTTTCGACGGCGAAACAAGTTCCCAAAAACAATAAGAGCCATTATACAATACCATCAAAAGTTAGATAAAGTAGGAACGCCAAGTCTTTATTGGATGGCCGCTCGCTGACTCTTGCTGCCTCGAGAAAATAAGTATAAGTATTTACGTGGAAAGTTACCTCTAGTTACTGACTGCGCTATTCATATCGAACCTTAAGGCTTGTTATATGCATCAGTTGAGGCGATGTCAAGGGATTTTTTAGAATGTTTTTAGCAATAGTAGCCTTAATTAATAAAATACAAGAAACCGTATCTTCTCCGTATTTTATCGTAACAATGGGTTCGGACGGCACGTGGTTTTACGCCCACTTCAAGTGAATTAACACCTTAATACTAACACTCTAAAGATCAAAATAGCTGGACGTGGGATTCGAAACAAAAGACGCCCACTGACCATTAATTTAGGTTTTTATGCGCCATAGAAAGAGCGTCACCATACTACATGGCTATATAAAACAGTATTTACGATGGTGTGCGTGTATCTACGTTATACGCTTGCTCTGCGTCCTTCTACTTGTCATAGTGACGTTTATAATGATAGCAGCTATTGAAATATTCCAATTAAAATCGGGATAAATTTAGATTTATAAAATTATTTTGCATTTTTATTATATTTAGTCCCTAACAGTTAGGGAAAAATTTTTCGACGCGCAAACAGTTTCGTCACTCAATCCAATACAATGTTAAGATTGAGAAAGGAACGTGTGAATCCGTGAAAACCTACTGTAATCAATGTTTTTATCTTTCGAACAATTGTCCGTTCATAATGATCGTGTGATTAATTCTCGTCATGAAGTTTTGTTTATTTAAAAATAAATACTACAGACTAGTTGTCAGAAAAAAATGACATACAACAAATGGAAACAGAACAAAATAGAGAGTAGGCCCGCCGGCCGCCGCGTATCTCGTCTGCAATGGAACTAAACGAAACTTTGATAAAAGATCTAATCTCGGAACGTATCGTAAGGAAATTGAAACTAGATAAAATTTTGCAATATCGCTCGCAGCGCACCCACCTGCCAGCAATCTGCCGCGCTCCGGTGCAGTTTCAAGAAACACGAAACGACTTCAAAAATATAATATTTATTTATCGATACTGGAAAATATTCGTTTGCGAGATATTGGATGTTGATAGCGTTTGCCGAATCGACGGCTCGGGTCGCGGGTCGAATTATTTTTTGATACTTCAAAGGACTCTCCGATTGAAATGTTAGTTACGGATGGTTTTGCAGAGTCCGTTGGATACGAGGTTTTATCGGGATTAAGAGATATGTTGTATATGTGTGAAAAGAATGACCTTTCGTGTTTCAATTTCAGAATAGAAGTATAAGCGATAATTATTTGATAATTGTACTACCTACCTACTGAAAAAAAAGGTAAAATAATTATATTCTTTGACGCAATATAAACATCGAAATATGAAAACATGAGATACCTAACCAAACCAAGCTACGGATGACGCGGGCGCAACCGTAGGTACTACTCTGTATAGGTACTTTTAGGATTATCCGAAATTCAACAACCGCAGGGCGAATTTTTTTTTTTTTATAAGACTACTTCGGTAATCAAGCATACGGCCCGCCTGATGGTAAGCGGTTACCGTAGCCATATGGACGCTTGCAACACACGAAGCATCGCTCACGTATTACCGACCTTTCCCCCCTCCCCAATGAGCTGTGGCGACTTTACTCACGCGCAGAAACACAACTATACAAAACATAAAGTTATTTGGCTGCGAAATTATGTAAGATGAAGGTACTTCCCCAGTCGAGCTGCTCTTTGAGCGAATAAACGCTACGCTCTACCTCTCTGAGGTAGAACTATCTATTCTTTAAATTTTTATCGATTCTTTTTGAGGAGGAGAATCTATGCCCGATTCAACCTGCCATAGGCTTGTTTATAGTAGATTTTTATAATCAAAATCAAAATCTTTTATTTCAAATAGACCTTCGCAGTTACTATGAATAGTCTGACTCTAATACCGGTTCGGAAGGCTGCATTTGCTGAGAAGAGCTGGCAATAAACTCAGCAATTACTCTTTTCAAAACAAGCTTAGGTTAATTACATAATATGTACATTTTAATCACCCTGCGTGCCCGGCGGCAAAACTACAAATTAGACTGAATCAAATAAGTAAATAGCAGACCAGCCCCCACAAGCAGCACCTGTTCACAAGCTTTTTTTTTGGGTTCATTACCCAAAAGGTGCCCAACGGGACCCTATTACTAAGGCTCCGCTGTCCGTCCATCCGTCCGTCTGTCTGTCGGTGGGCTGTATCTCATTAACCGTAACAGGTATATCCATTGGCACTATAACAACAAATAATAATAATTGAACTTTTTTCCAAAAAACTTACACCGACTTCAAAGTACACTAAGAAGTCAAATCCAATCAAATCTTCATGATCTGATGACAATGGGACCAAAAGTTAAGTGTACAAAAAAAGTGTTCCAAATCGGTTAATAAATGACGGAGTTATGAAGTAAGATACATAAAAAAACAAAAATAAAACTTAAAAATGAAATAAAGTTAAAAATGTAAAGTGCCCCCTTTAATTTTTAACTTATACAAGAAATGTTTATTATTATTATATAAGGCTAAGAGTGACACGGGATCAAAGGAGTGTCACGTGAGTTTGATGGGATAAAGCAGGTCGATAAAGGATAAAGGACAGACAGTTGAAACACGCATTCATTCCCGTAAGACTTGATTGGATTGCATTTCCACAAATCTCTGGAGGATTATTCTGCCGCTCAGTTCTCAGAAAGTAGTGCTGTGTACTGAATGTTTGTAAACAATTCTAGTTATTAGGGATCGAAAGCATTTTATTTCACCGTTTTGTATTTTTAGATGATACGCTAAAAAATATTTGGAATATTACACTATGTTGGTAAAAAGCATAGCGTTTATTCGCTCAAAGAGCAGCTCGACTCGGGGAAGTTCCTCCACCTTACAGAATACCGCAGCCAAATAACATTATGTTGTGTAATGTTGTGTTCCCGCGCGGGAGTTAGGTCGCCAGAGCTCATATGTGAGGGGGAAAGGTCGGTAACGCGTGAGCGATGCTTCGTGTGTATATGGCTACGGTAACCGCTTACCATCAGGCGGGTCGTAAGCTTGTTTACAGACTTCGTCATATAAAAAAAAGTTGTGTTGATTAAGATGTCTGATTTTTTTAAGGGGCTGAGAACTGGCATTTGCTTTGTCCATTTAATTGGCGTTGCCAGGCAGGTCTTGTTGGCACGCTTGCTTTCCCTAGGGAGTAATATTTGGCAAATTTCCTATTTATTTATACTATTTTAGCTAGTTATCATATTTTTAATATAATATCGAAATATCGATATAATGGTGCCCATCACTAATAAAACGTCTCTTCCTATTACATAAGAGCGTACATCATTCGGTTATAGTGAAGTTCGTATTTACTTAGTTGAGAGTTAGTACGCTCTATCAAGAGGCTAAAGTTGAGTGGATTACAATCTGCACTCTGCACTCATACAGGCTATATTTAGAGTTTAACGAGACCTTATACAGGTCATTCAATAATTTCCGCTTTTTCTTAATTCGAGTATGAGAAATCCAGTGCGCAGCACCGTATTTACCAATAGATGACATATAGTATTGTCTTTATTAGTACCTACTGTTGACATATAGTGGTATAGATTCGATATAAAACTGACTCTGGCGGCATTTTCTTCTCGCAAAAAGGGCCCACCTAAGCGGCCTATTTACAGAAAGGAATAACATTAGCTACTTGCCAGTGAAAGTTCTGTCAAAATCGGCCAAGCCGAAAGAATCAGACAGAAAAAAAAAATGGTTTTATGGTAGTATTTTCATATGCATTTAGTAAAGGTGTTAATATTTTTACACTACAAACATTACATTACACTTCAATTTTATTTATTCGTAGATAACAGGTTATTTTGCAAAATAGAGCATGTCGGCTTTCATACTTTAAGAATTCATTTCATCACTTTACCAAATATTAAGGTGAAATTGTGAAATAACACATGTAGTCCAATATTTTAAATTTACACTGAAATATACAAAGCTTTTACAAGCTGTACCGTCGATTATCTGAATCCACGATAGTGATCGAATGATCGAAATGCCCACAGATTCTGTCATTCACTAACACTAATGACTAATGATGGACACGCTCAGTTCGCATTCCATTTGCGTTTCATTCAGCCGAATGCTTCAAATGTGGAGCTTTTACATTACCAACCAAATGCCTATGTGGGACAGTTAATGAAAAGTTTGATTGCCATGAAATACGGTGGAAATGCATTAATGAAAAATATTATTTGGGAAATATAATATGTTTTATTCAATTAATTCGGAAACACGTTTATGTTTATTGAAAATTAGACATGTATCATAAAAAATAGAATTTTCTAACTTGTTACATGGTATTTTCGTACAATAGTATGTTAACTCAATATTTTACAAAGAATATATTTTAACAGTACAAAAATGTTCAACCTAATTCCACCATCCCCATTTTTACACCGAACCACAAGACGCCGGGAAAATTTTCACCCGTACGTTGTTGACATACCGAAAATACGGACACAGCGTTTTGCATCCTCATTTATAATGCGGACAGCAAGGGAGTGGAACTTGCTTCCGGCGTCTGTGTTTCCTGACGCCTACAATCTAGGAACTTTCAAGGCCAGAGTGAATAGGTTTCTTCTGGGTAAGCGTGTTTCATCTTAGGCTTCGTCATCGCCCCTTATGGGCGGGTCAGTGGCCAAACGCAAGCCCATTTAATAAAAAAAAAAAAAAAAATGTAGTATACCCCCTAAAGGCTGATTTCTGTTTTTTTACTTTGAACGTAGCCCGGCTGAGTGACAAGCTAGTTATAACAAGAAAAATGCTATTTATCTCAATAATAGAGCATTTTTCATTTTACCTACGAAGAGCCATGATTTTTACATGAAATAACAGAATAAAATGACATTCAGTAAGGAAACAACCCCAAAAAAAATCTCAGGGGGATTAATAATTAAGATTACAGTAGGTAAATGAAAGGTAAACAAAAGAGCGGTGGTCCTCTCCCGACGAAAGTGGTATAGATAAAAAATTGCTGAGTAAATTTTATTGTCTGTAGGGTGACTTTTGTGCGGCGCGACAAAAATTAATTAAATTGTCGTTGTTTGCATGTACCTGTGTTATTTCAGATATGAGTATATTTTTGAATATCATGAGTGTTTATTTGAATTAAAAGTACCTGCATTGTTTACAATAGACGGGCCAGCTGGCGCGGTTGGTTAAGGCGCTAGTTAAGATTCCACTTATCGCGCCGAAGGTCGTGGGTTCGATTGTATGTCCTGAGTCTGGGTGTAATTATGTATATTAAGTATGTATTTACATAGTAAAAGTAGTAGGTATATGTATTATATCAGTTATCTGGTTTCCATAGTACAAATCTGTTTAGTTTGGGATCAGATGACCGTGTGTGAGGAATGTCCCAGGATACTTAATAAGACTATTGCTCGATTGATAGATAGCTCAGTGGTAGTGACGTCGGATATCGAGACGAAGGTCCCGGGTTCAAATCCTACGATGAGCTTGAGCTTTCGGTGAATGAAAACACTGTGAGGAAACCATAGCACGGTGGTGGGGTACTTTGTAGTATCCACCTGGCTGGCTACCACCCTCAAGTTGAAAATCTGTCGCCAAGCACCTATCGGTGTGTTCCGACAGCTGCACTTGAGAGTCAGTTCCTTCTAGGCTTTGTGTGCTTATCACCATCGGCCACATCATCACTTACCATGGTGAGATTGTGGTCAAACACAGGCCAAAAAAAAAACTATATATTCGTATATATGTAAGTATTCTATATTTATCTCTGGAGTGCAATCTATCCCTCTGCCATTTTTAATAGAAAACGACTTAGTAGCTTAACTCTTGAAACGTAATAGCCACGAGACGGCGGAATTTTTTTCACTCTTACTTTGTTGATATACCAAACATACGGACACAGCGTTTCGAATCCTCATTTATAATGCGGACAGCAAAGGTGTGGATTTTGACTTCAGCTTTTGTTTCCCGACTTCTACGATCTAGATAGGTTTCTTCTGGGGAAGCGTGTCCCACCTTAAACTTCGTCATCGTCTGTTACATAAAAAACTACTGTCTGTACAATCACTCTTGCTAACTAAACATAAATTATTCAAATTTTCAAGTTTAGACATAAATTAGCTACCAAATTACCAACAATCCGTCGTCACAACGGTGACCTCAGACTACAAAAGTTGACTAAGAAATAAGTCCAGAACAAAGCCATGTCTAGACCTGTCCAGCTTGAGTGAAGCCAACTGAATTAATCCCAAGTTTTAATAATCTACTGTCAAATAAGGCAACATTTTCGTTTCAACGGTGCGCAAACAAAAATGAATTGAAATTGAAACCTGGGCTGGAAAGCTGGGGGCTGCAAATATTAATTTATTATATGCATAAGTCATACGCCACGTTGATTGGATTGGTCTTGAAATACGAAAAGGAAATTGTAAAATGTTCATCAATAATTTCACGTATTTACTTGCTATGTTTTTATTAAATTCTGTAAGTAATTGCAAAAGTTATTGTATGCATGTATTCACGGAAGAATTTTCATAAAATTAGGTCTATTACTTTGAGCCGTGGAATAGATTTTTACCAATTGGGTTCAAGTATATGTAAATAAAAGTCACTTTCTTTTCACAAATTGGTATATTAAAAATGCAAGTCTATTTATAGAAACACTAAACTTGCGACTAGCGTGCGTCTACTGTGCCCGTGGTGGTGACTGAAGTCCCTACTCACACCGTACATAAAGGTGTCGATGCATCGCTACAAATTAATACTTTTCATCCCGGGATCACGAATAACTCCGGCAAATAGGAACAGATTTAGATTTTTCTATTTAGGATTTGTTTTTTCTGACTTCTTTCTAGGACTTGTTTTGATGCCTCGAGTGGAGTCCTAACATTTTAGAATTCCAAATAATAATAATAATAATAATAATATAATAATAAAGCCTCTTTATTGCTGTAATATTTACAATATGTTACTCTATTCGAGTATTAGGGCTACTACACACCATTAAATTTTTCTTAAAAAGCTACACTAGCTACTAAATAATTTTATTTGTAGGTAACCTCGAGTCTCCTGTGCTCTTTTAACAGCTCGCCCTTTGGACGAAGGCCTCCTCCAGTAACCGCCATTTGGTTTTATCAACTGGTGTTCTGCACCAGGTTCCTCCAACCAGTGCTTTGATTTCGTCACTCCATCTTTTTCTCTGTCTTCCTTTGGATCTGTAACCCTCTCTTGGATACCACATAGTGACTCTATATGTCCATCTATTGTCCTTAAGTCTACAAATATGCCCTGCCCATTTCCATTTCAGCCTCCTTATCCTATGCTTAGCATCTGAAACTTTGGTTTTTCCTCTGATACTTGCAAGTGTAATTTTATTAATCTTTTTGATACCAAGCATACTGCGCTCCATACTATGTTGGCAAGTTTCAATCTGTTGTTCTTGTCTTTTAGTTAGTGACCATGTCTGGCTACCATATGTCAAGCATGGCAGGATACAGGATTCGAAAACAATTTTTTTACAATGGATGGGCAGATCTTTATTTTTCGTTATTTCTTTCAGGCTCCAGTAACGATTCCAAGAGTTAGTTATTCTTCTACTTAGTTTTTTATCCATATTGTCTTTTATTGACATTATTTCGCCTAGATAAATGTATTCCTGGACATAGTCTATAGTCTTATCATACACTGTTATTTTATACTCTTTGTCATTTGTCATTAATTTAGTTTTGGCTATATTAATTTCTAGCCCTTTTTTACTACTTTCAAACGCAAGTTCTCTGATCATTTTAGAAAGTGTTTCAGGTTTTTCTGCTAGAAGAACCGAGTCATCTGCAAATCTTAAGTTATTTAATAATTCACCATCTATCTGTACACCAATATTTTGCCATTCCAATTCTCTAAAGATTGATTCCAATGCAGCGTTAAATATTTTTGGGGATAGCGGATCTCCCTGCCTTACGCCCCTTCTTATACAAAAATCTTTTCCTTCTTTTTCTAATTTTAGCCTTGATGTACTATTCATGTATATGTTTCGAATTAAACGTATATATTTGAAATTAACTCCCTGCTTTTTAAGACATTTCCATATTTCATTATGATCCAGACTGTCGAATGCTTTTGAGTAATCTATAAATGCCAAGTATATTTTCTTATTATACTCATTATATTTTTCAATAATCTGATTTAAAGTATAAATATGATCTATTGTTGACCACCCACTTCTAAAACCTGCTTGTTCACGTGGTTGATTTTCTTCAAGTATTTTATTTAATCTTTTTAATATCACATTAGCAAAGATCTTATACAGATTGGATGTTACACTGATAGGGCGATAATTATTTATGTCGTTAATATCTCCCTTCTTATGGATAAGTGTTATTGTGGAATTCCAAATAATGGGAGCCAAATTCAGTTCCTAAATAATTATCTTTTTAATTTTCGTTCAAACTTCTTACAGGCCCATAATTGTCACTCGCAATAACAGAACTGTTCAGTGGACAATGTATACGATTACCCTAGAATTGGACTTCGCATTGAAGGGCACGAAAGCAGCCAGGGGACGTGGGCCGTGACGTTTTAAGCTTATTAGCCGTCTCACTGCCTTACTCGAAAACGTCGTGTGTAATGATAATATCGTGGGGCCGTTAATCAAGCGGGGGCTTAGAAGCTAGACGCTTGTGAAGTCGCCTGAACGTATTGTCAAACAGAGATATGCTTGAGACAAATGGGGCTATGTCAAAACTTATATTCAATCATGTCCTCTTCACCCAATCGTACCTATTAAACGCTTCTTTAGCATAATCATTTAATATTTATTGAATTTATCAATCAAACGTAGTTCATCAAGCAACTTGAGTACCATACTCGAAGGATTAACATTCTTATAAGTATAACCAACTAGTATCGTTGGAGGATCGTCGTTGCTTACTTCAAGTGACATTTCTCCATTACTTTAGTGGTCCTGACTTGTTATCGTCTTTCGTGTAATTAAGTGCTCCTGTTCGGAGCACCTGGCATACGTTTTTATTTCATGTCCCTACGGCTTGTACCAAGCATAATGTTACGTTGCGTATTTAATTTCATTACATAAAAGATCCTTATATATTACATTAAAAAAAAAACGCTTACTTCGTAGCCACACTTAATGTTGCGATTCAGTTCACATTCATTAAGAGAATATGGCTGGAGCGCCCACGGTTAACGGTTATGTGCCATACACTAAACCGGTTCACCGGACCACTCTCGATGTTTTAAATATACCCCAAGTCCATATAAATCCTCTTCGTTTAAAAATAAAATGGTAAAATACGCTCTTAAAGAGCAAAAATAGAATTGAGACTTATTGTAAGACAAATAAAAGGTTTTTTTTATCATTAGGAAAATCATCATGACTCGAAAATTATAGTTAGGTTATGATCACATATCTACAATTATTTGACTTTAACAAACAAAAAGTATTTGGTATCTGGTTTCTATCGTATATATCGGCGCCAAATAAATCCGTTCATCGTTTCGGTATAAATAATACTGACTTATTTAATTCTATTTTAATTCAAATGGGTCAAGAATATGTTTATTATAATTTTGTTGTTTAAATGATTTTGATTTGCAGATTTATTTCAGACTATATAAAATTAATTAATCAAAGAACATTTATGTTTTCATATTTTATCATCATTATTTAATTCTTGCAAACTATTCAGTATTTTAATTGACAGCTCACTCTATGATTTTAAATCAACCGGAAGTCGGTCATTTTATTTTATTCAAAATAAAAGTGTTTTAATCGTTGAGGGTAGATTTCATGCGTATAAAAGCAATAGTGAGTCGAGCTTGCGGATTCATTCTGTGTTCAGACGTGAAGGAGTAACAATCGTGAGCTAAGTACAAGCTTTTTATATTTAATTGTTATATTTGCTATATTGTTGATATATTTTATGTGTGTGCGTGTTCTAATTTAATCATTTACAGTACCTGTATCATAAATAGATACAGTTAATATGAATAACGGTGTTTTCAATACAAACGGCGATTGTCCGCCGACAGCAGCGGTGGGATATACCTCGCCAGTGCTGAGGTTATCTCATTCTAGTGGTTCACGGCCTGAGCCCGCTCCTCAGTCTGTCACCCAGACAGAACCATGCTTTTATTGGGAACAAGTGATGAGCTTAGTTACATTAATTAGATAACAAGCTGCATTCAGTGCCAGAAACACGCTCCCATGATATTTGAGATTGGTGTGTCAATGTTAACAAGACGTTTGCTAGTTTCAGTGTACAGTGCAGTAAGCTTGTATGAAAGCAATCCTATAATATCTACAAGGCAGAGCAAAAATATGGACTGCCACTTGGGATCAAGTAAAAGGTTACCTGATCCGGACGTTTGGCAAAGAGTTTCGCTATACCTATACCGATTTTTTTGTAGCCGAAATCTCAAAATAATGTGTCTGGTTCAACACATTATAAAAATATAACTTGTCGGTGGTAAAACATGATAAACCGTGGCATTCTACAATTTAAGATTTACAATTAACGATTAATTCTTCTATATTAAAAATTACAGGAAGAACTACCATGTAATTATTATTTGGCAAGCAATGCGCGGAGTGCATTACTTGCGTGTATCAAGCTCCTTCATATTGATGATGAAAGATCTAAATACTGTAAAATCGGTAAGTAGGTTAAGGATGGACGAGCAGATGAAATATCTGATTACTAACTTATCCACCTTTCCAACCCTAAACGCTGGCTGGCCACCACGCGTATCCTTTTCCTGGTCTTGAGAGGCTAGATCCCAATGGGTGATGCCTAGTTGATTGCTTTGTTCGTTGTGTTTTGGTTAGACCCAAAATGGGTTTTGCCTAATGTTGAATTGGTGTAAACTTGCATTTCTAAAAATATGTTCTATATCCAACTATCCTCCCCTAAACGCTAGCTGATAACTATGCGTATCCTTTCCTGGTCTGAGGGGCAAGATCCCAAGCGGGTGATGCCTAGCGTTGTGGCTAGATCCCAGGTGGGTGACGCCAAACGTTACGGCTAGATCCAAGGCGGGTGAGCTTATTATTACGAAGGGATCGACAGCGCAGAGAGCGCGCTGGAACAGAATGGCCATATCGGCGCCAAACAAATCTGTTCTTCGTTTCGGTATAAATAATACTGACTTATTTAATGCTATTTTAATTCAAATGGGTTTTGCCTAATGTTGAATTGGTGTAAACTTGCATAGGTATCTAAAAATATGATCTATATCCAACTATCCTACCCTAAACGCTGGCTGATCACTATGCGTATCCTTTCCTGGTCTGAGGGGCAAGATCCCAAGCGGGTGATGCCTAGCGTTGTGGCTAGATACCAGTTGGGTGACGCCAAACGTTACGGCTAGATCCAATGCGGGTGAGCTTATTATTACGAAGGGATCGACAGCGCAGAGAGCGCGCTGGAACAGAATGGCCGTATCGGCGCCAAATAAATCCGTTCATCGTTTCGGTATAAATAATACTGACTTATTTCATTCTATTTTAATTCAAATGGGTCAAGAATATGTTTATTATAATTTTGTTGTTTAAATGATTTTGATTTGCAGATTTATTTCAGACTATATAAAATTAATTAATCAAAGAACATTTATGTTTTCATATTTTATCATCATTATTTAATTCTTGCAAACTATTCAGTATTTTAATTGACAGCTCACTCTATGATTTTAAATCAACCGGAAGTCGGTCATTTTATTTTATTCAAAATAAAAGTGTTTTAATCGTTGAGGGTAGATTTCATGCGTATAAAAGCAATAGTGAGTCGAGCTTGCGGATTCATTCTGTGTTCAGACGTGAAGGAGTAACAATCGTGAGCTAAGTACAAGCTTTTTATATTTAATTGTTATATTTGCTATATTGTTGATATATTTTATGTGTGTGCGTGTTCTAATTTAATCATTTACAGTACCTGTATCATAAATAGATACAGTTAATATGAATAACGGTGTTTTCAATACAAACGGCGATTGTCCGCCGACATATACAAATTCTGCTTAGTTTTGAATCAGATAGCAATGTGTGTGAGGAATTTCCCAGTAAATATTTATTATGGAAATTGGTTAAATACTCTGGCAAATTAGTAATATTGGAAACTATAATTGCTCAACACTACCGACAATTTATAATAGTTAGCGGGAGAATTGTTGCTATCAACGTTTAGATCTACGAGCTTCGCCCGTAATAGGCCGCAATAGGCCGATGGGGCCTCATTGAAAACCTCATACATTTTAATGGTAGGTATTAATTTACAATAACTATACTAGTTCGATCTGATTGTTACTTACGAGATTGGGAGAGGCCAACACAGTAAATAGGACTAGATAGTAAATTAATTAATATAAAGATCAATGAAGCTGTATTTAAGGCAGGTAAAATAACATTTCAGAGGTGACATATTTTGAGTGGATCGAAAGTCAATAAATGTCAATCAGGGTGAACAAATAGGTTTATTTTTAAGTCCCCAAAATTTAGGATTTTCGTAAATTATTTACCGTCATTTTACAATTATTTAAGAAACTATTCATAATGTTTCGTGAACAAAATTCTTCATTGTTTACACAATTTCAATTAATATACAAGAATAACAAAAAATAAACGTGCAAACAATATCAACGATGATTATAAAAGTCTTTGTAGCTCCTGTCATCTGAACAGTGACGACTAATCAAATTGATAAAAAACCAAGCGACAATTTTCACGAACTAACAACAAGAAAATGTAAGATAATTTGGTAACTTTAATAGGTCTATTAGAACTAATGGCCTATTTCCCGCCGCCATAATATACATAGGCCTATTTATCGGAACACCTGGCAGACTAAGCTTATCTACATAGAATAAGGCGAATTAATTGAAATCAATATTCAATAAGCCCACGAAATTGATTCAATTCGCAGACTGATAGTTTTAATTAAAATCAAACCAAGCTTTACTTTAATGATTCACGTAGTGCTTTGTGTGTTTGAGCTCGTACAACAGTACCAATGAAGTATCCAGTCTTTTTTAATCAAATAAAAAAAAAAGGAGATTTTCATTAAGACACGTATGTATGTAATATTATTGGAACGGCAATATATTCACATATTATTATGATAATCTATTAGGGCTTCCAATCAAATATACATAATTTCATGGGTGTATGTATGTTTGTGGGTTTGTTTGTCCACGCATATCTCCGAAATTGTTAATCGGATTATGACCATTCTTTGTTTATTGGCTTACATTTACATTATGTAAACTAGAAGTGACTATATGAGTATTATATATGCTATATAATACTCATATAGCATTTATAGATTTAGAAAAGGCATTCGACAAAGTAAATTGGAAAGCTATGATGACAAAATTAAAGAATATAGGATTAGATTTTAGAGATAGAAGAATAATTTATGAGTTATATAGAAACCAAGAAACGGTAATAGAGATTGGCGAAGAAAGAGAAAAAGCTAAGATAAGACAAGGTGTAAGACAAGGTTGCACACTCTCACCCCTCATATTCAACATATTTATAGAAGCAATAATACAAATAATTTTAGAGAAAACTGAGATAGTTGTGAAAATAAATGGCCAAAGAATTACATTCATAAGACTTGCCGATGATATAGCGGCACTTGCTGAAAACGAAAATGATCTGGAACTGTTACTCAATTGTATGAATGAAAGTTTTATAGCAAACGGCATGAAAATAAATAGTAGTAAAACAAAACTTCTAACAGTATCGAAAAAACCATCTACGGGCGGCCAAATCAAAATTAATAATAACATATTAGAGCAAGTACAAACATTTAAATATTTAGGAAGCATTATCACCAGTGACTCTAGATGTACCCCAGACATTAAAAGCAGAATAGCCATAGCCAAGCAAGCTTTTCAAAATAAAAAACATATATTCAGGGCAAAAATATCAAGTAAAGTTAAAAAGAAATTTATTAAAACATACGTTTGGAGCATAGCACTATATGGGTGTGAGACGTGGACAATGACGCAAAGGGATAGGGAAAGACTGGAAGCCTTTGAAATGTGGTGTTGGAGGAGAATGGAGAGGATTAGCTGGACGGAGATGGTGACGAATGAGGAAGTATTGAGTCGAGTAAAAGAGAAAAGGAACATTATGGAGACGATAGAGAATAGGAGGGGAAATATGTTTGGCCACCTTATACGACACGACGAATTTATCAAAAACATAATAGAAGGAAAGATAGAGGGAAAGCGAGGAAGAGGAAGACCAAAAATAAGTTACACAGATCAAATGAAGGCAAAAATAGGCGTCGGGTCATATAAGGAGGTGCAAAATGTGGCTAATGATAGAGCAGAGTGGAAGAAGCTACACCGACAAGAGCACAGCTCTTAAATACAGAAGAAGAAACTAGAAGTGAACTACAATAACTTCGTGACATAATCAAAATATAGTAAAATAATGACAAAATCGCTCGCGCTCACTCTCTCTTCACTTCTCACCGTATTGCTTTAAATAAAATAGCGATAATATTATGTCTCGCAACCATTGCATACATTTCGCAGGTGTACGAGACCCAAAATAGTAAACACGTAGCCACGTAATCGATAAAGACTTTAGAGTTTAAGTTTATTTATAAGCTTCACCAACTGAAATACAAAAACAAGCCATCCTTAGCATCCATATCCTAAACGTAAAAGTGAGTATGTCATGTTTGTCTGCTTGCTGCGTTTTCACGATTACACTCACTCGAAAAACAACGAAAGAGTTTGATCATAAGTGTCAAGATTGCGACCTTCGTTTGCTCTCTTTCGCTAAGTAGGTAACATTCAAATTGCAAACAAAATTCATTCCACGGCCCACTTGCTATCAGCAACGATGTATTCCCAGCACAGTTAATTATTATGGTGCGTCCATGCTTGGCGAACAGAGCACGAGCCGAGCCACGAACGAGCACACTGCGAGCACGATTCGCGTAGCGTGGACGGGTTTGCGAGCCTCGAACGAGCACTCGTAGCGTGCTCGACTGCGCTCCGCCCGATTGTCAGTTTTTTCACGAACACAGGGATTCGCATCGCGCTCGTTGTAGGCTCGTTGAAGGCTCGTTAAGTACGTCCACGCTTGAAATCGTGAGCAACGAACGAATCTTGTTCGTTCAAGGCTCGGCTCGTGCTCGCTTCGCGTAGCATGGACGCACCACTACATATTCACAATACAGTAATGCAATTTGAAAGCAACATCCTAATATAAACGTCATATTCCTGTACCTGAATCTAAAATGCAATGTTTCAATACAGGAAGTGTAATAAACACTAATGTACACGTTTGATGGAATATTCTGTTATTTATTTATTAGATGCAGGAATTGTTTGGAACAGTAGATATCCAGAATTAAATATTTAATGATACCCTGTTAATCCTTATCTTACACCACATGCTTACATTATTACAAAACGAATAGATAAAAGAATTACGCCAAAATATTCCTTAATATAGTGTTTATATATTCTTACACTAGCTGTCTCGCGCGGTTTTACCCGCGTTCCCGTCATAAAAAGTAGCCTATAATAATTGGGGATAATGTAGCTTCCTTTTTTTTTATACCACTTAGGTGGCAAACAAGCATACGGCCCGCCTGATGGTAAGCGGTTACCGTAGCCTATGGACGCTTGCAACACCAGGGGTATCACGCGCGCGTTGCCGACGCTGCAGAAAGCTCTTCACACGCCTTTTGAAGAACCCCATGCTGTACTCCATTGGGAAAACCACGGCGGGGAGTTCATTCCACAGTCTGAGCGTCCGCGGAAGGAAGCTCCGTTGAGCCCGCATAGTTCGAAACAATTCTGGTTTCAATGGACTCCCCGTCGATGGCGAGAGTTGCGTTGGTAGGTAGCCGTCTCGGCATCATCTTAAACAATTCTTCAGAACACCGTCCGTTGTACAAGCGGTAGAACACACATAAGAAGTATAGTCCTATTAATGAAAGAATTTTTCGAGTCCGACTGGAGTTCCAGTGATTAGCCCGTTTAAACAAACAAACAAAAAATCTCTTCCGCTTTATTATATTATAATACATATTCCCTAACATACTGTTTATATTTTCTTACATTATTACAGTATTTACTTCAAGTTAGTTTACTTAAAGAAGCATACAATAAATTCTTATGACTAAAAACTATATAAGACCCGTATAAAGGCGCAATAAAATCTCATTGGCTTCATTCAAAGGAGAATGTGAGGTGGCGGCCATAGACAATGCATTTAACGTGGAGATCATATACGAGGAGACGTGGCGTGGGGCGGTCTGGCCACGTATCACCGGGTTTATTGCGTTAGAGTGGACCCGGGACAAAGAAAGTGTGGTAATAGTCGTACAATACGTGACTGGTGCTCTAGTACATGTGTCTGCGGGTACTGCAGGTTCTCGAATGGTTATCACTTAGCTGAAGTTATTTTATTAATTTTAAAGGTCGTGTGTATTTTTATGAGTTTTTATACTTAAGAAAATCGTCCCACTATATTTTATTATGTGTTTGACTCAATCATACAAAAACTGGATTTAGATTTTTAACAACAGAAATTGTTTTAGATTTACATATAATAAAATATGAAATATTTTTGACTCGATAACATTTGAGACATTCAAATGCGGATTCATTTTAATTTGATCAATTATAAAAAAAAAGTTACAATTAAATTTTCAGCATCAAAACTCTTTCGATTCCCAACTGACCATTGAATAAAATTACTCGATATAAAAAGGAGACCAACGGTAGCGCCTCAGTGTTTCATATAGCTGCGAGTATGCTCATGAACGTCTGCAATGATATTGAAGTTTCTTTCACTCCGGAACCTTCAGTTAACGCCAGCAAACGGAGCTAGCCGGTAAATTTCACAAAACTTTATATTTAGTGCTTGTAACAACTTTCCAACGTTCGAGTTGAAAATTAAACTTATTCACTGTAAACTTCAAGCTCCAATCAAACCAAAAAAGAGAAGTTTATAGTTTGGTTGCCATTTTGAAGTAAGTTTATTGGTACTTTTATCAATATTGTACTGATTTAGCTGTATTGGAGTATCATTAAAGTCTTTCGAGTGTTTGGCGACATATTGTTTTTTTTTAATATTCTCGGCAGCCTCCTTATTTTATGAGCATACTGCTTAATTGATAAGGTCTCTAAGGTTAGTCTAAATGAATGACACAATATAAGTGATAATAAACCCGTTTGAAAACCAGTAGACGTAGCTTTGTTTTTTGTTTAGTTTTGCTAGCTATGCCTACAATGTTAAAGAGCTATCTGAAAATGCACTTTTACAAGACATACCTAATTAGTGACTCACAAAATTTTGCCAAAACGACGATATACTCCACCTTACAGAATACCGCAGCCCAATAACTTTATGTTGTGTAAAGTTGTGTTCCTGCGCGTGAGTAAGGTCGCCAGAGCTCATAGGGAGGGGGGAAAGGTCGGTAACGCGTGAGCGATGCTTCAGAATGAAGTTTTTGCAATAGGTTAAATTTAACTACATAACTCTAAAAAAAGGGGATGTATTTTAATAATATGACCAAATGGAGTACCTACTACCAGACCACTAAGACTTGTAAGTGCTCAATAAAACTACAAACCTCTTTGTAGCATCTCAATCTACATTTGAAACACTCTCCACATCTGCATTTGTTTAAATAATCACTGGAATCTTTTGTCACAGTATAATTAACAGTAGTGAAACTACATAATTTAATGATATTATTTCAGTACACAATCTTTGAATTTTGAAATTTTGATTTAAACGTGTGACTATTTAATTTATTATTCGCGTGTTTATGCATGCAATATATTATGTACCTAGTTAGTTATAAAGTTTTAATTTGATTTCATTTAATTTTTCAAGTAATCTGCACTTGATTCAGAATCTGTAAATTAATCCTAATAAAAATAATTGTACTAGTTTAATGAACAGATGATATTTAATCCATTTTCAGAAAAAATCTTATCATATTATGTTATAACATAATTATACAGAATGTTTTTTTTTCCTGTCCGTCTGGTCCACCTCGTCAAACTTTACGCAGGATAAAACCATGGTCAAAGAAAATATAAAATAATATTTTTGAGTACATAAGATTTTCGTACTTGTTTTTAATAAATTTTAATGGCGTTTTTATTTTCTTCAAAATTCAACTCGGGGTTCCTTTCAGCGTTTTTCTCTTAGAACTGTAGTTCAGAAATTGCCAACACTGAAACAACGACGCTAGAAAAAAAAACTTCTTGTACAGTGTTTTATTAAGTTAAAAAGCTGCAAGAGAGCACCATATCGTCACTACTACTATAATTCGAACATAATACTATATAAACATACTAATCTTCGAACTAAAACATACATTTTAGAATCTCTCACATAAAAAGGCTAAAAAACTATTGGATATCCGTAACTGAAACTATCCGATATTATCGGATATCTGAAATAATTTCAGATCCGTAACCGTATATGAAACCGATATAATATTAATCATATAATCCGTATCCATATCCAGATTCGAAATATAATATCCGTAACATCCCTAAAAAGGCATAACCATATTCAATCAAAAGAATTCATACACCACAGTAAATTCAAAAGCGAGGCTCTACAATCAAGATTCTAACCTATATTGTGTGGCAGTTCTACAAACAAGTTCTTCATCTTTGATGCAACTTTATTGCAACGCTGTGCCACGGGTGCAATATCGCAGCTTGTACATTATTACTGCGTAAAATACTCCGCCGGCGCCGGCGAGAGAAAATGTTTAGAAAATACTTGCAATAATAACGGAAATAGTACTTACCGTTTTCCATCTATGAAGAATTAGTTGTCAAAGATAGAAGAAAGAGAAAGAAGACTATTTATACCACAAGAAGGGTGTGAAGATATTTTTGTAGGGTTGACAACGCGTGAATGTTACCTGGTGTTACAAGCGTCTATAAGCTACGATAACCGCTTGCCATCAGGTGGACAGTATAAATAAATATCCTGGGACATTCCTCACATACGGTCATCTGATCCCAAACTAAGCAGAGCTTCCATGGAAACCAAGTAACTGATATATGACATAGACTCAGGACATGCAGACATGTTCATGCACACAAATGCATGTGCTGTGTGGGAATCGAACCTATGACCATGAACATCGTTCCGGTACGAAGTAGCCCTCACCACTTGGTAGAATTTAGAAGAGGAGGTGGCTTCTTTCACTTGGTCCGACCATCGTGTTGGCGACCGGCCTCGTGTTCTCTTGCCTTCGGTATTGCCAACAATGACCAGCTTTTCAAGGTTGTCATTCCCTCTTCTCATTATATGGTCATGAAATGAAAAAAAAAACTCTTCATACTAAAGATCAACGCTGCAAGATCAGAATGTTTGAAAAAGATTTTTTATTGTGATTTCTGTGTTGGTATAATAGTCAAAGTTGTTCATAATTGTTAAAAAAAAAACGGTTTCGGGCAAAAAATAAATTATACAGAACTCATAACATATATAATATGTAATTTTCGGGTCGTTTTTCCACAGTATATAAAAATATTAATTTAAACTTGCATTATCTTAATGTAAAATAACATTTAAATTACATCGTAAAACAAAGAGCAACGTGGAAATGAAATGCTGATTCGACATGAGATATATTCGAGGTAATGGCCTCTATCGAAGATTTAACTTTATTATCAAAGATAAAAGCACCAAGGAAGTGGTGAAATTGGAAGAAAATTGGTGCGTGACTGCCCGAGTTAGGAAACGATCTTTACATTATACATTTATGTTCAGATTGAATTTAAATGGGTAGTAATTTTTATGTTATTTATTTAAACTGTTCAAAAATATAATGAATCTATGGTTTCTATGTATTAATGAATCTACCTAGCCAGATTGTAAACTGTCGATAAATTGTGAACTGTACCATACTGCTTACAATATAGGTAACCTATTACAATATAACCTATTACAATATAACCGTTTAACCAATCAGCGCGCAAGGTGCGTTCCGGTTCCTACGCATTCAAGTATGATGCCATGACGGTTTGTCATGGATAGTATTTAAACTATCGGAAATTAATATGTTATATAGTCACAATTTATCGAGAGTTGAGAGAGGGGCAGTATGCTCGTTTGGCAACTTAGTTGTATAAAAAAAAAGAGTTTATAATCTCGCTAGATAGATTACTGTTCACATATTACTTACTGTTCACAATATAACGGTGAAATTACATTTTTTTTTTTATATTATGTTTTTAAGTTTTGCGATTACGTCTTAGTAAATTGTTGACAGATGTGAGAAAGCAATTATTAAACTGTGCGAAAAATTTTCAATTTTGACAAGTTTTATTCAGACCCACTTCTATATTTAGTTTTATCAATATCCATAAATGAGTGCAATAAAAACCAAAAAAAAAACAATAAAAATTGAACGTAGTTACAGACTGTTTTTTTCTGTTCTGTGTTACAGACCATAAAATAATCTTACACAGTAATAAAAAGGTTAAAATATAACCCAGAGCGGTATCAAATTCAACAGTAGCGTATATTTCCGCCCCGCTGCGGACTACTGCGGCCCGATTTATGTAACGCGGGCCTTTTCATGAGTACTCGGTAATACAGTCCACTCCCTAATATACTTGTTAAAACATTGAATCTGTGCCGCAAATAGTTGCGTATAAATTCAGGAAATTGAGTCCCTTTGAAGAGGACTTCCCGGTCAATATTTTCATAGATAGTGGTTACATCCTGTTACTAAACGAGAATGTTGAAACGGCTGGCAATTTATCTACTAGAAGACGGATGCTATGTTCAACTACACTGAAAAGGCTAGTGCCCTGAAAAACATAATTTTTAATTATCATAAAAAAATATTCATCCATCTTTCAATTTACTATAATCTTTCCAGGACATTTGTGTAATCTAACCCCCTTATTCATGATAAAGTTATCAAACGTTGATTAGCTAAAATTCTGAAGTCTTTATCTGACACGTGAAATTTGGTAATCGAAAGAGTGAGACGGAGGACACTATTACACTGATTTAGTTAAAAAGCGATTATGAATAAGGGGTAAATGTTTATCCCAAAATATTTTATATAAATAGTTTAATTAAATAAATAATTGTATTTTTATTGCATACCAAATTATCTATATTCCTTGAAAAGCCTTCAGGAAAAAAATACAAAAACAAATTGTAACAATTCATTCCATTCCATTTTTTCATATGGATACTTCCATAATTTGTCGAAGCCTACATAATTCGTCCTGAAAATGCATATTCAGATTTTTTACGTTCGAATAAATAAGTTGAACAAACCGAATTCGATATTTGCCAAATGAGATGTTATTACCAGCGGGCGATTACGTAACAAAATTTCAATCGTTTTCGGATTGAAATCGGTTCAATATAGCGGTTTTCTGATATTTTTTTTACGTTCCGATAACTGCAAATACAAACAGTGGTTCATTAGAAATGCAAACATTTCCGATTTTGTAATATTTCTACCGACTCAGAGATTATTTCAATCGGAATTTCATTGCAATAAAGTTACGTAATCCACGTACATACAGCTCATGTTTTTGATAACAACTACATTTTTCTGAAAATAATTATAATGACTACTTTACGGGATGAAAAGCCATTCGACCTGTAAGATTCACCAAATACGCTTGTATTTGGTGAATCTTACAGGTCTGAACTGATAGTACTATTAACATATACATAACCTCCAATGATCGACCTAGACAGAGGCCTAGAAGAGCCTAAAGTATGCTGCAGAACTCGATTCTGCCACCACTTTACCCAACCCACTTCTCTCAACTGTACCCTGCTATAGAAAAGAGTAGATGGAGAACAGTATATCAAAATGTAAGCGTGCCTACAGCTCTGAAACCAT
This sequence comes from Achlya flavicornis, assembly GCA_947623365.1. Taxonomy (NCBI): domain Eukaryota; kingdom Metazoa; phylum Arthropoda; class Insecta; order Lepidoptera; family Drepanidae; genus Achlya; species Achlya flavicornis. The sequence continues at coordinate 16,253,020 of OX392475.1, forward strand.
TCAGAATAAGCGATAGTTGGCTTCCCTAACATCCCCAGCGGGGATTGAAGCTATTAATACTTTTCAGAGTGCGCATGGTGAGCGATTGTAACAGCTTTAAGGCGATGATAGCTCAGAGGTAGTGACGTCGGATGCCGAGACTAAGGTGCCGGGTTCAAATCCTACCATGAGCTTTTGATTTCGGTGAAGGAAAACATCGTGAGGAAATCATAGCACGGTTAGGGTACTTTGTAGTACCCACCTCAAGTTGAATGTCGTCAAGCACCTATCGGTGAGTTCCGACAGGTGCACAAAAGAGCCAGTTGCTCTTGGCTTTGTGTGCTTACCTCATTAAGCCGCATCATATGTTACCCTGGTAAGATTGCGGTCAAACACAGATTTATACATATAAAAAAGTTCTGGTTCCATTCTGGATAAAAAGCAGTGAAGAAATTAATGAGCTACTTACCCGCATGAGTGCCGAAGCGAAAGCTTTGGTAGCAAGACCTATCGCAGTTGTCCCTGGCAACTTATAAGTAATATAATGCTACGAATAGTGTGCGTAAATCAGATATTAATGTAATCAAATGCTTCAATACTCTCACCAAATTCATAGGGCCTCAGACTCTAACATAAATTAAACATAAGTAAGTACCATTTACTTAGACGAGATCGTTACTTTGAAAGCTTTGAAGTTAAGCAATATGAGTTAAAGAGGTACAAGTTAACGGTGGCAAAGTCAATAAAAACTTTTAATTACATGTCAGTGCTAAGCTGCCCTGCCCTTAGGACGTGTGTACACTTTCACTTCAACATTAAATTAGAAGTAAACAAAATTTCTTCACGCGTATATCTTCAAAACATACGCTAACAAACTCACGATCAGGTCTTACGTGTAGATACAATAGTAGCTCTAGCCCAGAGGTAACTGACATGGGCTAAATGTTGGAAGTTTAGTAACCGGAGCTTTGAGAGAAGTCTATTTCCAGGGTTAAGGCAAAGATAGCTCTTTGGTAGTAATTTCGAATACAGTGACAAAGGTCGTGGGTTTGATTCCGAGACTGAAACGGAGAGTCCATCCTCACACATGAAACCAGAATTGTTTCAAACTGTGCGGCCTTCTTTATTCCTTATGGGGTTCTTCAAAAAGGGTGTGAAGAGATTTCTGCAGGGTCGGCAACGCGCGAGTAACACCCCCGGTGTTGCAAGCGTCCATAGGCTACGGTAACCGCTTACAATCAGGCGGGCCGTATGCTTGTTTGCTAGCTATGTAGTATATAAAAAAATATAGGAAAATATCGTGAGGAAACTATAGCACAGTGGTAAGATGCATTGTAATACGCGTCTGGCTGGCGACTACCCAAAATCTTACGGCATTCTATTCTCGGTCATTCTTCATATACAGATCAGATCCCAAACTAAGGAGAGCTTGTTCTATGGAGACCAGATAACTGATATACTACATATACTACTTTTTCCCAAACAGATTTGCAGATATATTCATGCACACAAATGCATGTCCAGGGAGATAAGAACTCACGACCTGCGGCGTGATAGGAGCAATCTAAACCAATCATGCCAACTGGCCCGTCAAAGACTAGAAGGGAACTACTTACCACTTTCAGTCATGTCATCACCATATCATCATATCATGATGAGATACTGGTACAACACAACCATATCACTATAGTAAAGTCTCAAAACACAGCAATTTTCAGTTTCTGTGCTTCATTATGAACAGCATCATAACAAATTGTACCAGATGCTGCAGATCACAGCCCCACTAACAGTCTGCCACTATACAGCTGACAGTTAGTACTGGTAAAGTACCGCTAAAGGTTTCACAGTCCCGTTTTAACACATTTTATTCCCAAACGACTGCTCTCGCATTTTAACAGTGCAATGTGTTACAGCCTCCAATATATGAGCGTCATTTACTATAATGGGCCATAGCCACGTTTCGATTTTGCACACAATTGGTTTATCTATTGGGAGTTGAAAGAGATGTGAACACTACCAGGAGTCATAATTCAACTGACTTCTCTTCAAAGTTTAACGAATTTTTTTTTGCCTTGCATTTGTCTACGTCCAGGTAAAATAAGGCAAGGACTATACCAGAACTGGTTCTATAGTGATATGCTGTAATTAATATTCCGGTAGGTACAGGTCGGTTAACTAAAGCTGGCACGTTTCAACACATTTACACCGTCTCTCTCGCGCAAAGTCAAGCTTATGAGTATGAAGGAGACAGTTATTGTTTTGCTTTTGCTACTGCTCATAAATATAGAGTGGTCTATTTTTGCATTCGTCCATTAGACTTGACTGATTGCAAATTTATGAGTACTGTGAACGTGCCAGCTTTCGTTAACCGACCTGTACATCTAGTTGGTTGTTAGCCAGATCACCCGTCTGTTCTTTAACGAATACTAACTCTTTCAGTAGATTCTTTAATACCTTTTGGTGCGTCCGTGCTTGGCGAGCCGAGCACGAGCCGAGCCAAACGCCAAAATAACGTCATTTTAAAAGTCTAACGTACTTGGACATTCGATACAAGAAAAATCTACCAAATATAAAATAATACCAGCTCGTGTGCACAAACCCTTAGCCGTTAAGTTACCTACGCCATTACGTAAGTTTATTAAAAAAGGTACAGACATTATTTAAAGTACATTACGGCAAACGCTGACACAAAGCATAAATAATAAAAACGTGCGGACACAGGAGTCCGGCGCTGCTCAATAGGTAACCTTATTTCAATATCCGCTGACCCATGGGCCCACCAGGGTCCGGCAAGGTACAGCACTTTATTTCCCTTTCACAAAACCCTTCGGGGGTTGTCCAAGTGATATATGGAGAGCGTTCGTGTGGCATCAATGAATGTTATTAGGAAGTTACTTGTGGAATAACTTGCGACATGTTCTCTTGTGTGGAAATAAAATAAAAAATTAATTATATTAAATTTTGAGAGTTTTAACTGAATAAAAATAGGTTCCGAGAAACAAAAAATATTGCATATTTTAGTCGTTAAATAAATTTTCTAGAATGATATAAAAGACTATAAATAACTACCTACTCCCAGAAATCTAATAGAATAGAAAATATACGACAACTTCAACGGCAATTTTTGGGGCCTAAATTGAATAAATGGCGTTGATATTGAATCCAACAAAAAAAATCGGTGAAGGAAAACTTTGCGAAGAAACCCTATGGTTTGGTGGTAGGATACTTTGTAGTACCCGCCTGGCTGGCTACCACTTTCAAGTTGAAAATCTGTCGCCAAGCACCGGTGTGTTCATAAAGCTGCACTTGAAAGCCAGTTCCTTCTAGGATTTGTGTGCTTACGACTTTCGGCCACATCATCACTGACCATGGTGGTGAGATTTGGTCAATATAATGGTGTGCTAATCAAAATCATCAGCATTGACTGCTTGACTATACTAGCAGGATGAGATAAATAGACATCACTCACTGCACCACTCACGTGCTTTGTATAGTTGCATGTCCCGTACAGTCAAATCTCAAGAATAGATTGTTTTAATCAAAAATAAATCTTATCCATATAAATCGTTCCAGGTTTAAAATTCTTTTTTTTATCTCGACTCAATTCTAATTCGACATTTGAATGTAATCTTCGGCGATTCTTTAATTTTGCCAATTGCTTTAAAATTCGTTTACCCGCTTCAGCTCGCATCTTATACCACATTAAAAGTGTGAAATAAGAATTTATTATTGGATTCGTGAAGTTCTCGGCTCCATGACCTCGTTTTATTGGTTTACTGGTCAACAAAGTGATCGCTCTCAATGGCAGCTACCGTCCTACAGGCCACCTTGTTATTTTAGGTAAACTACTATGCTTTGATTTTATTCCAATATGCTGACAAAGACAATAGCTGTGTCTGGGGAAAACAACACGTTATTTTTCTACCTTCTTTTTACCAGAAAGGTTTTGCTTTGTTTGATTGATAAACCCAATTTAGCTTAAATTTACCCAATAAAGGGAAACGTGTGGATGTTTTAAAGACTTAGTTTGATAAAGAATACAATAGACTCTTAGCAATATAACGCCACTTAAGATTTGGGGGCAACTTAAATACTTGAGATAAAATCATACTGTAATATTTTTGGCTTAATCAGTACTTAAAAGTATGGCGTTTCAAGGGCGTTTCATTAATTGTTATGTTATTATTCTCATATGATTCAATATAAATCATGCAAATTAAGGCTGAGCGTGTCTTAAATAGCCACAGACATTAACCAGTGATGGCGAGATCTATCTCTAGATCCAGATCGAGACACCTTACTCCCTGTAGACGAATGGATATAAAAAAAGAATATATATGTCGGTACAGGAGGCCGAGAGTGATCTGTATCCGACATCTTTGATAATATCAAGGGATATTCCAATAAGATATAACACAATTACAGTTACGTAATTACGTAATTTAGTTTTAATTGTCTTTCACAATAGTTTCTTTACACTATAAACGTCTTTACACTATAGTCAGGTTCAATGTCTTTCAATTATTCACTGGGCGTATACAGAATACAATATTAAACTATATGGACACTATTAAAACGTGAGACAGTTCCTCGGCACGCGACTACCGCACACTCGTACTATTATCCCGAGTATCGATCATGGAATGAATGATCCTGCTCCCCTCAATCGCTCCACCGAGAGTCTGCCGAAGCGACACGAAGCTAGCTCTAGGTGTCACCTGCGTTTTGTAGCACCCATATGATGATGTCATGTCCCTCCCGACATATATAACAATACTATAAATAATAATTAGAATCCCCAAAATCGATCACTTATAGATGAAATTTAATCCTTAGTTATGTGGGTAGATCGTATAAATATGAGCGTAGTAGGTACACATCAAACGTGTTATTTCTGTATTTGCTATCAGTAAATCCAGTTCATTAACGCGCGGTGACATCAAACGCCAAGCCGAACACGGCGACAGCGTGGGTACATACATACCTACTTCAATGTGTACCCGATACATCGATGTCGAATTTATAAGATGCACAGTGATAGGATAGGTAGGTCCAACTTCGATAAAGAGGTCAATCGAAGAATCCAACTCGGCTGGGCAGCGTTCGGGAAGCTACGGCATATCTTCACGTCCAGTATACCTCAGAGTCTGAAGACATAGGTCTTCAATCAGTGCGCGTTACCAGTGATGACATACGGGACAGAGACGTGGTCTTTTACTGCTGGCCGCATAAATAAGCTCAGAGTCACTCAGCGAGCTATGCTCGGAATTTCTCTACGTGACAGGATCCGCAATGAGGAAATTCGTAAGAGAACGAAAACGACGGACATAGCTCGTAGAGTTAGTAAGCTGAAGTGGCAATGGGCAGGCCACATCGCTCGAAGAGCCGATAACCGCTGGGGAAGAAAGGTTCTCGAGTGGCGACCACGTACTGGAAAGCGCCGAGCGGGACGCCCTCCTACCAGGTGGACCGACGACCTGGTTAGAGTCGCTGGGCACCGCTGGATGCAAGCGGCCCAAAACCGTTCGAAGTGGAAGTCAATGGATGAGGCCTATGTTCAGCAGTGGACATCCATAGGCTGATATGATGATGATGATGACAGTGATAGAGTTCAAACCAAATAGTTTTATTTTTCAAATGGTTAAAGTCCCATAAAAAGATATTAACTCTGTGGTATTAGTAAGTAAATAAGCGCTGCGGTAAAGTAAGGCTAACAAACATAGCACCTCTCACCAACGACGACGACGGGGAGCTTCTTATATTTTGCAAAACTTTCAGGTTATGTAATTCTTAAACGGAGATTTTGGATCATGTTGATTTTAAAAGACATTTTTAGTGATACACAAGTTTTGAAATTTTCATCATGTCTCTACCGCGATTTCATATACCATGACCATCCTTTAACCATCGCACGGATTAGACGAATCGATAGACACCTCAATCATTGAAATCCATCCAGCCTTTGGGATGTCTCGAGGGTATAAAGAATCCCACATACTTAGATACAAAGATACGCGTGAAAACTTGTCCCTGTCTTTGTAGTCGCGCAGCTGGGTAAAACCCCAATAAAGCTTTCTCGTATAACATTTCCCCATACTCTTCCAGTTAAATAAAACATAATAATTTCAAAATCCCAATGTTTGAGTGAATTGTATCTAGTGTTTTTAACATCGATGATCCTACGTGATAAATCTGGGCCGCCTCACACTAACGAGTGTGAATCTATAAAGCTGACTCGTGATCCAGTTTTGCTATTTTCAAATACGTGTACGTTAAGGATAAGCGCGATACTGATTATGTGCTATTTATAAAAATGTAGGAAGAAGGATTTCGCCTGCTTTATATTATTATATTACACAGAGTATATCTATCTGCTATTCGTGCTTTTAAAACTCATCGTTCATTAGCTTATACATGCTACTACTAGGAGGATAATCAACAATACGGGTCCTCAGGCATGCAGGGTTTCCACTTGATGTTTTTTTTTTAACGAACCCCGTAATGATTCTGTAGGCGATGGGAGAGAAATTAAAAGCAATAAAAATGTTAAACTTTGTATTTTATATGTACAGAAATAATGCAGAAAAAACAATATCTTAACAACTAAGACTTTTAAATTTTCAGAACATTCGAATTTGAGCGGCAAAGAGGTTATGGTCTTTACTTTTTTTTATAGTTTTATTTTTAATAGGTCGCATCGCAGCGCAACTAAATCTAATGAGGTTTTACTTATTTTAGCACGTAAATATTTGTGTTTTTAAGACAATAATTATAATAAATAAACTATTTAATATTTCAGGAATTTATGCTTTGCATTCCTTAGCACTCTCTCTGTCGTCTACAGATTCCGTACATAACTCAGATGAGTAAGTAAATTGAACTCCTCACTTTACAGGTGATTATTATTGTTACCACGCCATATAAACTAAAATGGTTAACACAACTTTACGGAACGGGTAATAATAAATTGTTATTAGTTTGCGACTCCCCCCCAATTACACGGTCCTACGTTTCCATTCCGCTAAGTCACAAAGCCCAAAATTAAATCTACGTCCTTTGTAGCCCCCGTGGACACATTTCACTAAACTTCGGCAATTATAAAAGTTTTAAGAGTGTATTTTTTGTCCGATAATTTAGCAAAATAAAGCTATATATCATTGTTTTAGAAAAGTACTTGTCTTGAAACAACTACCGTTTTGAAAAGGGATGCATGTAATGGACATTATATACTGCCAAGGAGTCGTTTAAAAATAGCCTCGTGAATCATCGTGCTGTGTAGGAAAGCAGGTCTTATAACTTCTATGTTTTACTATATATAGTGTACGAGAGATAATGTTGGTACGACAGTGTTACCCTGATACTCAGTGATACATTTGAGATTGATTACTGATACCCTGATTTCAGTGAGATTTGAAAATCTTATTCATGTGAGGAAAAACATAAATAACTTACCTAAGAATAGCGACACTCATAGTTTTAACACTAGAAATAAGCACAAACTTGCTGTACCTTTAACTCGGCTCAGCAAAGTCCTTAACTCTTTCAAGGGGCAATGTATACGTTTCTATAATAAAGTACCCTTAGAAATCCAAGAGCTACCTAAACATAGATTCAAAAAGATAGTAAAACAGAAGTTATGCAAGAAAGGGTACTATAAAGTTTCTGATTTTGTACATGACAAGAATGCATTTGAATGAATTGTTCGCTTCGCAGGCTATTGTTATATATATTTTGTAAATTGTAATATTTATAAGTACACATAAAAAAAAAAAGAATACTTGCTGAGTTTCTTGCCGGAGTCTTCTCAGTTCAAGTTGTATTTGGAACCGGTGTAGAGTCATTTGTTAACATTCACAAGAGCCCTATCAGGGCCTAACTTGAATAAATGAATTTTGATTTTGATTTTGATTTTACCAGAAGAAGTGTCCTTATACCTTTTTTTTATAAAGAACTGATATTAAAGAAGATAACTGATAGCTGAAAAGGTGTTGAAAATTCATTAATTGAAAGTATTTATTTCCATATAAGTTTTTATCGCCAGGTTTTGCCGAAAGTTAAATTCTTAATTTCTGACAATCCTTTCTTTTGCACCCCTAGGGTACTCAAAGAATATTTTCTCTAAATTTCAAGGTTTCATCGAACAATTAACCCAAAGAAGCGTAATGACATTGATTTTGCTGGCAATCTTTTCCGCCAATTTGCCTCCATCGACAAAGCGCTCTGATTGGCCAAGTCAGGAACACACGATGCAGTGATTGGTCCTTACTGTTCAAAATCAGTGAAAAATCACTGACTAGTTTCGGAATCGGATTGCTCGGTATTACTAGTCTAAGGGATTGTTCCTCGAAGACTGGTTTAGACTATGCGTAGTCTGTGTTAGATTATCATGTTTTTTTATTAAATATGGACATAAATAAAGAGCATTATCAGTTCTGAAAACTAGTAGAGCAATATTTTTAACCGACTTCAAAAAAAGGAGGAGGTTCTCAATACGGTTGTTTTTTTTTTTTTTATGTTTGTTACCTTATAACTCCGTCATTTATTAACCGATTTGGAAAATTCTTTTTTTGTCTGGAAGGGTACACTTCCCGTTTGGTCCCATTGTCATCAGGTCAGGATTTGATAACTTCTTAGTGTACTTTGAAGTCGGTTTAAGTTGTTTTGTAAAACAGTCCAATTATTTCAAATCTTCTGCGGTAGAAACCATTTATCCAAGTTTTAATCTGTAGAAGAGTTAATTAGTTTTCAAGTAACATTACCGAGTAGAAAAACTAGTAGTAGTAGAACTATACACTCCAGGTGTATAGTTTTACAGTGGTTTTTCCCCGACCACATTGAACCACAATTGCTTTACGAGTTGCGTTCACAAACGGTAACATACATGGTGGCTTATGCGACAGTGCTCTCAAATACATTGAGTTGAATACTTGAGCATTCATTGGAAATAAATTGTTTAGTATCTGCGAGCTGTATTTTATCAAAAACTGTTAAATAAATTGTATACTAATGACTGAAAGATTTTGGAATAAAGTCTGCATGATTGATTAACTGAAATAAAAAATAAGATAATTTATTTTTATCCCGCAGGATAACATTTTATCCCTCCGAAAAACCACGACGAACTTGTATAACGATATTATTAGATGCTAACTTCCTTTAATATATTTCCGAGATAAAAAGTTAAAAGTTAACTAAGTTATTTTAAATGTTATGCCAAGGTATAATCTATCTTTGGGATAAGTTTCATCCAAATCTGTCCAGCCGTTACAGAGCTAAGTACATACAAAAACATTTGCGTCTATAATAATTTTGCAGGATATTAAATATTTTCATCAACAAATATTTATGTAACGTCTTCCTTCTCCTTTATATTGACCAACTACCCTAGTTTTCGTTATAAAAAAGGTTTACACAGTGGCGTATTAAGGGGGGTAGCCCGTACCCACTGTGAACAAAGAAAACTTTGTACACCCGGCTACAGATCAAGCTATACATTTCTAGTATAAGCTGACCTCCCATTGTACGGAAATCGTATACAATGCGAGTTCAGCTTATACTGGAAATGTATAGCTTGATCGGTAGCCGTGTGTACACAAGCCTCTAGATTATAAAAATAAAAAGATATTTCTCGTGTGTCGTCTTCCTGACGACGTTATTGCCATCAATTAGCCATAAAACAGAGGCACTTCGACTTATATATTAAAGAAAAGAAAAACGGAGTCATATTGTAGATAGAATAAAAATTACATCATATTTTAAACAGTTTTTATTTTTGGGGTGACACCACAATTTCCGCACAGGGTGCCACCCATGCTAGCTACGCCTCTGGCTTAATAACAACTAATCAGCCATTATACTTCAATAGAGTACACAAACAAATAAATATCCATAAAAACCTGGACCTGTACCCGAGTGGTGTTGACGTCATAAACTACGGTAGGTACATATTTATAAGCACTTGTGTGTGTATAATGAAACTATTTGGTACAAACGTTGGATTTGATGCGAGTGTTGGAAAAGAAAAGAGTTATTGTAAAACGGCACGAGAGACGGAATGATCTCATTTTCTATTCCATTCGTTTCGCACAAACCACACAAATCACTGTAGCTTTGCCAGGACATAAATGTTTCGTGTACAAGTTATAAGCGGGTAGGTTTTAAGAGAGGTAGAGCGTAGCGTTTAGTCGCTCAAAGAGCGGCTTGACTGTGAAAGTATACCTTACAGAATACCGCAAACAAATATCTTTATGTTGTGTTCCTGCGGGAGTAAGGCTGCCAGAGCTCTTTGGGTAGGTGGAAGGGTCAGTAGCGCGTGAGTGATGCCTCGTGTGTTGCAAGCTTCCATATGGCTACGGTAACCGCTTACCATCTGCCGGGTCGTATGCATACTGCATGGTTCCGACTTTATCGTATAAAAAAAAGTTATTTTTCGGTATGATTATTATGCTTTTCGATGGCCCGATTGACATGGACGTTAGGAAACTCAGATCATGGTATAGGTCGTGACTGATTTTTTCAACATTATATTATTATATTTTTAATAGGTAAGTTGTATTAATATTACTAAATATTTGGTCTAGAATCTAGATCATTTCATTTTAACGTGATACGTAACATGCATCAAAACATTTTATTGTATTTAAAGACGCAAAAGAAGGATGCTTAGAGATTTTTTCAGGGTTCAAAATGCCCTTGATGTTTCAATAGTCAATAAACTAGGGCATCCGCTTACCATACCATCCGATGATTCTTGTTTGCTACTTATTAGTAAAAAATAGGAATTTTCAATAATTGCTAAGTAAGACGTTAACCACCCTCTACCCGCTCCGCTTTCGCCCATCGCTTGCACCACTTGCTATTTGCATGGCACACTTTATTCAGTCGTGAAGGAACACACAATCGACTTGATTTAAATAATCAGCGAAGCGACGACGGTGAGCGGCTCGTGCGGTGTGATGCCGCCTTAATAGCGAACCAAGTTGCCGCCAGCTTTATGGACCGACCCTGAATTATTGCCATGACTTAATTCTATGGTGATTTACTACTTTTGCTTGTGTTACGTCAAGTGAAAGTCAAAGTCAAAGTCATTTATTCAATTTAGGCCCTAGTGGGACACTTATGAAGGTCCAAGCTACTGAAGTTACCGCCAGTTCGTAAGTCTGCCTTCAACTGAGAAGAACAGGCAAGGTTACATTTTTTTTTTTTTGACAATCTGACTATATTGTTTTTTTTTTTTTTTCAAAACAGTTATACATCGTCTAAATATAATTGGCGTGTTCTCAAGAACTTTGTGACGTGGTGCCATCTTCACCTTCCTACCATTGCACCGCTCGCCAACGATATAGAGGTCATTCTCGAGCCATCTGGCGCATATAGAGCATAGCGTTTATTCGCTCAAAGAGCAGCTCGACTGGGGAAGTACCTCCACCTTACAGAATACCGCAGCCAAATAACTTTATGTTGTGTAAAGTTTTGTTCCTGCGCGTGAGTAAGGTCGCCAGAGCTCATAGGGGAGGGGGGAAAGGTCGGTAACGCGTGAGCGATGCTTCTTGTGTTGCAAGCGTCCATATGGCTACGGTAACCGCTTACCATCAGGTGGGCCTTATGCTTGTTTACCTGCTTAGTTGTAAAAAAAATGTTATTTTTTTTGAAACATTTGTACATCGTCTAAATATAATCGGCGTGTTCTCAAGAACTTTGTGACGTGGTGCCATCTTCACCTTCCTACTATTGCACCGCTCGCCAACGATATAGAGATCATCCTCGAGCCATCTCGGTCGTCGACATAATGATACAGTCGGACGGACCTTCCTACTGCGGACCATTCGTATATAAGGTCCTAATAAATTAGTGAACTTCCTCTTGAGGGATGAATGTATAAGTCATTAGTAATCAAAAAATAATATTAGAAAAATAATCCGAGGAAAAAAAAAAAAAAAACCTTCGCGCGGCTTCTTTGATTTGCATAGAGACCGTATAGGATTTTTTATTTTTTTTTTCCTCGGATTATTTTTCTAATATTATTTTTTGATTACTAATGACCTATACATTCATCCCTCAAGAGGAAGTTCACTAAATTATTAGGACCTTATATAGAATATAATTAAGGCCTTCCCTCAGCGCTACAATATGGGGCCCTTAAAAAGAAACGTATAAAGAGCTCTTAAAGGTCGGTAGCACATCGGTAATCATCGAGGAAATATCCCTTTAGAGTAGTAATACTGAACAATCAAATTCCGAAACTTGTCAGTGATTTGTCACTGATTTTGAACAGTAAGGACCACTCACTGCATCGCGTGTTTATGACTTGGCCAATCAGAGCGCATGTGTCCTCGAATTAACCAATCAGAGCGCATTGTCGACGGTGGGATATTGGCGGAATATATTTCGACCAAAATGAACGTCATTGCGCTTCTTTGGGTTAATTGTTCGATGTCGGTAACCCTGTTGGTAATGCAAATATCGACATAATTTGGCTAAAGATATGATAGATAACTACAAGCGAGCTTAGTATATTATCATATAGTAAACTAGAAATACTGTTTGTGTAGGCGTATGTATGATGTGTATACGCCTCCGTAACAATGTTTTGATAAATAAATGACGAGAACATAATTGCTAAAGATTTTCTCCTCAAAACCATACATTTTATTATATTTTTGGCTTCAATAAAAGGTTTAATGTAATAAAATATTCACACCTCAAAGTTACAGACAAAGGGCTTCAAACACTCTATTCGTATCTAAAATATTCAAAGCGAAACGTGATGTCATTTTGGTGTCTAGAAAAAAGCAAATAATCTGATATTTGGCCGCCTCAAACGTCAAGGTATCGCTTGTCTACAAAATGACCTTCAAGTTGTATGTTACAAGGTTATTAGCACATTTTTTTAAAGGATGTGTATTTGCCTAAAGAATATTTTTACTGTAGCTAACTATGTATATAAAAAAAAAAAACCAAGGTCAAAATTACTAAGATTACCTCATCTCACAAATATTTGGTATAAATGTGAATATTTAGACATAGTTAGATAACTCTTTATTGTACACACGGCTACACATCTAGTATAAGCTGATCTCGCATTGTATAGGATTTCCGTACAATGAGAGGTCAGCTTATATTGGATGTGTAGCTTGATCTGTAGCCGTGCGTATGTACACGATGAATTATTTAACAAAAAGTAAAAATGTATAATAGGCGGTCTTATAACTAAGACAATAATCTCTTCCTTTTACAACCTTTAAATTGAGAGATTTAGATGTTTGTGATGTGTTTGGCATATGCATACTCAATACTCATAAATATATTTAATAATAACAATATTATAAGTCAGCAGTTTAGGCGTGAAAGAGTAACAAACAGAGTAACTTTCGCATTTATGATATTAAAGTACAGTACTAGAAGCGCTCGTGGTGTAGCATAATTAGCCGTTCTTTATCGATCGGCAAAGTTAAGCTACGTCTGTCTTGGTCGGTACCTGGATGGGTGACCGTCTAGTGGTATTTCAAATCGAGCTTTTCCGTGCTTCGGAAGGCACGTAAAGCCGTTGGTCCCGGTTATCACTTAATTGTGATAGTCGTTAAGCTAGTTGGATGCCTCCTAGGCGGCTTGAAAAATTCCAACAGTAGGTTGACCACCAGCCTACCTCCACCGATCCGCAGTGGGCACGCGTGGTGGAGTATCTGCCCATTCCCTTTCACCCTGATTTGTGAAAGGAGGCCTGTGCTCAGCAGTGGGACATTATAGGCTGATGATGATGATGATGACTAAAAGTCATGAAAGCTGTTCTATTTTAAGTAAAATCATCCAGTAATATACCTTATTAATTTTTATTGTATCAAGCTGTGTACATGAGAGGGAAGTATGAAATAAAAATATTGGTATCGAAGGGGCGCAGCTCGCAGGCGGTTAGCGGACAAATTGCATGGTCCGGCGACGTTCGTCCCGTAACCACAACCGCTACTGAAGTTGCAGATCTAACTTACTATATAAATCAATGGAAGTGACCTTTATTCATTATTTTTCACCATGATTTCTCATGTACACAGCATTCATGACTTCTAGGTTGACGGGCCATTTGGCGCTGTTGGTTAAGATTCACCTTACGCGCCGCAGGTCGTGGGTTCGATTCCCACACAGGAAATGCATTTGTGTGCATGAACATGTCTATATGTCCAGAGTCTGGGTGTAATTATGTATATTAAGTATGTATTTACAAACAAAAAGTAGTATATGTATTATTATTATATCAGTTATCTGATTTCCATAGTACAAGCTCTGCTTAGTTTGGGATCAGATGACCGTGTGTGAGGAATGTCCCAGGATATTTATTTATTTATTGTATGATTTGAACCCTCCACCTTTGCCACGGCATCCAATATCACAACCAATGAGATATCATCGCCATAAAAATTGTAATCCCACAAATAAATTACTTCTTTTTTTATACTGGTAATATAATGCAGTCTATGGAAGCTTGCAACACTTGTATAACAACTTGTATGACTCGCGCATTGCCGACCAAGCAACATTCTCACACCCTTTTTGAAGAACTCTTTTGGGAAAACCGCGGCGTGGAACTCATTCCACAGCTTGAGCGCTACAGCTACGTATTCGATGTCTTTAAACTAGGTACCACTTCAATTGTAATATAAACCGCTGTAGGCGTGTCAGTGTCAAGTGCACACAGCGCAAACGAGCCGCGCCATCCACCGACTACCGGCTACCGACTACCCGGGGACGGTATTACCGCCCCGTGGTTAATGGATGATTGTGAGCTAACCTCACGGCTGCGTTAGTGACACTGCATTTAAACATACTACAGGGACCGTTAAATGTTATAATAAAGAGATGTGGCTAAAGTTGGTAAGCATATACCCCCTTAATAGGTGAGATGGTTTAAAGCAAGTCTAGCTAAACCCAGCAGTTTTGTGAAATATCTGTCATATTCTAAAACCAGGGTTTTACTTGGCTTAAATGATTTCATGTAATAAGACAGATAAGGCTGAGAAGGATAACTACCCGGACGGAACACACGTGTACTTAGGTAATTGGCGATTGATTTCAGCTTGAGGGTAGCAGAGTAAGGTAGCTATCCAGGCATAACAAGATGCTTAGGTCTCCCTATGCTCATTATAGAATTAGAACCTACTCATATATTTTATTTAATTAGAAGTATATCCATAGCTGTAAGATTAATCAAATGTATTAAGTTATCATCATCCTATAATGTCCCAGTGCTGAGCATGGGCCTCCATTCGCAAATGAGTTTGAAAGGGAATTGGCAGTTACTCCACCACGCGTGCCCACTGCGTGTCGGTGAAGGTATGCCAGGAGTCAACCTACTGTTGGAGTTTTATAGCCGCCTCCAACACAATTCAATAATGACCAACGGTTTACATGCCTTCCGAAGCACGAAAATTTATTATATTATTTATTATTTTGTGTGATTTAATATAATTATTTAAAACATTATTATTTAAGTCTCGTGTTCAAAACTCTCAGTAACTCCAACTACTGAAGTGCAATCGAATTCTTAGTTGAAGTGCACTCATAATTTAGTTTTAATAATTGAATGTTATTATAATTAGGGAGTAACGGAGGCGTTAATGCAGAAATTTCCTTTGTTCGATCCAACCGTAGGTATTTGTCGAGTGCCAATTAGCGTTTTAAATCATTTTTCCTTTTAATATTTGCCGTACTCTACACAAGTCCGTACTCTACACTTAATTTGAAACTTGAACAGGAAATTGAGAGTTTGGGTTAACACTTTAATGTAAAAAATATTTTCTAAATTCAGGAACATTATTTTCTTATTTATAATTTGATATTGAGACTTGGAGCTTTATCAAAAGAATATAAAAGAGAAGTCAAAAATATAATAAATAATCATAAAAATATGTTGAAATAGATGAAACAATATCTCAACCGTTATTACGGTAGGTATTTTAGAGAACACAAAATATATAAATTAGTTAATTTTGTTAGTATTTATCGCTTCGAATCGATTTGGCTATTACATAATTGGACTGTTTTACAAAAAACTTAAACCGACTTCAAACTACACCAAAAAGTAATCAAATCCTGATCTGATGACAATGGGACCAAACGGGAAGTGTACCCTACCAGACAAAAAAATAATTTTGCAAATCGGTTAATAAATGACGGAGTTATGAGGTAACAAACATAAAAAAAAAAAGAAAATATACAGCCGAATTGAGAACCTCCTCCTTTTTTTGAAGTCGGTTAAAAATTACGTTTCACCCCATAGATGCTTTAAATTATATGATAAATATCCATAACAATCAAGAATGGGGATCATAACCATACACTTAGTGAATTAATGAAATTAAAAAACCTACATATTTGTTGTAAATACGTAACAATAAATATGACTTCCTCTCGTAAAAACGACTGCTATAGTATAAGAATGTCTATACCTTCCCTACTGCGATTCTTCATACGAGACAACATTCAGTATCGAACCAAATCGCAAAATGAATACATTTTTAATTGAAAAAATTGGAAAGTAATATTATCGTCTGGGTTTTAAATCCAACAAAAATTAAATGAAAAATCAAATTCATACGCAGTAATGAGGCAAACTGCGTCGTGACTCGTGAGCGAGTACAGTCGAGGACATAAATATGTATACACTTTTTGAAATTCAAAAGCAATTTTCTCGCATGTTTAACATTTAAGTGTTAAACTATTACACAAATCATAATAGTATATGTTAGAAGATTCTGCCTTTATAATATCTCATCATTTCAATCAGTAGTTTAAGAGGAAACCGTTGTTGAATTTTACTAAGTGTATACATATTTATGTCTTCGACTGTACCTACATAATTCAGGAGTGCGAGTTTTGTAGCCGGCTTAGCGAGTCCTGTTTACTCGCGGGGATATTTATACAAAGTTAAAGACATAAGCAACCCTTATTAGGGGGATGGGGTGCGTTAAAGATTAAAGCATACGATTTTTGGATGTGGTATTCTGGATAATTATTTAATTAATTATATTTTAGTGCTTATACAAAGGTGCGGCCCACCTAATTGCTTTTCGGTTAATATAGCCCAAAGAGACTTGCAATACTAGAGGTATACATCACGAATTGCCAACCCTGCAAAAATGTTCCCACACACGTGCTTTACTCCCTTGGGAAACCTTCTAAATGGGCTTTTTCAATAATGAAGAAATACATCTCATCTCAACTCACTAATATTATAAATTTAATGGTGCGTCCATGCTACGTGAATCGAGCCTGCCGAGCCACGAACGAACCTACAACGAGAACGATGCGCATCCCTTTGTTCGTGAAAAAACTGACAATCGCGCTCGTTCGAGGCTCGCAAGCCCGTCCACGCTACGCGAATCGTGCTTGCAGTGTGCTTGTTCTTGGCTCGGCTCGTGCTCGGTTCGCCAAGCATGGATACACCATTAGATGTTTGTGACTCAATCACGCAACAACGGATGAATGGATTTGAAAAAAAAAAATGGCACACGGATTTTTTCATGGAAATTAATAAATGCCTCGATAACGCGGGTGTAACCGCGGGCGAAAAAAACTCTAATGTCTTAAATACAAATATGGGTACTAAATATACGAATCAACCACGTAAAAGCAGTTTCACCCGTCTGTCGTTTTCAAAGGATATATTTTATATTTTCTTTGTTTTTGCTTTCATATGAAATCTTGATTGTTATTCACGATACAAAATATGGTAACCATTTGTAAGGATCGACGGCCAACTTCAAAGATAATATCGTTTGTTTACGCCGGTAGCACAACGATGCTGGGTATAAAACTGCGCTACAACATTTCACAAAATTCAATTTAATATTCCACCACTTACTATATTATATTACTTACTTACTATATTAAATAAATATTCTGGGACATTCCTCATACATATATTAGTGAAATTTATGCATAATTTATTTATAATTCAGAATAAAATAGTAATTCATTTAACACTTCCATAATGTTCAGTTTACGAAGACCTATTCTAAATGAAAAAACTAACATAAAAAATATATTTTAATACAAGATTTGTATGGTGACTGTATTTTTTCTTTAACTTTTTTTTAACTGTCTATACTTGCATTGCCATCTAATATAACTGTAAACCAAATTTCAGCTCAATCGGACACTGGGAAGTGGGTCAAATTTAACTTGCAGGATTCAATTACAGTCACCGGACTGGTGAAGCAAAATAAAAGCTTGTAATAAAATAGTTTCTGTTTTTAAATTTTATCTTAAAGATCAAAATGAATACAAAAAAACTATATTTACGAGCACAACTATTACTACTTACTTACGTATATGTACGAAAAGCTGCGGTTTTTTTACAGTAATCACGCGTCGGTGTGCTTTAGCACTGAGGTATCATAGCTTCACAAGACAGCTACCATACCATGCATACCATTTATATAGCATGTAGGAATTCGTATTTATTTTGTTACCATATAAAAATATTTACAAAACCCTTGTTTGGTCGAAAATACCACACCAAAGGATCTCAGTGAAAGATTGTCTCATTTTGATAAATGGATTCGTGAGCTTTTCACGATTTGTCATTGTAGTTATTCCAGACATGAGAAAATCTAGACAAGCGAACTTTTGAACCATTTTTTAGACCGTCGAATATCGTCGAATTCTTTGTGTACTGAAAACATAAATTGTACCAAGTTAAATTTTATGTCATATTGGAATAACTTGTTTTAACAAATAAAAAAAAATTACTTCTTCAATTAAAAATATAATATACATTATTATTTATTATAAATAAAACATACACATTAAATGTTACTTTTATTCTAAAAGAAGGAATAGCTTATAATATATTTCATATATAAAAAAACACGAGATACATTTTTACTTTTAAGAGCAGCTAAATATAAGTACAAAGACAGAAAAAATGTAATACCAGTAAATGTCTAGAATGACTCAAATATATTTTCCATATCATTAATTTTAATTCCCATCTCATAAGTGTTTTTTGTGTGACATAACACAAAATATATTGAGAAAGAAATTTGATTTAGGTTTTTACGCATGAATTCCTTGAAAAAAGTTTTTTTTTATACTACTTAGGTAGCGAACAAGCATACGGCCCGCCTGATGGTAAGCGGGTACCGCAGCTTGCAACACCAGGGGTGTCACTCGCGCGTTGCCAACCCTGCAGAAATCTCTTCACACCCTTTTTGAAGAACCCCATGCTGTACTCCGTTGGGGAAACCACGGCAGGATACATATGCCATTATTTCAACAACATAATGTTTGTCCGACAGTAAATACTAATTATGATAAATAAATACCTGGGGACGATCTTCAATCACGGTCATCTGATCACATACTAGAAAGAGTCTTTCTTGTTTTTTCAGGGTTGAAAGTAACTCATACAAAAAACTTTTTTTTTTAATACATACATATTGGGTAGGTAAAAATTTTGTATGGGACTCAATATATATATACTCAGCCAAGACGAGCAAACCCCCTTATCAATCTACTGAGATTTTCTATAGTGGCCACCTTCACCAACCGCTAGGTCATAAAAGACGGCACACTAGTCCTGGCAACTCCTTACGAAGCGTCAGAGACCCTCTGCGGTAGGTCACGCCGCCAGAGTACTCGCCCCTGGTACTCGAAACTCGTTTGGTTAGCCAAGACGAGCAAAGCGAAGCGCAAGGGCACTACCTACTTTCTCTCGAAGCGCTTCGTCGTTTTTTTGAACCCTCATAACTTTAGAACCATTTAATGATGCAATGCCCTTGCAGGGCTCATGTTGTGGACTAACTTAATTATAACACCTTTATGTACTACATGATGCAAATAAATAAATTGAAATAAATTGAACGAAGAAACGGCCAAGCCACATATTTTATCTACGATGTGTAGAGTTAGGGCGTGTAGAGTTATACCTAAGCTTGGCTCTACATGAGATCTGATAACTTTTTGACAGTGCGAGCCATATAGTCTCGTCTTGGCAACATTGTACATGAAAATGTTTTGGTGGGATTTCTTTAGTGTAGAGTCATTTGTTAATGTTCATAAGTGTCTCATTAGGGCCTAAATTGAATAAATGCTTTTTGAATTTGAATTTTACACTTTCCGATTTGGTCTAATAGCAAAAGTTATATAAATTCAAGAATACTTTCTGCACAGAAAAAAAAACTGTTAGACTTAAAGAAATAGTTTAATTCTAGGTGACAAATACCACGTTATACAATACGTACCACATCACATCTTCCAACATCCAACAAAACAAGTTTACGCCCAGTTTAGGTAACATGAGAGGATACTGAAACGCACGTCCACTGAATCGCAAGTGGCCGGAATATTAGCGTCGTTCACAAGTGGGGCACGTATTATTTGAGAGTTTGTCGCTTGCAAACTTCGTTGTCGGCGACAAAGACGGCCGACAGAATTATAGAACGTGCCGCGGCGACTTGCGACACGACAACTGACGACATGAAACAGTCGGACTATTTACAACAGCTTGTATTGTATTATGTTTCTACAAGTCTCTTATGTTTAAAAAACCTAAAAATACTTGGAATCCACATAAATATATCCATTATTTTGAACATTTTCATTGCTCTTCTTTGTATGCACTCCACATTTTTAGGTAGGCGGGTAATATACAAACCAACTGACAAGAAAACATTGACATCATATTCTGAGCCATGTTTATATTTTAAAGTTCATAGCTCATCGGAAGTTAGTTATAATTAGTACCGAACCGACAAAACCGAGATACTAAAAATAAATACACTCGACGCACGAACACGCTCACCTTACCCATCATTTAGTTTACTCATAAACTAGCTATAAAATGTAAATACCTTCGGTTAGCCATACTCAAAGTGTGCCTAGGGCTCCGCAAAGTCTGTGGGGGCTCCGCGATATTACTGGCCAAATACATTACAATACATACAAGAACTTGTCAGTTCAGAAAATGAACTCAATAAAATAAATAGCAAAGCGCTCGTGGTGTAGTATGATAAGCCGTTCTTAATAGATCGCCAAGTTAAGCTACTACTGTCGTGGTCGGTACCTGGATGGGTGACCGCCTAGTGGTATTTCAAATGGAGCGTTTCCGTGCTTCGGAAGGCTCGTAAAGCCGTTGGTCCCGGTTAGAGGTCTTCTAGGGGGTTTGAAAACTCCAACAGTAGGTTGACCACTAGCCTACCTCCACCGATCCCCAGTGGGCACGCGTGGTGGAGTATCTGTATTCCCTTTCACCCTGATTTGTGAAAGGAGGCCTGTGCTCAGCAGTGGGACATTATCGGCTGATGATGATGGTGATGAGTTAATTTGATTACGAAAATCCAATAATTTCAACAATTTTAAATACACTAAATACCTATATTATTTACAACCTACGCGGTAAAATACAGAATATCTACACATAAATTATTCTTTGATTATTTTAGGGGTCAATAAAATATTTCGCTTTCTAAAAGTCCGTTAGCCAAAAAAGTTTGAGAACTGCTGCCCTAGGTACAGGAAAACTCCAAATAACAAATACCTAGTATTTCTAGCATTATCCTACCTGAGCCTTCATCAACATGTCTGACTTGGAAAGGATACTCCTCTCAAAGTTAAGGTCAAAGAAATTCAAACAGTTTGGGTCCAAACTTAAAAAAATTAAAAAGATTCCTTACAGGTCTTACATACAAAGAAAAAAACGTTACTTTGTATATGTTGTGTATATTGTGTAATAAAAGACTGAAAGATGATTTCTTAACTAATAGTAACTTAATTTATATTGACTTTCATAACCAGTCCTTGGGTCCGAGTTGAATAAATGATTCTGAAATTGCTTTTTCACACTGAGTTCTTTTTAGGGTTCTTTACCCAAAGGGTGCCAAACGGGACCCTATTACTAAGACTCCGCTGTCCGTCCATCCGTCCGTCCGTCTATCCGTCCGTCTGTCTTTCATTGGGCTGTATATCATGAACGATAATAGGTAGATAGCTTAAATTTTCAGAGAATGTGCATTTCTATTGCCTCTATAACAACAAAAATAAAGTAAAATTAAAAATTAAATGGGGCGCCCATACAAGAAACGTTTTTTTTTTCATGGCAAAGTTGAGTTAATTAATATTGTACGGAACCCTCCGTATCCGAGACCGTCAAAACTATTCAAAAAACATTCTGAATGCATTTATTTTGAAATTGATACATGTAAGTTATTAATAAACCCCCTTATTCATAATCGCTTTTTAACTAAATCAGTGTAATAGTGTCCTCCGTCTCACTCTTTCGATCACCAAATGTCACTTGTCAGATAAAGACTTCAGAATTTTAGCTAATCAACGTTTGATAACTTTATTATGAATAAGGGGGAAAGTGTTTTGTGAAATAACTATTATTGAAAGTAAAACACTTTAAAATCTTATTGAAGTGTACATTGATTGTTATAAAAAAAAAAAAAATCTCAATAAAATAATAATATTCCTAATAATCCTTATAATTATGGCTTTATAATTCCACGATTTTGTTTTCCAGAAATCCGATATATGAATATAATATGATATATGATAGCTCAGTGGTAGTGACGTCGGATACCGAGACGAAGGTCCCGGGTTCGAATCCTACAATGAGCTTGAGCTTTCGGTGAAGGAAAACATCGTGAGGAAACCATAGCACGGTGGTAGGGTACTTTGTAGTACCCGTCTGGCTGGCTACCACCCTCAAGTTGAAAATCTGTCGCCAAGCACCTATCGGTGTGTTCCGTCAGCTGCACTTGAGAGCCAGTTCCTTCTAGGCTTTGTGTGCTTACCACCTTCGACCACATCATCACTTACCATAGTGAGATTGTGGTCAAACACAGGCCTATACACAGTAAAAAAAAAAAAAAAAAACCCTAGGAACAATGTTTAATAACGATTATATTGGATCAGTAGCTCAAACAATAAGATGATTGAAACAACTTATACTATTTATAGATATTTAATTTCATAAAATTTTGTTTAGATATCGGAAGCTTAGGTATTCATATTACTTAAAAATAGGTAGGTATACTAAATCCATTATAATAAATGTTAAAGTGAGTTTATCAGTTTGTCACCTTTTTGCAACTCAACGTCTGAACCAATTTTAATTAATTTGGCACGTAAGTAGATCACAACTTGTAATAAATATAGGCTAAAGATCCCTTGGGAATACGGGGGAAACCGCGGGTCGAAAACTAGTCTTATAATAATCTAGTATCTATACTAAAAGTTCTACTTAGGATGAAATGGCACCTAGTTACGATTTCACATCCTAACTTTAATATTATAATGCGAATATGAGTTTGTTTATTTGTTTGTTTGTTACACCTTCACGCCTCAACTACTCAGCGGATCATCATGAAATTTGGCATGCAGATAGCCTATGGTATACCATATTCTCTATAGAGAAGGTTACTTTTTATCCCGGGAACGCGGGCGAAACCGCGGGGGACAGCTAGTTGGTTATAATTATGAATGCTTTGAACTACATATTGTGGTCTCATTAAATGATATCACATCATTATTGACATAGAATCATAATATACTAGATATCTCTAACGGAATATTTCTTCCCTCATAGTACGAGAAAAAATACTATGTTTAGCACCGTGTTTCCTCATCTCATCTCATACTGCTTTCCGATTTTCCTCCAAATCGCTTTGGTAACAGCACTCAGACAGACCGATAGACTATTCTTCAGTAGTAAGGATTCATAATGATAAAGTAGTTTAAAAAATATATGATTTGCAGTTGTTCTCATAAAAGGTAACTCTAAAATAAAAAAATTACAGCGGGCACATTTTATATCGACCTATTGTTAATCTAGTATGTATTATATCAATGGATGAGAGGTAATGTACTCCCCAAAATAAATTCAATTAATTAGTAACAGTAACGAGGTGGTAATTACCTCTTATGTAACTCTAATACAATAATAACAACCGTTACTCGGTAATTATACATGAGACTAAACATTACATTGAGTAATGAACACAATGATCGAATAATGTTTATTAGGTATTTTGTACGCGTTTTTTTTCAGAAATTAAAAAAAATATATATCTGTTTACTATTATATATAAAGTAACTTATTCTTTAACAAAAATCTAAGTACAATAGTCTATGTCAACAGTTCATAATAATAATTAATTTAAATAGTCATTTAATTCTTAGTAGCCATTGTTACTACTCTTCAGTTACGTAAATCTCACAAACCAGTGGGGAACAAGAAACCTGAAATAATCACATGTATGTTCTAGCTCTATTTTAGACTGGTATTGTTATCCGCTACGTGCTTGGGGCCTTTACTGGGCACTTTGGAACCAACGACATGCTCATGAAAATGGGTCTAACCGCGACACCCATGTGCAGGTCGTGTGGGGAACATACGGAACGCATAATCATAATCATAATAATCATAATCATAATCATCATTTATTTGCTAATATGTGTACATGTGGTTCTTAAAAATAATACAGAGTGGTCACATAAGCCGTCATATAGGCATGCAAAAATTTACAAAATACAAATTTGATAATAATACCCTACAATTTACTAATTACAACATGTTAATTGGATTAAATAATAATATGTCAATGAATTAATCTAAAATGTGAATGTCTACTTCCTATTTTTCTTGCAATGTGCAAAGTATTCAGCAATGGAATAAAAATTATTGAACAGAAGCCATTTTCGGATCTGAACTTGAAACTTATTTAGAGGCAATGTTTTTATGTGTTCAGGGAGACTATTAAAAATGTTAATACACATTGCGTAGCAACTCCTTTGTAGAAATATTGTGGAAGGTTTGCGCGCCAAGACCAATCTGTTTGCATTTCTTGTATTTCTAGGGTATATTTCCTTCCCTGTACTAAATAAATGCATATTAAATTTCACAAATTTACACACTTCAGCAATGTACATACAAGCTAATGGCATTATATTGAGATTTTTAAATAGTGGTCTACATGAAATCCAAGGAGGAACACCGCAGATTGCCCGGACACATTTTTTTTGGGTAATAAATGCTTTGTTTATATCCACGCTATTTCCGAATATAAGTAATCCATATTTCAGGAGAGAGGAGACATACCCGTGATACGCAGCTAGTACCGTTTCAGTAGCTGCAGTTCGTCTTAATCTGTTTAAGACATAAACGAATCTATTTATACCTGTATTCATTTTATCAATATGAGACTTCCAGGTCAGGGACTTGTCGAGATTAAGTCCTAGGAATTTCACTTCATTTACTTCATTTATTATTTGACCCCGATAATGGACATTGAAATTTTGAGTTTTCCCATTTTTTATAGAAAAATGCATGTAGTTAGTTTTAGTCAAATTAACATCTAAACAATTTTTATCTAGCCAATCTATTATACAATTTATTGATTCATTAATGTCAAATTCATGTTTGTTTATGTCATTTCTATTAGAACTTATTACTAATGATATGTCATCTGCAAATAAAATACATGGATGGTTTGTTATCCTTGGGAGGTCATTTATGTATAAAATGAATAAAAGTGGTCCGAGTACACTTCCTTGTGGTACTCCCCTTCCATTTTGTTTATAATCCGACTTATAAGATTCGGTTGTATTATTTTTATCTAAACTTGTTATCTCAACACATTGCCATCTCTCCGTTAAGTAGCTCTCAATCCAGCCCAACGCTGGGCCCCGTATGCCAACTAATTCCAATTTATGCAACAGTATTTTATGTACAACAAAATCGAAAGCCTTTGTCATATCAAAATATACAGCTGTTACTAGTTGTTTAGAATCGAGCGAGTTAACAATTTTTGTGATTAAGTCAAACATTGCGGAGGTTGAGGACTTATTTTTTTGAAAGCCATATTGTTCTTGAGCAAGTATAATGTTTTTTTGAAAAAAGCTAGTTATTCTATTGTGCATAGACTTCTCAAAAACCTTAGATAATACGGGTATTAAAGTTATAGGGCGGTAATTAGTTATTTCACATTTATTTCCTTTTCTTTTATATAATGGTTTTACGATTGATTTTTTCATTAAATTTGGAAATGTACCTTCTTCAAATGAAAGATTTATTAAAAATGACAGTAAAGGTGCTAATTCACTTGAACAAGCCTTTAGAACCTTTGTGCATATGCCATCATAGCCTTCAGCTTTACTATTTTTTAGATGATGGATAATGCTTTTTACTTCTTTTTCCTCGGTAGGTACTAGAAAAATACTCGAGTTTTGCCGGGGAATATTCATGCAATAATTATTTTTCACCCCCTCTTCACATTTTTCAGTAGTATCGATGAAATGTTTATTAAATTCATGTGCTATAGAGAGTGGATCTGTAATCAATTTATTATTTACTTTTATGTGAGTTATATACGAGTTTGATATAGGATTTCCAGATTCTTTCCTTATCATATCCCACGAACTTTTCCCTTTATTTTTACTATTAATAAGAATTTTGTGATTATTAATTTTATGAGACGCATCTATACATGTTTTCAATATCTTAGAATAAGTATGAAATTTATTTTTGCTGGTGCTGCTTTTATGTTTGTAATATTGGAAGCGCAGATTACGTTTGACTTTAGAGCTAGTTTTAATACCTTTAGTAAGCCAACTTGTTTTTTGGGTATTCCTAATCATGATTTTAATTTTAGGGAAACAAAGTTTGTATAGTAATTTAAAAACATCATAAAAAATATTAAAAGCGCTATTCAGGTTGTCGGAGGCAAACACATCACCGAACGACAAACTTTGCAAATATTTTTTGAATTTCTGTATATTTTCATCACTATAATCCCTTTTGTATATATACATTTTCTTTAGAAGCTGTTTTTTTTTTCCTATTGGTATTAAGCCCATCTGTGCAGTCTCATGATCTGACAAGCCCAAAGGAAGGAGAGTACTGCTTACATTTGCAATGTTACTTATGATCTGATCCAAGCATGAACCCTGCCTTGTTGGTTCATTGATATGCATAGTAAGGTTAAAATTTTGTAAAATATTTGTGAAATTAGTAACTATTTTATTTGTTCTTTGTGTATCTATGTTGAAATCACCAGTAAGTACTAAATTTATTGTATTTTTTGAAAAAAGTTTATGAAGAAGTTCGTGTAATTTATCAAGGAAAGCATCTATATTTGAGCTTGGTGTTCTATATAAACAAATAATATACAAGTTATTATCTGGAATAATAATACCGCAGCATTCAAATTCCTCAGATTTAGACAAACTTTTGAGTGAAGGTATAATTCTAAAGTCCGTACCTTTTTTTACCAATATGCATACACCTCCTCTCTTTACATTGGGTCTAGAAAATTGGGAAGCTAGTTCGTAGCCATCAATCGCAATATTTTCCTCCTCACCGGATTTGACAAATGTCTCTGTAAAACAGAGTACATCAGGCTCTAAGTCTTTACTCTTTAAATCACATAACGAGATATTTACCATATCTTTCTTTGCCAAAATACTAGCAATATTTTGGTGAAGAATTTTAATTAACTGCGGTTTCTTCTCGAAAAAACTTTGTGTTTGCTATTTGTGGTGTTCCAGGATTATTTTTATTATTTTCAAGTAAATTAGGCGATTTTGGTATTATTTTAAAATAAAATGGTATAGTCCCTTTCCTAATCTGCTGTGATGCATTTAAGAAATTTTCTCTAATATTTGGTCTAGATTTTTCATGAACATGCCCCGAAGATTGCTTCATAAGGAATCTGAGATGTTTAAAGTTTAAAAATGTAGTATCGTAATTATATTGATCAATTCCATTATTCAATACTTTACACATTTTGTCAGTACAATAATAACAATATTCATGGTCATAATTCCAATTTAAAAATTTACAGTTTGAAAAATTATTACATGTTAACTTAATTAAATTGTTCAATTCCAATGTATTCAAATATTTATTATGTCCAACTTCAAGAACCAATACTAAATTATTTTTTAATGAATTTAAAGCTACACTTAAGTCACACATAACTTTGGTAGGATTTGAGTCATGTTGACCCAATGATAAAATTATGATATCGTCGCTGTGTAAATCATAGGACCTTATTGGCTTCGTAATCTCCTCCGAAGTTGCTTCCGGTTTTATAAATGATGTTATATTGTAGTTATCTCTTGTATAGTTTCGCCTAGACTTAGTGAGTTCTAGTGACAGATTTTTGCATTGACTTCCGCCAAAAATGTACATTGATTTATTATGTAGTTTTCCTGGCTGCTTATAATTCAAATTATTTTGAACATTATTTTCAGTTATTTCTTCCTCTTTATTATTACTATTCTGTAGATTTTTAGACGTGTCGGGAGTGGGACTTGAAAACACCTCAATTTGATCATTTAAGTTTGGTTTCACCTTTTTTATGCCTCTTGTAGAAAACATCAAGTGTTTACTAGATCTATCTATAACTCTTATCGGTGTCTTATCTGATAAATTGTTAATTTCTTGATCTAAGTTCACTGTGCTTACTGGGCTAGTGCATATACATTTTAAAGTGTTAATTTGTTGTTGTTGATTTTGTGTATGTTTTTTCAATGTATTATTTTCAAGTATCAAATTATCAATTTCGCTATGAGCACTATCTAACTGTGTTCTTAACATTAGAATTTCTGATCGCAAGCTTTCAATGAGATCATTATCATACTTAGTTGACAAGTCCAAACTTCTTACTGCTAGCTCAGAATCTACAGTTGTATTCAATGATTCACATGACTTAGCTTTGTTATCCCTGAATAGTATTTTTTTTGTTCGGAATGTAATGTTCTCCAAGTCAGTGTTATGTTCCATTTTAGATATGTAGGTTAAGTTTACTGCAATCAACTGGATGGCGCTGCTTGATCTAGGTTTTTGTAAGCGCGTTGACATCAAATTATTTAAAACCCAGTTAAGACATTCAGATGTATGTTGGTTAAATACAGTGCAGTTAAATGTTTTTAGAAAAGCCACAAAAAATCTTGCTGTGTAGGACTTGAACTCGCTCCACTGTGCGTGTGCTGTGTAGGTCCGGTCCGTTAACCAATAGACCAGTCGGACGTTGTAAGAATGTGCGAAATTATGTACCTATTTCACAAGACTATTAGGGTTGACGCTTTGATAAAGATCGTTGGAGTCCAAAGGTCACAATTCGACTATTTCGTAAAAAACAGAAGGTAGTATTACATTTAGGTGCACATTTTATTCATTTGTTAATTATTCACTCAGTTTATGTTTTTTATTTAATTTGTATGTATATAGCAATATTGTTTGCACACTAGTTTGCATTAAATAACACTTTCTATGGTATTAAGTGAATTTCGAGAGATTTTACACTGGGATGCACTGTGAATAGTCACTTTGAAGAATTTTATGTATAATTATATAAATCCCGAACTATTCTCGCCACAAACGTTTTTCTGCTTGAGTCACAACAGCATTAGCACGATTATGGTGTTTTATCACTAATTAGATGGTTTAATTAATTTTAATTTTAATTTAAATACGGAGCTAATGTTTACTGAGGCAGAGGCGCCACCTGTGTGCATGCGATGCACTGGCTGGTAAGCGAATGAGTCTCCTAGGGATTGGATATCCAAAACCAGAAGACTATAGGCTCATATCTACTATCATCGTTGTAAAACTCATGAAAAGAGTTTTCAACGAGACTGGGGAGGAGTAAGTTATCTAGGGGACCACAATAGATCCCAATGGGTCGAAGGCTCTGAGCTATTTCTCGGCCCCTCCACAAGATAAGATAAGGCCCCCTAAAAAGGAAGCTAAGCAATATTGCTAACGCAATTCATTTTTTCGTATTTAAAGCAGATCTTATGCAATTCATCAATACCAAATATTTTAATGAATTGAATTGTATGTAATGAGTAACTATTTTACCAAAACATATTGGAATCACTTAGGATCAGCCGAGAATTTGAAAAAATGAATTGCGTAGCAATATTGCTTTAGCTTCCTTTTTAGCCCCCAAGATCGTTGTTCGTAGACCCTCTGTAAATTTTAATATAAAGTACAAAATACCATCCTAAATCCAATGATATTTTCATAATAAGATAAACTACAACACAGCAACAATCCTAATAAACACCAAACATACAAAAGTGGTTAAATGAACTTGTAAATATTATCAGATATAATTAATATTCGGACGCGCACCACTGTTTACCTGCTAGTTTATAAGGGTCGGGGAGGATTACCCGGCTTCTATTACACCGTTCGTGCTTCCATTTAATAACGCCCAGCGATAATTTTATATGTAGGATAAATAAATACGTACAGTCTCAGACCAAGAAAAAATGAAAGACAGAACGGCCTGCATGTGTTCTTAAGTGACGCAAGTAATAGGAAGCCGGCGTTCTTGTAAATACATGGCCTCACACACACATATAGACCATAGGAAGCCGATCGGTTGTCATTCCGTATTGAGACGTTGACAGTGACAATAAGGCTCAGTACCATTTGTGCCTGCTTGGGCCAGTCAGTACTGATTTTACTCACGCACACGTAGGAATTCGGCTTCACTTTCTTATAAGGTGAAACTCCGTCTTGATTTTGTCATGTGTCTATGCGTACAGTGTAGGAAGTGTGTAGTGTACCTAAGTTCTTTTTCACACATATGCTTAAGGTTTTTTTTACTGTATATAGGCCTGTGCTTGACCGCAATCTCACCATGGTAAGTAATGATGTGGCCGAAGGTGGTAAGCACATAAAGCCTAGAAGGCACTGGCTTTCAAGGTCTGTCGGAACACACCGATAGGTGCTTGACGATAGATTTTCAACTTGATGGTGTTAGCCAGCCAGGTCGGTACTAAAAAGTACCCTACCACCCTGCTATAGTTTCCTCACGATGTTTTCTTTCACTGATAGCTCAAACTCCTTCTAGGATTCGAACCCGGGACCTTTGTCTCGGCATCCGAGCTCACTAACACTTATCAACATGTCTAAATTCAAAATTTCATATCATAAGCGCTTAACAGGAATGCTAGTCGTGGATTCGATTTCTACTCAGGGCAAACATTTATGTAGGTATTATGAATCCTAATATAATATATGAGAAAATGAGTTTGTTTGTTACGCCTTCACGCCTCATGTACTCAACGGATCATCATGAAATTAGTCATGCGGATAGTCTATGGTATGGAGAAGGACATAGGCTACATTTTATTGCGGGTGGAACAGCGGGGGATAGCTATAGTAGCTTATCAATAACACACTACAGACTGTTTGTACTAAGCCTGGATAAATTTATCTAGTAAAGAATTGTGAAATTAATCATCCATGTTATTTTTAGCTTCAAATTAATTCGATAAATTATGAAGTTTATATTTGATTTTATATTACGATTATATCTATTCTTATGTTGTTCTACTTATCCAAGAGTAAACTTTAAAGCTGGCAGCTTAACTTTCGTAAATGAAAATGTTATTAATAAAACATTTTGCGCCAGAACATCCACAGCCACTCCCATAACAGGATAACTCTGCAAGCGTTTTCAAGTTGAAACAAAACAATTTTACATTTCCATGTAAATCCTTGTTTTGTCGATTGTACCGCGCTGTGTACATCACGATTGTTCGCGAGTTTCTAACACACTTACTTGTTGTTTGCAATTTGAAAACGTTACGTGGTACCCCACTAGTATTCTAAATGCGATTAGTTTTGTACGTTGCCAGGCCTCGACGTCTTAATGCTTTGTCGGATTGGGAGATTTGTAAAGATATAACAACTTGTGTTGATAAATGTAAAACATGTGATGATGAAATAAATAAATATCCTGGGACAATCCTCACACACGGTCATCTGATCCCAAACTAAGCAGAGCTTGTACTATGAAAACCAGATAACTGATATAATACATATACTACTTTATGTTTGTAAAAACATACTTAATATACATAATTACAGGACATACAGATATGTTCATGCACACAAATGCATGTCCAGTGTGGGAATCGAACCCACGACCAGCGGCGCGACTCCACGTGTTAACCAACTGCGCCAACTGGCCCGTCACTTAGGTCCCTGATATGTTTCTTTATATCACTAATGCAGCAAACTACCCCTCCTGGTTGTAAGTGGTTACCGCATGACAAGGGACGCTTGCAACACCCAAGGCATCACTCAAAATCAAAATCAAAAAGATTTTTATTCAATTTAGGCCCTGGTAAGGCGCTTATGAACGTTAAATTGGTACATAAAGTTGAATTTACCACCGGTTCGAAATACACTTGAACTGAGAAGACTCCGGCAAGAAACTCAGCAACTCATCACTCACGCGTAACCAACCTTTCCCCCCCTCCTGAATGAGCCGATCGATTCGCATCGATGCGATTTGAGGTCGGCGCAATATATTATGCTTCTTCCCATGTCAACATTCACACAAACCATCCATCTCTTTTTCGGTCTTCCTCTTCCCGTATATCCATCCACTTTCATATTCATAACTTTTTTGGTGACGTGGCTTTCATATTCATACCATGAACGGATCCCTCTCAACTTTTTAGTCATTGGAGCTACTTTCAAGCTTCCAAAGAGCCGATCGATTAAGGACGGCTAATCATGAGCGCTTCAACTTCTATAGGGTGACTGGTAATTAGTAAACGATACTTAGAGATGATTGTACTCATGATAACAAACAACTTTCCGAGAGAAACAAATAGGGATAAATAACTAAATTAAATAAAAGCTGATGGTGTATTCTTATTCTTGTTGGGCACTAAATATTATGGGCTCAGGTGCTAAGTCAAATAAAAAAAAAAAAATCTTTGGGAAAGTTGTTTGTTATCATAAGTACAATCATGCGTCTAAGTATCGTTTACTCATTACCAGTCACCCTATATATGACGTATATACATAGCTAAAACATTATCAGGTTAAAAATAATAGGTATACAATATAAAGAATATTTTATTATACACTAGCTGCCCGGCGCGACTTCGTTCGCGTAATACCCTACCCTACCCTTCATTTAAACCTTCCCCGGACTTCCACGAATAGTTCAAACCCAAAATTAGCCAAATCGGTCCAGCCATTCTCGAGTTTTAGCGAGACTAACGAACAGTAATTCATTTTTATATATATAGAAGATTACACAGGTACCTAAAAGGTATAGTTTGTCCAGAATCGCGCGGCATAAGCTAGTTGGACATAAGTACGCACTATTCAACATTTTATGTGAGAACGTGAGAATAATATTTTTGTGATACCTGGGCGACGGGGTGCGGTCAACTTTTTATAGTTGCGGTATCATTATCCCGGGATCAGAGTGAAACTGGTCGCCTTGTACATAGTAACGTTAGCTGTTATTTCAAGAAATGTGCCAACTTATGGTGATGTGGCCGAAGTGAGTTCACAAAGCCTAGAAGAGCTCTCAAGTGCAGCTGCTAGAAACTGCAACAGATTTTCATCTTGAATTGTTCTAAATAGTAGGGTATTTAGAACCCATAATGCTATGGTTTCCTCACGTTCATTTTTCATTCACCACTCAAGTTCATGGTAGGACTCGAACGCAAAACCTAAACCGTGGCATTCAGTGTCACTAGTCATCATCATCATCAGCCTTTCTTAAGTCCACTGCTGGACAAAGGCCTCTCCCAGAGCGTGCCGCTCCTTTCGGTTTCTTGCCACCCGCATCCAGTCCAGTCCGGCCACTTTTCGGTCAGTCCATCGGGCTGGCGGGCGCCCCACACTACGTTTGACGCGGTCTCCACTCTAAGACTCGTCTGCTCCATCGACCGTCGGTTCTGCGGCAGATGTGACCGGCCCATTGCCACTTCAGCGTGCTAATTCGTTGAACTATGTCGGTCACTTTGGTTTGTCACTAGTACCATAGAGTAAATAATATTAAAAAATAAGTCTCAAATATGTAACACTCCGGTGTAACAGACAGCCAGTTGAAGTCTCCGTAGTCACGTTACGGGTTGAATGTGGTCTCGTAGACCCACGTAATGAGGAATATTATCACCTCCGCGGCACGTGCCTCGCCCGCATCTCGCCCGCGCCTCGTCTGCGCCTCACCCGCGCCTCACTTCGCCTCGCCTCGCTCGCCGCTTTCGGCCAGCGCTTAATTAACGAATTTTTTTCATTAATAGTCTAGTCGGATTACAAGGTAATAATAGCT
Organism: Achlya flavicornis; assembly: GCA_947623365.1. NCBI lineage: Eukaryota > Metazoa > Arthropoda > Insecta > Lepidoptera > Drepanidae > Achlya > Achlya flavicornis. The sequence continues at coordinate 16,287,102 of OX392475.1, forward strand.
GCTCGTAAAAAGGCTTGCTATGTTTGTGTGCTGAAATATTCTACATTATTTTTCGTGTTCTTCTGCAAAAATGTTATGTCTATTGAATTAAATTGTCTTTTCATCTTCGATCAAAGCTAATTATCTCGTTACACGAATGTAATGTTTATAACAAGATACATAGAGTATAATGTTTATATTTCCAAGAATTAGTCTAATAAATATGTATTCAATAATGAATATATTGGAACAAAAAATATGTGGATTATCTGGAGAACGAATTTACTAATTAGCCGTATAATGCTATAACAGAATATTGAAGCACGTGGATCCCAAAGCGAATTTTCTCCGAATAGCTAACTTATTACAAAAAGAGCAGGACGTATGTCCATAATACGGATATTTGACTTTGATTCTTATGTAGTTAGCAATATTATCTGTATTCGTTTGTGATAACCCATTTTTATTTATAAACATATGATTGTAAATATTACCAGGAACCCACATCAAAAAGCGAGATATATCAATGTGGCTTTGTAAGTACTTTTTTGAACGAACTTGTGATATCTTAAGATATTCATTAAAATTACGTGATTAAAGCATTTTGATCTCTATTTATAGTCAAATATGAATATTATGACAGTGATACAAAAAACTGACTTAAAGTCAATTTATTATTGTTGGTCAGCTATAGAACATAAAAAGCAACAGTATTGCCGTACGTATTTTCTTATCCATAATTATTAATTATCTATGCGAACTATTTACGCAGCTTTAATTTATTATATATTGTGATAAATGATCAAAGCTGTATCCAAAACCTTTAATTTTGTAAACATTCCAATTAAATTACAAACACAACCGCAAATCAGTGCAAACAGCTCAGTGACAATGCCGCTACGGCGCGGGCGTAGTGCGTGCTACATGAGACTGCTACGAGGCTGCGTAGCTTCGTAGTAGCAAATTGAACCGTATCCATATGACTGAGGGTTGATTATTCAATTGCCAGATAAACAATTTACGCCGCGCGGCGTAGTGCGTGCTACATGAGACTGCTACGAGGTTGCGTAGCTTCGTACTAGCAAATAGATATAATAATATTCGTGGTAGTATTCATATGATTGAGGATTGATTATTCAATTGCCAGATAAACAATATTTGGGTACTAATTTCACATGAAATGTGTTTTTGAATAGTCTATCAGAGGAAAATCTGAGGTTTATCTGGCGATTGAAAAATTATTTATTATTATATTTTTTTTTTTTTTTAGAAATATATTAATTTACCATTATAACAATTTACATGTATGTTTTATAGCCTGCACGGAAGCCTCGAGGGCTTATCTGTGCAGGCGTCGCTGCACAACAGCGATCATAATAAAAGTAAACATTTTATAATATTTTTGTGTGAACATTATATTGTATTGTAAATGTAATACTTTCGTACGTTTTTCATTTAAAATCTAAATCTAATCTAAGACTATTCTTGCAAAAGAATAAATACTTTTTAATACGGTGAACCCTATTATAAAATGTCTACAGTAAATTATTCTTCTTTTAAAACATTTTTAATACTTCAAAGAATGATCAATAGGATCTTTTAACGATGAGTTAGCAGGTGCGAGTAACACAAATCAATTTCAAGTTTACAAGAAAATATGAATAATGTATCGGAGTGTAAGAGTATTTGTAAAACTTTTTCATTTGAATCCCTTTTCACGAACGGGTCGGATGGTATCGTTAAATAATTTTGAAGTATTGTGACAATTTTTCATAAAGTAATCTATATGCAAAGATAGAAGTTTGTGATTAATTCACAAACATCCAAATTCATTATATTACATAGATTTTAAGTGAATAATATAATTTACTAGCGGCCCGGTACGTGCTTTGCTACGTATAAAGTGAAATAATAAAAATGTGATAAATGAAGAACCGCTCGACCGATTTTGTGCAAACTTCACATAAACCATCTACTAAATAGTCCTAACAAAGCCTAAACATTTGGTTTGGATAGGTGAGCCCGTTCTTCAGTTATAAAATTACAACGAAAAGTGGCATTGATTTTTATATATATAGATAGCGATGATATTCACGTCGGATGCCGACAGGAAGGTCCCGGGTTCGAATCCTGCAATGAGCTTGAGCTTTAGGTGAAGGAATACATCATGAGGAAACCATATCACGGTGGTAGGGTACTTTGTAGTACCCACCTGGCTAACTTCCACCATCATTTTGAAAATCTGCCGCCAAACACTTATTGGTATGATCCGACAGCTGCACTTGAGAGTCAGTTCATTCTAGGCATTATGTGGACGAAGGTGGTAAATCTAGTAGTAAAGTCGTAGAATAAAAAAAAAACTCCAGCCACATCATCACTTACCAAACTTCAAACATAGGCCATAATTAACACATAAGTTAGTACAGTAGTGTGTCTATCATTCTCATTATATTCAAATCGGCTTCAATTTCGATTCCTATTGCAATACATAAACCAACTAACATTATGTTGATAACAATAAGTGCTACATGAGCTGTTAAAGAGAGTTTTAAGTACCTAAGGTTCTTTAAGGGCTCTAACATTAGTTGATATAGCGCGCTATAACTGTCTTATAACACTGATTTGGGCCCACGATTTTAGAGCTTAAAGTGACCTCAGAAGAATTGAAAGCTATTATCGGAGCTCTTAAATATCATTTATACCGTGCCATAAATCCTCTATAACAGTTCCTGAAATAGTTAGCTTATTGCCAACATTAAAACACTGGTTGTCATAGTAACCATTATATCATCCAAAACAGTGTTATAATGTTGTAGTGAATTTCATTATACAACACCTTTTTTTTTTTTTTGCTTTTTCGGACCATTCCTTACTCATAAAACAGCCACATTCTCCGTGGTATCCTTATGAATTTCAAAAAAAGAACTTTTTCATGCAGCGCGTTACACTATCACACCGCCGTAATAAAGAAAAAAACTTAAAGGTTATTCGAATTTACGCCGTATCCCGCCATTTTTTTTTTTTTTTTTTTTTTTTTTTTTTTAAATTAAATGGGCTTGCGTTTGGCCACTGACCCGCCCAGAAGGCGCGATGACGAAGCCTAAGATGAAACACGCTTACCCAGAAGAAACCTATTCACTCTGGCCTTGAAAGTTCCTAGATTGTAGGCGTCAGGAAACACAGACGCCGGAAGCAAGTTCCACTCCCTTGCTGTCCGCATTATAAATGAGGATGCAAAACGCTGTGTCCGTATTTTCGGTATGTCAACAACGTACGGGTGAAAATTTTCCCGGCGTCTTGTGGTTCGGTGTAAAAATGGGGATGGTGGAATTAGGTTGAACAATTCCTGCGCACACTCTCCAAAATATATCCTGTAGAAAACCGATAAGCAAGCAACCTTTCTTCGATGGTCGAGGCTCGTGAGTTTCGCCTTAATTAAAGACTCATCTCCAATGAGTCTCCTGGCTCGGCGGTCTATTGAGTCGAGGGCCTCAAGCTGGTACTTAGCTGATCCATCCCAAAGATGGCAGCAGTACTCCATGCATGACCGGACTTGTGCTTTATAAAGTTGGAGCAACTGCCCAGGCGTGAAGTACCGCTTAACCTTAGAGAGGATACCCAGCTTTCTGGCAGCTGTTTCTGCCTTCGACTCAATAGAACAGCCAAAGTTTATTTTGGCTGTTAATGTTATGCCTAGGAGATCAAGCCGATCGCATATTGGCAAGGATACATTTTGGAAAGTAGGAGCCTGATGGTAAGGACTCCGTTTGGCGGTGAAAAGACATGCCTGTGTCTTGGAGGCGTTAAACGTGACCAGATTGGCTTTGCCCCAATCAGAGACTGCCTGTAAGGTCACGTTCAAACGTTCAACCATGGCCTCTCGAAACAATTGGATCTCGTCACTAGTGGCTCGTGCGCTGGAAATGTATCTCTCTGCAACAGTGCTGTCGTCTGCGTACCCAAAGATACCGGGTTTTAACAGATCGTTGATATGCAGCAGAAATAAGGTTGCAGAGAGAACTGATCCCTGAGGAACTCCGGCATTGATTGCCAAGAGGTCCGACGAGCACCCGTCTATGACCACTCGTATAGACCGTTCACTCAGGAAATCGGAAATCCAAGCGCACAGGCCATCAGGAATTCCATATGAAGGAAGCTTGCTTAGAAGGCTGGTGTGCCAGACCCTATCGAAAGCCTTAGAAATATCGAGGGAAACGGCAATTGCTTCCCCGTGTCTCTCAATGGCTTCGCTCCAAAGATGTGTGGCATACACAAGAAGATCCCCAGTAGACCGTTTTTGGCGGAAACCGTACTGTCGGTCGCTGAGGAGTTCGTTATCTTCAAGGTATGCCAGGAGCCTCCGATTCAATACACGCTCCATTGTCTTGCAGAGTATGGAAGTGATCGCAATCGGTCGATAGTTTGTAGGATCGGCACGGCTGCCCTTCTTAGGCACAGGTTGCACGTTAGCAAGCTTCCAGACTTTCGGAACATGACCCATTCGAAGTGAGAGGCGAAACAGGCGTGTCAAGACAGGAGACAATTCGGGCGCACAATTGCGCAGGACAATGGCTGGAATGCCGTCGGGACCACTGGCTTTATTCACGTCTAGAGCGCGTAGTACCTTTACAACCTCCTTTTGCCGGATACGGATGTCCGGCATTTGGCAGTTGCAAGTGGGTAGTGGGGATGGTGTTTGTAAACCAGCGTCTAGACATGAATTCTCCGCGAATAGAGAGGCAAACAAATTGGCCTTCTCTACAGCAGTGTAGACTAGTGATCCATCAGGCTTCAGCAATGGCGGCAGCGACGGGCGGCAGAAATTGCTCTCGACCGATTTGGCAAGGGACCAGAAAGCTTTACTCCCAGAGGGGTAAGATGATAGCTTTTTTCCGATCCGGCCAACATGGTCGAAACGCGCCTTCTTCTGTGCCTTTTTGCAGGACTTGGCAGCGATGTTAAAGGCTTTTTTCTTCAAGCCCGTGTCAGGAGCTTTGCGAGTGCGAGAATCCGCCCAGATTTTGGTTCGATACATTTGGTTGTTTACAAAAATGATGATGGTTGTAGATAAAGTCTTGTATGCAAAGAATTAGGAACATTCGTGTTTTAATACCCCTTATTATACAACAGTTGCATAAATAACTATTATAACACTATGAGAGCTTAAAAAAAGGTTACCCTTAGTGCCAAAATGTTTGTTGAGAATCGCCATACCTACTCGTTACCCATAAACCCTTCATGCAAATCCTAATACATACGTCCAGATCATCGCTTCACCAGACATCCAAAGTCAACAATGCAAGTATAATTTAGAACCTGCTTATACTGTGACCTCTGCGAATACTCCACGTCGTAGAACCACCTAAGAAGCAGCTATGGCGCAGGCTTATACGTAATTAATTCCGAGTTGACGTAATCTGACTTAAGACTAGGGTTGCTATATCATGTGTTAAATATGGCAGGATAAATGGAGAAATCAAGGACCCAAGAAAGACAAATATGGTTCACAAATTTTTATTAACATAATGGAGTTCGATTTGTAACCTTAGAACCTGATTGCAAGTAGTGATAGCTTGCTCCATCCATTGTAGAGACCAAATCCTTTTTATTGTTAAATAACAGAAGCAATTAGGATAAAAGTTTTTTTTTACGTTTTAAAATGAATTAATTATTTTTAATACAATAAGGTCGAGTTGAAGGCAAACGTTCACGTGGTCGGTCTCCAACCAGGTGACTTGACCTGATAAAATCTGCCAAGCAATGTACCATAACCGAATGTTCCCGAAACGCCACAAATAGACAAAAAATGGAGGAAGATTGCTAATGCAGCGGTCATGCGCGAAAGGGACAATCCATGACCACGACCACTCTGCCAAGAGTGCACGACTAAGAAGAAATACAATAAGAATGATTCCTACTGATAAATATATTTTTCATCGATAAGCGATAATTGAAAATTTTTACTTCAGAGTACGGAACACGATAGTACTTAATGGAATCCCATTATCCAAGATAAGGTTAAATATATGGCATCCCTACTCTTGACATAAATTGGTGGAACACGTTATGAAACAGGGTTCACCCGACGTAACGACCTCACAGCACAATATGTTGATTTGATAGCCGCACGGGCATTATGCAAATTGGCAACAATTGCGCAATCATAACTGCAATTGTAACTGATAACCTGATTCGATAGTACCTTCCCTGAATTAGAGTTTCCGAGTGCGGGGTGAAATTCAATTTGGTTGTGTAATTTTGATGCAAGCTCTATCTCTGGTTGTGTATGTATATATATGGGTTTGATCCATAGAGATTAAACATTAGTAGAGAGATAGCGTAAACAACATTACGAAGCGTGAGTAGTTTGCATATATGCTTTCATCATGCATCGTACATCCCTGCCTCAGGTTTGTGAAGTACATTTTATTAAAAACGAAGAGTTCGTGGATGTGTCACCATTTGACAATTTGGTATGTTATTGGGTACTTTTTAGTGTTCACCTGACAACCCTACCCGTTTCTTCCGAGTGTTTTAATTTAAAACCTTATGGTGCGTCCATGCTACGCGAATCGAGTACGAGCCGAGCCACGAATGAACTTACAACGAGCACGATGCGTATCCCTTTGTTCGTGAAAAAACTGTCAATCGTGCTCGTTCGAGGCTCGCAAGCCCGTCCACGCTACGCGAATCGTGCTCGCAGTGTGCTCGTTCGTGGCTCGGCTCGTGCTCGGTTCGCCAAGCATGGACGCACCATTAGGCTTTGTGTTTAATAAATACAAGTAAACATAAAGGTTGTATGTAGTCGTGCAAAAAGAGTAGAAATGAACTGGAAATTGTCTGAAATCACCAATATGTGCTTGGCAATCACAAGTGCCAGGCAACTACTTTATCAAAATATTATAAATACTAGCTGTCCCCTCGGTTTCACCCGCAATCACGGGATAAAAATTAGCCTATGTCCTTCTTTATACCATAGGCTATCTGCATGTCAAATTGCATGATGGACCGTTGAGTGGTTGAGGCGTTAAGGCGTAACAAACAAACAAACTTAAAATACTCTTAATAACAAAACAGGATACTCGCTTATAGGAATCCACTCTTCACACTTCTATCGTCGTAAAACTTTAAACTAGGTACTTATAGTAGTTTTGCAAGTACTTTTATACTGGTATGTTGGAGATAGTCTGCAGTAATTATTATAAAATTACTAGCTCTCCCCCGCGGTTTCACACGCGTTCCCGGGATAAAAAATAGCCTATGTCCTTCTCTATACTATAGGCTATCTGCATGCCAAATTCCATGGTGATCCGTTGAGTAGTTGAGGACAAACAAACAAACAAACAAACTCACTTTCGCATTTATAATATTAGTTAGGATTAGGATAGTTAGCATTAGGATATGTATGATATTAAAATGAGGAATGAATTTCTTCATTCGTTTCATTCTTTATTGCTTTTGTATTTTAGTTTGCACATGGTTTCTTTTAAATAACGATATTGTGTGGTAATTTAGAGCCTTTGTAAATTGAAACATACAAATACGGCCCTAAATTACCGTGACAATTGAATTTTTTAATCTGTGTTCAAAAATCTAACGCGATATTACACTCCATTATTCTCCCTCGACTTATAACAGCAATGCTTAGGGAGCAATCCTCTAGTTCCGATTAATGCATATAAAAACGAATACCTCTTCGTTGCGTGGGTTCGTTCTCTTTGTATTGTTCTGTGTATGTCGAAATAAATGTTTTTCTTTCTGTTTTTCTTTCTCTTTAATTCATCATGACTACAATTAATAGTTATCCAACAAATCCTACGCAGTATATTAAAAGCTGCTTTATGCAGCAGGAACTCTGAGTAACAGTAGTCGACACTATTGCGCTCCGTGGAAACATTTCGACTCAAACTTTTGCTAATTTAAATTTAGTTCTGTCTAGTTTTAGTTCGAAAGCTAACTCGAGTAACTTCGTTTTAAAATGTATCTAGTTTTCGAATAATTCGTTTATGATGACAATTAAAGATACCTTGTTTGGTTCTATCCATCACATATCCTGGGACGATCGTCAAATACCTACGGCCATCTGATTTCAAACAGAGCTTGTACTAGATATATGGTTAAAAAATAAAGCACGTTTGGGTATTTTGGGTGAAGTGCGAAAAAGCATTTATTTTAATTGTCACAGACAGAAACTATTAGAAAACTATTAGTTTACTTTTATAAATTTTAATTCTAATGGTGCGTCCATGCTACGCGAATCGAGCACGGGCTGAGCCACGAACGAGCCTACAACGAGCACAATGCGAATCTTTTTGTACGTGAGAAAACTGACAATCGCACTCTTTCGAGGCTCGCGAGTCCGTCCACGCTACGCGAATCGAGCTCGCAGTGTGCTCGGTCGAGGCTCGGCTCGTGCTCGGTTAGCCAAGCATGGACGCACCATGATATATTTAGTAAATTATAATAAATATAAAAGTGGGCCAACAACATTTGTATAATCAATAGTATGTTTGTAAGAAGGGTGCACTCCCTTCGCAGTACCAGTTCCGGTGTGGTACACAGCTAACTCACTCGAAATCAATAACTCAGCCCCCGTGTCCTATACCGGCTTGTCAATAAGCTCACGCAGCCCCTTTTTTTTATAAAACTTCACCGGTTGCCTACGAGAGTGGATGCCAAGCTGAAAGCATGATGGTGAATGAATCAATGGTTACGAATAGATATCTCTCAAACGGAAGATAAACATCGGGGTTACTTAATTACATCCAGCCTCGGGACATGCAAACATGTTCATGTACACAAATGCATGTCTTAGCTAGGATTCGAACCCACGACCTGCGGTGTGATAGGTATAATCTTAACCAACCACGCCGACTGGGCAGTCGATTTGAAAATAAGATAAGCACAGCACAGAGAAAAACTTAGTAATTCAACAAAACTCAATCGTTTCAATATCAGTTAGTTGCTAATAATAAAAATGCGAATGTGAGTTTGGTACGCTTTCACCCCTTAACTACTCAACCGATCACGATGAAATATTGATTTATTTAATTAGGACAACCAGTAGTTGTTACATTAAAAAAAAATGAAACTAACTAAAATAGAAAATGAGATAAATGTACCTACAACTTTTTAAGGAGTCACAACATTCGTTATAAATTTTGGTAACATAAAAATAAAAGTATTTCAATAAGCTTCATATAAAGCTAATATGGCACGCAAATAGCCTATGGCATGGAATGGAGAAGGAAACAGGATGCAGGTTATCCCGGGAACGCAGGTGAAACCGCGGGGAACAGCTAGTAACTTAGAACACTTAATTCACCCGGTCAATAAAACCCCAACTAAACTTTAATCGGACGCTTTTTCAAGAAGTCTCAACTAAATACAGTAATGCGAGTACTTTCTTTATTAGGACGTTAATAAAAGTGAGCCAACTTATTTAAACTTGCTTCTAGCTCGCTCGGGTCTCAAACAGTTTGAATAAAACCAGGATAAAATCTGTCAGTTTTTGTAAGTTATCCTGTTATATTGGTTTACATTTAACAATGAAGTTTCTTCGTTGGAAATAAAAAAGTTATGTTGAATAGTTGTTCCATACTCTTATCCGAGAAAATTGATGTTTTGTATAAAATTTCATTTTAATCTACAAAACTATGGTCATCTGAGCGAAGCTAGATCGCCCCGGGCACCGACTGCATACAATCCAAGTCAATAATAATTGTACTAAAGTCCTCCGTAGTCTCGAGGAACTCAGTGCGAGTTCACAACTGGTACCTACTGATCCTTTGTTCTTAATCTTGTATTTTATAAAATTAATTTCATATTTATGAACTTTTTCAATATCTTTTAGTTTTAAAAATAACACTGCTGAAAATGAGAATTCGAACATGAGTACACGAGCCTGAATTTAGCTCCTGTCTATCGCCAAGAGGCTTTTAGTAGACGTCTGACCATTTCATTCTAATATTAGAAATGCGAAAGTAACTCTGTTTGTATGTTGTTTACGCCTAAGTCGCTGTACCGATCGCGATACAATTTGACATAGAGATAGCCTAACGTACGGAGAAGGAAATATGCTACTTTGTATCCTAGGAACTCTTGTTAAACCGCAGGGCACAGCTAGCCCTAGTGCGCTATATATTAAGTAATGATGTGACTGCAAGTGGTAACCACATTAGAAGAGAACTTTGAAGTACAGCTGTCGTTATACACCAATAGGTGTCTGGGTGCCTACACAAGATAGTTGTCGACAATCGTCATCGTTAGTAAACGATCAACCTTTGTATTGGATTGACATGTCAAATTGAAATATAACGTGATTTTTAACAATCTCTTATGGTGCATGCTACGCGAAGCACGCACGAGCCGAGCCTCGAACGAACAGGATTCGTTCGTTGCTCGCGATTTCAAGAGTGGACGTACTTATCGAGCCTTCATAGAGCCTACAACGAGCGCGATGCGAATACCTGTGTTCGTGAAAAAACTGACAATCGGGAGGAGCGCAGTCGAGCACGCTACGAATGCTCGTTCGAGGCTCGCAAGCCCGTCCACGCTACACGAATCGTGCTCGCAGTGTGCTCGTTCGTGGCTCGGCTCGTGCTCGATTCGCCAAGCATGGACGCACCATTATGTCAATCCCATATACAGCTTGATCGTTTAGTAACGATGACGATTGTTGACCACCATCTTGTCTAGGGGGCTGGTGAGAGATTTACAACATGCGGTAGCATGGTTAGTACAAACTACGCTACTACTGTGATATGATTTCCACTAGATTATGCCCTTCACCGAAACCTCAAAATTGTAGTATTTGAAATCACAACATTCACTGTTTTTTTCTGTTTAATTTCGGATACGAATATAGGAATAAAACACAAAGAGAAAACTTGAACATGTAACCAGTTAGAAGATATAACTTCATCGTAAATACATTTAGCATTCTGCTTTTATACCTAGAAATAAAGGCACATTCATTTCCAATCCTGCGCTGCGCTGCCACTCGACGCAAAGCCTGTAAGCCCTGGATTACCGTTTTAGGTATACCGATAATACTTCCCAACGTAAGAAAACAAAAATTTGCACACCCCAGCTTGCAAAAAGAAATAAATAAAAGCTAGCTTAGCATTCGAGGCTGCCTGCCGATTGCGACGTACTAAAGCTATGTACATACTTATGTGAAAATACGCGATATGCATAAAATTATTTTTCTATTACGACAGCTTTAAGGCACCGATCCCACAGATAGAGCTTCGCGTTCACTGTTATCAATAAGTAAAAAAAGTGTGTGACGTGTGTTCGGTAGCGAATATTGCAGAACTCTAGACTGCTTGCTGTATGCACAATATAGTGAATGCGGAACGCAGATCTCTGAACGAAGAATTCGGGTACTCTCTTTGTGGGTTCGGCACCTAACTAATAAACATGGACGTATAAATAAAACACGACAGAGTGTCGCCTTATACGAAGTGAATCACCCCAAATAAGCCGGGCCGTATCGTAAATACAAGCCTCACACACACATGTATACCATAGTGAGGCGATTGGTTATCATTTCGCATTGAGACGTCGACAGTAACAATAAGGCCCAGTAGCACCTGTGCCTGCTTGGGCCAGTACTGATTTGGCTCCAGTGGCGTGCATTCCATATAGGCAAATAAGCAATGCCTACCTCATAAGATTCAATACAATAATAGTTTGATTCAATTAAACTACATATAACCACTTTAAATAAAAATTCTAACCTTACATTCAATACGAAATTTCAAACTTTGCCGCGCAGGCACTCGCGAGTTCGCCTCTCAAATTCACGCACACTAAAACGATTTCGGCATATTCATACACACACACACACTTCTTTAAGATAATACGACGAAAGCATAAATCACGCTTTTGCTATGCGTAGCATACTGACATTTGACATTCGCGATTTATGGACCAAAAGTAACCTTACCTACTCTGTTGTAAGTAAAGTAACCCGTCCAATTTAAAAAGACTACAGTTTACCAACATTAGAGCAACTCAAATATAACTTCGCAATTTATTTGTGTTGGTTTGTTTATGGTTTGGCTGGCATTGTTTGCAATGTTGTTGTTATTTACTTATTGTGATTTTGCGAAGTGTAGGTATCTGTGTGAAATGAAGACATTTTGTGGTGAAGATGCAAAATGTATTGATAAATTAGTCCTTTAGTCAGTTTTCGTTTGTTGAAAATAGTAGGTAACTTGCTGTAGACCAACTGCAAAACATTCATGGATTCAAAACAAAGGTAAAAATCTTAGACATTTTAACACAGAATATTATGTTTATTATACACCTGGCTAACTGGGTGCTGTTATTCGAATCTATTATTCTGTTATTACGTAGTTTGTTTGCTAATGAATCATACCAAATGTGTGTGGAATGATACGCTGGCCTAAACAATTTTACGAATCTGGTCAAAAAACATGATCTATCTAAGAGGCATATTTAGGCGTGTATGGCCATGATTTATTCTGCCTACCTAGTCTGAAAACCAATGCACGCCACTGTTTGGCTCACACATACGTAGGATATTATAGTGCTTCAGTTTCTTATAAGGCGTTGCTCCGTCCTGATTTTTTTATACATCCATGCTACTAAAGTATCTATTTTAGTAGTGTAGTAATGGTAAAATTAAATTAACATTTTGCTTTATATACTTCACTTTGTTAACATTACATTAATTAGACAGTATTTTACTTGTAAATTATGTTATAACAGTCAGACTTAATTAAACAAGTCTGAAATATTTGCCGTAAGCTACATACTCCATGTATCATATTAATAATGCACGAGTTTAGCTATATAGAAATATAATATACGATGGAAGATCATCGTTACAACTTTAAAAACCCTAAAATTTCTCATTTATTTCATGTAAAGTTGCATCGTTTTCTTTAAACGTGTTAGACAAGGACGGAAGACGTTCGAATGGAAGTTATGCCAATGTGTAAGCTTAGCTTCGATTTTGCTAGCTGTCTCCATTACTCACGTGATATTTTTTACAACATTAACTAGTTCGTTTGTGTTTTGTTTTCTTTTCTCGCTATTGGGTCTCACATGTTTCGATTGCAATGATGTAATGATAAGTTTCTTTTATACCACTTATATGTCAAACAAGCATACGGCCCGCCTGATGGTAAGCGGTTACCGTAGCCTATGGACGCCCGCAACACCAGGAGCATCACGCGCGCGTTGCCAACCCATTTTTTTTAATATTAGTGTTTTTAAAGTTTTAATAGGTATAAGTTTAGTGATAGTGATGTCGCAATATCGAAGATCATGGGTTCAATTCCTACAATGAAATAAAACCACAGATATAAAATACTGACAAAAAATACGATCTTTTCATTTTTTGATCGCGCTGCCACAATTTTAATCCCTTGATTTTAATTAATAGTACTAACGTCGCTGCGTTGGCACTTTTGTATGAAAAGTTGAGGTGGACCACCACAACTTTTCATCGTAAAAGTTTCGTTATAAAAGTTGATCGTAATGATGAGTACATTTACACCGGATTTGGCTAGAGGTTGCAAAATAACACTGATAACATGCTAGGCGCATCTGTAGTATACAGTATAATAATAATAAAAAAACATAATTTAAAAAAACATTCACTCATTATTTATAACGTTAGACACACACATAACACACATGGACATGCACTCAAATACACCCCCACATATACACATCCCCCACACATACACACACCCCCTCACCATCAACCCCGCAAGAATTGTTATTACTCTTGTTTCAGTTTTATTTACTAACCATATGTTATTGTTAAAATGTTTATAATAATTTGTATATACGCGAAACCATTGATATACGACACTTATGGACATTCGCTCACCATCAGGTACACTGCAATAAGCATCATGTCAAGGGCAGTTGTATACCTATTAAGTTATTTTGTACCAACTATGGTAGAAACCTACTTAAAATTGTAATACCCTTACAGGGTGCATGTATGGCACTACTTTTAAACCTTTGTTAAAATGTATGTGTACTTGTTGCAATTAATAAATAAATATGAATATGAATATATATATATAAGAGAGGTAGAGCATTTATTCGCTCAAAGAGCAGCTCGACTGGGGAAGTACATCCACCTTACAGAACACCGCAGCCAAATAACTTTATGTTGTGTAAAGTTGTGTTCCTGCGCGTGAGTAAGGTTGCCAGAGCTCATTGGGGAGGGGGGAAAGGTCGGTAACGCGTGAGCGATGCTTCGTGTGTTGCAAGCGTCTATATGGCTACGGTAACCGCTTACCATCAGGCGGGCCGTATGCTTATTTACCGACTTAGTCGTATAAAAAAATTAAAACAATGCTTTTGCAATACTTTTTCTCCACATTCATTCTTACTGAATGAGCTACTACATCATAGTCGCGGGGTAGGAGCCTGGTGTTCTGTGGTACAGGTTTCCCTAGTACAGACACCAGTCTCTCACAAATTGTATCTTTTGCCATCACTAAAATGCTCATTATTGTTTTTATTTACATACTAGCTGTCCCCCGCGGTTTCACCCGCGTTCCCGGCATAAAAAGTAGTCTCCATACTATTCGTTATTTATGCCAAATTTCATAGTGATCTGTTGAGTAACTAAGGCGTGAAAGCTTAACAAAGAAATAAACAAACAAACTCACTTTCATATTTATAATATTAGTTAGGATTCCAATTTTGAATAGTATTGTATTGCACCAAGTTTTTTTTAATAAAATCGCATTCAGTTTTCAAACATGTGTCGAAATAAAATGTAATTTAAATCAAAAGTACTAAGGAGTATTGATATCAACTTCGATGCAAATCACCCCAAAAATAACTTTCTACCCCTTTTTGACCCCGTTAGGCGATGAATTTCAATAAAATACGAAACATGTCTTCCATCAATTCTGTTAAAGAATGTTTATGCAAAATTTGAAGTAGATTGGACCAAGGAATCACGTTGTCCCATACAAACTTTGCCCCCGTTTTTCACCCCCTTAGGGGTAGAATTTCGGAAAATCCTTTCTTATCGGATGCCTACGTCATACAAAGAACACACCCTCCAAGTTTCAGGTCTCTACGATCAGCGGTTTAGGCTGTGCGTTGATCCGTCAGTCATTCAGGACAAAGCATTTTATATGTATAGATAACACACCTCGCAATTCTTTGGCAGAAGCTATTAAACAACTGTTAATAGCAGCAAAGGTTACAACGGCCTTTTAATATCCTTTCAGCAGCCATAGTAACTATGTTAATTGAACCCGTCGTTTTTTTATCTGATTTGATTAAAGGCCGGCCGTATCGACCCGTGCAATAGTAATTAACCGGGCGAGTCGAGCGGAACTTTATAAATTAGTTATTGGACTGGCTAATGGCATTTTGGCCATTAAATACACGAGGTGTGAGTTGAAATTGTGTCGCTTTTAGTCTATTTCAAACGGTGAATAAACATCCTTATTTTGATGTCATGGAATAGTGCAGCTGAAATGTACCTACGTCGCGGCGTCGTTATTATGTTCAATCACTGATATACATTAGCTTTTGAGGTAGATAAAAGGAATGTCAAAAGAAAATGGCGACGTTAGTTAGAGTCATTACGGGAGCTGGCTTGGGTCTGAATTATACAAAACGCCAGAAGACCGATTTATTTCCAAATTCAAGGTAGATCGATATCATTATACTAGCCGCCCCACGTGGTTGTACCCGCATTCTCGAGGGATCATATGTTTTCCCGGGATAAAATATATCTATGTGTTAATCCAGAACATATTCTATCTGTGTGCCAAATTTCATCCAAATCCGTTCAGTCGTTTTTGCTTAAAAGTGTAACAAACATCAAAATTTTCGCGTTTATAATCTATATATACTATACTATATATATAATATTGTAAAGCGGAAGAGTTTTTTGTTTGTTTAAACGGGCTAATCTCTCGTATCCAGATCTCCACGATACTGGCGTTGCCTAGTGTGGGGACCACCAGATATTCTCGCGTATTTTAATTAATGGTTCTACATGCACACTCAATTCTAAAAAACCTTCACTATGTAATAGTACCTAAGTTGTTTATGCATTTTCCTATTCATTTTCAACCGCAGCAGGAATCTCTTTTGAGACCGACCTAAAACGACTTACAGGTAATATAATAATACTATTTGTTTAAGTATATGTCAATGTATACAACTCTAAATAGTCCTGATTCCTGAACTAGCGTGAGCTATGTTTCAGGAGTCAGTTCCTACCCAATCAGTACATTACAAACACACTACCACTCGACAAACCTCAAAAATCAATACCAAATCAAAACCCTTTCCTACTCTCGCACACCTAATATATTACGGTTTTGTTTTGTCATTTTCTGAGCCTACGTAACCCTAATAAATAAAATTGTACCTTTGTTTGACTTGTAAAGGGACCGAACAACCAATTAACAGAGACAAAAGGTTCGGTTACTATATCGTTAAACAAAAAAAAAGAAATTAGAGCATGAAAAAAGTTTTTTTTATTTTACATTTCAGTAATTTTTCGCTTTGAAAGAGCTATTGTATTACTAAATTTATTTTATTTATTTATTTACTGAATAAATGGTTTGTAGCCTTGGTAATTTTTGAACTGTCAGTAACGTTTCCTCCGTGACAGTTTACAAGGTAAAAGTTACTTAATTTACTAGTTATATAGGTTCATAAAGGTGAAATACCTACATAACTAGATATTGATTAATTTTGTAACTTTTCTTGAATAACCATTATCTGCATAGTCACATAAGTCTTAGAATTCAATTCTTAGAAAATAATTCCCGTATAATTGGCGTAGGTATTCTTTCAAAGAATAACTACGCCTATATTTATGATGTAGTTCGCGTCGGTATAATATCCATACATAATTTTATGGCAATGATATAACAGTAGAAAGTGACGTCGCATTAAAGGTCGCAGGTTCATGTATTTTAAGGAAAACATAATGAGGAAACCATAGAACAGCGGAATTGCATAGCGGGGTTCTTTGCAGTACCCTTACCACCCTATATAGAAAAACTGTATTTGTGTCTGGTATGTTCTGTCCGTATTTAATACTCTATATATAAAAATCTATGCCACTTTTCGTTGTAATTTTATAACTCAAGAACGGGCTCACCTATCCAAACCAAATGTTTAGGCCTTGTTCGGACTATTTAGTAGATGGTTTATGTGAAGTTTGCACAAAATCGGTCGAGCGATTCTTAATTTATCACATTATATGTAACAAATAATTCAATAAATGGCGGATCATTTTGTTAATGGGAATTTTGCTGTCAGGGTAGGGTAGGGTAGGGTAGGGTAGGATAGGGTAGCACCATAGGGTAGGGTAGCACCACGCGAACGAAGTCGCGCCGGGCAGCTAGTACTCTATATAAAACATCTTCAAGGTGAGCAATAAAACACGTAATAGGTTCCACGTACACTGACAGGCAGACTGTTGATTGGACAGAATCTGTATTCGTCGCAGAATCACACAGGGCACCGACTGCCGCCGGCCAAATTGGAAAGCCCAAGAACACCGAGACCGGGTGTTAATTGCATAAATTAACAACTCAATTCTGTAACAGGTTTCTACTTCTGCAATGTGGATTTGTATTGAACTGAACACGCTGCACCTATTGGCAAACAAGTTTTGTTAAAAAAAACATTTTTAATACAAGCATGTACTTTTTGTTGACTGTACTTGCATTGTCTTTCAATGTTCTATTCTATTCTATCAAGTCAATCTGACCACTGGAAGTGTGTGGAATGCCACTTGCAAGATTTGACCCGAACATACATACATTGCAAGTTAATAAAAAGCTTGTAAAATAGAACATAATATAATATCACCCTTGACCTCCCTAAGACGTGATGGGTCGCTCACTTCCCTCCAATATGGCGAGGAGGGCGATGGCTGCCACACACGACATTCTTGTGAACAGGTGCTGCTTGTGGGGGCTGGTCTGCTTAAGTTTGACATTTATTTACTTATTAAATATAGATTCAGTATACTTTGTAGTTTTGCCGCCGTGCCGGGGCACGCAATTGTTGTCAGTGCGATTAGAATGTAAATATTTATGTAATGAATCTAAGCTTGTTTTGAAAAGAGTAATTGCTGAGTTTATAGCCGGCTCTTCTCAGCAAATACAACCTTCCGAACCGGTATTAGAGTATTAGAGTCAGACTTTTCATAAGTGCCTGCGAAGGTATATTTGAATAAATGATTTTGAATTTTGAACTATGGCTTAAATTGAATAAATAGCTTTGACTTTGACTTTGAAAGCCTAGACGGCAACTAACTATCTTCAGTTAGTTTCACTTCTCTGGCTATCACTGACGTACTATAAAGGAACCTTCTAAAGTCTGTAGAGTAGCGTGAAGGATAAAGAGATGGTTATCATATGTATAATGTTTAAAATTCTAGTATTGGTAGGAACCAGAATTATTTCTCTAGCTGCTTAAAAGCCTTGTCAATTTCACTCTTTATTCCAAATCAAACCACCAACATCTTTCTTCATAAAAATAATTGTCCAAAATTAAGAAACATCTCCACAAGTTGAATATCTCCATCACCCGACTCCCAAAAGTTTGTTAGTCAATCACAATTAGAAAGTTGGCTCGAGTGCCGCCATCAATTCACGTTACAAAGACGTAGTGCTGCCGATACTGAGAAAACGTTTCATTCCACTCAGGCCCACAGTTAAGTAAATGGTACTCGATATATGAGACGACGGACTCTGTCTGAAAGGACCCTTCGTAAGGATCTTGGACTGTTCAGGAAATAATTCAATTCGAATTAAATGGATGTAGAAAGTTTTGGTTAGGGGGGAAATTTAGACATTCTGATACATTTTTGGTATGGTAGTTAAGGTACTATAAAAAGTTTCATAATAATATGTCCGTCTCCCGGTTCTAAGCTACCTCCCCACCAATTTTCAGCCAAATCGATTCAGCCGTTCTTGAGTTATAAATAGTGTAACTAACACGACTTGCTTTTATATACAGAGTAAAAAAAACACCTTTATAGTATATAGGTTGATTTTTGTTTGTTTGTTGAGTGAGGGCAACTTCTTAACTACAGCTCTAAGAGGAAAACGCTGAAAGGAACCCCGCGCTGAATTTTGAAGAAAATTAAAAATTCCTTAAAAAAAAAAAAAAAAAAAACATCCTGTATATAAAAGCAAGAATGGCTGAACCGATTTGGCTGAAAATTGGTGGTGAGGTAGCTTAGAACCGGGAGACGGACATATGATCCTTTTTTAGTACCTTACCTACCCTACCCTACGCGTAGGGTAGGGTAGTGTAGGGTAGGTAAGGTAAAGATGGGGGTGCGGGTGAAACCGCGGGTGAAAAGCTAGTTACAAATATCACTCGCGTATAATGACAATTATAAGTTTCTTATTGACTTCAAAATTCATTTGCAAAAAATGCAGCATAGTTAATACCTTATTCAATGATGCTTTAATTTTATTTTAAATATTCTTCATCGCTCCGAATAAACATACCCTTTTTTTAAGTAATCTAAAAACCTTATCTGAATGCCATCTGATTAATATGTACAGCATGACTATAGAACAATTGCTTTGTTAAACATCATTTATAAGTAAAAGGGAGAAGTTTTCACATTGGTCGCGGTGAGAGAATTCTTATAAGGGTATGACAGACACGTTTAGCATCGGTGATTCAGAGACCGAATGCCTCGCACTCGCACAGAGAGGTCAAATCGTACAATGAACTTAGCGTTCAACGAAGGCTACCCGCACATAGACAGCCGGACCACTCAGAAATCTGTCACCTAGTATATTATTATCTAGTGTTTACCGGCACTTGAGAGTCAGTTGCCGAAAACAGCGATTAGTACCAGTTATCAGGTTATGTGTGGCGATAATAGCTTAGTGGCTGTGACGTCGAATGCCTAGACAAAGGTCTCGGATTCGAATTCTGCAATTTGCTTGATGTTTCCAGCTTGAGGAAACCATAGCATGGTGGCAGGGTTCTTTGTAGTACCCACCTGACTAGCTACCACACTCAAGTTGAGAATCTGTCGCCAAGAGCCAGTTCCTTCTAGGCTGTGTGTGCTTACCACCTTCGGCCACATCATCACTGACCTTTGTGAGAAGATTAAGTCAGAAATTTAATTGTGACACAATTCGAAAAAAAGAAGTAAAAATCTAATTAGAGCTGTAACTAAAAAAAACATTTCAATCTTCACATATTCAAAGTCAAAGTCGATGTGAGTAGGCGTTCAATTGCCGTCACTAATTTCTCAACTAAACTAAATCGCCATCACTGTGAGCATCAAGTCTGTGGAGGCTCTAACTTCGGAAATCAGTCGGAAATTCCCGCCGTAAAGCCGAATAGAGTCGAGCGGCCATCGTCGAACGAGCTTGATTTGTTCCCAACTCATTTGCACATACCAGTGCTACGGCGCTACGAAGCTACGGTGCTACGGGCTACGAACGGTGCATTCTATGGTCAGTCAGGCTTACTGGTAAAGTTCTCGTACATTGGCGTTCGAGGATAGAAATAAATAGGTTCTTATGAGTGATATCTGAAAAAGGAGCTGTTAAAAATAATCTTGTTTTATTCATAAAGTTTTACCAATTTTTTTTTTATATTTTCAATTTTACCGCAATTAGTAAGATGTGGATTAAAAATCCATTTTTTTTTTAAATATATGTGTTGAATTAATTCACTTTCAATAATTTATTCAGCCACACATATTTCAACGTTTGTTTTTAATCATTCACGTTTCATATGTTAATTTTGCTCGATAATATATTTTAACCGCATATTTTCGCTGTAACAACTCACGAGCCACAATTAAATATGAACTTGCCTGGATCACACAACTGTAACAACAACAATCAGAATCAGAATCTGGTAGAATTGTGAACTTCTACTATTGTGGTCCAAGGGTGGTGGCTCATTTCATGGAAGACAAGAATATATAGATGTAGTAGCTTCACTCTGCACTTGCATCCCCTGGCTAAGTGACAATTGTCTAAGTAATGTAAGCATAGTATGTGTTATATATAATACGTAAACATTTGTAAGACCAGTCGTCAAATAAAAATTGTGAAGCACGCACGTCTTTTGCTAGTTAACAAATCACTGCAAACCAATTTGAACCTTAACGCAGTTATCATATGGTCCTTCGAGCCGGATATCATTAGCGACGAACGATCCACACCTGGGCAGCGAGAACAAAAGAACTGCATTCCTGAGGCGATAAGGAGCGATCGCCGGCCGCCGCCCGACCTATCTGTGCGAAATACTAACTAAAAAACAACTTACGAGTAATTACGGAACGTTTGGTGAAGTTATTAAAAGTTATACGGACTAATTTTGGACTGAAATAGAACTATTAAAGTGTTAAATATATTTAAAAACGTTGTGAAATATGGCGCCTACTCAAGAACAACAACAAATACTATCGGTGTTGGATGATAGTGCAAATTTACTAAAGAAATCTCAAACCAACTTGAAAAAATGCCCTAAAGCAAGATTAACTAGGGGTTATATTGAAGCGCGATTGAAAATATTGGATGATTATTGGAACACATTCAAAACTGCGCATAGCGAGTTGGTAAAAATCACAACTAAGGAACAGAAAGGAGTTATACCGTATTTTCTCAACGAAGAATACTTTGCTAACGAAGATTTATACAATAATTTACAAGGAGATCTGAAGGATATGCTCAGTGGATTATCGGAATACTCAGCTAAGGAATCTTCTTCAAATTCGAACATATCAGGTACACAAAATAACTTCGTGCATTTACCTAAAATTCAATTACCTAAATTCAACGGTAGCTACGAAGCATGGCCGACTTTTAATGATTTATTTACATCATTAGTCCATAACCAAGTGGCGTTGAGTGATGTACAAAGGCTACATTATTTGAAGACAAGTGTTACCGACGAAGCTGAGTCTATATTAAAGCACATCCAAGTTACGTCCAATAACTACTCCCACGCGTGGGAAACTTTGAAAGCAAGGTATGGTAACAAACGATTAATTTTAAATTGTATTATGAAGAGATTGTTCAATCAAAAGAAGCTGACTGCTCAATCAGCTGTTCAATTAAAAGGATTATTAGATACTACGACAGAATGTCTCAATAATCTGGCTAATTTAGAAGTTTCTACTAACTCTTGGGATCCAGTAATTATTCATCTCGTAGTACAGAAGTTGGACCCAGATACGCATTAAAGCTGGGAAGAGCACGCTTATAAGGATGAATCCGAAGCGTTACCTACTTGGAAAGAATTTAATAAGTTTTTACAGTCTAAGTTTCGAACCTTAGAATTAATCAGTACTGGCACTACTAGAGAAAATACAAAATCTATAAAAGAACGTACATATCATGTTACCACACCAATCACCAAACGAAGCTGTTTACTATGCAATGAGAACCATACACTTTGCCACTGCAAAGACTTTATCAAAATGGAACCTACCGAAAGGAGCGAGTACGCAACAACAAAACAATTATGTTTTAACTGTCTAGTCCCAGGGCACTCAGCGTCAAGATGTAGACTACCAGTGTCCTGTAGAATTTGTCAAAAGCGTCATCATTCTCTGCTACATGAGTATAAGAAACAAGAACCTGCGGCTTTACCGAGTACTTCACAACAACCGTCAGTTTCTCATCATGCAGTAGAAGAGCAAGAAGATATACAAACTAATACAATGATAGCGTCTCATCTCATCACTAGACAGGGAGTAGCACTACTAGCGACTGCAGTAGTGGAAGCAACAAACGACCAAGGACATATCATTCCACTACGAGCGCTAATAGACCAAGGTTCCCAAGCAACATTCATCAGCGAGAAGGCGACTCAACTGCTGAAACTCGAACGACAACCTATGAAAGGAAATGTCATAGGGGTGGGATCTACAAGGACCAAAATCAAGCATGTGGTGCAGCTACAAATTAGATCAACGTGGGACTCAAACTTTAACTTACCGATACAAGCCTACGTGATGTCAAAACAACTGACCACAATGATACCTACCAAAACCATTAAAACCCAACAATGGCCTCACCTTAAAGGACTCAACCTGGCTGATCCATCCTACTTCACGCCAGGGTCTATAGACCTACTCCTCGGGGTGAAGGAATATGCACACATTCTGAAAGAAAATCATTACATCAAAGGTCCACCAGGCACACCATGCGCACAGAACACCAGCCTGGGGTGGATACTTTTTGGAGAAATAAGTACTAAACCTGAAGAAGATACATACTTTGTAATGCACCATCAAGTCGACGTAGAAGACATGTTAAAATCAATTTGGGAAATAGAAGTAGACACAAGAAGACACTTAACAAAAGAAGAGAAACTCTGTGAAAAAATATATGAAGAAACAACAACTAGAAATAAAGAGGGTCAATATATCGTCAAATTACCATTTAAAACAGAAAACCTAAAATCACCAGATGGTAAGACAAAAGAAATAGCTACGCGAAGATTCTTATATCTGGAAAGGAAGTTTAAGAAATCGCCTGACCTGAAAAGAGAATACACAAAGGTTATTGAAGAATACATAGAACATGGTCACATGGAAAGAGTACCTGAAAAGGAAAAAGAAACTAAAAGATCAGTCTACTTACCTCACCACGCCGTAGTCCGCGACGACAAAGAGACCACTCGAAAGCGCGTCGTATTTGATGCTTCCTGTAAAGGAACAAACAATGTATCACTTAATGACGAATTACTCGTTGGGCCGCAGCTACAAGAAGATTTAAGATTTCTTCTTATGAGATGGCGTACGAAACCTGTTTGCTTTTTGGCCGATATTCAAAAAATGTATCGACAGATACTAGTAACCCCAGATGATGCAGACTTCCAACGAGTACTCTGGAGAGCAGAAGAGTCTGATGATTTGCAAGAATATCGACTTCTCAGAGTAACATTTGGCACAGCCTCCGCTCCATATTTGGCTGTCAAAACACTTCAACAAGTGGCTAATGATGAAGGTCAACTCCACGCATTGGCTGCTAAAACAATCAAGCAAGATTTTTTCGTTGATGACCTTCTTTCTGGAGCAGATACTCCTGAAGATGCTATAGCTCTCGCTAAAGAAATAATAGAAATCCTACAAAAAGGGGGGTTCCAACTTACCAAATGGTCATCAAACAATATGCAATTTATACAGTCCATTGAAGAAGGCAAAAGATCTGCTAATGTTAACATCAATATGAATCTTGAGGGAACAATCAAGGCATTAGGCATTACATGGAACCTAAAAAACGACAACTTTCAATATAATATGAGCTTACCTCCAATGTCAAGGCTCATTACAAAACGCAACATTTTATCTGACCTACAAAAACTATTCGACCCACTAGGTTGGATAGCACCAAGTACAGTCATGGCCAAAATCCTAATACAAAAGTTATGGCTAGAAAAAGTTAACTGGGATGAAAAGGTCAGTGAAACATTAGAAGAAGAATGGAAACATATCCGATCAGACTTTGCAAATGTGAATAAAATTAAAGTACAGAGATGGCTTGGTACAACTATGACGAACCTAGATAAGATAGAAATACATGGATTCAGCGACGCTTCAATGAAAGCATATGCAGCAGTTGTTTACTTAAGAATTGAAACTAAAGACGGTGACATCGATACAAAAATTATCGCTGCTAGAACCAGAGTAGCACCACTTAAAACGATTTCCTTACCTCGTCTAGAGTTATGCGGTGCACTACTTTTATCGAAGCTAATGAAACAAATTGGGCAAGCAATGAAGATACCAACATCTCAAATGTCTGCATGGACAGATTCTTCAATAGTTATTGCATGGCTTTGTGGCGAACCCAACAGATGGAAGCCCTTCGTCGCAAACCGTGTAGTAGAAATCGTAGAAAACCTCAACAATAAACACTGGTACCACGTACAGTCACATGAAAATCCCGCTGACTTAGCTTCTCGAGGAATTTTGCTCTCAGCACTGAAGGAATGTGACTTATGGTGGAAAGGCCCGAGGTGGTTATCTGAAACAGAAATAAAGATTAGTCTACAAGAAGTTACAGAAACAGATATGGAAATGAAAACAACAAAAGTTAATACTTACCTTACCGTAGAACCTGAAAATAAAGAAAAAACATTAGTATCTCAATTTGAAAATTTTGATAACTTATTAGAATTGCTAATGGCTATTACTTACTGTAAAAGATTTTTGAACTTCAAGAAGTATTCAAACAACATAGATGATGATCTGAAAACACAAGAGTTAGATGATGCATTAGCCATTTGCATAAAAAAGGTACAAGAAGAAGAGTTTAAAGATGAAATAGAAAGATTAGATTTAAAGAAACAAGTGAAGAATAAAAGCATTTTGAGATCACTTAACCCTTATATAGATGAGAAACATATACTCAGGGTGGGCGGTCGCCTTAGAAATACAAACTTACCTCATGATAGAAAAAATCCAATAATTTTGGGTACTAAAAACTCACTTACTTCTTTAATTATTGCTGATGCACACAAAACAACACTACATGGCGGTGTACAGTTGATGTTATGCCACTTACGCTCTAAGTACTGGATTCTGAAATTAAAATCAATAGTAAAGAAATACATTCATAAATGCCTAATATGTGCTAAGGTAAAGGCAATTGCCAAGACTATAATAATAGGAGACTTACCATAACAAAGAGTCACTCCTTCAAAACCAATACATACATTATGTTTATAACCTATTCATATGTAGAATGTTTCATATATTTTGTATAAAAATTGTAAAATGTAATTTCATAACATAATGAATTGTGAACATTATTTAAGTCTTTAAAAAAGGACCTATTGTCCTTTTGGTGGGCGGTATGTTATATATAATACGTAAACATTTGTAAGACCAGTCGTCAAATAAAAATTGTGAAGCACGCACGTCTTTTGCTAGTTAACAAATCACTGCAAACCAATTTGAACCTTAACGCAGTTATCAGTATGTATTATTTAGAATAATAACTGCAACATAAAAAGAAAGATCCACCAAAAAAATGCCTTAAGGTTCTTGCCGGAGTCTTCTCAGTTTATGTGTATTCCGAACCGGTGGTGTAGGTACCTACTTAGGTAAATACAGTTGAATTATAGTACACATATCAACACGTAAACGGAACGTAACCGTATCAACACGAGCCGTTCAGTATTCTTTGTATGAAACTCCCTACTTCAACGCATACTAATCGGAATCGTAACGTAAACTCATCGCCTAGCTGTCCACCAGTGGTCAGCGAGCCGTAAGCCATAGCTGATCCACTTTTTTTACGTGATTACGTTAGGTTGACCCCTGGTTGACGGCGCGGCGGCGAGGCGAAAGGCGATACGGTGACGATCCCTTAAGGTCGTCACTCACTATAGCAGCACCGCTTCGACACAGCACAGCAGCCATCTGCCGCTTGCGAGGTGGCAGCTCGCGGGCGGCGCAGCGCCCGCTGATATTGGTGGCGCGGCTTTAGCCGCTTTAGGATATCGCTTGCAGGCGCCACGGCACAAAGGAGCGGGCCGCTCGCTAGAAGCGCGTGGTCAGCAGGACAAGTGTCTTGTAGCAGCAAGCGCGCTTGACGCAGGGCATCAACAGTTTTTTCTTGTCATTGTAAAATTTACTTTTACGCATACGATTTAAAGACCACACTTGGATGGTAAAGTATTTGCCGAGGCGTAGCGGTGCTGATGTAATGTGTGGTGACCTTTAACTTTCATAAGTACCTTACCAGGGCGTTAACTTACTTTTGGATTTGATTTGATATAATAATATCATAGTATCATTCATAAGCGCGATTGATAACCTTAACCAAGCATATATAAGATAACCGCTTACCATCAGGCAGACCGTTTACTAGTTTGCTATCTTAGTTGTATATAAAAAAGTCTCATCCAGCTCGTTACATTTCCGTCTATTCTCTTCTATGCAGCATGAAAATGTTAGAAAATCCCTATATCTCAACAATCAAGTCCTGGCGCATTAGTCCACCGGTACCAGCACCAGCCATTACTTACCTTTTGTATCTACAGCCGATTTATCACTCGCACTAAAACGTTGTTGTACGGGCGTCGGGCAGCGCTGCAGCGCTTGGCGTGAAGCGTGCGGTAAGGTGGCGATGTCGAACGCGCCGCGCTTTGTCGTGTCAAGCGGACTCAAGCGGACATTTGGCTAGCCGCCAACTGAGCTACAGTATAAAGAATTCAGTAGGTCAACTGAATGAGGTATGGGCACGTATTTTTTGCTTTAATTTTTAGTCAAGATTCTAGATATTTAGCTATACAAATAAATTAATTTGAGTGTATGTTTGTAATGCCAACAAACTAATGCTTTTTACTAAAAAAACATTGTCTATGTCTGCTTGCTGGCTACTTTTGTTTAGAAAATAAATTAGGGTTCCGCTTAAAAACATTAAAAACGTGCGCGCGCGTTCCGCCGCAAATAATATGAAAGAAAGAAAGAAAATTAGTTTATATGAGTCTTACTTGTAATTCTTGAAGGATAAAAAAATCTAGTCACTGTGAAACTTAGATCTAGACCGCAAATTTCTCAAATTACCCGAAGTAGCAATAATTATTGGATGTTTTTTTACGACGGATAAGTTTTTTTAATATAATCTCAGCTAGAAGGGAACTGGCTCTTAAGTGCACGTTCCAAAACATTATTGTTTGAGGACACTTTTTCATTTAGATGTCGGTACCTAACAGACGGGTACTACAAAGTATATAACTAAGTAATAACTACTACACACTACATTAATCTTATGATATACGAGATTCTTAGTTTTTCATATCTAATTTCAGTTAACATCAAATAGGCTTCTTATTTTGCATATAGAAAGCCACAAATCATAATAAAACTGTAGTCATACTACTGTAGTTTGTTTTTACTTGTTATTCGATGCTTGCCCGGTCAATAATCATTTTGGCTCGTGTATACATCTACCCTTACCGCGAAACTTTACGAAAATCATACCTAAACAACCGTTGAAGATTACATAAGCCGTCTAACTTACTACGACGCTGAGAAAAGACACGCCCAGCAAGCAATGTATGTCTTAATTGTAAAAGACAACATTTTCAGTTTTATTTTTGTTAGATCGGAAGTTTCACGTTACCGCATCGACGTCGGTAAACTTACACAAATATTCATTGCGGTTGTAAAATAATAAAATAGCCTTTAATGTCTGGATGTTAAGAGTTACGTGGTAGTGAGTTGTGATAATGGTAAAGGCTCTATTGTTGAAATACGTTACGTGACTTCATCAAGTGAGCATGCGGTCTGTATGTTAATAAGTTATAAGGCACATGTGTGGTAACACTTTATATTTTAGGTGGTTGCCACACTGTTAATTTTCTCTTTGACGTAATGAGGACGGAGTGTTCTAGTATAGTCCCAAAAACTTATCTGGTCCGGTGGTCAAAAGATGAACTAACGACGCCGTTTTGAATTGTCCATCGCCATTGGTCAAAGAGAATATAAACACTACGTTCATTGGTTGTTTGCTCCACCAAATACGATAACAGCTACTATTTCAGTTCAGATAAGTTTGTGGGACTGTATTAACGTAGAAATAGGTTCTATAGAAAGTGGCTGAAATGAGATGTCCACAATTATGTAATTTTTTTAAAAGAGTAAATTAAATAATTAAGCTCTTTTTCACATTATTTCTCTTTGATAATACTAAACTTTTTTTAGTATTTATAATGTCATAAGTGCTTTATCAGCTACTCATACGTCTGTGTTTATCAGGGCCTAAATTGCATAAATACTTTTTATGTGTCCTGGCGGGTGTCGAGGACGAGTCATTCTACGATTCATTCATAGAAGTCTTATATAGTAGGTACTGCTTGTGCGTACAGCAGCCAAACGAGCTTAGGGATCCTAAACACAATTAAAATGTCACTTATGATGATGATATATGATAATTGGCATTTATGATCCATCAAATAATGGGTGGATGTCGGATGATAATCAATACAAAAAAATTACCATCTATAGTTGCATATTGTTTTAAAAAAAAATAACTATAAAATTATTAAAATTACCTATGGTTGTTGTTTTTTTTTTGTATTGAGTATCTTCTGACGTTCAGCCATTATTTTTTAGAATATGTTATAGTCAAAGTCAAATTATTCACGATACGGGCGGTAATAAAAAAAACATAAATGCATTGAATAACCCTGAATATACCTGTATTTGTCCAGAATCTCACCATCCTTCACAAACACAGATCTTCGTTCAAGCTATAAAGGCTATTAAGTTCCATAGCTTATTTCATAGGTATGAACAAACATGTGAAGAGTGCTTTGTATGAAACCGCATTTCTAAAACCTTTGACGTTTGTGAGTGAATGAATGGACCTTGCGGCATGCGGAATGCATGACGCGTGACGCGTGAGGCTCATAAAGTGTGTAACAGGCCTAATAAGGATCTGCCTTTCTGATTGAATTACGTTTGATACAATACAATATGCCTGATAGAATCTATTCATCTACGGTTTTTATTTTAGTAAAACACTTTGGATTCATTGAAAAATTTGAATATAACTGTATTGAATGTTACCTATCTAATCAATAAAATAAATCGAATATCTAAAAACATTCCACGTTCAAATGGTGGTTGAAACGATAGAAAACACCGATGGTAGTCGCGTAACGGTGACTCCAGTTTTATCTCTCGATAAACTTCTAGTAGAGTATATGAATTGATTGCAGTAAGTCTCGCGAGACTCAACTATTATAGAGCTATTAGACAGCTATTGTAGAGCTTATCGTATGCCCGTGAGCGATCCACGCACGAGCAAAATGTACCATCGTGCCGTCGAACGAGTATTTTCACATTTTCCACGTACGTTGGTGAAGTTTTCCAGTTTCAGAGTTCAGTGCATGAGCATTTTTCCAAGCACGTATTGGATCGTCGGAAATATGACACTGTACACAGAGCGGCACTTCATCTTTGTTCTAGCAATATGCTAATTTATCTTTTATTCTGTTACTTTTATACGACTATTTTTTGACGAATAATGTGTGTGATGTTCGTATTATAATTTTCTTTTGGTAACTTTTTACGGAGTAATTTCCAACTATTATGAATATAAACACATTTTATTATGCGTAATTTATGTTAACATGGGTTTTATGATATATAAAGTTAAATCAGTTATATTTGACGCGGTCGTGAAAACGCCATACTCTTTTAAACCATCTGTAAAATTATTGTTGTCATAAAAACACGTCGAAACTTTCCAAAATAAAATATGTCCGACACACCAAGGACGGCTACCACTTGACAATGCAATAAAACGACAGTCTCCGGTCTATCCGGGGATTTAATTCTGTTTATCGGATGAAGTTTAACAGCCGAATAAAACCGGGTATTCCATGAATGTTTAATACCGACGCCCGGTCCGATTCCGTACGGCTACCGGCCGATGTTTATCCGGCCCTAGTTTATTGTGTTTAAACAGACGAAATGCTTCAAACGCTGCCGGAATTTTGGACGATTGATGATGTTGAAGATAAGTCCAGTAATACGTCTAATGCCAAAAAAGCATTCAACAGCCAGCTTGAACTAACTCTACCTGTATATCAGCATTATCAGCATTCGGAGTATTCTTCTGGACTTTGGCAAAGCGAAGAAGATAATCATTCATTACGAGATAAATGTGGCGGTTATAAGTTTTCTAATTTTGAGAATATAATTTTTAGCAACATATTCACGTCCATGAAATAGTTGTAAATTACCCGCATAAGCAGGTTTCGGGTATTTTTTCGGAATTCTGAAAGTACAAAAAATCCTCAAGTAAATCTTTGGATATGAATTTCTCTTTCATTAAATGTTTTGAGTATAATAACACTTTAATACAAAAAATCTTTTCACCGTTCTGAAAAAGATCCATCTTCACCGATCTAAAACTGTTTGCGCTTACTTGGGGCTCAGCCAAAGCCTTGCTAAGGTTTTGCGATATCAGCAGTGAATCCGTGCTTTATAGATGTCCAACTTCTTCAAGAACTATTAAGGATTGAATTGCTTTGGCCGTTATGGAATTTCGATATAGAGAGTTCATTAAAAATATTCCCTAGATTTTATGTATGTACTTCATATAATGAGTCTGAAGGTGCATAATATATAAGGGGTATTATATTATTAAAAGAGAAATATTAAAGTTTTGTAGGTGCAGCTTGAATTAAATGGAATGTCTAAATCTAATAAAAAATACTGGTTACGTCTCGGGATTATTATTTGTAATTTAAAGTCAATACATTCTTGTAGCAAATAGAGACAATATGTTTAACTATATCTTCGCACTGCGGCGACTGTTTTACCCGCTTAGAAGCTGATTTTTGTACAACCCTTCTTAGTGGATGCCTACGTTATATATATACGTTATACAAGTAACCAGTCTGTGAAATTTCAGACACTATAGCCTCAGATATTAAGCCATGCCTCGGAGACTGTCAGTCAGTTATTCTTTTGAAATAAATTACAATTATATGATAAATAGACAGTTAAATAATATAACAAATAATTGTATACAACATAAATTCTTAATTCGGAAGAAGCGGCATACTTGAGAAAATAATTTAATATAAGTTTATAACATTAACCAGCTGTACCCCGCGGTTTCACCCGCGTTCCCGGGACAAAAAGTAGCCTAAGTCCTTCTCCATACGATAGGCTATCTGCATGCCAAATTTCATGATGATCAGTTTAGTAGTTGAGGCGTGAAGTAAAAGGCGTAACAAACAAACAAACAAACTCACTTTCGAATTTATAATATTAGTTAGGATATTATCAAAAAGGACATTTATAAAACTAAAGCTTAAACAAAATCACAACCAAAAATTCTACAAGAAAATCAAATCACAAAAAATTCAAATTGTATTATCTTCAGTAAATTGAATACTTCTTATAAAATTGTATCAAACAAACTACGTTTGAAGAATCATTTTATTAAAACTTTTGTAAATATTACCGTTTAATATTAACGTTCAAAAATATTTAGTTACATGTTTATTTTGTAATAACAAATATTTGAGAGACTATTAACAAGATAATGTGTAAAGTAAACTTGTATGTTTGTCTCACAGATTGACAAACATGAGAGAGCTAACATTTACATTTATAAATATCGTTTAAATTAATATTAGATGCTAGTCCCCGCCCGCCAATCGTTATCACGTATGAGGAGTGTTGAGATATAGTTTATAAACAAGTAAGATACCTTTTGTGAACTATAAGATGATCGTATTGAATATAATAAGTAAATAAAATAATTTAGATATAATTGGAATGTTTTTATTTACAACAA
This sequence comes from Achlya flavicornis, assembly GCA_947623365.1. Classification (NCBI taxonomy): domain Eukaryota; kingdom Metazoa; phylum Arthropoda; class Insecta; order Lepidoptera; family Drepanidae; genus Achlya; species Achlya flavicornis. Next base: position 16,319,399 of record OX392475.1, read on the forward strand.
ACATGTACAAAATATTAAAACAATCAATGTAAATTATTTGAATTTAAATACAAAGGCTAACACTACGCTCTGAAAATACATAGAATTTGCGACAAGTACCGTAAATCGTATTTTAGTATTATAATTATAAGGTAGCATTAAGCTTCCACGCAGTCGATTACCACACTCACAATTAACCCGAAAATCAATTAACACGTCATAAATCCTGGACCCGTTCATAATCGACTTATATGTATATCGGGTGTCAAAATTAACCGAGAAAAAAAAGTTAAAATAGAAGGGTTAATAATGCCGTTGGTACTACAAATTTGGATATGGTGGCGGTATTGCCAGGGTTGTCAATAATGTGCGTTTTAAAGTGTGAAAACGAGTTCATTGTCTAATACATGAGATGGTTTAAACCAAGTCTAGTAAAAGTGACGGATATATTTTTAAAACATGCTAGACTTCAGTTACATAATCTCAGGTAAAATTATTTCGTATTTTGTAGGTACGAAAACTATCAGATTGGACACGAAGAGATAAAGGCAGTTTGTGGAAGGCTCAGAAATTTCCGAGTGGAAACATTATTTCTATTAGAATGGTTAGGTAGGTTTGAAAAAGTTTATTCTACGTCTACTGCTTCTATCAATCAATATGCCAACTTTCGGGCCTTTGTTCTAATAGCTAACGGATTTCTCGGATCTTGGACATCTTTTTCTTCTGATAGTTTCATATTGTAAACAATTAAGTTAAGAACAAGTTAATCCATAGTAAAAAAAAAAATTAAAAAAAAAAAAAAAAGTTAAGAACTGGATATAATTTACATGATTTTAATAGGTACGTCACTTATATATAAAATCTAGTTACGCCCCGTGGTTTCACCTGCGGTCCCGAGGGATCCTCTGTTTTCAGTATAAAAGTATTCTTTATCTAAGTAATAATCCACCCGCGCCCGCATGCCAAATTTCATCTCGATCTGGAGAATGTAAAATGTTGCCAAGACGAGACCATATGAAATACTGTCAAAAAGTTATCAGATCTCATGTAGAGCCAAGCTCTTAACTCTACACGCACTAACTCCCAAACTCTTACTTCCAAAACTCTACACACCGTAGTCAAAATGTGGCTTGGCCGTTTCGCTACTACAAGAACTGATTTCGCTACTACAACTACTGATTCTGTACTACAGAAAAGTAATTAACCACTGAATACATTTTTCACCTTACTCCCATGTGACGGTAGCGAAATGGCTAAGCCACATATTTTGACTAATGTGTAGAGTTTTTGAAGCTAGGGCTTGTAGAGTAAGGGCATGTAGAGTTATAAGCTTGGCTCTACATGAGATCTGATAACTTTTTGATAGTGCGAGCCAAATGTCGTCGCAAAATTTTGCATAAAAATGTTTTTGGTGGGATATACCTTTATAAATGCACATTGGAAAACATTGCTTTTGATAAAGAGCCATTCGATTTGTCAAAGACCAATCATTCTGGAATCCTTGTGTTTTTTGGATAAATGTGCTGCCCTGTTTTAAAATAACTATGATGAGATCTTACAAATAATGAAACTTCAAGTATGTACATACAGAGAAGAGATACCGCGTTACTCATAGAACGTTATTTAACTAATAGACTGTTTCTTTGGTCTTTGGTGTTGGTGACCCTTTGGTCACGTAAATAACGTCACTGTATTGTCATTGTCAAATAATGTGACATTATTTAAGTGACCATTTAATCAGTATATTAGTTAAATAGCGCTTTATGAGTAAGGGGGTTAATATACCCAGACTATCGAACAGGGGCCTGCATGAGGCATGAGGTGGTACACCACATATTGCTCGTACGCATTTCTTTTGTGCAATGAATTCTATATCCAAAGAATGTCTTCCAATAAATAACCCATACTATGTGATCATTCAATTTAAATTCAACTGAAAACCATATAGACTTCTTATATTGAGATTTGGCACTTTCGAATGTAGCAACCCTGAACGAGAACCGATTTATTATCCACCTCCACTCCTGTCTGCCAATGGAATGGATATCCGAAGCTAATTTACGTCCCGTTCAAACACGACCCTTTCACGACCCAGCCGTGGTTTTTATACATATTTCAAATCGGACTCCGGTCGCTCTATGTAAATGCGATTTTTACGGGCTTCCAATAGGTTCGTGTGGACTGCTGGGTTTAACGGTTCTACTCAAAGAAGAATAGGACTTTTATTGCTTTTTTGTTTACAATACTTACAATTAGTTGGTAATGTGGTCCAGCCTCTTTTTGTTAACTTATAGATATACAAGGTTTCCGCCCCGCAACCCCCTATTTGGCCTCTTAGGGGTTGAATTTTGAAAAACCGTTCCTGTTAAAGGTCTGTTAAATATGTGCAAATTAAGATTCTATTTCTGAGAATAATAAACTACATGGTGTCCCTTTTTTTAAAGAATACTTTAATCTTTGCCTAAACGCATGTCGCCGCGTCATTTAATGCGTTGTAAAAAGATGATAGAGTCATTCGTTTGTAGAATTATACGTTTCGGAATTGATCATATAATCGGCAGTTAGTATGATCAGATATTATGAGAATTGATCTTACGTAGACTCCAACCGAAGATTTGGCTATTTATCGACTATAACCTTAGGAACACTAAATGACCTTTAACCTTCTGCTTCATAAATATGTATTTTCTATTGTTTCGACTATCAATATAAAAGAGTAAAATAAAACGAAATTGAACAAATGCCATTGAGACATTGCAGATCGTAGAATGGGTCACAAAATATTTACTACCTACGACTAAATAAAGATCCTAATACAAACATATCGTATATCGCTTCATATTCTCTTGTGCCATAAAAATAGGCGCTGCTACAATAAAATAAAATATTCTTATCCAACTGCAAGACTAAACTCATCAAAATAATTTAAATAACTATAACAAAAGTATATTTATTTGAGTTACAATATTATATTCAAAACGGCTCTCGCAAACAAATTTGGAACGCAGACGAAATTTCAATTCACTTTAAAGTACACAATGAGTGTTTCATTTTCGTAAGATACAACCGGGCAACCGTAATACCGGAGTAGTCTGCTGTGTTTGTTCCCAAAAGTGGTAATAACAAATCCGCCAAACGGAAATTTACGCAAAACTTGGGAGAAATACATGCGAAACTCACTGAAATTCTTACAGAGCCGCCCGCTTGCTTATTCACGTCGATGTTTTGTTTTTGAATAATTCACTAATTAATTAAATTAATGGGATTATTTAATCAATCATGTTTAAGGAGCGGTAAGATGGCTTCAATGAACATTGAGTGGTTATCATCGGGAGGACACTTGCGTTGGACGAAGGAATTTATAAGGGACTTCACTCGAGGGTCACTTGGAAGTGGCTGTCGGAATCATGTGATATAGACGTAGGACAAGGAAAAGTATAATACCGATAAATGTCGCTATACAACGTTAATAAACGCATTAAAAGACAAAACTGCAGGAAACGTCAAATGTAATAAATTTAAGTTTGATTTTGAAAAGAGTAATTGCTGAGTTTATTGCCGGCTCTTCTTAGCAAAAGCAACCTTCCGAACGGTGCATTAGAGTATTAGAGTTTGACTATTCATAAGTGCCTGTGAAGACCTATTTGAATGAATAAATTATTTCATTCCATTTCATTTCAAAGGATTACTTTTTTATTTCCACTTACAGTTAATTGCTTATCATGTTAAAATGATAGCTTATCATACTGTATCTATTGACATTTGTATCAAGAGTTTGATAAGTTACGTATTGTTATTTAAAACTTCTATTTACATACTTGCTTGCTTCATTTTTAAAAATATCAGCAAAACTCTCTCGAAATCAAAGTAGAGCAATGGTAAATACTACCTATCGGATTGCGTGTGGCAACACTGTAGTGAACTTGTCAAAAGTGTGTCTCCTGTAATTTTAACTAATTTATAATTCTAATTCTAGTAAAATACATTATATTTCATTGTAATTAAATAGTATTTATGATCTTTGTTCCTGAAAAATAAAAACATAAAGTGTCTAACCGAAAAATAACAAAGATCAGCTGTGATTTTCACCGGCGAAGTGACAGCCAACGGAAGGAATTTGAAAACCATCAATAAACCTGGGGAGTATTGTGATAATAAGTCTTAATTTATACTTATACTATCAATAGTAGCTAAAACGTTCGAACCCTAATCATATATTTATGATTCCTTGTCAATTTGAGTAATATCATACAGTTGTTCAGGCAAATGCACCAGCAGGGATTTTCACAACTTATTTTGTTTGCCAAATTGTGTTAAGAGTTAAAACTTAACATACTGAACACTGCAGTAACCTTGATGATATATAAACTCAATATTTTGGCAATCCCCTCACTTTCAACTTTTAATGTTTAACACTTGTGATATTCCATTAGAAACCAATCCCAAGTACTTACTACCTACAGTAATCTTGTAAGAGAAACACTAAAATAATCATTATAATTTATTATATAGATATACCAACAGTTCACAAGAACACAAGTAATACTAATAATTAGATATTTACACAATCTACTACCTCATCTTGTATTATTTGTGAATAATTATCTTAATTACAATTCAATTTATATTGTATAGGCTGTGGTATAGGTTTTCAAATATTAATCCTTATCTTCCCACTTGCTTAACCATCCTGTGTGTATTCCAGGTCCACTCCAATTAAGATGACGACTCGCAGAGCCACCGCTCGTGATATGGAGGAAAAACTTAAGAAGGCCTTACAAGAACTCAAGGTCTCCCAGGATGACTGCACTAAGTTACTGCAGGAGCGAGAGGAAAGTGAGGAGGAAATAAAGAAAATTATAGACAAAAATAGTCAGTTGAAAAGTGAAATGGCTGAACTTCACCAACATTGTACGGAGGCTAATGACCGGCAAAACAAATTGCAGGAGCTATTGTTACAGTTCCATGAATGTAGTGACAACCATGAAATGGCCTTGACTCGCATTTCTGAACTTGAACTCAGCTTGAGCCGGGCCAATGGCATTATATCTAAGTATGAAATTGAAAAAAGTTGTCTTCAGGAAAAAAGCACACTTAGCCTGTTTGACGAACTTGTTGTGAGTTGTCCTGGTCATTTACCTACTTCTAGGCTTATTGAGACCATTGACTTGACAAAAGATGTATCAAGTACTAATGAACCGATTTTGATGAATAGTCATAATAGAATTAAAAAGTACATCAAAATAAATAAAATCATTACCAAAACCAGGAAACTCATAAAATGTAAACAAAGTTTCTCTAAAAATGTAAAACTTAGGAAAGAACGTGTAGGACTAATTACTCAATTAAAAACATGTAATAGTAGTTTGCAAAATATGAGGTTATTATATGACACTGATATGCTGCAGTTACAAGCAGATCTGAAGCACAAGGAGGACTTAATTAATGGTTTAGCATGCAGATATAACAGTGCTAAGAAGGAGATCAGCGAGCACATAGTCGCAGTCACAAACCTGGTGGACATGTGCAAAAATCATGAAGAACGGTTTGATTCCCTAACGTTGAAAAAGATATGCCATTGTCATAATATAACTAATGTTGATCCTTGTGTTGATATCTCTTCTCCGGGCGCTCCGAGTGCACCGGGCGCTCCGAGTGCTTCGGGTGCTCCTGGCGCTTCGGGTGCTCCGGGCGCTCCGGGTGCTCCGGGCGCTCCGAGTACTTCGGCTGCTCTGGGTGCTCCGGGCGCTCCGAGTACTTCGGCTGCTCTGGGTGCTCCGGGCGCTCCGAGTACTTCGGCTGCTCTGGGTGCTCCGGGCGCTCCGAGTGCTTCGGCTGCTCTGGGTGCTCCGGGCGCTCCGAGTACTTCGGCTGCTCTGGGTGCTCCGGGCGCTCCGAGTACTTCGGCTGCTCTGGGTGCTCCGGGCGCTCCGAGTACTTCGGCTGCTCCGGGCGCTCCGAGTACTTCGGCTGCTCTGGGTGCTCCGGACGCTCCGGGTGCTCCGGGCCCTCCGAGTGCTCCGAGCACTGAGCCACATGTCAGTGTCAATATTTCTGTGGGGAGCTCTGAGGGATCAATAATGAAAACTGTTGTTTTTTCTGACCAAATTGGGGTCAATTTTGGACCAATATTAAATAATCGTATGGATCAGCCAGTTATTAATTATTGTATGTCGGGAGCTTCTTATACAGACATAATGAATAAAATTGTAAGTACTAAGCTTGACAAACAAACCACAGTTGTGCTACTTATAGGAAATGGTTTGAACGTGAAATTTAAAGAATTAATTAATAGTTTTGAAACATTCCTCAAACTAAAGGTGATGAATGTTTTTCTATGTGCTTTGCCATACTCCGTCAACTATACGGACAAACAAAATAGATATATATTGTTTTTGAACAATTTTATATATAGATTGACATGTCGTCATAGTGACGTTTTTTCTTATTTCGACACTAATAAATTTGTTAGTGGACTAAAATTTACTGGGGACTCATTGTTTATGCCCAAAAAATGTAAAACCTTGATTGTTACACTGATAGCTTATAATATTAACATGGTTATAGCTAATATAACTGCCAGTAGCTTAAGTGACAGAGCGGTATCGTCTAGTAGTACTAACAATACTGTGATTAGTTGTTTAAACTTATAACTCCGACAACAGAGAAGCACACTAATAGCATAACTATACTACACCAGAATATAAATCGCTTCTCTGGCAAGATACTTGACGTTGAATTATTATGTGATGAAATGATAATTGATATATTATGTTTTACGGAAACATGGCTCAAACCAGATACAATGCTTTTTAATGTTAATAACTTTACTGTTGCCAGCGCGTTCAACAGAGTGACTGCTCAGGGTGGCGGCACCCTCATTTTGCTAAATAATAATATTAAATTTAAGAATCGTACTGATATTACTTGTCACTCTGTGGAACGCGTATGCGAGGTGGCTTGTGCAGAGATTGAAAGCTCCATCATTATATGTGTGTATAGACCTCCCGCGTCTAATTTTTTGTTGTTTTGTTCTATAATGGAACAAATACTTAGTAAATTATCTAGGTGTAATAAGTCAGTAATTATTTGTGGTGACTTTAATATTGACATCCTGATACCCTCATTAGATAGAAATAATTTTATTACTTTATTTAAATCATTTAATATGTCTCTTCTATTTAATGAGCCCACGAGAGTAACGGCTACTAGTTCGTCTTGTATTGATAACATAATTACTAACGGTAACGTTTTAGAGAAGTCCATAATAGGTGGCGTCCGTTCGGATCATTTGGCACAATTAGTAAAATTACCGTGTAAAAAACTTAGGTCATCCATAACGAAAACATTTAGGTCAGTTAATGAAACAAGATTAAATAATTTCAGCGTTAATATGGATTATAAAATTAGTAACACTATGTATATTTCTGATGATCCAAATGTAAACTATAAAAAAATATTTAGAGATATTTGCAACGAATTTAATGTATCTTGTCCAATCAAAACTAAAAAGGTAAATAATAAACTTCAATTCTGTAACTGGGCAACTAAAGGAATCAGGAAGAGTAGGGATAACATGTATGATCTTTACCATCAGAGATCTTACAATAGTAATGAAAACTTTCATACATATGTTAGGAACTATTCCAAGTTATTTAAACAGGTATGCATTCGAGCTAAGGCCATCTACATAGGCAATAGGGTAAATAATTCTAATAATAAAATTAAAACAGTGTGGCAGATTATTAATACAGAGACTGGTAAAAATAAAATCAAAGATAATACTTTTTGTCTTAAAATTAATGATAAACTAATATCAGATAAATTAGAAGTAGCATCTGCTTTTGAAACTTTTTTCTCAAATATACCTATGGAGGCTACTAAAAATCTTGCTTCGTCTTCCACGTTAGCAGAATCTATTTTACAGAAGACTTTTCAACGAAACATTCCAGACTTCGCATTCACCCAGGTTAGTGACTATGACATTATCACGGCTTTCAAGTCACTAAATATGAAAAATACAGAAGACTTATGGGGTTTGTCAGTTAAAGTTATACAGTCAATTATTTTTAATATTGCCCCTATTTTAGCCCTAATTTTTAACCAATGTCTCGAACAGGGCAACTTTCCTGATTTAATGAAATACAGCAAAATTGTTCCAATTTTTAAATCGGGATGTAAAAACAATCCCTCAGATTACAGACCGGTCTCAGTACTTCCTGCATTAAGTAAGATTTTTGAAAAGATTTTGCTAAACCAAATGTTAAGGCATTTTAATAACCACAAGATACTCCATGATGATCAGTTCGGTTTTACGAGAGGTAAGTCCACTACGGATGCGGGAGCTAAACTTATTAAGCATATTTTTCAGGCCTGGGAGTGCTCACACGATGCTATTGGTATCTTTTGTGATCTCTCCAAGGCATTTGATTGCGTAGATCACCAAACGCTAGCTCTTAAACTTAAGTTATACGGAATTCGCGGAGTGGCTCTCGATCTTGTGGTTTCCTATCTTTCAGGGCGCCAACAAAAAGTAGGAATCAATGGTAGTGTGTCATCGGGCTCCTTAGTCAAATTAGGCGTACCTCAAGGCTCGATTTTAGGCCCATTTCTGTTTCTAGTTTATATAAATGACCTACCTTATATGGTGAAAGAACTATCAGATGTCGTTTTGTTTGCAGATGATACGTCTCTGATATTTAAAGTAGATAGAAAAGACAAAGATCTTTTAAAAGTTAACTACGCTCTGAAGACTGTGTCTCAATGGTTTGCTGCCAACAATCTTATGTTAAACTCAAAAAAAACAAAATGTATAAGATTTTCATTACCAAATGTACCAAAAGTTGATACCAGTGTTATTGTGGATGGTAATAAACTTAATGTAGTAGATAAGACTGTTTTTCTTGGTCTGACTATAGACTGTAGATTGCAGTGGGGTGCTCACCTGGAAGCCTTAGGTGGTAAACTGAGCTCCGCTGCTTTTGCAGTCAGCAAAATAAGGCAACTGACGGACATTAATACAGCCAGATTAATTTATTTTGCATATTTTCATAGTCTTATGTCTTACGGCCTTTTGCTGTGGGGCTCTGCCGCAGACTTGGAATCAATTTTTGTATTACAAAAAAGGGCAATTCGCGCCATCTACTGTTTGGGTTCTCGCGAATCTCTACGAAATGTATTTCCGGATATTAATATATTAACTTTGCCCTCTCAGTACATTTTTGAAAATATTATGTATGTCCGCAAGAACATTAATTTGTTTCCAGTCAATAGTGACTATCATGATAGAAACACTAGAAACAAAGACAAAATAACTGTACCTAGATTTAGATTAGCTAAAGTAAATAAGTCCTTTCTTGGGAATTGTATCCAATTTTACAATAAAATTCCTCATAGCGTGACCAGTATGTCCTTTTTTAAATTTAAGGAACATATTAAAAAGCGGCTGTTGAGTAGGGCTTATTATAAAGTGTCTCATTATATTGACGACAAGGATGTATGGAAGTAGCTTCTCTCTGCACTTGCCTCACTGAGCAGCTAGTTCAAGGTCAATTTTAATTCAAAGTATGCTATTATTATTATAAGTTATGTTTTTAGGTTACAGATTATATTACTTATTGTAATTAAATTAATACAATTCAATGTTCTTCATTTATTTATTTTGATATAAATGCATCGATATATTATGTATGTCTGTCTAATTGTTATATTTTTATTTTGTGATATTTAGTCTAAACTTGTCAATAGTCACAGTGATAACAAATTGTGTGTTTAGTGTTTCCCTTTAGTAATTTTTTATTTTTAAGGCAGACTTAAGTAAGTCATGCTCACTTTAAGGCCTTTGCTTGCGGCGGCGTCGTGTGACGGGTCGCTCACTTCCCTCCAATATGGCGAGGAGGGCGATGGCTGCCACACGCGTCATACTTGTGAACAGGTGCTGCTTGTGGGGGCTGGTCTGCTTAAGTTTGCTATTGATTTACTTATTAAATATTTATTCAGTCTATCTTGTAATTTTGCCGCCGCGCCGGGGCACGCAATTGTTTTCAGTGCGATTAGAATGTAAATATTATGTAATGAATCTAAGCCTGTTTTGAAAAGAGTAATTGCTGAGTTTATTGCCGGCTCTTCTCAGCAAATGCAACCTTCCGAACCGGTATTAGAGTATTAGAGTCAGACTTTTCATAAGTGCCTGCGAAGGTCTATTTGAATAAATGATTTTGAATTTGAATTTGAATTTATCCAGTCCCCAATATTAAGATAACAATATTTACAACGCAAAACATATTTTTTCTTGAATCCTGCATACATTTCTTACAATACCATCCACTTTATTCGATACGTATGCATCAATTCTGATATCTGCCAGCAATCTCTTCTATGCTCGTATCAGAAACAAAATAGATCACCAATTTCATGTTCTTAGAGTATTGATGAAATAAAAGAGAATATAATATTTTTCAACACACTCGCTCGTAAATTGACATTTATTGCAACGTTTTTAGTATCTTAATGCAGCTTATTACGCACTAGTGCTTTTTACTTTACATTACTTACGCACTAGTGTTTTATGCGTATTATCCCGATAATTATAAGTTTGTATCTCACTACATTTGATTTGTGTGTAGACAAAGCATTCTTAATTTATCCGGATAAAAGAGTTTTTATTGCGGCAAAAAATATGGTATCAATCCAAATGACGCCAAATCAGGCCAAATTAGGCCAGATCAAGCCAAATCAGGCCAAATCAAGCCAAATCCGGTCTAATCAGGCCAAATCCGGTCTAATCAGGCCAAATCAAGCTGAATCAAGTTAATATCAAGTCCTATCAAGTCAATAAATTAAATAAATATCCTGGGACATTTTCCTCACACACGGTAAACTGCAGTGATGCCAACTTAGCTACTTTATAGCTAGATCTAGCTATTTTTTGGTGTTAGGCAGCTACAATTTTAATGAAACTTGTAGCTAAATTTATTTAGCTACTTTTCAATACTTTCGAGAGTTCGTAATAGGACACTGGGTCTCGAAAGAAAAAGAATAAAGACGACGCTATTGGCCAGGGTGAGGGTAAAGGTCGGTGGCCGGTAATGAGGAGTTTTCTGATGATACCACTATTGTTAGAATACCTGTCAAAATGTTGATATTTGGAACCAATTTGAACCTTAAGTACACGATTTGACGGGTATTTTGATCATATAGGTATCATAAGATATCTCCACATTTAAAACGAATGCTCGCTGTTTAATATATATATAGTGAAAATTGAAAAAAAAGGTATTTAATTTACTGATTTTTAATTCCCTAGTGTTTTAATTAACAATTTTATTGTTATCTACCTACTTAGAAACATTTAGCTACTTCTAGCAACTTTTTTGGGTAACAAAATCTGGCAATCTAGCAACTTTTTGCAAGATGTCTAGCTACTGAGTAAAGCTAGCAGTTGGCAACACTGGTCACCTGATCCCAAACTAAGCAGAGCTTATACTATGGAAACCAGATAACTGATATAATACATGTACTACTTTTTGTTTGTAAATACATACTTAATATACATAATTACACCCAGACTCAGGACAACATACAGACATGTTCATGAACACAAATGCATGTCCTGTGTGGGAATCGAACCCACAACCTGCGGCGCGAATAATCTACAGCATTTCAAATAACATTAGCATAAATTTTGTTTTTTTATTTTGCCAATTATAGAGTTCCAAATTTAGTGTTACGGTTTAAAAACCAAAACTAAACAAAGTAAAAAGTATAAATTATAGTATAAAAAGAATTACAATTTTTAAGAAATAAAATTTCACCTTGATACTAAAAAAACAAATATGCATGGATATTTACAGTGTAGATAATTTAATTCTATACATATAACTTACTTGAGCAAGAGTTATATGATGTTATTTATGTTATAATATTGCCTCAGAGTATATAAATACTACGTACAATAATAATCATATCAACATTTTGTTAGATATTTGTTTAAAAGAATACTATTTTGATTTAAATTACAGTATGTCTCAAAAACACAATCTTAGAAATGCTTACAATCATTATCTTTCGTGTTCTTTTTGTTTCCGAATTATGTAAATAATTAAATCACTATCTCTTAGGCAATTGTATTAAGAAATAATATTAAAAGTAATTGTTTGAATCCAAAGTTGATCCGACAGAGAATTACGTAAAATGATTAACCAATCAGAGTTGAATATGTGGGTAGGGGATATCTCGTTACAATCGTTTTCTTTGAACGGATCATATTGATAGTCAGACAGTCTTCATTGAGTTTTCAAATTGTTAACATCGAAAAGTACAAGTGTCTAACAGTGCAATTTACTATTATTAGACTGTAAGTATTATACTGGTGAATAAAATGTGAAGTGTTACTCGGAGTTTCTTTTAACGGTTATAAATTTCAGAAGCGGGATCACAAGGTAATTGACTTTATACAATATGTTAATCACACGCCTACGATAATTTAACAATATTCTAATTGTGATAAAATATAGTTGAAAACATTACAATGATAAAATAAAATAAAAAAATGACTTTACCTGTATTATCTGTGAAATGTATAATTTTGTGGATTATTTTCATTCTATGGAAGTCTCATTGCCCCAGGAGCAAGTTATAAGCCATATATTTTACCCACAAATTTTATTGGTGTGATATGTAGTAAAATGAATAATAGTGGTTATTAAACAGTTTTCCAATATAATTGGGAAGTTAATCGATCTAAGTAGATACTATTATATTATTTCATGGCCTTAAATTGTTTCACCTTACCTTCTTTTTTATTAGATTTTATTATTAGAATAAGCTTATAAGAAGAAGCTATATTATTACTTATTTTATTGGAATTTATTAGTTGTTACATCTTTCTTGTTATTGTAATTATTTTTTACTTAGAGATTATTAGTTTAAAGGATCAAATGGTTTTGCTTCGGCTTGCATACCAATAATTTAATTAATTTTATTACTTTATATGGTTACTGGCTGTTCTACTTTTTCCTTTATAGTCTTTAAATTTTATACAACTCAACTTTTTTTTGAACTTTACTGTCCGTAGTTATTTTACCAGTTTCAGAACGATGTCTGTCAATGGTAACAGAGGAGTACCGCGGTCCATGGACGACAGAGGGACTGAAAACCATGCTAACCGTCGTCGCATCCAGATCACTCCGGAACTGGCTGACGGTGGTGGGCGGGTGTCCTGAGCTACAACATGGATATATTTGCAGGGGAAGATCTTATACAACTCAATCGAGAGGAATAAAATAGTCATTCTTGATCAAGATGCCGATCAACTAGTCAAATGGATCGAAGTGTGAGGGATCCAACGCGTGAGTTATTTTCTCAGTTTGCTAATTTGATAAACAATTCGCAATATTAACGCAGTACCCGATATTTTTCCTGATTATCTATTATTAATTCAGCAAAATTAGAGATACTACGCAATGTATATAATGTAATGTATACGCTTCTATAACAAAGTACCCAAAGAAATTCAAGAACTATCTGTGTATAGATTTAAAAATTTAATTAATTATGTAAGAAAGGGTACTATAAAGTTTCCGATTGTGTAGAAGACAAGAACGCATTTAAATGAATTGTTGGACTCACATGCTATTCTATAATTTTCTACTACTGATATTGTAAAATGTTTTTTGAGTACTTTTATTTTAAAAATAAAAGCCCCTTGCTGAGGTTCTTTCCGGAAGTTAAATTCAAGAGTATTGTGAACCGGTGGTAGAATCAATAATTGTAATGTTCGTACATGCCTTGTTAGGGCCTGAATTGAGTGAACTATTTTTAATTTGAATAATTATTGGTCACACAGTTAGTGTAAAACTTCATTTTAAGATAATTTAAATTAACGCAGAATTCTTATCTATTAATGCCATAGATTGCACTTTTAATCAGAATAAGTGGCTTGAGATTCAGGTTGCGGAGGACATTAATCTAGATAAAACCTTAACAAAGATGAGCCAGTAGTTTATGGATCACACTACAGGCTGTCTCATAAAGGACGCGAAAAAGTTTAAGAAATGATATGGTTTATGTGATATTGGTATTGTCCGGGAATCGAATGTTGCATACTCCGTATGCCATTACTCGGCAGCTTTTGGGGCCAGTTTTCGGTACGTTGTAGCGAAGAGTTTGAGCAATATCCCACCATACCAATACGAGAAATTCAGTGTTTTAGAAAATTTAAGGGCCACGCTTAAAATGTTTATTTTAGAACACCAGAAAGATCTCGGAAATGACTATTTTGCAGAAAACTGTTTACTCAGGCTTTCTCATCTGTTTTCCTAGGTCAACAACCCGCTAATGCCTATGCTACAATTTATTATTTACAATTATCCTTTGCTCATTTTGTTATTTGTGGTATCAGGGGCTCTGTCGCAGACCAGGAATAGATTTTTGTATTACAGAAAAGTGCAATTCTCGCCATCTTCGTTTGAGTTCTCGCGAGTCTCTACGAAATGTATTTGGGGAAATTAATATATTAACTTTGCCCTGTGAGTACATTTTTGAAAATATTATGTTAAGAGCATTGATTTGTTTCCTCTCAATAGTGATTGTCATGAAAGAAAAACTAGAAACAAAGATAAAATAACTAGGTATGCCTAGATTTAGATTAGCTAAAGTAAATAAGTCCTTTATTGTGAATTGTATCCAATTTTACATTAGAATTCCAAATAGCGTGAACAGTATGTAGGTAATTTAAAAAAAAAACCCGGCCAAGTGCGAGTCATCGCGCGCCGAGAGTTCCGTGCAAACCTGTGGGTATGTAAGTGTATGGTGGTATAGACCTGGGTGTTTGATATGGATTTCGGTTTGGGACGTATTGGAAAAAACTACTTACTAGATCTCGTTCAAACCAATTTTCGGTGGAGGTTTGCATCGTAATGTACATCATGTATTTTTGTGGATTTGTCATTCTCTTGTTTTGGAAGTTGCAGGGGGGGGGACGCACATTTTGCCATTTTGGAGGTGTCTCTCGCGCGGGCTATTCGGTTTGGAAAGGGATAGTATTGGAAGCCTCAATATCATTTTTGGGGACCTATCCGTGGACGCCACACACTTGTGGGTTTTATTAAAGGAGAGAATTTTAGTTTCAGTTCTGAGTATGGAGAGCCCCCAAAATTTGTTGTTTTTTTTCTGTTTTTGTGTGAAAGTCTTGGTGCGGTTCGCGGAATACGTCTGCTTGCCAAGTTTCAGCATTATGGTTCTTGTGGATTCGGAAAAAAGTGGCTGTGAAGTGCGGACGGACGGACGGACGGACGTGACGAATCTGTAAGGGTTCCGTTTTTTTTGCCGTTTGGCTACGGAACCCTAAAAACTTAAGGAATATATCAAGAAGCGGTTGTTGAGTGAGGCATATTATAAAGTGTCATTATATTGACAATAGGGATGTATGGAAGTAGCTTCTTGCGCCAGCTTCACTTAGCAGCGAGTACAAGGTCAATTTTGAATTCTAATAATTGTTTATGGTATTATTATTATAGTTATGTTTTTAATTGACAGATTATTTTACTTATTTTACCTAATTAAAAAAAAAAAAAATATTGTGATATATAAGATCTTTATTTACAACAAATAATTTGTACAAGTTACAAACTATATATAGAAAATTTCCTTAAGTCTGCCTCTACTTCAGATTAACTGCAAAGTTCCCAGCAGGCTGGCAGCGTTTCTTCTTTGGATAGCCAAGCCTGATATATTGCTATATTTTTTATTAATATGATATTTGGCCTAAACTTGTCAATCAGTAGTCAATGATAACAGATTGTGTGCTAGTAGTTTCCCTTTAGTTTTATTCTTTTATTTTTAAGGTGGACTTTAGTAAGTCATGCTTACTTTGAGGCCATTGCTTGCGGCAGCGTCGTGTGGCGGGTCGTCCTCTTCCCTCCGATATGGTGAGGAGGGCGATGGCTGCCACATGAGTCATGTCATGTCTGGTCTGCTTAGGTTTTCCCATTTTGTAGTTTGCCGCCGGGCCACTCAGTTGTTGACAGTGCGATTGGAATGTAAATGTTGTGTTATAAATCTAGGATTGTTTTGAAAAGAGTAATTGCTGACTTTCTTTCCGGCTCTTCTCAGCAGATGCAACTTTCTGATCCGGTATTGGATGATTAGTCAAGACTATTATCTAAGTGTATTGGTCTATAAAGAATTTATCCCTTTGATATTAAGTAATGGCTGGTTAGTTTAGTACTTTGGTTATTCAAGTATTAGGATTTAGTTTTTATTTTAAGTGTTGGTTTAAATATTTATTTATTAAGTGTATTCTTATGGTATACCTGCCATATTGTCACATATCCGATTATATCCTGTTACTCAAAGGTTGTATGGAAGAAATCGCTTATGCGATAAGACCGTCTGTTCTTATCACTTCTTCTTGTATTTTATTTTTTGTTAAGTTTCGTCTACTACTATGTGGTGTACACTGTGTGTATATTTAGGTATCTTATCTTACGACAATATGATTGTTTGACATTCTTCTCGGTTTGACATTATGCGTGTGTCGGGCGCTTGGTGGTGTGTAATGTTTTTCTAAATTAAAATGTATTTCTAATGCATTGTTATACAAAAATATTTACTATTTGCACTTCTTCTCGATATACACTTAAACTATGCAAATCTCACTCCTCTGTGCGGGAAATGGACTGAAAAAGAGGTCCAAAGATCCTTCACAGGTATTAATGTTTAGATTTGAAGAAATCTGAAGAAGGTAATAAAAAAAAAAATGTGTTAACAATTATAGATTTGTTTATATTGTGTATTTTGAAGGATAATATATTGTTTATTTGAAGGATATATAGGTTATTAGAACAAAGCATTCATCATGAGGAGGAGATACTGGACATTGGAGGAGATACTGGACATTGGAGAAGATACTGGACATTGGAGGAGATACTGGACATTGGAGGAGATACTGGACATTGGAGGAGATACTGGACATTGGAGAAGATACTGGACATTGGAGGAGATACTGGACATTGGAGGAGATACTGGACATTGGAGGAGATACTGGACATTGGAGGGGATACTGGACATTGGAGGAGATACTGGACATTGGAGAAGATACTGGACATTGGAGGAGATACTGGACATTGGAGGAGATACTGGACATTGGAGGAGATACTGGACATTGGAGGAGATACTGGACATTGGAGGAGATACTGGACATTGGAGGAGATACTGGACATTGGAAGGATATACTGGACATGTATCCTTCCGGTATAATGGCTGTATCGTTTTTCAAAATATATCGTGAATAAGTGAGATGTTTTGGATCGATATAGTTTTGATATTGGAGGGATATATTGTTTATTGGAAGGATATATTGGTTATTGGAAGGATATATTGGCTATATCGTTTTCCAAAATATATCGTGAATAAGCGAGATGTTTTGGATCGATATAGTTTTGATATTGGAAGGATATATTGGTTATTTGAAGGATATATTGGTATATCGTTTTTCAGAATATATCGTGTATAAGCGAGATATTTTGGATCGATATATAGTTTTTCAGGTGGATATAATTTTGTTGGAAGGATATTTATTTTTTGGAAGGATATATAGGTTACCGGATGGATATAGGTCATTGGAAGGATATATTGGTCACAAGGATGTATTGGTAATTGGAAGGAAATATATTGACTATTAGAAGGATATATTGAAGGATATAATTATAAGGTTATGAAGTAATTTAAATATTAACAAAAAGTTTTATTTTGTAATTTTTTTGATTTTATAGTTTTATTTTTAACTTTTCGAATTATTTTGATGTTGATGTACTTACCTACTTAATTGAATTAAATTCAAATCACGAGGACGTGATATTTTGTCAGGATGGACGAATCTGTTAGATATTTGTTTAAAAGAATACTATTTTGATTTAAATTACAGTATGTCTCAAAAACACAATCTTAGAAATGCTTACAATCATTATCTTTCGTGTTCTTTTTGTTTCCGAATTATGTAAATAATTAAATCACTATCTCTTAGGCAATTGTATTAAGAAATAATATTAAAAGTAATTGTTTGAATCCAAAGTTGATCCGACAGAGAATTACGTAAAATGATTAACCAATCAGAGTTGAATATGTGGGTAGGGGATATCTCGTTACAATCGTTTTCTTTGAACGGATCATATTGATAGTCAGACAGTCTTCATTGAGTTTTCAAATTGTTAACATCGAAAAGTACAAGTGTCTAACAGTGCAATTTACTATTATTAGACTGTAAGTATTATACTGGTGAATAAAATGTGAAGTGTTACTCGGAGTTTCTTTTAACGGTTATAATTTTAATCCTTTGTTCGTTCTATAAAATCACAACAACTTCCATTGTTCTTCAATTCTCACATTACATCCTTAAATATTCTAGGAGACGTGAATACAGTCGTCAACCAAGCACTGAGCATTGTAATCTGGCATGAATAAACCAGCAATTTTCCCCCCGAATATCCACAAGCATAACTCGGTATCGACACAAATGGCATGCCAGCGGTCTAGAACACCGCATTTGCGATAAATCCAGATATTTTGCACCTGATAAACGTTATTATTGTGAGCATTATTCTTTTATGTCCGACACCCGTATTGTGACCGTTTAATGATTCTGTTGCGTTCCATTTTGGATGCGTTCACTGTTTGTGTAATTGGCTGACGCTCGGGAGTATCGTTTTTTATGTATTTTATAATAATTTTATGGATAATATAAATGATAATAGAAATAACTAAATGGTTTATTTTTCGAGCTGTGTAAATTTTTTCCTTCTCCTTTATTTAGATGCCTACTCATAATCATTTTAGACTATTGACTTACAGTCTACTGTTTGGGGTCCACTTTTTCTGAGGAAGTCATATCCAAGACACGAGAAGGGCACTGGGCCCTAAAAAAAATCAAAATCATTTATTGAAATATACCTTTGCAGGCACTTATGAAAAGTCTGACTCTAATACCGGTTCGAAAGGTTGCATTTGCTGAGAAGAGCCGGCAATAAACTCAGCAATTACTCTTTTCAAAACAAGCTTAGACTCGTAATATTTACATTCTAATCGCACTGACAATTGCGTGCCCTTAACTTAAGTAGACCAGCCCCACAAGCAGCACCTGTTCACAAGTATGACGTGTGTGGCAGCCAGCGCCCTCATCGCCATATTGGAGGGAAGTGGACGACCCGCCACACGACGCCGTCGCAAGCAAAGCTAGGCCTTAAAGTCAGCATTACTTAAGTCTGCCTTAAAAATAAAAAAATAAACTAAAGGTGACTAAAACTTTAGTCTTCCGTATTAGGGGAGGCTCCAGATCCTACACTAGAGACGTAGATGATATAACTTGTATGTGTTGAAGCACTGTTATTTAAAGCAATACAAATTATTATAGATCTGTAACCATGAGATTCTACCAGGTAAACATAATATTCCGTGACTAAAAGGTATACAAGCTCCATTAACAACCTCTTTACCACTTAAGGTTACACTGTGGCAGTATAGGGGCGCTTACTCAACATATTGTTTACGCTTCAGGGAACAGATTTGTGTGCCTTTTAAACATAAAAATATCAGCTTATATGTTAAGTGTATATTATCCATGGGAAGTGAATACTTCCTCGACTAATTTAAGATATTAAATGAATCTATTTATATATGTCACCGTAATTTTGTGAACGTTAGTTTATCGTAGGTATATTGCGTCGGTGAGTTCCGAACGCATTCAAGTATATGGATAGATTATTAACTATCGAAAATGAATACGTTATATTGTAAGCAGTATGGTACAGTTCACAATTTATCGACAGTTCACAATCTCGCTAGGTAGATTATAAACTAACGGATTTCACAAAAACGGTAACATATTTAGTATCGAAAATAAGCTTTATTCCTTGTATTCTTAGAGGAGGAAAGTATCCTTGAGAGATATCCCTTCGGTCTATAAAGTATCCAGTTTGGAATATTTTTAGTGAAATTAAACTCCTACGTGGGTAAAGTCACGAGGCAAGAGCTATGTATATAGGGTGACTGGTAATTAGTAAACGACAAATTCAAATTCAAATTCAAAATCATTTATTCAAATAGACCTTCGCAGGCACTTATGAAAAGTCTGACTCTAATACTGTTCGGAAGGTTGCATTTGCTGAGAAGAGCCGGCAATAAACTCAGCAATTACTCTTTTCAAAACAGGCTTAGGACACTTAGAAACAAATTCAAAGATGCGAATAAAGTATGTAAAACACTTAAATGGAAATGGGCAGGTCATATGTTAAGGGCGGAAAATGACAAATGGACTAGAATATTATCAGAGTGGTACCCCAGGGATGGCAAAAGGAATAAAGGCCGACAAATGAAACGCTGGGAATATGACCTAAAAAGAGTAGCCGGCCCAGAATGGACTAGAATAGCAAAAGACAGAGAGAGATTTCCATCTTTAGAGGAGGCCTTTGTCGAAGGACAAGAATAAATAAATAAAAATGATTTATAAATGGTTTTGTTTGTAAATAGGGATAAGTAACTAAATTAAATAAAAGCTAATGGTGTATTCTTATTCTTGTTAGTTACTAAATATTATGGGTCATGTGCAAAGTTTTTTTTTTTTTTGTTAAGTTGTTTGTTATCATGAGTACAATCATGTGCCTAAGTGTCGTTTACTAATTACCAGTCACCCTATATTATTACTATCAGAAGAGCTAGGGCGTTGATTTAGAATGTAGATTCGATATTCAACATTCAAAATAATCTTATTTCTTACCATAAACTAATTTCAAATAAAAAGTATGTAACTTTTCTACGCATGTATTTTCTCTGAGAAAACACGCTCGGCTCGACGATACAACATCAAGGGGAAAAGGTTGTTTATTCAGTCATTTAATTTGCGCCCTGTGAATTGAACAAACTGCAAATAAGGGCTCTAAAGTGGAGGGATAAAAACTGATTTAGGGGCTCAAATTGGTGTTGACAGAATCTTATTCTTGCCTTTTTAATAAAGTGGTCCAAGATAGAACACACAGCGAGATTTTAAAACTCCTCAAAATCAAACTTATTCATATTCGTAAATTAATAAATCAAAGTGACCTAAGACACTTCTGTTTAATAATTAGGTAATTAAATTTAGACACAACATTATTACGCAAAGTTCAAACAATTATTCAATTGAATAAAATTTCAAAGAACTGTAATATTTTTTTAATACAATAAACCCCCTTACTCATTAAACGTTATTTAACTAATATACTGTTCAAAAGGGTCACGTAAATAACGTCACTCTATTGTCATTGTCAAATAATGTGGCATTATTTACGTGACCATTTAATCAGTATATTAGTTAAATAGCGCTTTATGAGTAAGGGGGATAGTGTCCACTAATTACTCAAGTCTAGTTTAGCAACCTATTAAGATTATAAGATTATAAATATTCAGAAAACATGTATGACGAAGGAGCTCACGCGAATTGAACATTAGCAAACTTTATCATCTGTAATATCAGCTCAAATTCACTGAACTATAATTTAACCAAGATATATGAACACATTTTACACCCTATTCGTGAGGACTATAAATCAAAATGACGTGGACAATAGTCCCTATGAAATGTTTAAGGTCAAGCCGGCTGACCCTCACGGCCTATCAGAAAATAGGCGCCTGAAATAGAGCCATGCGGTAACCTTGTGATGACAGCTCTATTATCTTAGCTACAGTAAATTTATTGTTTCAGTCATTTGTAGAATGGACGGAAGACTCGATACATATGGTCCAGGGTTAAAAGTGTTTGTAAATGTGTAGAGTCATTTGTTTACATTCACAAGAGCCTTATCAGGGCCAAGATTGAATAAATGAATTTTGATTTTGATTTTTTGAATCATGTTCAGTCACTTTTAGGGCGATGGTAACTCAGTGTTAGTGACGTCGAATAATCGGTCGCCAGTTTGAATCCTTGGTGAAGGGAAACATCATCTGGCTAGCTACCTGCTAATGTTGAAAAATCTGTCGCTATAAAACTACCGGCTTGTTTTGACTGTTGCACTTGAGGTGCAACCTCCTGCAACACCATTACTTTGGTGTTATTGTAGCCATAAACAAGTATGTCCAAACAAAATGATGATTGCAGTAAAATAACATGAGAAGCGAGCGATTCATTAAAAGGCGTTCTTGTCCTTAATAAAACCAGAAACTTTATAGCATCCTTTCTTGTACCACTTTTTTTTTAAAGAGGACTGGAGAGAAGCTAGACAGGACATAAGCTGAAAGAAAAATTCAAAAACAGCGCTATAAGAAAAAACCGGCCAAGTGCGAGTCAGACTCGCGCACCGACGATTCCGTACAAACCTGTAGGTATTATAAGTAAATGGTAGTATAGACCTGAGTTTTTGATATGAATTTTTTTACTTACTAGATCTCGTTCAAACCAATTTTCGGTGACACACATTTGACCACTTTGGAATTGTCTCTCGCGCAAACTATTCAGTTTAGAAAAAAATATATTAGAAACCTCAATATCATTTTTGAAGGCCATTCCATACAATTATGCATGGGTTTTATTAATAAAAAAAAATGATTTTCAGTTCTAAGTATGGGGAACCCCCAAAATTTATTGTTTTTTTTTCTATTTTTGTGTTACCAAGTTTCAACATTATAGTTCTTATAGTTTCGGAAAAAAATGGCTGTGATATACGGACGGACAGATAGACAGACAGACAGATAGACAGACATGACGAATCTATAAGGGTTCCGTTTTTTGCCATTTGGCTACGGAACCCTAAAAAGACAAAAGCTAAAGACGCTGTGAAAAAAGTACTATATCTAAAGTGGAAATGGGCTGGACAAGTGGACATGTACCTACAACGAATAACAGACGAAAGGTTGACTAAAACGACGATTACCTGGTACCCCATAGAGAAAAAGCGAAGGCCTGGAAGACCGCAAAAACGATGGTGAGATGACATCGCAAAAATTTCAGCCATGTAAACATGGAACAGAGCTGCTAGAGACAGGGAGAGATGGAGGCAAACGGAGGAGGCTTTTA
This sequence comes from Achlya flavicornis, assembly GCA_947623365.1. Lineage (NCBI taxonomy): Eukaryota > Metazoa > Arthropoda > Insecta > Lepidoptera > Drepanidae > Achlya > Achlya flavicornis. The sequence continues at coordinate 16,342,419 of OX392475.1, forward strand.
CCCCTCAAAGCGGTACTTGCACTGGAACATAGTGAACCATATAAAAAAAAACATACCTAAGTACTTACTTTTTAATATTATATATTTTAATTTTTTTTAGGGTTCATCAAAGCATGTTATGTAAGGAAAATATATTATTATTATATTATTCTTGTACCACAAATCTTTTATTAGCTAAACACAGTTCTCAAACACAGACAAGTCGTCGTTCCTATTCATCCAAAATCAGATCACCCAATTTATCCAGCGACTGCCCAGCAGTGGGCCTGAAATAACCCTAAAGAACAAGAACTATCTTCGGCTTTAGAGCCGTTTGCCAAGTTTGTGAGGGTGCCTATTACACAGATACGCTACCCCTTGCCACTTACAACATAATTTGAACTTTATTGTCACATTCCGTTTGCTGAAGGACTTTAAATAAAACGAGGAGGTATAGAGGTAGGTGAATTAGGACGATTCTTGGGAATTACTCATGAATGCTTGAGTGATGAAGCTGAAACACGCTGTGTGCATATGACATGCTGAATTATTATGAAACAGATAATTTAAGAAATGTCTTTCTAAATTATGTTTGTTTGGTTTGCAGTAAATATAAAAAATACTTATGCATAATTTCTAGACATCTTCAAATGTCTTTAAGAATAAAAGAGTCGTAACAACCATTAATTTGAATTAATAAATCAAACCAAGCGGGAAATAAAAGTTATATTTTTATATGGAGCGATTAATTCGGGATACATTTTTGATTTTATTTTAGTATACACTAATAAATGTATAGTTATTTTTGTACGAGGTGACCTTGACCGTTTCAACGTATAATTATATACTGACCACTATGCAGGTCAAAATACCCAATTACAGTCGGGCAGCCGACTCCTGTTATATTCTAGAAATTAAATTGTAGCTAATAATGATTTAGCATACGATATTAGGCCAACCTTACCTTTGGTTTGGTAATCATAGCCCTAATTACTGATTTCGGCTTAATTACATGACATTAATCCGGTTTGAGGTTGAAACGACCGCGGCCGGCGCCGGTACTGTGTGCTACACCAATTTTACAAACACGATTATGTTCATGTTGCTATTACTGATCGTACAAATGTAATTACAAACTAGTGATTAGAACAAGTATATCGACTATTAACTATTTAGTCGAGTAAAAGAGAAAAGGAACATTATGGAGACGATAGAGAATAGGAGGGTTAAAGATGTTCGGCCACCTTATACGACACGACGAAATTTATAAAAAACATAATAGAAGGAAAGATGGAGGGAAAGCGAGGAAGAGGAAGACCAAGAATAAGTTACACGGGCGTCGTGTCGTATAAGGAGGTGCAAAATGTTGCTAACACAGATATCGAGAGATGGGCCGTGACGCTTGGGTTTAGCTTAGACCTGATTTCCCACGAAACTCCCCACTTAATATAACAACTACACGTAAACGAATCCTAATAGACCAATAGTAGACAATTTTTACTCACACAGCCCAAGAACTCACTTGTTCGTAAAGTAGTACCCAATAAATAAGGCGCGTCGTGAATCTTCGTTCACACAGAAAAGAAAGTATGGCCCCGACGATTAACGAAATAATGCTTAAACTTACAATCAACCTTAGATCACTACAATAAGGTTCATAATACACTGCAGCTGTTAGTTCCGTCTCATTCGCAAGTCACGTCCCTCGGCACGGCGCAGACTAGAAGAAGCTACACCGACAAGAGCACATCTCTTATATACAGAAGAAGAAGACACTTCACTGTACCTACTAATTCTCGAACTAAAATTATTACCTAAATTGTACGTGAAAATAAATTGGATTGCATTGTAATTCCTTGTATGTGAAAGAGATACGTGTAATAAAGTTGATAGTTGACTGTTCATATTGCTGTCGAACGAGGACTCTTGCTCCACTAGTTTGACGCATTGACAAGTTTCGTCACACAATAAACATGATATAAAAGTTACAAGTATCGTTCCTTCGTCTGATACAGTGTGAACTTATGTCTGGAATATTTTACTTCTTTTTATTTATTGTTATGGGACAAAAAGCAGATACAAATAAAAAAAAACTTTTTTTTAACTATTTATAGGGTTTTGTTTGATCACAACCATTTTTTTGTACAACTAAGGTATCAAATAAGCATACGGCCCGCCTGATGGTAAGCGATAATCTCCCCGTGGTCTGTGAGGATGCGGCCGAAAGTGGTAAGAAGAATGCCTAGAAGGTACTGGCTCTCATGTGCAGCTGTCGAAACTTACTAAATTACCAGTATGCTGTGCACATATGAGCTTGGCGACTGATTCTCAATTTGAGGGTGGTAGCCAGCCAGGTGGGTACTACAAAGTACCCTACCACCGTGCTATGGTTTCCTTACGATGTTTTCCTTCACTGTTTCCTTCACCGTCACTTCGTGTGACGGGTCGCTCACTTCCTTCCAATTTGGCGAGGAGGGCGATGGCTGCCACACGCGTCATACTTGTGAACAGGTGCTGCTTGTGGGGGCTGGTCTGCTTAAGTTTGCTATTTATTTACTTATTAAATATTTATTCAGTCTACTTTATAATTTTGCCGCCGCGCCGGGACACGCAATTGTTTTAAGTGCGATTTGAATGTAAATATTATGTAATGAATCTAAGCTTGTTTTGAAAAGAGTAATTGCTGAGTTTATTGGCGGCTCTTCTCAGCAACCATCCGAACCGGTATTAGAGTCAGACTTTTCATAAATGCCTGTGAGTGAAGGTATATTTCAATAAATGATTTTGAATTTTGACTGAAAGCTCAATCTCACTGTATGATTCGAACCCGACACCTTTGACTTTGACATCAAGGAATTCATATTGAATAACACTAAATAGCCTAGACGGTAAGACCACTCGCAAAGCAACACTTTTTTAATTACAATACGTTCACCATTTGCTCATAGCCCAGTGACACTATCTTCACACAGATCGCCTACTCGCTCCGATATCGTTGTGAGTATTGCCTGAAACGTTTAATTAGTTTCGATAAATTTTCAATTCATTCAATCAACCGACAGGTTCACAAACCAATAGTACCAGGCGAGCATAAACAATCAGAGCTAAGATGGTTGTCAATTAGCCGGCTCTGCGGTTGCGGACATCAAATACAGTGTGAAGCACGATGCGAGATTAGTTACCGCTTGTTGAGCTAACCTCGTGATTAGCTATGGCCTCCTGGTAGAATTTGATACGATAAATTGATTGGAATACCACTTATTTTGATATTAGCTATTTTGTAAAATGAAGTGAGTTAGTTGATTTTCTTCGCTTCAAAGAGTTATTATGTACTTGATATTTAGAATCAGGGATGTTATGGATATGAAAGCGACTTTATTTCTAGCTTATCATTTGGTACTACAATCACAGAAGAGCGGTTCGACCGTCCAAATACGTCATAAATTGTGTCTCCACGTAGACTCCGCCCCTATCCGAAATTTTTTCTTTCCTTTTTTTTGAAATACTTATAATTACTGCTTAACAGGCGTTTCTGTCTGTAACTACGTAAAAAAGAAAAAAAAAAACGCGTTTATCATTATTCCTCCTAGGGCCTCGTCCGTCCTCGTACCTACTCTTTTATTTTATATGTGGTTCTTGTAGTTGGTAACACATTTAATATTGTATTTATGTAAAATTGCTTTGTAATATCCTGTGTTACTGTTTGTGAACCCAAATAAATGGAAAAAAAAACCAAACTTTTGTATCAGATTCGGTTACGTAGAGATTTTTAATTCAGATATCCGATAGTATCGGTTAAGTTTACGGAGCTACATAACATCCCTATTTATAATTTTAAATCATTGTGTGTAGACAAAGGTCTCTGTACAACACTCTATTTTGATGTGGGTTTAACAGAATCCTAAAGGGCTCAGTCTGCATTTTTTATTAGCTACATAACCAGTTTTAAACCTGTGATAAAGTCAACAAATGCACCAAGTATTTTTTTCAGCGCGCGAAGGTAATGGTGGTAATTTTCTCGTCTCATATAAAGTTGAAGCGAGACTTACGACTCAACTTGTCAGGAACAAAGTTTGGCCTCAATTTCGTAAAGTTTGAGCACAAATATTATTCTCTTGCCTACCCCCTGACGAGTGAATGTGGAATTACCCGACACGTGTCTCTCGATCACGTCATAATATCAGACCTATTTATTAGTTTACCCCGTTAATAGGTCTCTATTATACCTTCAATTATTTGGTTTTGATTTTAAGGGTGATAGTTTTGTTTTTAAAAGTTCGTTAAGTTTCACCTTCATAACCCAGATAGGTGGTTTTGAAATCATTGCAGATATTTAATAGTGGTTGCCATTACCTAACTATTCATCATCATCAGCCTATAATGTCCCACTGCTGAGCACAGGCCTCCTTTCATAAATAAGGGTGAAAGGGAATGGACAGATACTCCACCACGCGTGCCCACTGCGGATCGGTGGAGGTAGGCTAGTGGTCAACCTACTGTTGGAATTTTTCAAGCCGCCTAGGAGGCATCCAACTAGCTTAACGCCTATCACAATTAAGTGATAACCGGGACCAACGGCTTTACGTGCCTTCCGAAACACGGAAACGCTCGATTTGAAATACCACTAGACGGTCACCCATCCAGGTACCGACCACGACAGACGTAGCCTAACTTTGCCGATCGATTAAGAACGGCTAATCATGCTACACCACGAGCGCTTCAAACCTAACCTTCTTTACCTAACTATTACAGTAGGCTTACTGCTCGTAGATTCGCGATTCCTGCTTAATAAACCTTAATAATGTACCATAATGTCCATCACTAGGTTCTAAAGCAACCCCTCCGTTATTTCTTATGGTAATCTGACCGCCTATAATCGGCAAAAACTACCGGCGTGACCTTGGCTGTTTCTTTTTATAGTTTCTTTAACCTTGTATTCATGGTTGCTGTCTGGTATTTCGTAATATTTTCAGATAAACTAAAATGTATTAGTATGAAAGTATTTCATCTTACGTTTTAAATAGACTATTTTATACAAGTTAGAAGTTTCTTACACAGCTATCGAATCAATGATACTTTATCCATGTAAGATAAAATACGCCCCGCGGGAATATTTCCAACGTATTAGGAATTTTCCGGGCAACCTAGTATGCTCTCGAATACCAACCCACCTAAGTTCGACTATAGATATGATATAACCAAATGTTTTCTGATCTTTCCATTAATAAAAACTAAACGACGATAAGTACTTGTGGATTAAATATAGGTAGAAATTATTGTTAAAATAATTACATTATCATAATTAAGATTTAAAGTAATAAATTATGATTGTTTCATAGTAATAAATGCGCTTGCGTTTAGCCAGTGTACTGCCCAGGAGAGCGATGATGAAGCTCAGCACGCTTGCCCAGAAACCTGAAACTCTGGCCTACATTGTACGAGTCAGGAAATACACACGCCCCGGAATTAAGTTCCACTCCTTTGCTGCCCGCATTGTATATAAAGATGTTTTACTATGTACACAGCGTATAGAAGAAAATGTTCCTGGCGTATTAGTTCGTTGTACAATGGGGAAATAAGAAATTTCAGATTTCATTTGAAAGTTTCAGATACGGTTACGGATATGAAATTACCAGCTGTCTCCCACGGTTTCATCTGCGTTCCCGGGAAAAGAAGTAGCCTATGTCATTCTCTATACCATAGGCTATCTGCATGCCAAATTTCATGATGATCCGTTTAGTAGTTGAGGCGTAACAAACAACCAAACTCACTTTCGCATGTAAGTTAGGATAGGTAGAGCTGATATCACTGCTTACGTTTTTGGGATGATGAATGTGAACATTTAAATTAAAAAATCATTAATTATTTGTGTGATTACGACTCATACTCGAAAGGTTGTTTTTTGTTAAGATCTTCCAACATAAAACTAGCTTTGTTACGGTTTTTGTTGGTTTTTAGGGTTCCGTAGCCAAATGGCAAAAAAACGGAACCCTTATAGATTCGTCATGTCTGTCTGTCTGTCCGTCCGTATGTCACAGCCACTTTTTTCCGAAACTATAAGAACTATAATGTTGAAACTTAAATTTATTTAAGTTAGTAAATAGATGTATTCTGTGAACCGCATTAAGATTTTCACACAAAAATAGAAAAAAACAATAAATTTTGGGGGTTCCCCATACTTAGAACTGAAACTAAAAAAAAATTAATTAATAAAACCCATAAGTGTCTATGGAATGAAATGAAATGATATTGAGGTTTCTAATATCATTTTTTTCTAAACTGAATAGTTTGCGCGAGAGACACTTCCAAAGTGGTAAAATGTGTGTCTGTAACTTTACTTTTACTTTACTTTATTTATTTTGCTTTCCTTACATAGGTATACAATGTTACATAGGCATAACTTAACTTCTAAAATAAGAGAATGATAAATCTATAAAAAATATATGATGTACATTACGATGCAAACTTCCACCCAAAATTGGTTTGAACGAGGTTTTTTTTTTAATACGTCTTAAATTGAAATTCATATCAAATACCTGAGTATTTGATATGAATTCTACCTACCATATTATATACTACCATTTACTTATATACCTACAGGTTTGTACGGAACCCTCGGTGCGCGAGTCTGACTCGCACTTGGCCGGTTTTATTATTCTGAAGTTTAACTAAATACACATCTGTTAAACAGAATATTTAAGTTCATTACTGAAATGTTTAAGGTGAGCGTCAAGACAATTATCCAGTATTCCGTACAATTTTAAACTCCGCACACGTAATTAGTAAATTTTTAATTAACCCGCATGGACGAAGTCGTTGTGACATCCTGGCACCTACAGGTTAACAAGAACTTGAAGTTTCATCTAAACTTTTTATAATAAAGCTGATTAGTTTTTAAGTTTAGACGCGCTATTCTCAAGAACTACCAAGATATGAATTATTTTTAGTTGAGTAACAGAGCCCTATTCTTGATGAATGGCCCTAATTCTGTTGTTTACGACTAATCTAATTTTAAACTCACTATGTCTCTTTCTAATAAAGAACATAAGAAAAAGATGTAAGAAATGTAGTCCTGTCAAATTAGTCCAATGCTTGTTTTCAATATAAATTTAGTCGCCATCTATCGCGTTTACGCCTATAAATACACGCAAAATAAGACGGCAAAGATTGTTTTACAGCTATATATATGTTCTATCCTTTTTCAATAATGTTCGTAAGAAAGAGATGAGATGTGACTAAAATTAGTTTAGTGCGATTTACAACAGAATCGGCACCATTGGCTATATAAAGTCTTGCTAGAACGTAATTCAAATTTAATACGGGCTAGCTAAAAAAAAAAAAATATTGCTTGGCGAGATTGTCAATTTCAGGCTGGTCAGCCAGTCTGGTAAGACTATGGTTTCCTCACAATGTCTTTCTTCACCAAAAGCTCCAGCCAAATGTAGGTTGAACCCACGGTATTCGACGTACGTACCTACTAGGTACTAAGCTATCATCACATTAAAATTCAATAAGTTATTTGGTTTTCCAACGAAGCCATCCGACAAAAAACCAAAGTAACCGACATAGCTCAACGAAATAGCAAGCTGAAGTGGCAATGGGCCGGTCACATCTGCCGCAGAACCGACGGTCGATGGAGCAGACGAGTCTTAGAGTGGATACCGCGTCTTGGCAAACATAGTGTGGGGCGCCCGCCAGCCCGATGGACGGACGACCTCAAATAAGTGGCCGGACGGGGCTGGATGCGGGTGGCAAGAAACCGGAAGGAGAGGCTATGTCCAGCTGTGAAAAAAGGCTGATGATGATGATGATTTGGTTTTCCAGATACTTGGATGTCAAATAGTTGTGTTATTATGAAATAACTGGACGAGCCCATCGCATTTAACAAATAACAATAAAACCCGAAAATAAAGACTGCTAAATTCTATGAGTATATTTTTTACATAGTTGCTACCTCAAACTCGTAGCAGCTTACGTGGAAACTCCGTAGAGTGCCTTTTGTTGCCATGCCGGAAGTTTTGTTGACCGACTTCGTACTCTGCTTAATTACATTTGGTTGCACATCGCCATCTATTGACTGTTTACCTTAACTTGCGGCATGGAAGTATTGCATAAAGTTAGTAAACTTAATAAATATTATGGGCAATATAGTTTATTAGTTTTTTTTATGACTTAACTTGAACAAAGAAATAAGCAAGCCCTTTTAGCGCTTACTACTACTGCTTTTGACTAGGGTTACTGCTTTTGCAATGCATCTCGATTTTTGGCGGTTTGTAGCGCTGCGAGTGAGTACCCTGTACCATGGTAGATTGGGTTACCGACTTGATCAGATTAGTCCAACAAGTGCGTCACGAGAGAGGTAGTTTTGAGAGAGGTAGAGCATAGAGTTTATTCGCTCAAAGAGCAGCTCGACTGGGGAAGTATCTCCACCTTACAGAATACCGCAGCCAAATAACTTTATGTTGTGTAAAGTTGTGTTCCTGCGCGTGAGTAAGGTCGCCAGAGCTCATAGGGGAGGGGGGAAAGGTCGGTAACGCGTGAGCGATGCTTCGTGTGTTGCAAGCGTCCATATGGCTACGGTAACCGCTTACCATCAGGCGGACCGTATGCTTGTTTACCGACTTAGTCGTATAAAAAAACAAAAAAAAAGATGTTTAGCCTTCAACCTGGCCCTGGACAACAAGTCTCTCCTTTGATTGTTCCTTTCTGGAACATGGGTGAATAATAAAGAAATGTCTAAAACTTGTTTATTATAATACTAACGTAGAAAACAAACATATGGCCCGCCGGATAACCGATTACCTGAGCCCGGGGGTCCCGAAGTGTGCGCCGCGGTGCCCTCGTGCGCCGTAGAGAGCAACGAGGGGTGCCGTGAGGCACACCTATTTACCATTCCCCAGAAACTAAACGTAGATATTCACGGCTACAGCTTCATTTAGTATCGTTGTATGTTGTATCCTGTTTCGACTAGCTAGGGCACCGAGACAAGGTACTAAACCTATGAGTGCGATGTAAACAGAAAAAAATTGGGAACTCCTGCCGTAGCCTATAGATGCTTGCATAGGTCATCAATCGCATGTGACGACCCTGCAAAAATGTCTTCACACCATTGAAGAAACTCTTGCTGTACTCTCTTGGGCTATCCCGACTTTAGCCAATATTACCATATAATAGTTTTAAAATGGAGAATTGCCAGAGCTTTCTTCACCCCTACCATTAACAAATTCTTCAGTAACAAGCTTGCATGATATCGAACTTCCTGTGAACCGACCCAATAACGGGATAAAGCCACTAGATAGAAGGTTTAGTGCCATAAAAGGTTATTTCATGGGAGAGACACTTTCTTTTGAATCGATTCTTAAATCACTCGGTTACTTAGCGGTGACGTGAATGAGTGCGATTGGTCCGCGGTTCAGTCCTCGGAACAAAAAGTGCGGTCCCTACCGAGAACCCATCGGCAAGAGTGCTCTATGGGTTGAGGGCCACAGGGCGCAATGTACGGGAGGGTATTTGGGACGGCGACGAAGCGGCGCTTAATAGGAAATGTGACAGAAAGAAATAAGATCTCATCTCACAAATATTCTTAATGTGAAAGTTTGAATGATTGTGACTCTATCACACATAAACAGCCGAACAGATTTAAATTAAAGGTACACAAATAGAATATGTTCTGGATATATAGCATACTTTTAATTCCCAGAAAACCTTATATTCTTTGGGTATGCGGAAAAAACCACGGGGCAGAACTAGCGCAATAAAATTGAGGATTTGCCAGATTTCCACAATCATGAACATAGTTTCATATTTCACCTGCATTTGTAGCTTAATGTACTGAGGTAATGGTAGGTGCGCTTAATGTGAAAACATTAGCTGAAAGCAAAGTTACTGTAATAACTATTTTAATCTGTGGCACTAGGTTGAATTTTATACACTGGTGGTAGAGTCAACTGTAAAGTACATAAGTGATGTTGAATACCACTTACACATATACACACCCCCACACACACACGCAGCTAAGGCTCTGGAGACGGTGCCCATCAGCATCTCTGAATAGCCCTGGACCTTTAAGGGGTACTCTGCGGACCCGCGATACGCGGCGGCAGATAACTAGGGTTTGGAAGGCTATTTAAAGAAGGATTAAATACTTATTTGAGATCTCCAAAATAAATTGCTATGTGGCTGCGAAAAATTGATCAAGCCAGGCCTGATCTCTGGAAAAATTAGGTTTTCCAAGTTTACGAACCAAACTCGGTCACCCAGGCTCTGCTCATCTCATAATACAACAACGTATGTTTCCATCTAATGCGCCTCTTTCGTACAATCCGTAGTTAGGTCACGTGCGTTGTTGGAAAGTATAGAAAATCCTTTTCACCCAACTTCCAAAGATATAGCCAAGTATGTATGTTTGTGTGCCTGACCTGGCATCTTTTGTTTGACCGAGTGGCATCAATTATTTCCTACTTTAATTACTGTATGATGATCGCTATCGAACACGTAACAAGCTTACGTGTTATTTTACATGATTAAGTATTTATAATAGTTTGTAAAATTGTGTGCTTTTGTGCACTGCACTCCTTCTCTATATAAACTTTAACTATGCCAAATCACATACTCCTGCGTGTAATATATCTATAGATAAAATAAATAAATAAAAATAAATTAATATCCCGGGACATTCCTCACACACGGTCATCTGATCCCAAACTAAACAGAGGTTGTACTATGGAAACCAGACAACTGATATAATACATATACTACTTTTTGTTTGTAAATACATTAAGTACACCCAGACTCAAGACATACAGACATGTTCATGCACACAAATGCATGTCTTGTGTGGGAATCGAACCCACGACCTGCGGCGCGATAGGTGGAATCTTAACCAAAGTCTTAACCAACCGCGCCAGCTGGCCCGTCATTAAGCTGTAGATTATTTAAAGTTTTACTTATATGGCAATTTTTTTATGTACTTATGAGTGGTAAATACAGCAGTTTTATATACAAGTAAGTTAGTTAACAGGGGTAATAATGCAATTGACCTGTACATGTCTAATCAACTAAAGACAGTTTCTGGACAAGAGCCAGCTGCCCAGTCCCAAGACCCAATGTCCGACAAACCGCCATGCATGGGCAATTTGCTACCTCAACGAATACACATCAATGCAGAAATGTTTATCTCCACTTGACCTGATTAAATTTTACTCAATTTAGGAATATATGAATACTGCGACTCTGTTCTGTGGTTTTTATTAAAATAAAGTTGTTTTCACTCGCTCGTAAATTGTTATTTATTGTTTTTAGTATCTTAATGCAGCTTATTACGCACTAGTGCTTTTTACTTTACCGCACAGTTTTATGTTAGGTATAATCCCGATTATGATGTTTTGTACCTCACTGCTTTTCCGCAAATTTTTGTTTTATATACACATATATGGATGGCTGTTTACAAGGTTTCATATGGTGCCCATATTATTATAATAACGAAATTTTGTTTTTAATACCCCCTCTCTCTTTTCTTAAAGAGCTTGTTTTTCTCTTTTCATAAAATTTTTGTTTTAAGCAGTCGAGTTTTTTGTTTCTTTTAATTATGTAATTTATTTTAGAATTTTTAGTTGTATGTTTTTATTACTAAGTAAATGAGCGGTACGGTAAAGTAACGCTTGTTTAGTTTAGTAGGAGCTTGTTTTACTCTTTTCTGTTAATTTTTGTTTTAAGCAGTCGGGTTTTTTGGTTTCTTCTAATAATGCTGTCAAAATTGTGCCGATAGTTTAGATAATTTTCATAAGGCTTGGTCTGATAATTTAGCTTTCGATTTACACAATTCTTTATATTAAAATACAAACATAATTAAATTCAATTTTATGAGTTAGGTAAAGGTTATATTTTAGTTAAATTAATATAAAATATTCAGGTTATCGGAAAACACTTCGACCCTTTGAGGGCGGGCGTTCTTTGATCTTTGAATCGGCGTCACACTTAACTGAGTGTGAATTTACCTAATGTCTCACTAAACATTTACAGTGGTTTATAAGATTACTTGATTTAATTCAGGGTCAATTGGGATTTGGGAACACTGCCTGATTTGAAAAACTAGGTCACTTTGAAAAACATGTATTCAGGTCAATGCGTTGTTATGAAAAGTAAATTATCCCCCTTACTCATAAAGCGCTATTTAACTAATATACTGATTAAATGGTCACGTAAATAATGTCACATCATTTGACAATGACAATACAGTGACGTTATTTACGTGACCCTTTAAACAGTATATTAGTTTAATAACTTTTTATGAGTAAGGGGGTATGTGGCCAAAGGTGATAAACACACCAAGCCTACTACAAAATACTGTCTACTCTTAACTCAATCTCAAAACTTATTTATAAAGGACGTGTTGCGCCCCGCAGTTTCACGCGCGTACCCTAGGGATATCCTAACCAACCCTACCCTACACTACCGTTAAGTTTTCTTTAATTTTCTACACAACTTTCTTAATTTCTTTACTTAACCCTAAAAAAAATGGATGAAATCGGTAAAGTCGTTCTTAAGTTACGGCGTGACCAAGGGAAATAGGGATTCATTTTATATACAGAATGTCTTGATCGACGACGAGCGAACCAGGGGCGGCATACAAAAAATAAATTTTCCAAAAATGGCCTTAATTCCATTAAATATAGTTAATACATTGAGAACTACCTTATTCAATTTGAACTAAAATAACCGCGACGTATGGTCACAAGCCACGTGAACAGACTAGCGCTAGGCGCAAGCCGCCGTCGCCCCACGCCTTTAATCTCTCGCACTCCCGTTGAGTGTTACGACTACACTTTAACTTATTACATGATTTTCCAATTAATTTAAAAAAATTATTATTATTAAAAAATAAAGTTTTTGTTCAGCACCATTTGTATTATAAAGCCTGAGTCGCTCGTCGCTGACAAAACAACGATCTGTATAGAGATAACAATTGGCTCTAGCACCAGTTCGTAAATTAAATTGAATAGTCGCCGCCAAAAATCTCAGCAAATTGTACTTACTGATACTATATGGAATGAGATATTAATAAAATTCAGCTCGGCAGAGATATAATACCAATTTGTAGTTCATATTATTATATCCACAAAGCACTTTTCAGTACCACTGTTCTACGAAATCCAGGAAATGATGTTCAATAAAATAACTAATATAAATATTGGCCAATTTCCTTTCACATAATTGAACACGTGTATTAAATTTTTCGATAGAATCCTTAAAATAGAGAAGGTGATTTCATTTAATATTAACGTTTTACCACGAATCAGAAAATACAAGATGAGTTCATGATTGCTCGCTCTGTGAGAGAGAATAAAATCCTTAATCCTAACTTTAATATTATAAATGCGAAAGTGGGTTTGTTTGTTTGTTTGTTACGCCTTCACGCCTCAACTACTGAACGGATCATCATGAAATTTGGCATGCAGATAGCCTATGGTTTGAAGAAGGATATAGGCCATTTTTTATCTCGGGAACGCGGGTGAAACCGCGGGGGACAGCAAGTATGTTTATAAAAATAATTTATCTGAAAGCAATTTTTGAACCTTATTTAATCTCTATGTATAAATCTGAATCCCTATTTCGCATGGCTAATAAACTAAAAATAACAGTACCTACTGAGTACCGAAGTATTCATCCAATTTTACAAATTCACGCTGCGTCACGCTGTTTTAAAATTTATTTTGCGAAACCATATTACCTTTGTTTGGATTACACAAATAAACACCAATGAACTCTATGTATTTTATTTCATTCTTCCAATTAGTTGCTGATAATACATTAACTGTATATTCATTAGTGTATTATGTAGTTTCTCCTTTCTTTATTTAGTAAATGAGAACAAAAGTGATCGAAGGAGTTTATTAATAGAATTTTGTCTGAATACGTGAAACACGTATAGATAGACGTACAGCTAATACATAAAAAGATACCTATTTAGTTTTCTGCTTTATTCTTATGAATGAATAAAATAATATTTTGTATCTACACCCATGCTATAAATCCTCTATAAAAGTTCCTGAAACAGTTAGCTTATTGCCAACATTAAAACACTGGTTGTCATAGTAACCATTATATCATCCAAAACAGTGTTATAATGTTGTACTGAATTTCAGCAACTTCTGTTTTTTTTTGCTTTTTCGAACCATTCCTTACTCATCAAACAGCCACATTCTCCGTGGTATCCTTATTAATTTCGAAAAAAGAACATTTTCATGCAGTTGCGTTTCACTATCACAGCGCCGTAATAAAGAAAAACTTGGAGGTTATTCGAATTCACGTCGTATGTCGCCATTTTGGTTCGATATTAGAATTGCAGAAAATTACTTTGTTGTTTACAAAAATGATCATGGGTGTAGATAAAGTCTTGTATGCAACTGTACATAATTAGGTATTAAAACCCTCATTTGATACTATTATCACACTCGCTTGGCTTCGTGTGATAAACCCACATTCGTGTTTTAATACCCCTTATTATACAACAGTTGCATAAATAACTATTTATATACACTATACTATACATACAGAACAAGTTGTAATTTAGTTATTTATTTAATCAAAAGAAACAATCTACAGCATCAATAATATTAGCATAACATTTTATGCTGTTAATTTGCCAATTTCAGAGTTCCATTGTTATCCTTAAAATTTTGTGTTACGATTTACAGAACAAAACTAAACAAAGTAAAAAGAATAACAATTTTAAGAACAATATTTGCATTTAGTTACTAATACAACAAATAGGTATGTATGGATATGCTATAGACAGTGTAGATAATTTAATTCTATACAAAAATAATGTAAAAGGAATATGTAGGTGTTTGTGTGTGGGGGTGTGGGTGTGGGTGTTTGTGTGTAGGTTTGAACTTGCGTTCCTGGGATGAAAGGTACCATGGAAAAGAGAATACACTGGAAGGGCGATGCGTTAGAATTTGTATCGGAACCAGCGTCGCCAAACTCACACAAATAAATGTTAAATCATATATTGTACTACAAATAAACAATCCTTTTGATTGGTCGTTTCTATTTTACTCAAAAATAGCTTTAATCACACAGGTCATACATATGAAAATATACCTTTTTACGTTAACATAAAATTAATTTTTCAATAGCGTACAAAGTATTTACGTCGTTTTGTAATCTACAAACTAACTAGATTCAATCGACGAAAAAGTTCTGCCACTCGGCACTAGATGGCGTTATTTTCATGGAACGCAATTTTGAACTTAAACGCATTAGACATAATGTTGATAATTGCGTAATAGCTGCGTCGACTGGCGTCGAGTAGCAACACTTATTGCTATTCGCTTAATGCAGCGAAAGTAATCGATAAAATATCAATAAAATTATCGATATTTTAATTTCGTCGATATTAAATTTAATTATTTTTAGAAATTCCGTAAGAAAATTCACGTAATAATTGTGCTAAGAATACTGAACTGTAAAAAAAAACGTAAGTAAATTAAAAAAAAGTTATTTTTACACGGTTTATTGCCCTTGAAATAAAATTTATTTGTTTCGAAATTCTCGTTTTGAAAGCTTAATTTTAACAGATGAATGCGGATATTGATATAACTTTCAACTATTGCCTTAATCAAATCAGTGATAAAAAGATGAATTTTATCGATATTGATCGAACAAAACTATCGATGCACGTGTTTTGGGGTCACGACAGGTCACGACTCACGACGAATGTGAAAGAACGCAATACATTACGTGCGGAGTTGCGCTCGCTACCTTGCGTACAAATAAAGTGAGTACATTGCCTTCAATGTATAATTTTGCGGTAGTATCAGAGTTTATCGTTTACACCTAAAATTATCATAATCTCGAATACATTTTTATTAATATCACAATTAAATAAAGGTTTGTAGACTCATCGATGAAAGGAAATCCCTCCTTGAGGTCCACTCCGACTCCTCACTTCGTTTCTTACAGGAAATAATAGCGCATCACGACATAATTAATATTTTTCGCGGAGCTACGCACCTCTGCTAAGTATGGCGGATACTACGAAGCGTTGACGCGTGCTCCGCTAGCATAACGACTCTATTTATATTTCTTTTCTCTGTGAAAGGTACCCTCCTCCGTTGTGTTCCAGCATCTAAAGTAACTATAGAAAAAAAAAACTTTTGTTTATTTTTACGCAGGATCCGATAAATTAATTACTCGCTGGAAAGTGGCATTCTGGCAATGAAATGATTCTAGATGTTTCAGAGATTACACAAACAAACAGAAAGACAGACAAAAAAAAACAAAATCATATTCATTATTTTGAATTCACAGACAGACTGACATTTCAAGTTACATTTGTATAGATAATATTATAATTGGCAATATTCAGAATAAATAAATAATAGTACATTATGATACATGTGTGCAAAGTTAATTATTAACACTCGACGCGATAAGTGAGCCGAGAGTGTAATAATCAATACACACGCGTGTCATACGACGTTTTTCAACACACTTGCGAGGAAAAAAACAGACTTGTATTTTTCAAGTAGTTTTTTTGATAATAATCAACCACACAATGAGAACGTTAACAAATATGGTGCGTAATTTTTGACTGCTTTTAGCCTTCCAACTATTTTACCCGTTTAAATTAAGAATGCTTGGTCTACACACATATCACTTGCAGTGAGGTACAAACTTATCATAATCAAGATTATACCTATCATAAAACCGTGCGGTAATGTAAAGTAAAAAGCACTAGTGCGTAATAAGCTGAATGCAGCTTATTACAATGAAATTTACTGTGACATTTATTGCACCGTTTTTAGTAGCCTCATTAGGCTACTAAAAACGGTGTCACATTACGAGCGAGTGTGTTGAAAACATTATTAACATAAAGCACGTCCAGCTATATATTTGGTATAAAATACTTTTTAACTCCATAGGTACGTGTTGCGTAAAACGAAATGCATACATTTGTGTAAATTTATTTCGCTGGACAGATTTATTCGCAGATATAAATGAATATCGAGTGATACGTGTAACGGATATCTGGATATGTTCAGGAGCGTATCCTGAACGCTTGATAACTGTGTTAGTCTGGCTATATACAGTATGGACGTTTTTTAAAGCAAATACGAATTCGGAAGCGAATACCAGTGGAGCGATTACGTAACTAAATTTCAATCACTTTCGAATTGAAATCGGTTCAATATAGCGGTTTTCTGTCAACTTTTTTTACGTTCTAATAACTGCAAATACAAACAGTGGTTCATTAGACATGGAACCATTTCCGATTTTGTAATATTTCTACCGATTCAGAGGTTATTTCAATCAGAATTTCATTGCAATAAAGTTACGTAATCCACGGTAACTGATTTTGAGTTTGTATTTGCTTCTTTTTTGCTTCACTTTTGTGTTCCGCGCGCTTCATCTGCCTATTATTCTGTAATCTGAGCCTGATGTAATCTTCACCCATCGAACAATTAACCCAAAGAAGCATAATGACGTTGATTTTGCTTGCAATCTATTCCGGCAATTTCCCACCATCGACGATGCGCTCTGATTGGCCTAGTCAAGAACACACGATGCAGTGATTGGTCCTTACTGTTCAAAATCAGTGACAAATCACTGACAAGTTTCGGAAACGGATTGCTCGGTATTACTACTCAAAAGCGAATGTTCCTCGATGTCTTCACCCATTTCTAATAGATCAGATATAAATCAAATAAAACCAATACAAACAACTTATAAATGTTGGTAAAAATGTAAATGCTAGAGCGATAGATTCAACTTTGGATTCCTAGTTGGTCCACAGTTGAGAGCTTATGAATATTCAGAGATTGGACTCCGAGATTACCTCTGAAGTCTCAACTATCTCCACAATCCAAAGGATTGATATTCTAGTGGTGAGGAGTGATTTGATTCTAAACAAAACAATACCGAGCCTCGACTCCGGTTTATAAATAGCCGGTTATTAAACGGTTTTGTAATTATTGTGTACAGAGTGAGAACGTTTAAAGTGTGTTTGAGGAAAATTTGCGAGAACCGTAGTGAAAAGTGAATTGAAAACAAGAATTAAGACCGCTTGTGGTAAGTATAGTGGCGGGTTATGTAACCTGAGAAGATTAAGACACACCGTATTTCTACTCTAACACAAAACCGAAAAAAACTTAAATAAAGAATTATCTTGGACATTTCTTTCTGATATGGCTATATACTCGTATCGCCTATCTGATCCCAAACTAAGCAGATAAGGAAACCAGATAAGTGATATAAAAAATATACTTATCTTGAGTAGTAGAGAGGTTGGACACCGTAGGTCGTAGGTTCGAACCCTACAGTGAGCTTGAGCTTTCGGGGACGATAAAAACCTCTCTTCATATTAAATGACCCGAAGTTAAGACCTTAGTCTTGATACACCATAAATAATGATTAACATATAACTTTGGCGAAGGTTTGTTTCGGGTGCGTTAAATTCAGCACTTTTGGCACAGAGTCGGCCCCCAGCTGAACGAGGCCCATAGCTTCGTGCCAATAGTTTGTTATTAATTGTGCTCACACATGACAACCTTCAGCAGCTCTTAAACTTTACATAGGCTCTGGTGGTGTTAGGAATTTTAGCTGATTTTATTAAGTAAGTAAAGTTTATTAATTATACTACATTAAATTACCTCATTTTGATTGTTCATCTTAATATATAAAATGATAAACTGATTGTTGATATATCAGCGCACAGCCCAAACCGCTGGAACTAGAGATTTGAAATTTTGCACACAAATACCTTATACAGTGGAGGCATCCACTAAGGAAGGATTTTTGGAAATTCCACCCTTAAGAGGGTAAAATAGGGGATGACAGTTTGTATGCAAGTCCGTCAGTTTTGAAGTTAGGATCTTCAAATTTTGTGTTTAGGCTGACGATTGAAAATTTATGTATAGTTATCTCAGCATTTGTGATAACTCCACCCCCGAAGGGAGGAAAAGGGGGATGAAGTTGGGTATGCAAGGCCTTCAATTTCAAAGTAAACTTCATGAAATGTATTATTATATGGTGTAGGCATCCACTATGGAAGGATTTTTGGAAATTCCACCCCTAAGGGGGTAAAATAAGAGATGAAAGTTTGTATGCAAGTCCGTCAGTTTTGAAGTTAGGATCTTAAAATTTTGTGTTTAGGCTGACGATTGAAAATTAATGTTTAGTTATCTCAGCGTTTGTGATAATTCCACCACCGAAGGGAGGAAAAGGGGGATGAAGTGGTTTATGCAAGTCCTTCAATTTCAAAGTAAACTTCACTAAATATATTATTATATAGTGTAGGCATCCCCAAAAGAAGGATTTTTAAAAATTCCACCCCTAACAGGGTAAAATAAGGGATGAAAGTTTGTAAGCAATATATCAACGCATAGCCTAAATCGCTGGACCTAGAGATTTGAAATTTTGCACAAAGATACCTTATACAGTGTAGGCATCCACTAAGGAAGGATTTTTGGAAATTCTACCCCTAAGGGGGTAAAATAGGGGATGAAAGTTTGTATGCAAGTCCGTCAGTTTTGAAGTTAGGATCTTCAAATTTTGTGTTTAGGCTTACGATTGAAAATTAATGTATAGTTATCTCAGCGTTTGTGATAATTCCACCACCGAAGGGAGGAAAAGGGGGATGAAGTTGTTAATGCAAGTCCTTCAATTTGAAAGTAAACTTCACTAAATGTATTATTATACGGTGTAGGCATCCACTAAGGAAGGATTTTTGGAAATTCCGCCCCTAAGTGGGTAAAATAAGATATGAAAGTTTGTATGCAAGTCCGTCAGTTTTGAAGTTAGAATCTTCAAATTTTGTATTTAGGCTGACGATTGAAAATCAATGCATAGTTATCTCAGCGATTGTGATAATTCCACCACCGAAGGGAGGAAAAGGGGGATGAAGTTGTGTATGCAAGTCCTTCAATTTGAAAGTAAACTTCACAAAATGTATTATTATACGGTGTAGGCATCCACTAAGGAAGGTTTTTTTGGAAATTCCACCCCTAAGGGGGTAAAATAAGGGATGAAAGTTTGTACGCAAGTCCGTCAGTTTTGAAGTTAGGATCTTCAAATTTTGTATTTACGCTGACGATTGAAAATTAATGTAAAGTTATCTCAGCATTTATGATAATTCCACCCCTGAAAGGGGAAAAAGGGGAATGAAGTTGCCTTCAATTTCACGATAAACTTCAATAAATTTATTATTATACAGTGTAGGTATCCAGTAAAGAAGATTTTTGGAAATTCCACCCCTAAGGGGGCCATGGAATTTTGTATGGAAGTCCGTCAGTTTTGAAGATAAGATCTTCAAATTTTGTGTTTAGGCTGACGATTGAAAATTAAAGTAAAGTTGTCACAGCGTTTGTGATAATTCCACCCCCGAAGAGGGAAAAGGGGGATTAAGTTGTATACGAAAATCTTTCATTTCCATAGTAAACATCACTAAATTTATAATTATAAAGTGTAGGTATCCACTAACGAAGGATTTTTCAATATTACACGCCTATGGGGGTAAAATAAGGGATGCGAGTTTGTATGAAAGTCCATCAGTTTGGAAGTTAGGACCTTCAAATTTTGTGTTTAGGTTGATGATTGAAAATTAATTTATATGTGCCTCAGCGTTTTCGATAATTCCGACCCCGAAGGGGTAAAAAAGGGATGAAGTTGTGTATGGAAGTATACTACATTTATTATATAAGCTTGGAATATAATTAAAATTTGGAAACTAACGCAAAGAATATCGGTGCTGTTGGAATTTGATCCATTAATGAGTGAACAGGGGGATTAAATTTTGTATTTAAGCTGTTCATTCACATAATTTTGTATTCAAGTAAAATAATGTACACGTGTATCATGTTATTAAGAAGCCTACTGCCGCCCATCTATCTGTCTGTCTGCCACGAGAAAAATTCTCAGCTGTCTGGTTGAGGAACTTTTGGATAGATCTCCGCCCGTGTCGATCCGTCTGTCTGTCTATCTTCTAAGGGTAATTTTTTAATTATAATTATTATTTCAATTTAATACTAAGGTGTCAAACAAGCATACGGCCGGCCTGATGGTAAGCGGTCACCGTATGTATCACTCGTGCGTTGCCGACCATACAGAAATATCTTCACACCCTGGCGCCATGGCGGGGAGCTCATTCCACAGCCTGAGTTTACGCGCTAGAAAATTCCTTTGAAACCGCACAGTAGAAACCATTTCGGTTCCAATATATGAGTATGGACTCCCCGTCGATGGCGAGAGTTGCGATGGTAGAAGGTAGCCCGTGGGCATCAAGTCAAACAATTCTTCAGAGAACTGTCCGTTGTACAAGCGGTACACACATAAGGAGGCAAATTCTCTCCTCAGACTGACAGACAGACAGAAACATCTCAGCTGTCTGGAAATTATTGAGGAACTTGTGGATATAGGTGTATTCGTCTGTCTGTCCGTGTGCCATGAGCAAATATCTCAGCTGTCATGAAATGGTTGAGGAATTTGTGGATAGGTCTCATGGCGTAATTTTAGATAAATAATCCCGATCTCGACACCTCCCAAAAAAACATATTTCTTCTTCAGCAAAGGTTGATCGTTTACTAACGATGACGATTGTCGATAAGCATCTTGTCTTCTGGCCAAAAGAAGCTGAAGAAGAGCTGTTTACCAAAGATGTTTTTCTTCACGGAATACTCAAGCTCATTGCAGGATTCAAGTATTTTATTTATGTATTCATGACAATGATACTCAGCTACTGCTATACATCATAACCAAGTAAGTTCATTAATGAGACCGCTTATTAAGAGGTTGTGGCACCACACAAACTGTTTATTTAACAAACTAATTACACTTAGAACTTTGCTTATGAGCTGAGAGCAGCAGTTTCCAGTAATTATATGTTGTATGCTCTCAATTAACACTTGGGTACTAGGGTCTGTTTCATCACAACTTCGTCTAGTGAGCTATAGAAGGAAAAATACACTTGTTACCAGTTTCAGCAGTATCTGCAGCGATGTTCTTAATATACCATAGTATCGAACCCCGCATAATTTGTGCAATATTAGCTACAACATACCTATCAATCAATATATATAAAAATCAATGCCACTTTTCGTTGTAATTTAATAACTCAAGAACGGACTCACCTATCCAAACCAAATGTTTAGGCTTTGTTCGGACTATTTGGTAGATGGTTTATGTGAAGTTTGCACAAAATCGGCCGAGCGGTTCTTCATTTATCACATTTTTAAAATTTCACTTTATACGTACCGGGCCGCTAGTAAAATATAAAATAAATAATTTAAAAGAAAAATGTACACTTTATATTAGTTTTATTTGGAACAAAACAGGTGACTATTGAGCAAACGATTTTTTGAACTAATTACTCTATAAGGCAATGCTAGAAAAATAGATACGGAAACAAAATGCAGTAATACGTTTGATGCAAGTCAATATTCTAGGCTTTGTGTGCACCGCCTTCGGCTACCATGGTCAGATTGTGGTTAAAACACTGGCCAAAAAAAAGGTAATAAATAAAATTGTTGTGCAAATTACGCAGTAGCATTTTGGTTGTTTTTTTTTTGTGATTAAAAACAGAACTCATTTATTGAGTTAAGTCCTTGATATGGCTCTATAACGTTACAATTAAGTATACCTAAGTTTTTTTTTTGTATACAACTTAGTCGATAAACAAGCATACGGCCCTCCTGATGGTATGCGGTTACCGTAGCCAAATAGACGCTTGCAACACACGAAACATCGCTCACGCGTTATCGACTAACCCCCCTCCCCTATGAGCTCTGGCGATCTTAGTCACGCGCAGGAACACAACTTTACACAACATAAAGTTATTTGGCTGCGGTATTTTTAAGTTAAGTAAGTACTTAAGTTTGCTATTTATTTACTTATCAAATATTTATTCAGTCTTCTTTGTAATATTGCCGCCGCGCCGGGCACGCAATTGTTGTCAGTGCGATTAAAATGTAAATATTATGTAATGAATCTAAGCTTGTTTTGAAAAGAGTAATTGCTGAGTTTATTGCCGGCTCTTCTCAGCAAATGCAACCTTCCGAACCGGTATTAGAGTATTAGAGTCAGACTTTTCATAAGTGCCTGCGAAAGTCTATTTGAATAAATGATTTTGAATTTTTGAATTTTGATGTATTCTGTAAGGTGGAGGTACTTCCCCAGTCGAGCTGCTCTTTGAGCGAATAAACGCTATGCTCTACCTCTCTTAAAAAAGCTTACATTTTATACTCTTAAATTAGTAACACTTAAAGCACTAAGCAATTAATAAGATATATTAAAAGTCAAGTTGTAGTTTTTAATCTGATTTTATAATAGTAGTCTTACGAATGTCCGTCTGGGGACCACTTCAGCCGATTTTATGTTGATTTTAAACGTCAGTACAAGTTTTAAAGTTAAACAACCACAATGGGATCATTTCGTCGAGAGTTCGCTTTAAGTGACTTTTAAAGTTAATCGAAAAATAGATAACATTTAAATTTTACAACATGTCGAAGTTGAATGTTAGGAATACTTCCTAATATTTTTTTAGTAACATATTATAATATATCATTGAATGATTTATAATTAAGGTGACAAAATAGAGTGTTGTTTGATTGAGTGTTGCCTCTAATTATTCCCTTGGCACCAATGATAATTGCAACGTTCTGTCCTTCCATCTTCTCTATATAAATCTTTATTATGTTACAGAAAACGTTCCAAGATTGTTATCAGCTTTAAAAAACGTTTTTTTTTTCAACATAATAGAAAATATCAAAAGTGTTTTGTTCTTAAAATAACAAAGGATATTTACTTATTAAACGATCAGAAGGTGTCGCAAATGGCGGCCGTAAACCCGGCTGAAACACTGTAAAATCCTTAAATGTCGCCATTTGTGTTCCTTAAAATCTATTCAGGCTATATCAGGGTGTATTTGCATTATGTAAAATTTCTTTGGTCGCGTAACAATTGAGCATTTGACCTCAAGTAATGGGTTTTTGCTGGACTATTATTGAGAACATTAAGTACAAATGGGGACTTTGTAATTAGCTTTATTTTTTCCATATCTATACAATCTCCTACTAAAAGAAGTACTAATAATATCTATACTAATAAAATAAAGCGGAACAGTGGGGACTCGTCCTGCTTAAGTTTGCTATTTACTTATTAAAATCGATT
Organism: Achlya flavicornis; assembly: GCA_947623365.1. Lineage (NCBI taxonomy): Eukaryota > Metazoa > Arthropoda > Insecta > Lepidoptera > Drepanidae > Achlya > Achlya flavicornis. The sequence goes on from OX392475.1 coordinate 16,366,566, forward strand.
CAGTCTAAGTAGTTTTGCCGCTGGGCACGCAATTGTTGTCAGTGCGATTAGAATGTAAATATTATGTATTGAATGAATCTAAGATTTTTGATTGATTTTGAGGAGATCATCCTTACCTAAGTCAAATGAAAATCCTTTGAGAATTCAAAGTATCTCTAACATACAAAGTTTGTAAAATAAACAACCTATTGTTATTGCAATTTGACCTTCATCTAAAAGCAGCAAACTGTCTTACAATTGTATTGGCAACAAACACAATGTTTATTCTTTACTGTTGAGATAATGTGTCGCAAACAAAACCATCGTGGCTTGTGAGTTGTGAAGTAATGTTACTTGAGTTATAAACAATATAATGTTTACGAGTTGGATTCAATGTAATGTGAGCAATTGTGCCGGCAATGGCTCTTTTAACTTTGACTTGTTTTCGTAATATTTGAAGGGTTGTGAAGCTTGGAAATTGTACTCGAATTTTGGGTACTCTTAGCATAATTGTATATGGAAAGATGCTCCATACTTTTTCTGCATCCATGAACTACAATACTATTATGTGACACTTTTCTAAAGTTTATGGTGCGACTACTTTTCGCATAGTTTTTTTTTATCACACGTTATTTGACCATAAAAATGAAGTTAATTACTGAATTTTGAACATTTTGTTTTTCTACTCTTCACATTTAAATCTCTATTACCATCACAGAATCAACAAATTATATATTATACAATGTCAAAGAACATACTAATTACAGGGTTTTTTTATACTACTTAGGTAGCAAACAAGCATACGGCCCGCCTGATGGTAAGCGGTTACCGCAGCCTATGGACGCTTGCTACACCAGGAGTGGTACTCGCGCGTTGCGGACCCTGCAGAAATCTCTTTACACCCTTTTTGAAGAATCCCATGCTGTACTCCACGGGGAAAACCACGGCGGGGAGCTCATTCCACAATCTGAGCGTTCGCGGAAGGAAGCTCCTTTGAGACCGCACAGTTCGAAATAATTCTGGTTTCAATATGTGTATGTGAGGATGGACTCCCCGTCGATGGCGAGAGTTGCGATGGTAGAAGGTAGCCGTGGGACAATGCTTCAGAATACTGTCCGTTGTACAAGCGGTAGAACACACATAAGGAGGCAGTCTCTCCTCGGACTGAGGGGTTTGAAAGTAACAACGTCATTAATTAATATTCTCACATCCATATCAACATTACAATATTCGAGCTATTATTTGTGATAAACATACGCAAATTACGACGCATATAATCAAAACAAAACAATATTATACATAAGCCCATTGTAATACATCAAAAGCATTGCTAATGGCACTCCGTATGGGCTCCGCTCCTATTTAGTTTGTCGATAATTCAAACAGCACGGTCCGTAAGCATTTATGACGCAAAATTAAGCCGCGTCATTGGTGTGACGTCATAGGCGTCGCAGGCGTCATGAGGGTCATGAAAATGGTGACGATGACAAGCACTCTCTGATAATGTCACGCAACAGTACATAGTAGGGTGACATGGAGTTGAAACTGTGCAAGCTTTGTGTTTAGTGTTGGGGTCGTGGTTTAATACAGGGTTACTTTTGGCAGGGTATAGACAAGTTTACAGGGGTTCTTGTACTCACCATCTATCTATCTATCTATCTATCTAGAGAATGGATGCTGGCTTTTTTATAATGTTTGAACTGAAAGAAACATTTTAAAAGCTCTCTAGTAGGATATGGAATTTTCGGGAATATCTTAAAGTGCATCTTTTATTTTTGATGGGATTACGACTGTCGGTTCAGCCTAATTATAAAAACTTTTTATTTAGGACGAAGTCCTTCATCTTCATCGCAGAATAAAAATCACTTCTCAGTATTTGAATAAAGTTTTTTTTTTTATTTGTATGTTTATAAACGCGTGTTGGGTAATTTTTTGTGTTTTTTGTCTCATGATATGATTGTACAAAAACTCGTATTTCAATAACAATAGTTCAATCAACCGTGGATATAAATTCTCAATAAAAATATCTTGTCGGTGTAAATAAACTGTAGTGAAGTGTACTCTGATTTACGATAGTGATTGTTAATTATTGATAGAACGTAAATAACAAATTTTCTAGAATTTGAACCATTGGGAAACATTGTTTTATTATTAGTGTCTCTTTTATTCTTACAAATTTTTGAATGTTCTTGTCTCAGGTTCTTGTAAGGTTTTTAATAATAAAAAATGATTTTACAAATAACTTAAACCGACTTCAAAATACACTAAAAATTAATCAAATCCTGACTTAATAGACGATAAGACAAAACGGGAAGTGTAAACAAGTGGAAGGGTAAACAAAAAAAGAATTTTCCAAATCGGTTAATAAATGACGCAGTTATGAAGGTAACAAATTTAAAAAAAACAACCGAAAATTCACCTGTATATTGCTTTTTTTTTTCTTTTTTGTGACAAATACTTTTATTTATAAAGTGTACGGGCGGCCGGGGACCTCGTGTAATAAGACGCCGCTTAGGACGAATGCGCGAATCGTGAGATCCCTTTTCCCGTACTTTATTTTATTTGCTGGATTGCCAAGGGCGTCATGAAAAGCCGTATGGTTGGTATATAAACGATTTATTTATTGAACTTTAACACTTCTGTGACAATCTGTCTGAATACAATAATTAACAAACTTTTTAATTTACATAGATGATTTACACAAATATACGTAGACAATGGGTGCCTGATGCTACACTGATAATTTACTTAGCCGCTACTATGGCATCTGCCTTACTGTTTACCGATGGGGTAACTAACTAGCCGCTACTGTGGCATCTGCCTGACCGTTATACTACTTGATGGTAATCTCAACTTGGCATCTGCCTTACTTGGTACTGTCCCGGTACTGTCCTACTACTGTGACATCTGTCTGACTACTACTACTACTATACTTAGTAGATACTTGCTGTCCTGGAATCGATACTAAATGAGAAAAATGTACTGATTATATGCAAATTATAAATGCTGTGTATACGACTCACGCGGTGAGCGAGTAACTTTTTTACGAGAGAAAACATATCTTTTTCTTGTCTAATTTAAGTGCATTTAAGTAACCTCTCTATCTTGCATATAGCGCTAACCTTGTCTAAAAGTTCTAGAAGGATCTAATCCAAAAAGTGTAGTCCGGTTACCACATCTCCAAAGGTTCTCCGATACATTTTGTCTCCCTTTCGCATATATAAGGAAATTTTATTGTTGATATTTATAGTTCCGGGTAAAATCACGTAAATTTCAAAATATGATCAGGGTTTCATTCAGGGCTTGTAGTAAAACTTATTATTTAGGTCTTACGTTAGGTAATGCGAGTTTAAACAGTAAATACATAGTAAGTAGTTGGTGTGCACATATGGTGCTTACGAAACAATTCTAACTAGATTACTATGCCTAATCGAGTGTTTTGTTGACATGTTAACACTTTTTTGTTAACTTAGGTTTCAATATGAATACTAACTTTATCGTGTAACAAGTTCTACATTTGTAGAGGGTTATTCACGATTCTAAAAGTACATTGTAAATCTTAGTTCTACCTAGACTTTGTCTAGACTTTTACCTATGTTTAGGGTTCAAGTACTGTTTATTTACTATACAATTTATGTTGATACGTATTCTAAAGGTAATCATTGTACACTCGGGAGTAAACTCTTTAATATTTCTTATTTCTAAACATTTTAATTTTAACAAATATTACGTAATTATAAAAAATAACAATAAATGTCCTGAACACAACAAGTGTCCCGAACATTCTCCCGCCGTTCTTCGACTACGGTGTCGATGAAGACATTTCCGGTTGAGGGACTACTGGCTCGGTGGGCAGGATGATCAGCTTCTTCGTGGGACGTCGTAGTGTTCCGCTTCGGGTGCGCACGTCGACTGCTCGTACGATGCCATCAGCTCCGGGGCAGATTGCTTCGACGATCCCTCTTGGCCATGTGTTGCGAGGCAGGTTGTCGTCGGCGACTAGTACGACGTCTCCAATCTTGATCTCCGCGCCTCTTCCGTGTGGCTCCCGCCGGTATTGCAAATCGGGGAGGTATTCTTTCACCCATCTTGCCCAAAATCGGTTGGCAAGATGTTGTGAAGCTCGCCAGTGTGTTCTGCCGATGAGGTCCTTTTCGTTGAAGGTGCCTGGTGCCGGAACTCGCGCTGACCCGCCAAGAAGGAAGTGGTTGGGGGTCAGCGTTTCTTCATCCTCAGGATCTGTAGACACGTGCGTAAGGGGACGACTGTTGACTGTGTACTCCGCTTCAACCAATAGAGTTGCGAGTACTTCTTCTGGGGGATGTTGCTCTTGAAGTATCACTGAGAGGGCGGTCTTAACTGATCGGACCAGCCGCTCCCAGGCTCCTCCCATGAACGGAGCTCCTGGCGGAATGAAACGCCAGGATATCATCCTCTTGGTGGCTTCGTCTTCAGTGGCTGCGTCGATGGATTGACGCAGCTCTTTGTCAGCGCCACGCAAATTTGTCCCGTTGTCTGACCAGATTTCTGTAGGACATCCTCTCCGTGCTATCATCCTTCGCAGGGCCATGACCGCAGAGTCCGTCGTCAGGGATGCTGCCAGCTCCAGGTGAACCGCCCGTGTGGTGAGGCAGGTAAAGAGTGCCCCATACCTCTTCTGGCGACTACGCCCGACTGTGACTGACATCGGGCCGAAATAGTCGAGACCCGTGTATGTAAAGGGCCTGACGTGGTGAGCCAGTCTGCATGGGGGGTGGTTTCCTGTGGCTGGCTGTGACGGCATATTTCTTCGAATGCGGCATGGTAAGCATCGGTGGACCATCATCTTCGTGACTGGACGTAGGCGTAGAATCCAATAGTATTGGCGACATTCGTTTATTGTTGCCTCTACGCCAGCGTGCAGCAGCTGTCTGTGGGTATATTCAATCCACAGCTTCGTTGTTATGTGATTTCCGTCGAGGACAGGTGGAGACTTCTCGAGGCCGTCAACATTCTTCGTAGCTCCGATGCGAGACCTCAGTAAGATGATTCCGTCGACTAAAGCGACAGATATTGGGCGCAGACGACTGCTGGTAGATACAGCCCTGTTGTTCTTCAAGTCTTCCATCTCTGTAGGGAAGGATTCTTCTTGGCTTGCTCTTACCAGCAGTTTCTCGGCTTCTCTCAGAAGGATGGCGTCCAATGGCACGAATCTTCTTGCTGTTGCATCGGGTTTGGCAACTGTTGGCCTTGGTTTTGACGCCTTCTGTTTGCGTCTCCAATCCGGATCTGCCTCTGTGTTCTTCAGCGTGCGTTTGTAATGTGCACGCTGTTTTGTTCGCCTGCACAGATTGATGAACTGTAAGACTCTAGCTGTAGCGCGGAGATATCGTTCCCACTTGGAGAAACGAGCGCCGTCAGGTACGACGTGGCTCAGCTTCGTTTTCTCGCGCTTCTCGGTGATGTTGAGTGTCTTCTCTTCACCAGTCAGTTCCTTCTGTGTAGGTTTCTCAGTTGGCCAGGTGCTCGGGTCGTCCATGAGGAACTCTGGACCCTGATACCATCGATGCTGGCCATTGAAGTGAAGCGGGACGTCGCGAGTTGCATCGTCTGCGACGTTAAGCTTCGTAGGCACCCAGCGCCATTCATTCAGCGTACTATGTTCTTCTATAGCCGCGATGCGGTGGGCGACAAACGGTCGGTAGGATCTGGATCCCGTTTTCAGCCAAGTGAGCACCGTCTTACTATCTGACCAGAAAGTCTTGGACTCTGGTTTCCTGGGGTGCTCGTCTATCACAGTGGCTGCCATCCGACTTCCCATTACGGCAGCTTGCAGCTCCAAACGTGGTATCGACGTAAGCTTCAGAGGAGCTACTCTTGACTTCGCGATGATAAGCGATATCTTCACGAGTCCTTCTGGTGTTACTGCTCGCCAATAGAGCGTAGCGGCGTATGCAGTTTCACTTGCGTCAACGAATACGTGCAGTTGAAGTGACGTGGCATTGCTGTAGTTGAGGTAGCAGCGGGGTAGAGCGACTTGTTTTAGGCTCTTCAAGTGACCCATCCAGTCTAGCCATTGGAGTGCTAGGTCGGGGTCCAGGGTTTGATCCCATTCTGTACCACGGCGCCATACTTCTTGAAGTATCTGCTTTGCTCGTACCGTGACGGGTGATGCCAATCCGAGTGGATCAAAGAGTGACATCACAATCTTGAGTGCTTCTCTCTTTGTCGGGGCTGCGCTGTTGAGGATAGCCGGTGGTATTCTCGCCAGATCCAGATTGAAAGCAAGTTCATCTGATCCCGGCTTCCAGATCAATCCTAGTACCCTTTCAGTTCTGGTACCGTCGCTAAGGTCAATAACTGACTGTGGAGTTGCGTTATCGTCTAATGCTTCTAGGACTTTACTTGAATTGGAAGTCCACTGACGCAACTCGAAGTGACCTTGCTTATGGATGTCGCGTACTTCTGAAGCCGTCTTGACTGCATCTTCAATCGTTTGAAAGCTGTCTAAATAGTCGTCAACATAATGGTTGTTGACAATCGCTGCGGTGGCTTCAGGATGCGTTTCTTTAAATCGCGACGCATTGTGATCTTTAATGTAGATCGCTGTAGATGGGGAACTCGTGGCGCCGAAGATCAGTGACGTCATGCGATATTCTTCGGGTTCTCCATGTCTACGCTTTCCGCGCCATAAGTATCTTAGCGCGTCTCTGTCTTCAGGGCGAATCTTAACTTGCATGAACATTTCAGCTATGTCAGCTGAGACAGCGATGGGGTGTTGCCTGAAACGCATCATGACCCCCGGTAATGACTGCAGCAAATCAGGACCCGTGAGAAGGTGGTCGTTTAGTGAGACCCCCTTTGTTTCTGCTGCAGCATCATGGACTATTCGAATCTTCCCCGGCTTCATAGGGTTCACCACTGCGAAATGTGGTAGGTACCACGTCTTATTAATCGTTTTCGCCAGTGGAGCCGGTTCAGCGTAGCCCTTCTCTATTAGTGCTGTCATCTGTTGTTCATACTTTTCCTTCAGCTCTGGATTTCTATCGATCTTCTTCTCGGTAGTGATAAGCCTCTTCATCGCGTTGTCGTAATTGCATGGCATCGCGATGTTATCATTCTTCCATAGGAGCGCCGTCTGATACTGTCCGTCTTCGGTTCGAGTTGTGCACTCATCGAGTATTTTGAGTGCACGTTGTTCCGGATCAGTCTGCGGCTTCTTAGGTGTAATCGTCAACGCCTCGATCGCAAAGTGATGTTTCAATTGTGCATCCATACTTTCCTCCATTGTAAAGTGATGGACGAAGTCGATGCGTTTTCCCAGCGACCTTGTATGCGCACCATGGAGAACCCAACCAAGCGGAGTGTGTGATGCTATTGGTTGGTTCTTCTTTCCTTTTCGTACCTCTGAGGCTAGAAGTAAATTCCAGTTATCTTGACCGACAAGTATCTTTGGTTTGGCTTCTACAAACTTCAAAGCGTCCTGTATGTCGATCAGATGTTGGCAGTCGTCTAGATCTTCATCGGCGACTGTCTGAGTCGATAGCCTCAGGTTATCAATGGTGCGTGCGTAAATCTTATGTGGCTGGGTTGCACCCTTAATGGTGATTGCGATGCGTTGAGATGTCGAAGCAGGTACTTCTGCTCCTCCTATGGCTTCGATGTGCATTGGTTGGCAGGGTCCATAAGCGCCGACTGTGTTCGCTAAGTCGGCGTCGATCAAAGTCACAGTTGACCCATCATCCAACAACGCATGTGTGTTGACTTCTCCCGCCGGTCCGGAAATCTGTACAGGCAGTACCTTCAAGTACGTCTGCGATTGTACAGGCAGCCAAGTCGACGTAACTTTTTCCGTCTTATCTGTTCTGTCACTCGTATTCCTTTGCTTCTCATAATGGAGCAAGTGGTGGTGTCTATATGGGCATTCGTTGACGCCGCATTTGGGCGGCTTGCAATTATGCGTTTTGTTCCTGTATCTTAAACATCGGAAACAAAGTCGGTGCGTCTTTGCAAGATCCCATCTTTGGTTGATGTCGGCATCGCGGAATTTATCGCAGTCTGGTGGCGAATGTCCCTCTCGTTCACATATACAGCATCTATATGGCTTCCTATCAACGTTCGCATTAGCGTTTAGCGTACGTTGAGTGCGCTTGTAAGGATTGCGCGAAGCTGGCTCTGTATGTGAAGTCGAGGGTATGACCTCTACTTGAGCGTAGGGTGCCCATAATTCCACTTCTCTCTCGAGGAATCGGGTGAGTTTGAGCAAGTCTGCTTCCTCTTTGGGCTGCATGGCGGAGAAATCGAACCATCTATATCGAAGTGTCGGTGTTAGCTTATCGATCGTGACCTTCGTCAGCTCTGGATTGTATAAGTACGTAGTCTTATTCAGAGCACGAAGAGTCGCCACTATATTCGTGACCTTGCTTGACAGTATGCAAAGGTCTTTAGATGAATCCGTGAACCGTGGCAGGTTCCTAAGTCGATCCATCTCTGCGAGAGCTATTGAGTCCGGTCTTCCAAAGCGGGACTCTAATATTTTCATCACTTCAGTGGGATTGGCACTATTAATGAGCAGACTCTCAACGGCCTCTTTAGCACGTCCTTTAAGTGCACGGCGTAGTCTGGTCATATTCTCGGTTTCCGAAAAGTCAGTTGCTGACTCGAAGTACGCTGTTCGGAATGACAGCCAATCCTGATGCGCGCCAGTAAAAGCAGGTAATTCGAATCGGTAACGCGACGGCATTGCGCGTTGACCTGCCTTTACAGCAATAGTGATTGCTGACGCTAACTCACTGAAATCTATTTTCTGTTGCGCAGAATACGGGGTGATTGCAGCTTCTATTCCCGTCGGTATCTGCGCTTCTGGTCTCTGAGGGATTCCTTTATTACCCTGTACAGAGTGTTGAGGGATTCCTTTATTACCCTCATCGTTGTCAACTTTTGACTGCTGTTGAGTCATCTGAGTCTCCGAGGTTGCGCCCAAGAGCACGACTGGATGCGTAGCTACGGATGGATATGGTGCCGCAACAGGTGCGGCGTTACAATTCGGTTCCACCTCTCGGTGCTCTGGCTGGTGTTGAGGCTCATTCGAAATAGCAAGCAGGCGCTGACTCTTGTCTAGCCCTGTGTCCACCCTCCGTTCAGTGGATTTGATGGACACGGATCTTACGTCGTCACCTTCAGACCATTCAGATGGGTCTATGACGGCGAGTCTAACTATTGCTAGCTCAAGTTTCAGTCTTGCTACCTCTTCTTTAGCCAGAGCTATGCGGCGCGCTCGTTGACTCTTTGTTGACTTATTTCCCCTGATGGTGCTGCGTTCGATTCGGTCATCAGGGGCCTGTCGTTGATCGGTTCCGGTTTCCTCTTCGGTAGTAGTAGTCGTAAACCCTGAGGTTAGGGTAGCTTCAGTAGCAGTGGCAGTACGACTCGACGATGGTGCTACTGTAGGGGCAGTACTCCCCGTTGGGGCGGCATCTGTGGCCAGATCGTCTGCAGGTGCTGGCGGCGGTGCGTCGCCATCGCGACTCTGCGATCTACCTCTTGCGGTAGTTGATCTGGTACCAACCATGGCTGTGGCCGTTCAGTATCTTGGATAATCCGGCTCGAAGGACCAAATGTACGGGCGGCCGGGGACCTCGTGTAATAAGACGCCGCTTAGGACGAATGCGCGAATCGTGAGATCCCTTTTCCCGTACTTTATTTTATTTGCTGGATTGCCAAGGGCGTCATGAAAAGCCGTATGGTTGGTATATAAACGATTTATTTATTGAACTTTAACACTTCTGTGACAATCTGTCTGAATACAATAATTAACAAACTTTTTAATTTACATAGATGATTTACACAAATATACGTAGACAATGGGTGCCTGATGCTACACTGATAATTTACTTAGCCGCTACTATGGCATCTGCCTTACTGTTTACCGATGGGGTAACTAACTAGCCGCTACTGTGGCATCTGCCTGACCGTTATACTACTTGATGGTAATCTCAACTTGGCATCTGCCTTACTTGGTACTGTCCCGGTACTGTCCTACTACTGTGACATCTGTCTGACTACTACTACTACTATACTTAGTAGATACTTGCTGTCCTGGAATCGATACTAAATGAGAAAAATGTACTGATTATATGCAAATTATAAATGCTGTGTATACGACTCACGCGGTGAGCGAGTAACTTTTTTACGAGAGAAAACATATCTTTTTCTTGTCTAATTTAAGTGCATTTAAGTAACCTCTCTATCTTGCATATAGCGCTAACCTTGTCTAAAAGTTCTAGAAGGATCTAATCCAAAAAGTGTAGTCCGGTTACCACATCTCCAAAGGTTCTCCGATACATTTTGTCTCCCTTTCGCATATATAAGGAAATTTTATTGTTGATATTTATAGTTCCGGGTAAAATCACGTAAATTTCAAAATATGATCAGGGTTTCATTCAGGGCTTGTAGTAAAACTTATTATTTAGGTCTTACGTTAGGTAATGCGAGTTTAAACAGTAAATACATAGTAAGTAGTTGGTGTGCACATATGGTGCTTACGAAACAATTCTAACTAGATTACTATGCCTAATCGAGTGTTTTGTTGACATGTTAACACTTTTTTGTTAACTTAGGTTTCAATATGAATACTAACTTTATCGTGTAACAAGTTCTACATTTGTAGAGGGTTATTCACGATTCTAAAAGTACATTGTAAATCTTAGTTCTACCTAGACTTTGTCTAGACTTTTACCTATGTTTAGGGTTCAAGTACTGTTTATTTACTATACAATTTATGTTGATACGTATTCTAAAGGTAATCATTGTACACTCGGGAGTAAACTCTTTAATATTTCTTATTTCTAAACATTTTAATTTTAACAAATATTACGTAATTATAAAAAATAACAATAAATGTCCTGAACACAACAAGTGTCCCGAACATAAAGAGTGGATACTAAGGAGTTTTATATTAAACTAGCGGCCCGGTACGTGCTTCGCTACGTAAAAAGTGAAATAATAAAAATATGATAAATGAAGAACCGCTGAACCGATTTTGTGCAAACTTCACATAAACCATCGCCTAAATAGTCCGAACAAAGCCTAAACATTTGGTTTGGATAGGTGAGCCCGTTCTTGAGTTATAAAATTACAACGAAAAGTGGCATTGATTTTTATATATATAGACTAGCAGACCCCCGCGGTTTCACCCGCGTACGGTTTCAATTTTCCGCTTCGAAAACCAATGCACGCCACTGATTATTAGACACAACAAATCAAATACAGATATTTTTACAAATTAAAACTAAAACCATAGAAATAAATATACCTAGAAAGAACGTCGCCATACTACACTAATATACAAAACAGGCCAACTTTTATAGGCTGCTGCGCGTAACAGCTACGTTTTACGCTCCCTCTGCGTCATTCTGCTTGTCATAATGACGTTCATAATGATAGTAGTTGTTAAAATATTCCAATTAAAATCGTGAGAAATTTAAATATTGATCATTATTTTGCATTTTTATTTGATTTAGCCCCTAACAGTTAGAGCGTATTTTTAACGACGCGTGCACATCTGCGACTCTCTATCTGGATGTATCCTTAATCAAAGACTAAAACCTATATTATACCTACACAAAAAAACTAACTCAAATCTTATTTAATTATTATAACAACAAATGAGAAAGAAATTAAATTAACTACACTCAAAATATTCTAATGAAATAGAGAAAATGTATTTTTTTTTTGGCGTCACACGGGTGTGTATTTTGCCAATTTCCAGTTATATTATATAAGTTCTAGTCACAATAAATCACTTTCACATAGTCCTCAACTCATGCAGTCAGTCACCGTCCATAAAAGTCATGTTATACCTACAGTGGTGGTCATGTACTAAAACTCTTCACGGACTTTTGAAAAGACACGATACACATAATTCATTTCATTTCACTTCACTGGTGCAAATGGATTGATCTTTATTGGATAAAATACCACCGATAATATGCAATAAAACTCAAAATACACGAATTTATGTATATAAAAATTTAAACGCAACGTCACTCTGCTAGTTCCCGCCAAAAACTCCGAGAAAATGAACTTCCAAACAAATTTCGAATTCTAATCCGATTTAATATTCTTTTATATTTGACATTCCAATTTTAAAGAGCATTTCAGTTTCCAGAACAAAAGGCAGATTGAGCGCGCGAAACACGGGCCAAAAAAAGCAATTAGGTACAAATTGAAAAACACATACCTGGTATTCGCTTTTGAATTTGTATTTGCTATGTTTAAAATCTGCTGTATGCTAATTTATTTAAAAGAAAGTGTTTTCCGTTAAATAAAGTATTTAAACAAAGCAAATACAAATTCAATAAAGAATAGTATATATATATATATATATATATATATATATATATACTATTCTTATATATCTATATATATATATAGAATAGTATAGTAGGTATGTGCTTTTCAATTTTGTATTTGCTTTTTTTGGCCTCGCTTCCCTGTTCCGTTCGCTCCATCTGCCTTATTCTGTAATCTGTGAAAATCGGATTGGGATTTCAAACATGTGTCAAAATAAAAAATGTTATTTAAATCAAAAGTACTAAGGAGTTTTGATATCAACTTCGATGAAAATCACCCCTAAAATAACTTTCTTCCCCTTTTTGACCCCGTTAGGCGATGATTTTCAATAAAATATGAAACACCACTTCCATCAATTATGTTAAAGAATGTTTATGCAAAATTTTAAGTAGATCGGACCAAGGAATCACGTTGTCCCATACAAACTTTGCCCCCGTTTTTCACCCCCTTAGGGGTAGAATTTCGGAAAATCCTTTCTTATCTGATGCCTACGTCATACAAAGAACACACCCTCCAAGTTTCAGCTCTCTACGATCAGCGGTTTAGGCTGTGCGTTGATTGTCAGTCAGTCATTCAGGACAAAGCATTTTATATTTATAGACTAGCAGACCCCCGCGGTGTCACCCGCGTACGGTTTAAATTTTCCGCTTCGAAAACCAATGCACGCCACTGATTATTAGACACAACAAATCGAACACAGATATTTTTACAAATTAAAATTAAAACCATAGAAATAAATATACCTAGAAAGAACGTCGCCATACTACACTAATATACAAAACAGGCCAACTTTTATAGGCTGCTGCGCGTAACAGCTACGTTTTACGCTCCCTCTGCGGCATTCTGCTTGTCATAATGACGTTCATAATGATAGTAGTTGTTAAAATATTCCAATTAAAATCGTGAGAAATTTAAATATTGATCATTATTTTGCATTTTTATATGATTTAGCCCCTAACAGTTAGAGCGTATTTTTATCGACGCGTGCACAGCTGCGACTCTCTATCTGGATGTATCCTTAATCAAAGACTAAAACCTATATTATACCTACACAAAAAAACGAACTCAAATCTTATTTAATTATTATAACAACAAATGAGAAAGAAATTAAATTAACTACCTACAATCAAAATATTCTAATGAAATAGAGAAAATGTACTTTTTTTTTGGCGTCACACGGGTGTGTATTTTGCCAATTTCCAGTTATACTTATTATATAAGTTCTAGTCACAATAAATCACTTTCACATAGTCCTCATGCAGCAGTCACCGTCCATAAAAGTCATGTTATGCTACAGTGGTGGTCATGTACTAAAACTCTTCACTGACTTTTGAAAAGACACGATACACATAATTCATTTCATTTCACTTCACTGGTGCACACGGATTGATCTTAATTGGATAAAATACCACCGATATGCAATAAAACCACCAAAATTCACGAATTTATGAAAATAAAAATGAAAACGCAACGTCACTCTGCAAGTTCCCGCCAAAAAGTCCGAGAAAATGAACTTCCAAACAACGAAACAAGACATTCCAATTTTAAAGAGCATTTCAGTTGCCAGAACAAAAGGCAGATAGAGCGCGCGCGTTCCGTTCGCTCCATCTGCCTTATTCTGTAATCTGTGAAAATCGGATTGAAATTTCAAACATGTGTCAAAATAAAAATGTTAATTAAATCAAAAGTACTAAGGAGTATTGATATCAACTTCGATGCAAATCACCCCAAAAATAACTTTCTACCCCTTTTTGACCCCGTTAGGCGATGATTTTCAATAAAATACGAAACATGTCTTCCATCAATTCTGTTGAAAAATGTTTATGCAAATTTTGAAGTAGATCGGACCAAGGAATCACGTTGTCCCATACAAACTTTACCCCCGTTTTTCACCCCCTTAGGGGTAGAATTTCGGAAAATCCTTTCTTATCTGATGCCTACGTCATACAAAGAACAGACCCTCCAAGTTTCAGGTCTCTACGATCAGCGGTTTAGGCTGTGCGTTGATTGTCAGTCAGTCATTCAGGACAAAGCATTTTATATATATAGACTAGCAGACCCCCCGCGGTTTCACCCGCGTACGGTTTGAATTTTCTCCTTCGAAAACCAATGCACGCCACTGATTATTAGACACAACAAATCAAACACAGATATTTTTACAATTAAAACTAAAAACCTATATTATACCTACGCAAAAAAAAAAACCGGCCAAGTGCGAGTCAGACTCGCGCACCGAGGGTTCCGTACAAACCTGTAGGTATATAAGTAAAGTAGTATAGACCTGAGTATTTGATATTAAATTCAATTTATGACCTATTAAAAAAAAACTACTTACTAGATCTCGTTCAAACCAATTTTCAGTGGAAGTTTGCACCGTAATGTACATCATATATTTTTTATAGATTTATCATTCTCTTATTTTAGAAGTTACAGGGGGGGGGACACACATTTTACCACTTTGGAAGTGTCTCTCGCGCAAACTATTCAGTTTAGAAAAAAATGATATTAGAAACCTCTATATCAATTTTGAAGACCTATCCATAGACACCCCACACTTATGGTTTTGATGAAAAAAAAAAAATTTAGTTTCAGTTCTAAGTATGGGGAACCCCCAAAATTTATTGTTTTTTTTCTATTTTTGTGTAAAAATCTTAATGCGGTTCACAGAATACATCTACTTACCAAGTTTCAACATTATAGTTCTTATAGTTTCGGAAATAAATGGCTGTGACATACACGGACAGACAGACATGACGAATCTATAAGGGTTCCGTTTTTTGCCATTTGGCTACGGAACCCTAAAAATCGAACTCAAAGAATCTTATTTAATTATTATAACAACAAATGAGAAAGAAATTAACTCATTGGCTCACGGTTAAAATATAACAATGACATCAATTGTTATATTAGGACGCGCGTCCCTTGCGGGAACCGACGGGTTAAATTAACTACAATCAAAATATTCTAATAAAATAGAGAACATGAACTTTCGTCCAAAACTCAAAATATACGAATTTATGAAAATAAAAATGAAAACGCAACGTCACTCTGCAAGTTCCCGCCAAAAAGCCCGAGAAAATGAACATCCAAACAAATTTCGAATCCTAATCCGATTTAAATATTCTTTAATATTTGACATTCCAATTTTAAAGAGCATTTCAGTTTCCAGAACAAAAGGCAAATAGAGCGCGCGAAACTCGGGAGTGAGGCCAAAAAAACAATAAGGTAAGTACAAATTGAAAAACATATAGGTACCTGGTATTCGCTTTTGAATTTGTATTTGCTATGTTTAAAAGCTGCTGTGTGCTTATTTATTAAAAAGAAAGTGTTTTCGTTAAATAAAGATTTTTAAACAAATCAAATACAAATTCAAAAGCGAATACCAGTACGTGGATTACGTAACTTTATTGCAATGAAATTCCGATTGAAATAACCTCTGAATCCGTAGAAATATTACTAAATCGGAAATGGTTCCATTTCTAATGAACCGCTGTTTGTATTTGCGGTTGTCAGATCGTAAAAAAGATATCAGAAAACCGCTATATTGAACCGATTTCAATTCGAAAATGATTGAAATTTAGTTACGTAATCGCCCCCCTGGTATGTGTTCTCCAATTTGTATTTGCTTTTTTGGCCTCACTCTCGTGTTCCGTTCGCTCCATCTATCTTATTATGTAATCTGTGAAAATCGGATTGAGATTTCAAACATGTGTCAAAATAAAAAAATGTTATTTAAATCAAAATTATAAAGGAGTATTGATATCAACTTCGATGCAAATCGCCCCTAAAATAACTTTCTACCCCTTTTTGACCACGTTAGGCGATGACTTTCAATAAAATATGAAACACCACTTCCATCAATTATGTTAAAGAATGTTTATGCAAAATTTGAAGTAGATCGGACCAAGGAATCACGTTGTCCCATACAAACTTTGCCCCCATTTTTCCCCCCTTAGGGGTAGAATTTCGCAAAATCCATTCTTATCTGATGCCTACGTCATACAAAGAACACACCCTCCAAGTTTCAGGTCTCTACGATCAGCGGTTTAGGCTGTGCGTTGATTGTCAGTCAGTCATTCAGGACAAAGCATTTTATATGTATAGATTAGTATAATGTGTAAAGTATATGTCAGGTAAGACGTAGAGTAGGGTCAGCAACGCACGATTGATACCGTTGGTGTTGCAAGCGTGAATAGGTTACGGTGACTGCTTGCCATCAGGGGGGCCGTATGCTTCTTTGCCACCTTATAAACAAAGTTATAATAGCCATAGTTATATGACGCAAAAGTTTTCATAAGATCCAATTCGCTAACTCAAAACAATAATAAATGAAAATATAAAAGCGTTCGGCAAGGCATTAATTAATAACTTGAAATAAGTAGGTATAAAACGGCTAAAACAACCCTTGATAAAGTGCTTCAGGCTCTTAATTAAACTGAAAATCAAATTTTACTTCATATAATTTTTTAAGAAAACAGTACCCTTTTACTGAGAACCATTACCGCTCAAGCTTCCGAGAATTCTTCACTCGTGCTACTCACACAGAAGCAATCGGCAAAAGTGGCAATTTCAATCAGTATCCATACGGTTACGATATTATACGTGCCACTAAAGATGAGACTTGACGTCTGACGTCGTTGATGAGAATAAATATCCTGGGATATTCCTCACACACGGTCATCTGATCCCAAACTAAGCAGAGCTTGTACTATGGAAATCAGATAACTGATATAAAACATATACTACATTTTTTTTGTAAATTGCCTTTAATATGGCGAGGAGGGCGATGGCTGCCACACGCGTCATACTTGTGAACAGGTGCTGCTTGTGGGGGCTGGTCATTTATTTACTTATTAAATATAGATTCAGTCAACTTTGTAGTTTTCGCCGCCGCGCCGGGGCCCGCAATTGTTGTCAGTGTGATTAGAATGTAATGAATCTAAGGTTGTTTTGAAAAGAGTAATTGCTGAGTTAATTGCCGGCTCTTCTCAGCAAATGCAACCTTCCGAACCCGTATTAGAGTATAAGAGTCAAACTTTACATAAGTGCCTGCGAAGGTCTATTTGAATAAATGATTATGTATTTTGTTTTTTTTTTAAAAGGATTTAATAATCTGATAAGAGCTCAAGAAGAAAGAATTCTTCGACCACTTCATCATTTAAAATGACACAAGCATTGTAACTATTCAAACAACTTCGATTGCTTATTACATTGTTCTTACAAGGATGTCTAAATGCGGTCTCACAACAATAAAATGATAAATTAATTTGTTATAGTTTCCAGTGCCTGGCTACATTGGCCTACTTTGATTAAGAGTGGCCATTTATAACGGTGGACTAGCAACTCAAAGTTTTTAAGCTGTGGGAATACTTCATTTCGTTTCACTTGACGCTAATTTAAAACACTATTATAATTTAATTTGGTTGAACTTATACTCTAAAGACTTTTTGTATAAACTGCGTAATATAAAAAAATTACAGGGAAAAGAAAAACAAGCTCTGAAATCTATTGTTAAAGTCAAAGCCATTTATTCAGTGCCCAGGGGCTCTACCACGTAACTTTGGTGGTAATCGTAACGAACACCATTAATGAATTTCAACCAATCAGGACCCACGAATGGTCGTCGTCGCGTCACACCACGTGCGCGTCATTGGATGAAATAATTAATGGTTTTCGTTACGATTACCACCAAAGTTACGCGGTAGAGCCCCTGATAGGGCACTTATGAAGGTCAAAGCTACTGAAGCTACCGCCAGTTCGTAAGTCGGCCTTCAACTGAGAAGAACAGGCAAGAAACTCAGCAAGGTAATATTTTTTAAATATTGTTTGTATAATCTGTCTATATTGGCTATTTTGTCCAGAGTATATTTTTTTGTTTTACAAAGTGAAATACATAAGCATAAATAAAAAAAGAATAAAATCAAAATCCTGATTGCTTAGTTAACGATAGTTATGGATAGCGATCGACAGTATTTACCGACAAGTTATTTTAGAGAATAGCATAGCAGAAATCTTGAAGGAAAGCTTATTCCAAAAAAATGTTTTCTCGACATGATAACTCGTAGTTTATTTATTACGATCATAGATAAAAAAGTAAGACAGGTATCTCTGTTTACCGCAACATCGCCAAGTTAATAAGTACATAATGATAATATAACCATAGCATATAAAAGGCTCATTTCAGAGGCGGCGCGGTACTGACGCGATGGCGCGGCGCGGTGTTGGTAAAATACGGGACCAAGTTAATCCGAATAAAATATTAGGAGCGTAACTCAAAGTGTTGCAGCTAACGGCGTCAGGTTTAACAATTTACAATATACACGCTATGTATTACCGGGGCATAGAGTAAACAGTTTATATTCATAGACGTGACACTTGTTTGAAAGTTTACTGTAATCGGTTACTGAATGAGGCGCAGAAATGAGGCGGTAGTGACACGTTTTATGCCGGTTATATTTTTTTTTTACTACTCTACTCACTTTTTACGAGAATCGGTTGCGAAATGCGATTTATAGAGGAGAACAGCCGGGCATCGTTGCGTGGATTACGTAACTTTATTGCAATGAAATTCCGATTGAATTAACCTCTGAATCATTAGAAATATGTCAACATCGGAAACGGTTCCATTTCTAATGAAACACTGTTTGTATTTGCAGTTATTAGAATGTAAAAAAGTTATCAGAAAACCGCTATATTGAGCCGAGTTCAATTCGAAAATGATTGAAATTTAGTTACGTAATCGCCCCGCTGGACATACTAAAACATTTTTGCCCAAGCTGAAACGGAGACGCTCTCGGTCAATAAATGCGAAAGTAACTCTATCTGTCGTCTGTCTGTTTGTTATCTATTCACGAACCGATCGCGGTGAAATTTGGCACCAAGATAGCATTATGTATACATCATCATCAGCCTATAATGTCCCACTGCTGAGCACAGGCCTCCTTTCACAAATGAGGGTGAAAGGGACATAGTCATCAATTTGTATACATAGTCTGCTTTTATTTCCGGAAAGCGTTGAATCGCGGAAGACTGTTACTTGCATTATAATATTATTTTATTATATTATAGGTGTAATATTTTGGAAAATTTAATAGTTTTTGCAGTATGTAAATAGGAAAATTGGAATGGTTCACGGCATGACGTGTAGAGGGAAGTGCTACATTGCGCTCGTAGCAGGCTACGAGCGGCTACAAGTGCTACGCAGCCTTGGGGCTACGAATTGAGTGATTACACGGTACTACAGGGTGCTACTACACATTGCATAGATTTTTAGAACACAACTATGGTTTTGTTATAGTATTTTGAACCTATAGTAGTTTAAAACTAGAGTTTCTTTAAACAGTGCCAAATAATGTGAAAAACATGAGGTTTAATGAAGTTTTTTTTTGTTGGGCTCTAAAAGTGAAATTAAAAATTACTATGTAGTATGTATGTATGAATTATTAAGTAGGTATTAGTACATTTACCCTAGTTATTTAACAAATTATTGATACAATCACTCAACAATATTCAACGGATATTAACAATGTTGCCGTTAATCGATTGCAGCGGCAGACTCGAGGAAAATTTAAATAATAAATATAACGTTAACGTATCTCAACACACACGACACACAAAAATACAAACATGGTCTATCTTCTATTTGACTGTATTCTACACAATATTCAAAGCTTTAGAATACAATTTAGCTCTCTACATTATAATCTATGAGTATCTGTGCAAATAATCCATCCTTGTGTACGGCATTAAAACTAAGCTGCAAGTAAGCAAACTGCCTTAACTTAAGTTAACTTAATCTATATTGCTACTTATGTATTCTCGAGCAGCGAGTAAAAAGCTAAGGGAACAATTTTAATGCTAATATTGAGGGAAATGAAATATTGGAAATGTCACAGTAAAGTTCCAACCATGCCATGGAAATATTGAATGAGCCATTCGTTTAATATTTACACTAGCTTTCCGCGCAGTTTTACGCTCTTTTATCGTCTTAGAGGTTGTATTTTGAAAAGCCTGTATTTGTGCATTGAGATATTATTACTACTTATAGAGAAGCAAAGGTCATTAGGTCCCATTTTATTAGTCAACTTGTTTTCTCTTTAGCGCTGAAACAATAATTAGTCGTCTAAGCAGACAGCAGAAACACGTAGTGCTATCAGAACGCTTTTAGGAGTATTTTTCTCGCAAACACCGTGATTTTCACGGCGTTTATGCGTTTTATTCATCGTTCTACAACAAACAGTATGGCCGGATGGCCGCACTTGAATGGAACATAGTTGTGATGTGTAGCGTCTTCTCTATACGCAGTAATAATAGCTCAATGTGTTTGTGTTTTTTTTATACTACATGGTCGGCACAAAAGCGTACGGCCCGCCTGATGGTAAGCGGTCTATGTTAAAATCGTCGCATATCATAATTATATATTTTCAAACCTTGAAACATCATAACACAAATTAAATATTTGAACACTTATGACATCTCAAGTTTAAAATAAAAGCTTGGTAAATCGGAATAAAATCATTTTTAACTTTTTAGTTCTAATAAAATCAATTTTTTTTCGCGTATTTATTGTAAGGTTATGTCCAAACGCAGCGAATGCCGCGCGGGCCAGGCACGCGTAAGGCATGCCGCGCTATATTTGGACGACTGCCGCGAACGTTCGTCGCGAACATTGCAAACATTCTGGGTAAGTCCAAACTAGTCGCACGGCAGATTTGTGTCCATCGAATGCCGCGCGTCGCATTCGATGTGTCTGGACATACCCTAAGGTGTAGGTACTTCCCCAGTCAAGCTGCTCTTTGAGCAAAAAAATGCTATGCTCTACCTCTCTTAGCTCTCTCTCTCTCTCTATATCTGTGTGTGTATTAGGAAAATAGGCAAGTAGTAAGGGTTATAGTAAGGGGCACGAGTGAGCACAGATTGACACCTGCACAGTAGTTAATTAATCCGTCTGTTTGTCGGAATGAAGAAGGGGGTGCGCCGAGCTGCACACGATTGGTTCGTCAGTCGATGCTCGTCGTCTATTGGATTCCTGCGTGTCAGGATTTGACCAAAAGTATACATGCGCGAGCTTGCCCCCACTACTGCCTATCTGAGCTCACGACTCGTGCCTCATACTGTACCAGCGTTTCATTAGATTGAGAGCACAATATTGTAGCTACAACAGACACACGAAGTAATGACGTAACTGTAAACATAAAGTCGCGCTCACACTGTCACTCATAAAACAAATGACATTATCATACGCTTTTGAGCGAAATAAACGCTTTAAATGCAAATGGCGTTGTTGTCGACAGATGCTCGAATAATAAACATTAATTAAAACTTTGTGCTCGTATTCTTTTGTTCAGTCTAGTTTAACAGAGGTTAGAGTAACTTTTGTAACGGCTAACTGGGACAATGGTCGGTTGAAATTGTCTTTTCGAGTGTTTTTCAGTTGTCGATGTTATTCAATTTGGTTGTTAAAATATATTACCCAGGAAGTCGTTTAAAATTTTAAGTTTTTAGTTTAGTTTTGGTTTTAGTTTAAAGTTTTATTGTAAAATTAACGTTTGTTCCCGACAGATGTTGACAATGCTTACGACGCGTAACTCAAAAACACTTCGGTAAAAAGCCAAAAATATTCAAATTCAAATTCAAAATATATTTATTCAATTTAGGCCCTGATAAGGCACTTATGAACCTTAACAAATGACTCTACACCTCTACACTCTATTCAAACTTTCACATTCATAATATTATACTTATTGCTCCGTGGTTTAAACCACTTTCCTGTATGTATCTAGGATAAGATAAAATCAGTATTTTTTGTTATTTATTTAATATGAAGGAGAATGAACGTGCGACGAACCATGCGACGTGAAGCGAGCACGAGCCGAGCCTCGAACGAACAGGATTAAGATAAGATAAAAAAAAAAAAAAAATATTGATTGGACCAAAAATGAAATGTACATAATAACGTGTGCACGATAATAGCCACATTAGTTGTTTAACTGTGTCGCAGCCATTATTAGCCATTCGTTCGTTGCTCGCGATTTCAAGCGTGGACGTACTTCAACGAGCCTACAACGAGTGCGATGCGAATCCCTGTGTTCGTGAAAAAACTGAAAATCGGCCGGAGCGCAATCGAGCACGCTACGATGCTCGTTCGAGGCTCGCAAGCCCGTCCACGCTACGCGAATCGTGCTCGCAGTGTGCTCGTTTGTGGCTCGGCTCATGCTCGGTTCGCCAAGCATGGACGCACCATTAGAAAAGAAGTACAGAACAAACTGGTATTACCTAATAGCTTCTCCACTTTATACACTACATTTCTTATAGCAAAAACGTAGCAATACCCATGGGCAGCACTTAGAGCTGGCAGTAATCAGAGCAAGCTCATCAATCAACCTGTCGGCCTGATCAAAAGAAAAAGTGTATATAAAAAGCTCCAAACGTTTTAAGACCTGAAAATATTATTCTTAGGATTTCGGCCGTTGATATAATACCTACAAATGACCTGAGAGTGCTCAGTGATTAATGACTGTTATTTAAAATATCTAGACATTGTGTGATAGATGGATATTGACCGCTTATTTATGAAATAAAATATCAAAATAATGGTTTTTTAATGAATATATTTGAATTATTAGTGTGGTCAATTTTGTGGACTGTAAATTTTGAAATACGCATTTTTTTACAAAGTAGCTTTGCATTTTCAAGTAAGTACACTAAACACTAAATTATGTTGCTAACTGTACCTACTATGTTTCCAATAAAGAACACATAATATAATTTCAGATAGTTCTTAGCAACTTTTTAATCTTTTGCTGTAGCTAGCCAAGAATTGAACTGTCCATGACTACAGTTGGCTAGACATTCTAAAGATTCCTATTGTATATTGGCGCCGGTAAAAAAGATATTTCAGGAGCTTACCCAATTAAGAAGTAATTTATACATTTGAAATTTTTCCGAAAATGTATCAGAAATATGGTCCATTCATCACCCAACAAGACATATTGTTTTCAAACAGCAGCCGTCAGTTTAAGAAAGCATGTAACAGCAACATAAGTGAGAGGAAATGCTCAGCGGTTCTATCACGTAACATTGTTGCAAACGGTTTCTGTTTGAAACCCATTGAATTTTGCGTGCTTATTGCAGTTGAAAACAAAGCTTGATTGCAACTAGAATCTTTTTTGATTTTCTCTTATATTCAGTGCTAAGTACTTGATTGTCGTTGTTGGCGTATTTCAATGGGTACAGTTTTAATTTAATTAATTGTATGCAGATTCAAATCGCAGTCCATAGAAACCTTGGTCAGTTACCGATCAAATACCTGTAACCGAGACTAACTGTAAGACTGATTTGCCAGATTCCCCAAACGATTGTCCTACTCGAAATCAGGTGCACGCCCAAGTGGCTCCCTTTCTAAATACGAAGTCTTTGTACTGTGTATCCGAATTTTAAGTACGGATTCAACTATAACTATACAATTAAGTAAAAAACAAAGTAACTATTTATTTAAATTGTTCCTTTTTTTATCTTTGTTTATATACAAACATACTGTTTTTGAAGGATTTGTTTGATTTCAACCTTTTCGCACTTTAGGCCAAAAGTGCGTGGCGCCCACTTAAAGCCTGCTGCTGCCTCAGATCCAACCAAGCTATTCGGAGCACAACATCTTAAAAATAAAATACCAATATCTGAATATTGATTTAAGATTGTAATAATTTCTTATTGTTTCAATAAGCAACTGATATCAAAGCTACGTAATTCCACTGCTAGCATCCCTGAGGAAATATAGTATAAATGCAGGCTGCACATTACAAATGTCCAGTCATTACTCACTGGTAATCTTGAGCTCGCGACCAGCTTGAGATATATTGCTTCCGAGATGTGCTGTGTATTCCTTGTTTGGACAAACTTACGTCCAACTTGGAAGCGAGGCAGATGCTCTTGTGAGCTTGAAGACTTACGATTCTGGAGGGTATATGCAACGCATACGTATATTTTACGCATCGATTGGACCCAATTATGATTTTATACCTTTTTTTTTTTTTTTTTTATACAACTTAGTCGATAAACAAGCATACGGCCCGCCTGATGGTAAGCGGTTACCGTAGCCATATAGACGCTTGCAACACACGAAGCATCGCTCACGCGTTATCGACCTATCCCCCCTCCCCTATGAGCTCTGGCGACCTTACTCACACGCAGGAACACAACTTTACACAACATAAAGTTATTTGGCTGCGGTATTCTGTAAGGTGGAGGTACTTCCCCAGTCGAGCTGCTCTTTGAGCGAATAAACGCTATGCACTACCTCTCTTATACCTTTTGCGGTCGGGACCATGGGACCGTGGCAAGTGTGTTGAAAAACAATTTTATTATAACCTTACTTGCGTTACGTCCTTCTTTGACATCCTTCGTCAAAACAGGACAAAAGACAAGGTTTAATATAATTTTATTTTATGAGATGATGGTTGGCCCCCAGATGGATTACAAAGCAAAACAGATATATACACCCACATGCTGTGTTGGTAGAGTCTGTGGAAGTTGATATTACGTCTCGCATGTCACACTCATTAAATAGCAACTTCTAATTTGACAGATGAATAATCTCGTCGCGAATTCAGGAGTGAATTTGCAAATGAAATGTTCATAATAGCTCTACTAAATCTCAAAATTACTATTTAGTTTTGCGTAAATAATTGTAAATCTTTATTTACAACAAATATGTACAAAATACAATCTATATATAGAAAATTTCCTCAAGCCTGCCGCTGCTTCCGACTAACGGCAAGGTTCCCAGAAGGCTGGCAGCGTTTCCTCTTTGGATAGCCAAGCTGAGGCGTTGGCGGTAAAAGCTCCCCGCCCGCTGGTCTCCGGAGGTCTTGATCAATTTTGAAGACAAGGTGCGAGCAAAACGGCGAGCTTCGGACCCCCACGGTCCCAAGGTTTCGACCGCAAAAGGCATAAAAATATAATTGGGTCCAATCGATGCATATTTTTTGAAATATGATATATTATACATAATTGTTATACAGTTACAAAGTTGGAATTCTGTTTCGGCATTAATTCATGTTTAAAACACCAATTCACATTTTAATATCCGTCGAATTGGTGTAAACAAAACAGCCGTTCCGTAGTCATCAGATCACGAATTGTTTCGCAAAGAATTCCAATTTGTTTATAAGCAACATTTCTATTGTTATTTAATTAGGCGATCCTCATTCCGAGCTCAGCTACAATACAACTGTGGATTAAAATGTAACGGTGCAGATTTATTTGTATAATATTGTGTGCGTGCTGTCGTCCGTCACGGCGACGTCTGAATAGCCTCAGTGCAAATTAAACAAGGTTTAATCGGGAGATTAGTTTTAACGAGCCGCGGTGAATTCCACCTAATGGCGGTTGATAATAAAATAAGGGGTAAAATGTAAATTGAGAGAGAATTTTTCGGGTCATTTCTTTTAAAGTACATTTAAAGACGTTCTCAGTTTATTCCTGGTTTATGAGGCTAATTATTTGTTTGCGTGAAGGATTTTTGATACGCTTAACCACACTGTTTGACCACAATATGTAAGTGAAGAGTGGTCATAGGTAGAAATTAAGAGCACTCGTCACAAATGCAGCTGCTGCAATATAATGTCGAGATCACAGGTCGAGATAAATCAATTACGTTTATATATCGGAGTCACAACTCACATACATAAATTATACAAATACATACAAGTCATTATCATCAGCCTATGACGTCCTACTGCTGAATTTTTCATTTTCAATGTGAAATAACTATTTATTATTTCTATCATAACACTTTTCCACTCATCTGTACCTAAAATAGGATAGTGTTTTGTTTGTTTTGACAGCGGGCCCTGATTAATGCAAAATTTGAAAATAAAATAGAATAGGCGCTATGGCCCGCGGGCCATTCGCGAGTGGGACATAATGACTAAAGACTCGTACACTTTCACAAATCAGGGTGAAAGGGAATGGGCAGATAGTCCACCACGCGTGCCCACCGCGGATCGATGGAGGTAGGTAGGAGGTCAACCTACTGTTGGAGTTTTCAAGCCGCCTTAACGACTATCACAATTAAGTGATAACCGGGACCAACGGCTTTATGTGGCTTCCGAAGCACAGAAACGCTCGATCTGAAATACCACAAGGCGGTCACCCATCCAGATACCGACCACGACGGTGGTAGCCTAACTTGGTGAACGGCTAATTATGCTACACCAGGAGCGCTACATACAAGTATTTTCATATATTCCCTTTCATAGATGAATCAGGCAGAAGCATCAGTACTACTGAGCCTTTTTCTATACTTAAGAGCTGTGTTCTTTTATCGGGTAGCTTCCTCCACTCCGTTCTATCATTAGCTACTTCTTGTACCTCCTTATACGTCACGATGTCTAGTTTAGCTTTCACTTGGGCTATATACCTTATCCTTGGTCTTCTTCTTCCTTCTATGATATTTTTGATAATTTGTCGTAAGTTATGGCCAAGCATCTTTCCCCTCTACCTACACCCAAAACCAAAGATACGATTGAGACTCTCGTCGTGCCCATCACATGATTCAAACCATGACTTTCGTCAAGGCCGCTACCACTAAGATATCATAACCGTTTGACTAGCTAGGTACTTTAACTGTGTTTCATAAAACCAAACCGTTATTTCTCTTTGAACAAATACCTTCTCTCAAAGTCAAATTCCCCGCGTAAAATAGTCAAAAAACCTCTGCTAAAATCACCTGCGATTTATAAACGTGATCCGGCGTTCATCACGTCAATGTTCCCCGCAGAAAATATTACAAATGGCATCGTATTAATCAACGGCGGAGTTTCAGTGGAGTTCCATAATGGCAATGTTCCTGTGGCTGCCACCGTGCCACCTGTAAAGTTGATTGTGCTAATTAAGCTGAAAAGTCAACCGGCTGTTATTCACGAGATCGCTGTGTGCTGGATTAAGCTGCATGAAAGTTCAGCTAGAGTTTTATTGTGTGTTTTTACCCGACTGACCCGGAAGGAGGGTTATGTTTTTCGAGTGTATGTATGTATGTATGTAAGTATGTATGTATGTATGTATGTAAGTATGTATGTATGTATGTATGTCTATTTCTTTGGCACGCTCTGCAGCCTAAACGGCTTGATGGATTTAAGCATATGAGGTAACGTTAGATTCGTCTGAACTGTGGGAGTGTCATAGGGTATATTATTTTTATATGGCGTCTACGGATAAAAAAGAGGGGGGATATTAAAAACAAAAATTACGTTATTGTAACAATATGGGTATCAAATGAAAGCTTGTGAACAGCCCTTTCCATATATGTATATATTGTAATACTTTTATGCTACCGTTTTGACGTAAACTGCAAAAAACCATTTTTAATGCAAGGACAGTAAGTAGGTACACACGGCAACAGATCAAGCTATACATTTCTAGTATAAGCTGACCTCCCATTGAACCGAAATCGTATACAATGCGAGATCAGCTTATACTGGAAATGTATAGCTTGATCTGTAGCCGTGTGTACTATGAGCGGTTACCGTACGTAACTCACACCCCCTTATTACAAAACATGGTTTAAAGTAAAGCCAGGTTTTACTGTCATTTGGTCACTTTCTAACGTCATATAATAAAAAGGGATGAGGCTATTTTAAAACCTGGTTTTCCTTTAAACCATGTTTTGTAATAAGGTGCACAGAGTTGCGATGGTTGTTAGCGTTACTTTACCGTACCGCTCATTTACTTAATAATACTTACAACTCATTCTGTATAAAACTAAAAAGACTGAAATAAATTAAATTATTAAAAGAAACAAAAAACCCGACTGCGTAAAACAAAAATTAGTTTTTTTTTTTCTTTTAATAATTTAATTTATTACTGTCATTTTTATATTATTATGTATGAGTTCTTTAACTTATTCAGTCCATTCTATCGGGTCCAATTGTGAATGGTCCACAAAAAAAATGCCTAATCTTATGGTGCGTCCATGCTTGGCGAACCGAGCACGAGCCGAGCCTCGAACGAGCACACTTCGAGCACACGGGCCTTTAACAAAATAATACCGATCCTTACCATTCCTATGTCATACCCATTCGAGAATACCTGACGCCGAGCAAAATCTGTGTCTATCACTTTTTCCTCACATAAAAGCGGCGTCGCAATAAAATCTCGCTCCACCCTGCAAATAGTCGAAAACCAGTCTGACAGTTTTTAATCAAATAAATGTCTGAATATTTGAAGGATAAAAGCTTTATCTGGCTAATAACGTGTGACAAAAGATCCACAATGAATCTGGACCCTCGCTCGCAATTAGTTACAAAAAAGATACGCCCTCATTAGCCTTCAGACGTGGCTTGATGAAATTATACTCTGCAGGGCACCTTCTGTGTAGGTACGTTGATTGATTAACTGCTCTAGCATACTAGGTATTTTCATAAAATTTTTCACTGTTCGAAATATTTTTTTGCATTTAAAAATATATTTTTTTATTCTCACCTATTGTTGTTATAATAATAAATATTTAAAAATTTATATAAATATACAGATCCATATAGAAGGACATGTATTTTAAAACAAAAGACGCCTATGGATGGATTTATCTCTACGTAGTAAGTAATACGCCGTAAAATCGCATGTAAAATGGCGATGCGTCCTTAAAACCGCACACTGTTGGAAATCACTATTAGATAATATATTAACAGAGATACTATATCTCTCTCTATATATAATAATAAATCCTTATTTCCCTTGGTCGCCATAACTTGACACCTACTTTGCGGGGCGCAACTAGTTACACACTATCAAATTAGCTTCACGTATGACAAAGGTCAAACATTCTCAAAGACCAATCACCGAACGTCAACAGCGTGTACCGTAATTATTTCCCGGGAATAAACCGGCCATGCAGCTTTCCCGGTATCAGCCTAATACCGGGATTCGGAGCGATTGATCCATGGGCCGGGACGACAAAAACGAGATATCAGCACGCCGCAGCGATGTTTTTGCTCGCCGGCTACTTAGCACTATTGTTAGAAATCGTCTGATGGAATGATAACGAATGCGTAAGAAAAATGGCCGGAGTCTGTCGGAGGTTTTTGTTGAAGCCGACCAGCCACCTGCGCCCTTTGTTCGCACTTGGGAAATTACTTACATTTCTTGGGGAGTGATTTTCTTTGTCCTTTTGTATTGTATTATGATTGTAGCCAATATAATGTAAATATAACACCATGCTAATGACAAGTAATTAAGTGTCTACTTAGATTGATTATGAAATAGAATTAGTACTCTCTAATACAGTATCAAAGTATTTTTTTTTTCATTCAATGTCTCCGAAAATACATATTTTTTAAATAAATTTTAATGGCATTTTTATTTTCTTCAAAATTCAGCTCGGGTTCCTTTCAGCGTTTTTCTCTAAGACCTATTCAGTCAGTTGCCCTTGCTGGCTGGAAAAAATAACCTGTATAGCATCTCGGCTGACAGTTGCCTTCTGGGCTTTGTCAACTATGTAGACCGTTTCTCTTCTTATCCGCCTTCATGACATCAAAGAATAGATAAGCTTCATTCTATAACACACGTCAACATGTATCTCGATTTCTTTAATACATTCATTGCGGGAATTAATTTTGCGTAGAATATTCCAACTATAAATAAAACTGCGTTCTACAAACTGATACCTGACAATTTTGTACGCGTCTCTTAACCGGAGTCACTGACAATGTCTTATTTTATAATCTCAGCAACGAAATAGACTAGAACGTGAAATATTCCGACTGAAAACTCTTCTACTTCTCGCACTAATATTGAAACAGGCTGTAGGCGGCTCGCAAACAACTTTACTTTTAGTTTATTAACTATTGGAAAATCCCGAATAAATAATTCGGCCTCGCGCATAAATTGGCACAACGCTTACCAGATTATAATATTAATTAATAGTCAATTTATTCTGCGACCTAAAAACGTCAAACAATTTTGCTTTTCTATATCGTATTTTTTCACAGAATCTTTCGACTTTTGATGTTTCTTTGAAACTTATAAAAGCAATCGCCTTGGCACAATTAGTGAATAATATTCAGAGTCTCTCCAAACCGCACGTACAGTATTCACGTTCATTATACTTAACAGGAAAAGCGAAATGCATATTCATTATATCTGTTCCCGTAGTAAAAAGTAGATAATGTTTCGCTCCATACCATAGCAACCTGCGTACCTTAATCCCCATGAACATTTTTCAGTTTTAGGTTTTTTCGTTGAGGCATTTAAGGATAACGAACAGACAAGCTCGCTTTCAGATTTATGATGTAGGTAGGCACTCATCATTAGCGTGGTACAGTCGCTTTTTAGGTTGCCTCCGCTGTCCGTCCGTCCGTCTGTCTGTCAGTGAGCTGTATCTCATAAACCGTAATAGGTAGACAGCTGAAATTTTCACAGAATATGTATTTCCGCTATAACAAAAAATTATTAAAAATAAATATTATACAAGGAACCCCATACAAGGAACGTCTTCTTTGCGTTTTTTTATAGCAATATTTAGTTAATATTGTACGGAACACTCCGTGTGCGAGTCAAAGTAATTTTAATTTAAAACAATAAATGCTGTCGATGAATTAATGAAGATGCACATAATTTGTGACTACAATTTCCCTTGTAATTATCATATAATTTTTTTTATATATTCACAGCATTGCCAAAACGAAAAACATAATATAAAAAGAATTTAAAAAGAGTAGAAACGCTAATAAACAATAGAAATTAAAAATTAAAAATAACATAAAGTAATACTATCAAATAACAAAAAAACTTAAAAAAACAAATAGACAATAATACTTATCCGTATGTTGATTGGTCCAGACTCGCCCTAATTGGTCCCGAGCAGCATCATAAGTCGAGATTAAAACGAAAATAATACAATTAGCGCAGCAGAGTCAAGTGAATCTGAATATTCGCTCTTTCAGGTACTACTCATACATCTGTGGCTCTTTCCAGGTTTCCTTTTATCGAATACAACTGCTTTTTTCGAAACCTCCTCTTATATTGCCGCTGCATTTTAACGATTTCAGTTCATATTAAATCTTCTTTGATTCGTTCTCTTATTTGAGATTCGTCGGGTTTCTTGCGATTCAATACTTTATATTTTCTGCTATTTAGATGTTTTTTTCAAGCCTTTTCCACACAAGTAATAAAATTAAATAATAATGTTGTTTGTTTTTAGAACTTTTTATTTAAAATCAGAGTATAAAAACATAATTTAATTAAGCTCACAAACAAACACCCAAAAACATGAATACTATTAGTATCGTTGAGTATTTATGAGACCTACGACAAAGTTACAAGCCTAATTAAAAAAAATCAAAAAAGTGGCTTCAAATAAACATCAGACCGTAGAGTGTATTATAAGTACCTACAAGTTCATCGAACTGCATTTTGCAGGTCAAAAACACGTCAAAAACTAATTTATTATTTTATGCTTAGATTCCGTCGGGTAGAATTTTTTGCGATCATAACTAGCTCTCAATAAATAAATTGAAGGACTTGAAGACGTTACATAATATTAAAGTAATATTACTAATCACAAAAATAATTTGATTTTTTTTATTTAAATCGCGGTACGAGCGTTGGCATTGACCTGATTCTGTATTTCGTTTTGATTTTTCCGATAGAAAACCTGCAAGTGACCGTATTATTTTTATTTCCTTTTTTACCTAACTACCTACGTTGAATTTTATCTTAGCCTACAAGAAGGGATCATAAGGCTTAATCATTTAACGGAACCCTAAACAAATTCAAAACATCGCAGTTTTGCTAGAAATTTAAAAAAGTTTGAGCTCTTGTACGTTGGTCGCTTGCAAATTTTATTCTTTCCCCCTTTTTCCCACCCCCACCACTCAAAGGATAATCGACTATAAAAACAAATTCAAGTGCCAGAAGTCACTTTAAAATTATAATTCGGAAAGAGAGTGAAATTTTGTTTTTACTGTTACTTTAATTTTTTAGTGGTGACCACACACGGTGAGTCAACGCAGATGCGATTCTGTTCGCGCCACGCTCGCATGCTTCGTTAGCGTTCAGTCTAGACTACAAGGCTGTATTCTGTTTGATGAAGTAAAAAAAAAAAAAAAATTTTTTGATTTTATATTTATTGTTTAATATGTTAATAAATTCGTACTTATTTTGTATGTTCGTAATAATAATTAAATTAACTCTTATTCAGTTGTAATTAAATTTTAATGTCTTTATTATACAATCAAGCATAATAACAGCTAAGCATTAATTTAAAAGTTACAGGATCTTCATTTGCGAACATCAACAGAACTCGTTTGTGGTTTTTGTATGTCTCCGGCCGGAGTCTCAATATAACCTCACACAAATCATAAGGATGAGGTTGTACGATTTGGCATTTTTAAGCGAAGCATACTACTTCAAGCTCTTCAATTCATCATACATAACACACTGGCCTTTCGTTAATAAACAGTGCGACTGCAGATTTGGTATGGAAGGACTCTAATAATTGTAAAGGTCACCGGCCTTCGGTCTCCGCTCTCGAAGAATTAAGTAAGCTTTAACAGTTTCATTAAAATATTGTAAATTAATAAATGGAAATATATTCAAAGCAAAACAAAGGGCTTTTGTGATCGAGACCTTTACTGAGGCATTAAATCAAATCTAACGATTTGTTCATAAATAACTGTTTATAGAGTTAACTTTCCAAGTGATTTATTACTTAAATGATACTTTTGAAGTTATCGTAGTTAAGTCCGTCTTCTTTTAAGACTGCTTATTATGTTTATGCTAATAGCAACACCATACATTAAAAACTTTTTTTTATAGCACTAAGGTAGCAAACGAACATACGGGCTACCTGATTGTAAGCAGTTACCGTAGCTATGGACGCTTGCAACACCAGGGGAATCACACTCGCGTTGCCGACCCTGCAGAAATCTCTTCACACCCTTTTTTAAGATCGCTATGCTGTACTCCCTTGGGAAAACCACGGCGGGGAGCTCATTCCACGCTCAGTCCACGAAAGGAAGTTCCTTTGAGACCGCATAGTACGAAACCATTTTAGTTGAAATGTGTGAGGATGGACGCAATGGCGAGAGTTGCGATGGTAGAAGATAGCCGTGAGCATCAGGTCAAACAAATCTTCAGAACACTGTCCGTTATACAAGCTATACAACACACATAAAGCAGCAAACTCCTCGGACTAAGTTAGACTCTGTACAGGAATGATAATATTTTCTGCCCTCTCTAATATGCAATAATGCAGTCGCATACTCGCAGAAACATGGCCTGTTAGTATAATCCTCGACTCAGCAACATTCATATTGCATGGATACCGCCGATTTAAACACAGGGCTAGAGTGCGGTATGGGCGTGAGGGGCAACCGAACTGTCGTTTCAATATCTAAATAATTGTGACAGAGTATGTATTATGGAATTGACTTCCAGTAGCGCAGCAAAATGCTGAGCTGTCGACCTCGTTTATCAGAAATGCAGATACAGATTGGCGTATCTATTTTTATTCTTTTTTGGTTTGAAGTTTTGTTTTTAGAGAGGTAGAGCGTAGTGTTTATTCGCTCAAAGAGCAGCTCATCTGGGTTAAGTAGGTTACAGAATACCGCAGCAAAATAACTTTATGTTGTGTTCCTGCGCGTGAGTAAGGTTGCCAGTGCTCATTGGGGAGGGAGAGGGTCGGTGACGCGTGAGTGATGCCCCGTGTATTGCAAGCGTCCATATGATTGCGGTAACTGCTTACCATCAGGCGGGACGTACGCTTGTATACCGAATTATATCGTTTTACAAAAAAAAAACGTTCACGACATTTATTTATTTATAAAAAGTATTTGCTTTCTTTCTTCAATTTATTCGACATAAAAAACACTGAATTTCTTCGTCTCTCTTTCGTTAAAAAAAAACTGTTACTTTCCTAAATCTATATAACACTAGTTTATAAGACAATTAAACATGTCACATCGGGTTAATAAATTGTTTCCCTTATTGGAAATATGCCTTTCCAAACCTCAAATGATTACCTAGTCTCCTAATCATAGTTGGGAAGTAACAAGAAATTGTCTTCCTTTGATGTAACCTCAATTGTCTTGATTTTTCTATTCCGTGTGGCACGATGGATTAGAGATATTATTTTAATGTGCATATTGCATGTAGAATGACTCAAACCTAACGTGACTTGCACCCATTTACGTCAGAAAGTGGGTGAATCCTCATTATTTAAATTATTTGCGAAGGAATTTGTAGCTATTTTCGCTAACACAGCACCTCAATATTTAAGAAAACGAAAAAGAATATCATTATAAATTTTGTTACTTATTTGCTAATCCTATTCTAATTCTAAGATATATGCCTAGTTATCCCTTTGTTATTTTTCACATTATTTTATTCATATTTGTTAAGTGTGCTCAGCTGTGCGAATATGCCCTTGGGACTCTATCTGGAACAGATATAGAAGTATGTAATAATTACACGGGTGTATGTTTAAATTTTAATTACCTTTAAAATATTCAGTAAAAAAAAAAATAGGAGAAAAAAGAATTAATTAAATTATCACAAAGAATTTTTGGATTCATTTATTTACATAGACCTATATACAACGGATCACAATCAAATAATTTAAAGCTAGAATTAATTATTTATACTCTCCTATAATTATAAAACAGCGTTTAACTGAATGTTTTTCAGGTAATTCAAATGTAAACATTCACCTATCATCAACCACTCCATCTTTACCATTTGCCCATGCATTGATCCGGCTCTGCGTTTATATATGTCGCGGTAGTAAGTAGCTTAATCCACAGAGATAGCGGGCGCGGGCGGAACCCGCCGGATTCCCTATCTCCGAACCGAAATATACGGAGATTTGCCCAATTACCTGATGCTTTTGGAGAAATAATAAACCAATTTAAAATGCTTTACAATAACAAATGATAAAATGTTATGGTGCGACCATGCTTGGCGAACCGAGCACGAGCCGAGCCTCGAACGAGCACACTGCGAGCACGATTCGCGTAGCGTGGACGGGCTCGCGAGCCTCGAACGAGTGCGATTGTCAGTTTTTCACGTACAAAGTGATTCGCATCGTGCTCGTTTTAAGCTCGTTCGTGGCTCGGCTCGTGCTAGATTTGCGTAGCATGGACGCACCATTAGGTTTAGGTTCTGCATTGAAATTGCGTGTTTCGCCGGGATTTAAGCCACACGGATTTCACACACACGGCGAACATTATACGACAAGTATGATATTATAATTAAAATATGTTCTCATTTTTACATTCACGGAAAAATAATAATATTTAACAGCAACACAAAATTTGACTACCAATAACCTAAACAGAGTGACATGCGAACTAAAACTTACCAGTAACAAAACTAGTTTTGGTTCATTACTAATTTATTTGATTAAATCAAAGTGATATACGATTAAATGTAACTAAAGTTAGTTTCCTGACAACAAAACGTCAACATACATAACTAGTTTTGTAGAACCTTTTTTTCAGTTTTTGCAGTCAAAGACAACAGAAAAAGTAACATTCTGTTTCACTTTTCACATACTAAATGCATTCATTATATTTACCCAGGTTTATCGGCTACTGGTGGCAGCCAACTAAACGGAATTCATAAGTTAAAGGAGTTTTCTTTATTATGACGTGTAAATAAATTTTACCCTAGACTGAGCTTACCTATGTAACTGGCATAATATTAACATACATGCCTAATAAGCATATAGAAATGACGTAGAATGAAGACTTGGTGAATTTTACTGCCTTAGCCCGTATACAACTGATTACTTAGACGCATTTATTTTTATAAACTTTTTTTATTTTGTAACGTTATGTCCTTAGCTGATATGGTTTGTAAAGAAAAAGAAAAATATTTAATTTCTCAAGAGTTTACCTAGAGCGCTGTAAATTAAAATTCTTGTGTTATAATTTAGTTAGTTTGCGAAGACGCGCTTCATTAGTGGTCGCGCTTTCACTCGCTACTCGCTGGTCACAAGTTATGACATTGTGGCGATCAGCTTTCTCGTGATATTTGTTTATCAGAAGATTTACAGCATTATTTATGCATCTATTTTTGCCGTTAAGCAATTCATTGCCAACATAAAAAGTTACGCACTTATTTTTAGGGGAAGAATTTGTAGAAATTCATATGGATTTATGAAAAGCAGATCTGCTCATATGGATGACATAATTTACAGATCTGCTTTGAAATAAAAGTATTTATGAACAAAAAAAAACATTAATTTTAACTATAAGCGCTGCACCTATACACAGCGCCATCTCTTAAGCCATAGGAATCAAAATCTACATATTTACAGACTCTACAAAAAAGCCATCGCTTCCGCTTATTGCATAAGCCACATCCTGGAGCCAACAATCCAGCGGAGCGGTGACGTCCGATCAATGCGAAAACAATCCCGAACTCGCGTCCCCTCCTGTCCCCCTTCCCTCTCCCACTTCTACCCTCATGCCCTTCAGCCCTCCACTTCGC
Source organism: Achlya flavicornis (assembly GCA_947623365.1). NCBI lineage: Eukaryota > Metazoa > Arthropoda > Insecta > Lepidoptera > Drepanidae > Achlya > Achlya flavicornis. The sequence continues at coordinate 16,403,364 of OX392475.1, forward strand.
TGAGCACCCCTCATGTCGTGAGACACTTTGTCAGCCTATTATTGGTGGTGCCCTTAGCACTGCCTTGTTAAGAAACTTGTATATTTTTGTTGATAGGCAGAGATACATGGTGTTATCTGTGTTTCCGCTTACAATCTTCGAGGCTTGAGTGAACAGGCATTTTTGAAGAAAAATATCGTAAATAAACCATAGCACGGTGGTACGGTATTTTGTATTGCCTGTCTACCACTCCTAGAAACTGATGTGTTCCGACAGTTATTACTTAAAGACTTGGCAATAAATTGTTGACCTGGTATCACTTATGGTCCATAGGCAAAGCGCTCGTGGTGAAGCTTGATTGGCAGTTCTTTCTCTATCGGCACAGATAAGCAATCACCGGTGCCGCCGTGCTTCGGAAGGCACGTATAGCCGTTTGGCTGTAACTTAGCGATGGTCTCTAAGCTAGTTGGAGGCCTCCTAGGCGGCTTGACTCCAACAGTAGCTCCATCGATCTGCAGTAGGTAAGCGTGGTGGAGTATCTATGCCCATTTCCTTTCACCTCATTTGTGAAAGGAGGCCCGTGCTCAGCAGTGGGACATTATAGGCTGATGATGATGATACGTGACAGTGGCCACTTGGCTCCAAGTGGACCGTCTGCTATATATGTATAAAATTCACATCCTTAACAATAAGACCTCGTAACGTGATACTCTTTATAGTAAAACTGCCGGAAAAGCCGATCCACATGTGCAACACACCTAGATATAGTAGACTCTGAGATAGTAGATACCTCTAAGTATAATGCTATAGAGTAATCGAGCCATCGTCCGTCCGACGAATTACGGAAACGAGATACGGACGAAGCGGGAACATGTCGGACCGTAGCAGTTTTTGTACCTACTACAATAACTACACGCTTAATGTTATCGCACAGTAGATATATCTATCAGTACTAGCTCTTCATACAAACGGCCGGAACGCGAGTCATACCTACGCGCCACGATTTCGGTTCGCTTTCGGTTGGCAAACAGTCGCGGATGCGCTGCAGTGACGAACGAACGGTGTGATGGGTTTGTAAGCAGTAAGCGTGCGATTTATGACAAATATTCATTGAAATAATTACAAGTAAGTACAATTACTTAATATGACAAAGAGAAATTATAGTAGACTATATTGTGCTTTTTTGGTTGCTTGACTTCGTCAATAACATAATACCTACCTGAATTCATAAATAAATAAGTGGATGGCTGGCTTGGGTGAAAAAAGTGACTACCTACGGTCAGGTTAAAAAAAAGTAGTAGTTCCTAGGCTAGGCTTTCTACTTACTACTTATGTATGTACTTAGCTATTTACATATATTTATTGAATTAGACGAAATATTATTATAAAATGATTGTGAGAGTAATAAATGGTAGGTACCTGTACCTAGTAAGATTTACATAATAATTTACTTTTTAAGTAAGATTTTGCAGTAGGTAGTTAGAGGTTTTGATTGCTGTAGGTAACGCACACGCGATGTAATGGTTGATATTATGTAACGTTTGCAACGGTTCGACATCGGATGGGTGACCAAAAAAATTGTTATTTCGATTTAGAGTATAGAGTATTCGAGTATCTCCGTGCTGTAGGTAATGGGGTCATAAAAAAAAATATATTACTCGTCTGTTTCTTACATTTTATTGAACACTTCCTATTTCATTCACAAAAAAAAAAACATTTTATTAAATAAAAAATATGATTAAAATCACAAAACTAGACAAGTAGGTAGATGAAATTAAAATACTATAGGTGGGCAGCCCTTTCGCGTGTTCACGTACCGTGCTGCTGTAGGCAATTATAATCAAGAAAAGGGTCGAGTCACTTTACTGTTTGATATATCTACTGTGGTTATCGTGTTCCTCCGCAGTTAGGGTTGCTTAGATATTCTGACTACATCTGTGCTTTAAGTGGACTGTATTTTAGTTTGAGTGGGTTTGTATTTTGGAGGCAAGAGACACAGAACAAATAATAAAAGGTGAAGTCCATTGAACTATTCTTACGTATTAGATAAGATATGAAATCTATAACATTAAGAAAGCTAGAGACCCTGTGGTTGAGGATAAAGACATGATACCTTATCCTTTTAACTCTAAACAAATGAAGCTCCTACGGTTTAATATTAAGTTTGGTTTTTAGTTTGGATGTAAGGAGTAATCTCCAGAACTACTAATCCGTTTCGGAAATTATTTGACACCGCAAGGGACAGCTGTGTTTTTTAAATTCATCTACCTTTTTATTTCTAAACGTTGCGTTGTAATATAAAGGCTCTTACTACAGTTAAGCCAAGCTAAAACCATGAGAGCTGGTGTCATGTGAGGGATTAAATTATGTTTTTTGTAGCTTAATAAATACCCAAGATTTTCACATCGCACCTGCTCCCGCCATACGCTCACATCTTTTAAAAGAAAAACTTTATTTGATGCTTTATTTTTATTTTCGTATCTTTATTGAAAATTCTTTCATGTCATACATTATAGATAGTTCGATGACATGAAAAATATTTTAGAGTAGAGAATAATGTAATAAAAAGATGTAGAGAATCAGTTTTTCTCAGCCTTCATTTTATTTATAAAAAATCATGCATCATAGAATTTTTCATTATTAATTTGTTTAATTAAATCTTTATAAATAAGATATCGAGATGACGGAGATATTCCAGGCGCTAGCTACAATACCTCGCTAATTGCAAGGCTTATCCTTTGAAGAGGGTGGCATAGGCTATATGGTAACTTACCACCATGCAGTCCCTGCTATCTTAGTAGTTTAAAAATAACACCTTTATAAGAACCAGCTGTCTGATCATCCATTCGCTTGATGATACAAGTATTTAAGGAACTCGACACCCATAACAGCTACTTTTTAATAACAATACTAGACCCCAAACAAAAAAAACTAAAGCGATTGATTACATCCCCTGGAACTACATCTAGTAATTCACGCTCTTCCCTCAGGGACAGTAGGTACGAACGAAACGAGTTTTTATTCCACTAAAAGTTTGTCCGACTCGAACAGTTACTGCAGATAAACGACTGCGACTTTCCGTTAAGTAATATGTTTCCAACTGTACTTCCGCCTTAGAATTGTTGGATACTCTATAATAATGTACATAGAACGTTCAAAGAACCTTTAATCTGGTTAGAAGTGTTTCGATTTTAGAATTATACTTAACAAGAGGCGCTATTATATACAAATATCTGCGATATATCAGCTCATATTGCACAACTGTTGCAAAATACTCCTCAATTTAATAGTCCTAGGGTTCTACTTCGCAAAACGATACACTATAGTCTAATCTTCCACCGTGTTCTAGCAGTTGCACTTATGATGAGCGACAGCCTAGGTCCCTTCTTGACTTTGTGTCGTGAGAGTAGCTACTGGCCATCACATACATTTGGCTGCTTTCTGCCTTCTGACATAAACAGGTATATATCCAGAATATTTATATAAATATTCTGTCAAACCACAAAACGGTTTGTCGATAGAACAGCCCTCGTTTTTATTAACATTGGCACCTAATTTTATACCATTCTATCTTGTAACAAAAACATTTTTAGATATATATCTATAGAGATAACATAACATATACGCACATACCTATAGAGGTTGTAACCTTTATGTAAATTTGGTGATGTGTAAATATTCAGTGGAGTACCTGCATGGATTAAATTAGCGATGAGTACGGCTTCGTCTGCCTTCTATCTTGGAGACGTTACGTGTCTTGAGATTGCAATCGGATTATTTCAGTTCTCAGGTGAATTGATGCAATTATTTGCAGCTTCTAGACGCACAAAGATTTTATATTACTACTAGCTGTTCCCCGGGGCTTCACCCGCGTTCCCGGGATGAAAAATTAGCTTCATATGAGGATGAGTAGTTCTTAGAGATTACTTCTTACATCCAAACTGACAAACAAACTTTACTTCTTTATAATATTAGTATCATTGAATTATTACACATTCAATGATTAGTATCATATATAATAAATATGCTTAGATCACACAGAAACTGATAAGATTTGTATTTGATATCTTACCATTTTATGGTGCGTCCATGGTACGTGAATCGAGCACGAGCCGAGCCACGCTACGCGAATCGTGCTCGCAGTGTGCTCGTTAGTGGCTCGGCTCGTGCTCGGTTCGCCAAGCATCACTAGAGCCGCACTACCGTAGCGTTGTATCAATTCTTTTTATTGATTCTTTTTCATTATTGAACCCATATTTTTGAATGCATTTTTAGAGTCCCACGACAAACTGGTAGCGGGATTTAGATAATGCTACTGACCCCGCTGCCTCAGAGGACATAGCGAAAAATAACTACACATAATAAGGAATAGTATTTTGTCCACAAAAATCACGGTACATTTTGCTGCGCTACCAAAAACAACAGTTTGGAGAACTGAAATTAAACATATATATAATTTTAGAAATTCATTATCATACAAGTAACGTGGCAGGTCACCCGAATCGGCATCTATAGTTTACATTCGATTACTTATCCATGTGCATACATTTCAATATATTGCAGACAATCGCATTCCTGTGTCGGCCCGCCATCCACCATCCGCAGCGGGATATCTTTGTCTTTGTGCTTTGGAGTGAGCAGGACAGATGCAAGCAGCTTTACATATGTTTTCTGGCACCAAACGAAAGCATTCCCATATATTACATCTAAGCGTGAAGAGTTCCCGGTTTGTGAATAACCCACCAAGTGTTATTACGAAATCTGCAAAATGTAAATTACAATTCTGCGAGGGAAAATTTACTTAGTGGTAGCTTACACTGCACAAGTAATTTTAGAGGCTTTTTGGCATTCAGAAGCCTAGGTTTACTAGGCTTAGGTTCGTCGTGGAATTTTGGTTAAGAAGAAAGGATGGCTGCAAGAAATTTGGAAAATAGGTTTTTAACATAATTATCTATTGCCGTCGCGCTGCAGCGCTGTGCCCGAGCTATCCCGCCCGAGGGCCATAGAGATGACCATGGACCGATTATACCTATTTAAATTAGACGAAATCGCTATTTCGTAATCCCCGGTTTTCTCATCCAAAACTGGATGGAACTGAAAATATTCAAGAATCATAATAAGAAGGGCTTTGGCTATGTCTGTCGGTTTTTCTTTGTTGTTATATATTCGTCAAATTTGTTCCCTGGACGATGATAAGGGCGCGCGGGCGTTGAAAATGGTAAGTTTTTGTGATTTTAGAAGGCTCCTAATTCTTATAATAATTAATTTATGGAGAAAACCACTACCGATGGATATACAGTGGTACCTACAGATTGCATGGTAGAATAATCATTGCCATAGTGTCATTATCCAGAGAGGAAACTCTGAATTACGTTTGTATGGAAAGAACGGCACCAGCATTTCCTGAGTGAGGTTTTTTTTTATACTAAGGTAGCAAACAAGCATACTACTCACCTAATAATAGCGGTCACCGTAGCCTATTGATGCTTGCAATACCAGGGGGTAACACGTTGCCGACCCTACAAAAATCTCTTCACACCCTTTTTGAAGAACCCCATGATGTAGCCTTAGTGAGGAAGTTCCTTTGAAACCGCACCGTACGAAACCATTTTTATTCCAATGTGTGAGGATGGACTCCCCGACGATGGCGAGAGTTTACACGATCATTAACAATTCTTCAGAACACTGTCCGTTGTACAAGTGTTAGAACACACATAAGGAGGCAAAGTCCCTCCTTAGACTAAGGGGTTCCAAACCGCTTGTCCGCTCGACATCGTCGACAATTCATATGGCACGTCGCTGAACCGAGTCAAAAGGCCCAAGCTGGTAGTTTTTTGGCAGTGCTGAAATGTCAGCGTCAAAGCGCTTATAATTTTCTTTATTCGAGAGTGTCGTGACTGAATGAAACGAATGATGAACGACATCATATATTCTATTTCCTCTGGAGGCCCCTAGTGAGTCGTTATACTGTCTACGGATTCCTGAAAGTTGAATGCAAAGGCACCTGTTAGGTCATCATGTTACAATAACGATATATAAATCCTTCTGTCTCAATATTACCGTGCAATTTTGCAAGTAACTCTATAGTAAAATTGCAAGATAATTTTGCTATTTATTTAGTTACTAGCTGCCCGGCGCGACTTCGTTCGCGTGGTGCTACCCTTCCCTGTGGTACTACCCTACCCTGTGGTGCTACCCTACCCTGTGGTGCTACCCTACCCTGTGGTGCTACCCTACCCTGTGGTGCTACCCTACCCTGTGGTGCTACTTTACCCTACCCTACCCTACCCTACCCTACCCTACCCTACCCTACCCTACCCTACCCTACCCTACCCTACCCTACCCTACCCTACCCTACCCTACCCTACCCTACCCTACCCTACCCTACCCTACCCTACCCTACCTTACCCTACCCAACCCCACCCTACGGGTATGAAAAATAGTTGACGTCCTATTCTCAGACCTATATACACTAAATTTCTTAAGAATCGGTCATCTTTCTGTCCTCCGTGGTCAAGCCGTTTTTAGGGTTCCGTAGCCAAATGGCAAAAAACGGAACCCTTATAGATTCGTCATGTCTGTCTGTCCGTGTATGTCACAGCCATTTATTTCCGAAACTATAAGAACTATAATGTTGAAACTTGGTAAGTAGATGTATTCTGTGAACCGCATTAAGATTTTTACACAAAAATAGAAAAAAAACAATAAATTTTGGGGGTTCCCCATACTTAGAACTGAGACTCAAATTTTTTTTTTTCATCAAACCCATAAGTGTGGGGTGTCTATGGATAGGTCTTCAAAAATGATATTGAGGTTTCTAATATAATTTTTTTCTAAACTGAATAGTTTGCGCGAGAGACACTTCCAAAGTGGTAAAATGTGTGTCCCCCCCCCCTGTAACTTCTAAAATAAGAGAATGATAAATCTATAAAAAATATATGATGTACATTACGGTGCAAACTTCCACTGAAAATTGGTTTGAACGAGATCTAGTAAGTAGTTTTTTTTTTAATAGGTCATAAATTGAAATTAATATCAAATACTCAGGTCTATACTACCATTTACTTATATACCTACAGGTTTGTACGGAACCCTCGGTGCGCGAGTCTGACTCGCACTTGGCCGGTTTTTTTTACAAACACTGAGCCACACGAAAAGAGATTGACTCCCTCCCGTACGGCCCGTATCCCAGTGACGTGATTTTTCTGTTATTACTTATATTTTTAAACTCGTGATATCTTTTGAATGGAATGTCCGAATTGAATAATTCAAAAAGTTATATAAAGGTACTGAAACAGTCTTAAATATGAAGTAATTTATTTTGATAAGGATTAATACCAAGATACAAATAGAGAGCCATTTCTAGCGGCGGCATTTCAATTAAATTTTTAAAATAGAAAAACACTTATTGTGGCATAACTATAATAGTTAGACATATGGTATTGCGACACTTTTTGTAAATAATAATGTGTTCTACAAAGTCGTAGTACATTATTTTATTCTATCATCAATAGTTTTCGCAGCGCACGCGATGTAATGAATATTTCAGGTAATTTTTTTACACCTTGGGTTACATTATTGGAGTTTTACTAAGGATCCCTAATTTTTTTGAAAATATAATATAGCCTATGTTGACCGGGGATAGTGTAGCTTCCCAATAGTGAAAGAATTTTTCAAATCGGTTCAGTACTTTCGGAGCCTATTCAATGCAAACAAACAAACAAACAAACAAACAATCAAATCTTTCCTCTTTATAATATTAGTATAGATTTAGCTATGAAATCACTAGGAGGCGCAACAAATGATATACCCCCTTACTCATAAAACGTTATTTAACTAATATACAGTATAATACAAAAAAATATTGAAAAGAGAAAAACAAGCTAATCTATAGAATTTTGAATATATTTTTTAGAGAGGTAGAGCATAGCGTTTATTCGCTCAAAGAGCAGCTCGACTGGGGAAGTACCTCCACCTTACAGAATACCGCAGCCAAATAACTTTATGTTGTGTAAAGTTGTGTTCCTGCGCGTGAGTAAGGTCGCCAGAGCTCATAGGGGTGGGGGGGAAAGGTCGGTAACGCGTGAGCGATGCTTCGTGTGTTGCAAGCGTCCATATGGCTACGGTAACCGCTTACCATCAGGTGGGCCGTATGCTTGTTTACCGACTAAGTTGTATAAAAAAAAAAAAAAAAAAAAATATATAACTTGAATTTTATAAGGTATTGCAGTTGTTTTTTTTGCTATATTTGTTCATTATGGCCAAATTCGACAGTTCAATTATACGTGATAAATTTTGATTTAATTTTAGACGTATTAGAACTATAATTATACAACTTTAATAATATACTCATTCTGAAAGCTATACACGAAGAAGTTGATACTAATTTGCTACACTTAACATTGAAACGTATCAATCAAAATAATATACAGAAATAAGGCTAAATGCTAAATAAATGTTTGGTTAGTAGTTAAGGTGCCTGGTAGTTGTATTCAACTTTTTTTTTATCATTTTAATAAACACTGAATAATAATAAATTGTCGAACTAATTATAGTTTTCTTTTCTTCGCAAACAAAGCCTTGATTTGCGGAAGCTGATAAAACAGCGGATATTATTGATTTTAGAATAACGTTTTGCATCCTCATTTATAATGCGGACAGCAAGGGAGTGGAACTTGCTTCCGGCGTCTGTGTTTCCTGACGCCTACATACAATCTAGGAACTTTCAAGGCCAGAGTGAATAGGTTTCTTCTGGGTAAGCGTGTTTCATCTTAGGCTCCATCATCGCCCCTTCTGGGCGGGTCAGTGGCCAAACGAAAGCCCATTTAATTTAAAAAAAAAAAAAAAAAAAAAAAAAACGTATTTTTCAATGCAATAAATCCAATTGTAACTTTTCCCCATATTTTGTTAAACGGATCGGTTGAGAAATATTTTCGTTGATTGAGTAAAAACGTTGAATTTTTCATTTTATTATACAAGTTATATTATATTTGTTAGTTTCTAGAATTTACAGATATATTAATAAAAATACGTCGAATGGAGTGGCCAAGTTCGAATACTACAATGATATTCAGCTTTAGTGTAAGAAAACATCGTCGTAGCTTGGTGATTTGATATATTGGCAGCTGCACTTGAGAGCCGGTTCCCGTCTATGCTTTGTGTACAAAGCATGGATCATGGGAAAATATTATACATAATAAGTGCGTGAGTACGTATGGACGATATGGACACAGAGGATTGAAGGGAACAGCGTACAAGCTTCTAAGGAGCGTTCAATATTAACCCCCATATAGCAAATTGCATCGAAATCGTTAAAGCCGTTTTTGACATCTCAAAACATACAAATTTTGTTCGTTAAATAGGATAGGTAGGTAGGTAGGTACACCTACATATATGAAATCATAAACACCAATCATGTCATTAATTTACGAGAAACCAGACAAAACATTTTTTTTTACCAGAAAGCCTAGAACCTACCCATTTATAAGCAAGATACTACAGGAAAACTTATTCATTCTATTACTGTTCATAGACTCAGTACAGTAAAGCGCATAATTACACATTTTTATATTAAAATTAAACGTAAACAAACACGATGCGCGACTGCCCTGAGTTTGAGCACAAGCCGAGCCAGTATAAACCGGTTTCCCCTCGTACATGACGAGCCGCCAGTGCTCACGCACACACGCACCTCAAGCTTGTAGTAGTCTCTGCCCCTTTTACTCTATGATATGTATGTAGGCGACGATCGCGTCCGGAAAAAGTGGTCTCTAAATGCGTGGGTAGTAACCAATTCAATATAGATGTGTGAATGAGAGCCCATTTAGGCCAATTTACTGAGTGATTTGATTTCAACTTTCACCAGAGTACCACTTTATATCAGGCATTTTTTGTTTGCACCGCATACATTTTTATGATAGGTTATGGAGTTTCTAAACTCCGATTTCGGTATGTTTAATGGCTTTTAACTGGAAGTTAATATCAAATAAATTAACATGACATACATAGATAACGTTCATATACTACATCGACGGGCCAGTTGGCGTGTTTAAGATTCTCGCCTATCGCGCCGCAGGTTGTGGGTTCGATTCCAACATAGGACATGCATTTGTGTGCATGAATATGTCTGTATGTCCTGAGTCTAGGTGTAATTATGTATATTAAGTGTGTATTTACAAACAAAATGTAGTATATGTATTATATCAGCTATCTGGTTTCCATAGTACAAGCTCTTAGTTAGTTTGGGATCGTGTGTGAGGAATGTCCCAGGATATTTATTATTATTTATTTATTACATATAAATGTATGTCCTGTGTGGGAATCGAACCCACGACCGGTCGGCGCGATAGGAGAAATCTAAACCGCGCCACTGGCCCGTTACATCAAACAGATGGAGTCAAATCGTCTTATTGATTCAAGTCGCACTACGACATTGAATATACCTCGTTACTAGAAAACTTATCTACATAGACCCGCAGCTGATGTCCAATCGGATCCATTTTCCGACCCCTGACAGCCTAGTCTTACCTAGTCCAGTCTTAACTAGAAACTCCTAACTTGAGACTAGGGATTCTAATACAACTACTGCAAATTAATTTTAGGGATTGAAAGCACCCTAAATTCGTCTATAAGTTTAAATGATGTTTGTCTTAGACAAAAACATAATGGTGCGTCCATGCTACGCGAATCGAGCACGAGCCGATCCACGAACGAACCTACAACGAGCACGATGCGAATCCTTTTGTTCGTGAAAAAACTGACGATCGCGCTCGTTCGAGGCTCGCAAGCCCGTCCACGCTACGCGAATCGTGCTTGCAGTGTGCTCGTTCGTGCCTCGGCTCGTGCTCGGTTCGCCAAGCATGGACGCACCATAATATTATCCAGATTAAGTACCTTTTCTGTTAAACTCTTCTAAAACCAGTCTACAAATTCTATTAAAAGCGAATTGAAAAAAAACCGGCCAAGTGCGAGTCAGACTCGCGCACCGAGGGTTCCGTACAAACCTGTAGGTATATAAGTAAATGGTAGTATATACCTGAGTATTTGATATGAATTTCAATTTATGACGTATTAAAAAAATACTACTTACTAGGTCTCGTTCAAACTAATTTTCGGTGGAAGTTTGCACCGTAATGTACATCATATATTTTTTTTTGATTTATCATTCTCTTATTTTAGAAGTTACAGGGGGGGAGACACATATTTTACCACTTTGGAAGTGTCTCTCGCGCAAACTATTCAGTTTAGAAAAAAATTATATTAGAAACCTCAATATCATTTTTGAAGACCTATTCATAGACACCCCACACTTATGGGTTTTATTAAAAAAAAAATGAGTTTCACTTCTATGTATGGGGAACCCCAAAAATTCATAGTTTTTTTCTATTTTTGTGTCAAAATCTTAATGCGGTTCATAGAATACATCTACTTACCAAGTTTCAACATTATAGTTCTTATAGCTTCGGAAAAAAGTGGCTGTGACATACGGACGGACAGACAGACAGACATGACGAATCTATAAGGGTTCCGTTTTTGCCATTTGGCTACGGAACCCTAAAAATCATCCATTGGTCGGTAAAGCATTTAAATAAATTAACTTTTTAACAAAAAAATAAACCGCCTTCAAAGTACACTAAAAAGTAAAAAAAATAACTCTTATCTGGCACTGTTTTGAAGTGAGCGAAATCGCATGACGTGTTCTTTAGAAAATATTTCGCTGACTTACGTTCAATCTCATCAAGATTGTTGTTGTTGTTGCGTTACATACATTTTCAAAAATCCCATTGAAAAATGTTCACCAGCACTTTCAGTTTTTCCAAATTTTCCAATTTTCTGGGCAACTTTTCCAACCTTGTCCTGATCCAAATCGGTCGAGCCGTTCTAAAGAGATGATCTTTCATACATGCGGCGAATGATGGATAGATACGAGGTTTTATACTGAGTCGCGGCCTTATTTTCTACTCCGCAACGCACATTATTGTTGCTGTATTTTTTTTAAATTTTGTATTTTGTGCGTTGTAGTAGACATTTTTATGTGAATTTGATTCTGTACCAATTAATTTATTATCTAAACTATCATTTCAAGATGCTCCGGGGGGCTGTATCGGCCGTAAAAAAGGTTAGATCCAATCAGCGAGTCAAACTGTGCGTCGTCTGCGCAATTTATAAGTATCAGGCGAACAAAGTTACAACAAACATAGCCTGCAGATGAATCTGTATGCCGTGGGCGAGCTCGCGGTAATTTGTGGGCTAAGTCATTAGCTGGAGCGGGTATTACATGCCTACCCGAAAAGAAGCTTTTTTCTTCAGGGTTCCTATTTTGTATACTTACCCCTCCCTACATTTCCTCTAACATAACTTCTGAATGCTTAAACAGATTTAAGAGTGTGTGGTATTGTTAGAATACATGGCTGGTACCTTAACTGTTAAAATGTAAAATACGATCACGAAATCTTGAGACACATTATGAGGACAGCTTTAATTTAACTGCTGGCTTGTGGGCCTATAGTTTCAGTATATAAGCATCGACCTTCAAATAGCCCCCTAGTGGCCTAAGCTATTTAAAATACGTGATTTACAATTTCAAAATTTTTGAGTCTTTGTCTACATATGTGTGTTCTACCGCTTGAAAAACGGAATTGTTCGACTTGATGCCCACAAGTACCTTGCACCATCGCAACTCTCGCCATCGACAGAAAGTCCATCCTCACACTTTGAAACCAGAATTGTTTCGTACTGCGCAGGCTAAAAGGAGTTTTCTTCCGCGGACGCTCGGACTGTGGATTGAGCTCCCAGCATGGGGTTCTTAAAAAATGGAGTGAAGAGATTTCTGCAGGGTCGGCAAAGTGAAACCACTTTTTTTTTTCTTTTTTTTTTTTTTTTTCGTTGGGAAATCCTCATAGGGTACCCTACCGCCCCGAGGGTAGCGGCCGGGTTATGCCGGACTTTTACCGGCTAAGGGATACCCCTGCTGTTGCAAGCGTCCATAGGCTACGGTAACTGCTTACCATCAGGCGACAAAAAAAACCTAACCATAGCTGCATTAGGTATGACCCCCGCTGGTCACATATTCCTTGCACCAAGCCATCAAACGTGAGCCGCCAATAAATGCGGCGACTCTGTTAAATGGCCCACCCCGGAGTACGGGGTGCGGGGTGCGGGCTGACCCCTGGATAATGGCGGCTAATCAAACTTTTTTCCTGTTAAACTTTAAAGAGACTTACTACTGCACCGGAATTAGTGATTTTGTATCACTTGCAGCCTTAGGTACTGGCGTATACGTAGAGTAATTTTTTTACCGTAGAGCGTACTAAAAATATTAGTTACTAGGTACGTGTTATTATTAAATTTATTACCTTTTTTATAGTCGTATATTAATTCTGGCAACCACAATAACAACTTCTAATATTCCTACGTACGTAACCTAAGGCAAAATGTCACATCTCATCATCATCATATCATCGGTGTAGCACAATGTTATTTACATTCATTATTATAAAAAGAATAATAATAATAAATAAATAAACCGAATTCGATGGAATACCTAATCGATTTGACTTGGCCACGGAATAGATATAATACGAATTGAAGACGGCACTTGAATATCGACTGTTGAGCGACTTATGTAGGTGCAGGGTGCAGTTTGAAATGAAATCCAGAGTCTAATTTAAAATAATAACTGGTATATTAATCGTTTCACAAAAGTTTCTTAAGATTAAAACTTATAATCGACTAGTCCCACCGATGTTAGGTTGGAAAAAAGCCACGGTAATACGTAACACTCGCGGTTCTCACGGAGCGTAGGACATCAGACACCATGCTGAGTAATCGGTAATGGTAGAAGACCGTGTGATTAGGGATCCGTATGGAGATTCCGTAACAAGCGTGTAATTAGTCAATATATTTATTTGGAAACTGCATTTTAATGCATAAATAAAGAGCTGAAGCTGATCCAATATCAATTATATATATATAGTTGGCATCAGCGGCGTAGCTTGACGGGCCCTGTATCTAAGTTTGTTGGGGGGGGCCTTCTTCCTGACTGCGGCGAAGACAAATGTAAAGATTTATACTCCGTGACTGTTTATTCGTCTTAGAAACGAAGCCCACATAATGTACCCAATGAACAGGTACACACGGCTACACATCAAGCTATGCATTTCCAGTATAAGCTGATCTCGCATTGTATAGGATTTCCGTACGATGAGAGGTCAGCTTATATTGGATAACTTGATCTGTAGCCGTGCGTCCTAACAATAAATTTTATAATTTTTTTAACACTTGTGTAATTAAAAAAAAAACAAATATTCATTATGACGCATGACCTAGGTAGTTTTAAACACCCTGTTACGAGCGAAGTCTACTTGAGCCGTACTCTGGGTTAGTATTTTCTACCATTTTATATGTAAACTTTAATTATTAACTCGATTTATCAAAAATCCAATAATTTTAATATTTTTAAATTACCTATACAAATGATCAAAAAAAAAATATTTTTTTAATGGTTTGTATGTACCTATTCATTGGATAAATTATGTGGGCTTCGTTTCTAAGTCGAATAAAAAGTCACGGGGTATAAATACGAATTTTTGCTTACACAAGTTCGGGGCCCCTGTAGCCCGAGGGCCCCGTATCATTGATACGACTGATACGGCGTTAGCTACGCCCCTGGTTGGAATGTGTTAGTTAGTAAATAAATTTACGTAAGGGTAACTCTCCATCGCTCCAAAACTTCTATACCAACTTAATAATGTTAAAGTTTGAACTCTGACGTATCAAGGCTAAATACCACAATTGTTTCCACCACATCACCCAGGCTTTGAAGCCGTACTAGTACCATGAGATGGTTTAATCCAAGTCTAGAAATATCCAGGTTTTATGATAGTCCCTGCTCTTTTTGTATATGACGTAAGAAAGTGACGGATATATTTAAAACCTGGGTTTTGCTAGACTTGCTTTAAACCATCTCACGTTATAAGGGGGTTGCTGTGTCTCTGTCATACATTGGAGTGTTTTTTCAATGCAATAACCTGTCAATCAGAAGCAGAAGTATCTCTTCTGCGGTATTCTGTAAGGTGGATTTACTTCAAATTCAAATTCAAATTCAAATGTTTATTGCATTTTTCATGTGTAGATAAGTTGACAAATATTATTAAGGCACAACATGAAACCCTGTTAACTTACTGTTAACTTCCCCAGTCGAGCTGCTCGCTGTGCTCTACCTCTCTAAAAAGGTAATGTTGGTAGGTCGTGGATTCAATTTCCACTTAGGACAATCAATTGTGTGTATCAATATATGTGCAGATGGACGTGTGTAAAGAATATTCCAGGATATTATTATCAAAACGCAAAATAATCCAATTAGGTATATGAACCAAGGAGCACTTACCTTAAAATAGTGTGAAAACAACTGCTCAATCAACAACACACAAAAACCTTCGCAATTAAAGAAAGAGCAGCCAATATAACTGGAAACGTTTGTGATGTGCAAGCCAATTAACTTGTCAGTCGGGGAAAGGCCTCCAGAGAACAAAGGCGAGCGGACTCTCGTTTGCACCCTGCCGTTCAAACAACACTCCAATACATAAAGAACTACTACGACAAGTGAAGATCATTCAATAGATGAACCACCAATCGACTTCAAGCATGATTTTGATTTTTTGCTTGCAAGCAGTCATAGCTCTTATCTTAAAACCTTTTATTAAACCCATTTTGTTGTGACTTTTATGAGTAGCTCATTGTCTGCATAGTAGTTAGGTACGTGCTGATCACTGCACACAAAATGTAGCCTAGGCGTCGTGCTAATTGGCGATGATCGTACGAGCAATCGATGCGATTTCGTCGCACGACGAGATTAAATACACAAAACGCTTTAGAGTGTCCTAATTGAAGCTCGCAAGTCATCGCGCGAGCACAGGAACATCAACGCGATCGTGCGACGAAATCGCATCGTTTGATCGTACGATCGTCGCCAATTAGGACGACGCCTTATCCTATGTACTTGAAGTTTGTACGTGTTAGACTTTGTCCCGGTTCCTTAGTTAGATATGAACGTGTACAGTATAGTTTCAGTTTAGTTTAATAAAACGTTTAAGCATAGGCCTACAATAGAGAAATGTAAAAATCAGATATTCCTAATATCATGTCTAAAATTAATTCTAGATTCGTTTTTGAATCAATTGTTAGAGTTAGAACTAGATGGTTTAGTTACCTAATTGTCATATCAAATGTGAATAAAACCAAAGCCTTTGTAAACTAACACGAGCTAAACCTAAATGGCGGCCCTCGTTTTAAAAACATATAACCTTTATCCAATTCGCTTTATTTAAACTATTTGATTTAAAAAACGAAAAATATATTCGATTCGCAGTTTGAATTTTACCAGTATTGTAGGTATTGAATACAGATAGGTACTGGCCATTCATATAGAGCGGTGATTATATCAGAATGAAATATACTCGTAACTTTGCATGTGTAAATTTTATAGTTTTTTCGTTTTGTTTTTATTCAATCATTCTAAATTCAAACTGCTACGGTACTTAACGGTACTATCTTTTTAGGGTTCCGTACCCAAAGGGTTCCAAACAGGACCCTATTCTTAAGATTCCACTGCCCGTCCGTCCGTCCGTCTATCTGTCCGTCAGTGGGCTGTATCTCATGAACCGTAATAGGTAGACACTTGATATTTTCACAGAATATGTATTTATATTGCTGTTATAACAACAAATAATAAAAATGAAATAAAATTTAAAATTAAAAGGGCTCCTCATACAAGAAACAGCTTCTGTTTGTGTTTTTTTTGTTGCGCCTACTATTGATTTCACAGTCAATTTGAGTAAGGCAACATTATTATTATTACTGTACGGAACCCTCCGTCCGAAGTCCGACTCTTACTTGGCCGCTTTTTTTATCATTATTTTACCCTACCCACCTGGCTAGATGCAGCTGCTCTTGAGAGCAAGTTACTTTATATATATCTATAGTAAAGATCGGCAACACATCCATCCCTTTGGCACTGCTATTGTCTATAGGCAAGAAGTAGGTAGGTAATGTAGTTTGGTGATGTCTTAAACTATGTTTTCGGCCTTACTTCAATATAAAAGCTTAGTAAATTCTAGGATCCGTGTAAGTCTGAACACATACCTAAATAATGTATAGTACTCACCTAACTACATATAAAATACCCCACAGAAAAGTAAGAAAAACGTAAAAATGTAATCGCAGTGGCGACTCACGGCGCGGGCGCGGCCATTACTACGGATTTATGATACAGGTTGTACCCACGACGCTATTTACCCTGTATGACGATTAATGAGCCACGCCTCCTTTATAAATCATTCGGTTTCCGTAGAAATAAAATCGGTATCTTTAGTTAAACCTAAAGATATGAAATGGAAACCAAGGTAGCAAATAAGCTACAAACAAGGAGCTTGTACACACGGCTAATTCTAAAATTTCCAGTATAAGCTGATCTCGCATTGTATAGGATTTCCGTAAAATGGGAGGTCAGCTTATACTAGAAATGTATAGCTTGACCTGTAGCCGTGTGTACAAAGGACAATGTTCTGAAGAGTTAGACTAGATAAATAAAATAAATAAATAAATATCCTGGGACATTCCTCACACACGGTCATCTGATCCCAAACTAAGCAGAGCTTGTACTATGGAAACCAGATAACTGATATAATACATATGCTACTTTTTTTTCGTAAATACATACTTAATATACATAATTACAGACTAGGATGTCCACAGTCATCGCGCCTATCGCCATTGACGGGGAAGTCCATCCTTAAGATACCACATTGGAACCAAAGTGGTCTCTTAAGGTGAGGTTTCAAAGAAGTTCTTCAAAAAGGGTTTAGGTTAGGGTTTCGTTCCCGGGTCCCGGGAATCGGGAATTCCCGGGAAATACGTCGTTCCCGAAGTCGGGATTTTTTTTGCGATTTCCCGGGAATTCCCGGGAATTTCTTTATGAGATTGAATGCTCTAAAACACTGCAAATATTGGTCAAAATTAACGAAAAACCTTTGAAACACAAAGATGTTGCATACGTTCTTAAAACAAATGTCGATATCCACCGAAATCGAACGAACTGCTATGCTATTCTGTAAAAGGTAAATCATCTCGAAAGTCATCTCGCAACTGAATTGGCGGGTGAATTACGTTTCAGAATACCAAATCCTATTGAAAAACGTCAAAATACTCACCTGTCGTAGTTCTTCTCACTTCCGTCATCACTCGGTGGCGCAAGTGTCGAACTCACTCAGTTTAAGAATATGAAATTCTAATCTCATCGCGGATTCAGAAGTGATTTTGCAAATGAACGTTACAGAATAGCACTGCTGAACTAAAAGCTTATGAGAAATCGCTGAAAGGAACTGTAGGAAGTGTGTATTTGTGGATGTCCAAAACACACACATAACGTTTTTAGAAATATTTCAAGTTCTCCGAAAATACACATAAAAACATGTTTGTTTGTAACCTATCAAAAGTCAAGTAAAGCACGTAATTTAATTTAATTACCTATTTGTGTCTCACACATAAACATAAGTAGAAAATAATAAATAATCATATCAAACTATAGGTCATACATAGTTAGTTACTATAGTAGTTTATAAACTGCCGAGTTTAGAGAAAATCTCTGAATGCGCGTAATTTTGAAGAAAATGATAGTTTCATTAATATTTTATTTAAGTATATATTTTTGGAGATAAAGCTTATCAGCGCTTTTATATAAAAAAATATAAATATTGCCGAAAATGCATATTATTTAAATAATTAATATTATTATATTTACCGACCAAAAGTCAAGTAAAAAATCATCGTCATCATATCAGCCTAAGGATGTCCGCTGCTGAACAAAGACCTCCCCTATTAACTTCTACTTCGAACGATTTTGGGCCGCTTGCATCCAGCGGCGCCCAGCGACTCTGACTTGGTCGTCGATCCGTCTGGTCCGCCACTCGCGTCGTCTTCGAGCGATGTGGCCTGCGCATTGCTATCAATCAGCTTACTATCACTACGAGCTATATCGGTAATTTTTGTTCTCCTACGAATGTCGTCGTTTCCCTGTCTCGTAAAGAAATTCCGAGCATAGTTCGTTCCTTTTGAATTAGTAAATTCTTTTTTCAACACATGCTCGTAATTTATTGCACCGTTTTTAGTATCATAATGTAGCTTATGACGTACTTGTGCTTTTTCATTTACATTACCGCACAGTTTTATGATAGGTATAATCCCGATTATGTTAAGTTTGTAACTCAATGCTATTGTGCGTAGACGAAGCATTCTTAATTTAAACTGTTAAACAGGTTTAAACAGTTTTGCTGTCAAAAAAGAACTTGCGTGCCATTGTTTGTTTTGTTGACGTTCTCATTGACTATTATCAAAAAATATAGTTAAAAAAATACAAGTTTGTTTTTTTCCTCACAAGTGGGTTGAAAAACGTCGTATGACACGCGTGTGCATTGATCATTACACTCTCGGGTTCCTTGGCTTAATAGGTACCTTCTCGTGTGTGATTACCAACTTTGCACACGGCTCATAATGCAATATTATTTACTTCTGAGACAAATAAATTGCTAATTTAATTAAATTACGTGGTTTACTTGACTTTATATACGTTAAAATAACAAAACTAAAACTTTTTAAAATTTCCCGGGAATCGGGAATTCCCGGGAAGTCATTTTTTTCATTCCCGGGTCCCGGGAATGGAAAAAGGTCGGGAAAAACGAAACCCTAGTTTAGGTACTCCTGCATAATGAGCATCACTGAGGTTTTCTTCATGTCACCGACTCAACGCCCTCCATTTGACCTTGGTTGGTGGCTGGTTGACGTGAAACAACCTTTTTACAAAACAAGCAGTATAACTTTACAAAAATAAAATTCAACCCAAAACCTCTGTCTGGCCTCTCAATCAAACTGTAGCTTTCAAATGTTACAAACGACTTTCACTTTTTTTCAGATTGAATTTTTAGCTTTTTAAGTACCGGTTTGTGGGTTGTCGGTTGGATTTTGTTGGTTATCGGTTGCACAGGAGTTTTGTTCTTTACAATATAAACTCAACCTTGCTGTGGAAAAAAATCTTAAATAATTGGACTGTTTTACAAAAAACTTAAACCGACTTCAAAGTACACTAAGAAGTAATCAAATCCTGATCTGATGTCAATGGGACCAAACGGGAAGTGTACCCTTCTAGACAAAAAAAGAACTTTCCAAATCGGTTGATAAATGACGGAGTTATGAGGTAACAAACATAAAAAAAAAAAAAAAAAAAATATACAACCGAATTGAGAACCTCCTCCCTTTTTTGAAGTCGGTTAAAAAGACGTTGGTGCCCCCTTGAATTTTTAACATTATTTCATTTTTTTTATTTGTTGGTATAGCGGCAATAAAAGTTCATATTGTGTGAAAATTTCAGCTGTCTACATTACGGTTCTTGAGATACACCCCACTGACAGACGGACGGACGAACGTACAGCGGAGGCGGATCGGATTAATAGGGTCCAAAAAATACAAAAGATTCGACCAGATCGGGGATCGAACCCGAAAAACACCGAAATAGTTAGAGCAGTTTTCGAGATCCCAAAACATAAGTAAAGATATGACATAGTACAAATATTGCTCATTTTATAGTATAGGATAAATAAAACTAATAAATCCTTAAACCTGTACGTGTAATAAAGACCTCGCGACGTCCACCATAAAATATTTCCCATGTAACATTGACGCGGGATCTGAAGGGAAAATAACCTGATAAAATATGATGTTGCCAGTGTGTAAAATAAGAAGGATCATAACGGGCGATTGAGCGCGTTCCACCTCGCTCTACAGGGCTGTATTTAGACCCGAGAGTTAAATCCAGACGTCCCTTTGCGTCACCACTCAATAAATAGAGCTTTTGCTAACGGTGACTCAGATTTGAGACGGCGTGTTCATAACATGAGGGTGACAGTTCTAACTCTAACCTACTACTAACTTAATTGCGAATATCTGTCGATGGATATATTCTGGGGGTCTGTCAGAAGGATATTGAATTATTTGGGGTATTCTATACATTTCTGATAGCATAAGTTTTTTTTTAATAATACTATGTCGGTAAACAAGCATACGGCCCGCCTGATGGTAAGCGGTTACCGTAGCCATATGGACGCTTGCAACACACGAAGCATCGCTCACGCGTTACCGACCTTGCCCTCCCCAATGTGCTCTGGCGACCTTACTCACGCACAGGAACACAACTTTACACAACATAAAGTTATTTGGCTGCGGTATTCTGTAAGGTGGAGGTACTTCCCCAGTCGAGCTGCTCTGAATAATGATAGACCACTTGTAAAAATTAAAATACTATTTAGTCTACTTCCAAATAAATAATTATAGTAATCAGTTTATTCATCGTTGCTATCATGGAAATCTGAGTAACAGGAGAGTCAGGATTTAAGATTGCTAAAACAGATACCTACCTAACTAAATTGTAAGTTCCACATTTTACATTCGACACAGTCATCTTATCACATATTCTAACAAAAAAATACATACCTATATTTGTAGCATAGAATCCATCCCTGTAAAACTGGACTTGACATCTCACCGTGAAAAAAATGAAACCGTAACGCTCCCCGTTGCTCTCGCCTGACCGCGTTTATATTACGCTGCCCCCGGCCCCGGCTCCGGGGTCACGTACAAAATGTACTGCCTTTACGCGACAACCATATTGTGACACTGAAAGTCGTCACTTTTAATAACTTGTTTGTAGGCACCTATATTTTTTGTAGTTGTTTTTATTGTGAATTGCCTTCTGGTCAAATCTCACCATGATATGATGCTGGCTGTGGCCGAATGTGGTGGCGCAGGGAAGGGAATAGGCTCTCAAGCAGTGGCGTGCATTCCATATAGGCAAATAAGCAATGCCTACCTCATAAGATTCAATTCAATAATATTTTGATTCAATTAAACTACATAATCACTTTAAATAAAAATTCTAACCTAACATTCAATACGAAATTTCAAACTTTGCCGCGCACGCACTCGCGAGTTCGCCTCTCAAATTTACGGCAATTCACGCACACTAAAACGATTTCGGCATATTCATACACACACACACACTTCTTTAAGATAATACGACGAAAGCATAAATCACGCTTTTGCTATGCGTAGCATACTGACATTTGACATTCGCGATTTATGGACCAAAAGTAACCTTACCTACTCTGTTGTAAGTAAAGTAACCCATCCAAATTAAAAAGACTACAGTTACGACTACTTTACCAACATTAGAGCAACTCAAATATAACTTCGCAATTTATTTGTGTTGGTTTGTTTATGGTTTGGCTGGCATTGTATGCAATGTTGTTGTTATTTACTTATTGTGATTTTGCGAAGTGTATCTATGAAGTGTATTGTGTGTGAAATGAAGAAATTTTGTGGTGAAGATGCAAAATGTGTCGATAAATTATTCCTTTAGTCAGTTTTCGTTTGTTGAAAATAGTAGGTAGGTAACTTGCTGTAGCCCAACTCCAAAACATTCATGGATTTAAAACAAAGGTAAAAATCTTAGACATTTTAACACAGAATATTATGTTTATTATACACCTGGCTATCTGGATGCTGTTATTCGAATCTATTATTATGTATTTGGTTTGCTAATGAATCATACCAAATGTGTGTGGAATGATACGCTGACCTAAACAATTTTACGAATCGGGTCAAAAAACATAATCTATCTAAGAGGCATATTTAGGCGTATATGGCCATGATTTCTTCTGCCTACCTAGTCCGAAAACCAATGCACGCCACTGCTCTCAAGTGCAACTGGCGGAACATACCTACCCGAAGCTAGATGCATGACTATAGATTTTCAACCAGAAGGCAGCCAAGCAAGGTGGTACCACAGTCTGTGGTACTATAATGTGTAGGCCACTTTACCGTGCTATGGTTTCCTCGTAATGTTTGCCTTCACCAAAAATTTAAGCTCACTGTAGGTTTCGAACCCACGGCATTTTGTCGCTGACCTATCACCACTGACCACTGAGCTATTACCTTTTACATGTTGACGAAGACGACGCAAGATTACAAAAATATTCAATTTTTTCTGATTTACCTTTCACTATTTGGTTGCATACTTACTTATAAAAGTCCAGACTTGTTAGATTATATTTCTGTTTTCTTATTTAGTACTTAACAGACAAGTTTATAAATAAATTATTTCAATAACCATGGAATAATGACAAGCAATTAGAGTGAAAAAAACAACTAAAAGCCAGCACATATTTGCAAAAAACTGAAAAGAATCATGGCGACATCCAAACATTGATTTGTACAAAAAAAAATCATTTTAGAGGGTTTTGAATCACTTCCATCGTTGAGACTACATTATCTGCAACATATTAATATACTTGAATTACTTTATAAACCCCGCAATATATAACAACAACATAACGGTTTTGGTCGCGATTCGCCGGCATGGCATAGAATGTAGCATTGTTAATAAATAGGAAGGCTATGGTATTTTAGGCTTTAATTTTCAGAAAAACACTTTTCTCAACGTATGAATTCTTCACAATATATTTAGATAACCTGTCATCTTTTCTTTTTCATACAATCAAAAATGGTTTGAATATAGAATCTTCAACATCCTCCGCCCCCACAGGAATGCGGAGTTACACTTGTGTGATAAAAAATAATAATATACAAATCTAACACAAGTAAAGTAATAACAAATAACAATCAAATAATAAAGTAATCTACAAATTTAATCGTTCAGGAATCTTCACCGATCGACCCGAACGAGTGACTCGTATTGTAGAATCGCAAGGCTCAGGGACAATGGCTGATGACGCATTGCTACATGTTACTTCTAACGGGTAGAGTCGCTGTAACGGCCTAATTAGCTCCCCGTTAGAGGTTCTTACTCTAGCGACGCGCCTATGGCCATCAACACCTGGAAACGTCTCCAGGATAACACCTAATGGCCAATTCACCCTTTTGATATTATCGGAACCTATCAAAACGACATCCCCGACCTCAATAGTGTTAACTACCTTTTTACTATTCTGAGAAGTAAGTAGAGCTAAATACTCACTCCTAAAACGCTGCTTTAAGTCGGCATTTAACTTCTTGATGTATTGCCACCGCGCAGTTAAAAGTCCACCATCAATATGAGACAAGTCCACGACGCCACTGGCCTCTCCGCTCGCGTCAAGAAACATTGCAGGTGTGAGAGGCATTACATTTTCTGAAGTCTCGGCTATGTAACTCAGTGGTCGTGAGTTGACCATTGCTTCCGTCTCACATAGTACCGTCAAAAGCTCGTTAAATTTTAGTGCGGCTTTCCCTAGCACCCTTCTCAGCATTTCTTTTACTGTGCGCACCATGCGTTCCCAAAATCCTCCCCACCATGGCGCTGCTGGAGGAATGAAGCGCCATTCAATGCCTTGAGTAGAGGTGTTTTGTTCAACTCCTTGCCAGTTTATATTACTTAATACATTACTAGCACCTCGAAAATTTGTCCCGTTGTCAGTGTAAACGACTCTTACGGAACCTCTTCTAGCAAGAAATCTCCGAAACGTCAGCATAAAATTTTCTGTGGATAGTGAAGTACATAAATCTAGATGAACTGCACGGTAAGAAGCGCAAGTAAATAAAACGATCCAGCACTTCTCACCTGATTTCAAAAATAGCGGGCCAGCTAAGTCTATTCCTGTTACCTCAAATGGAGTACCACATTGAATCCGTTCCGCCGGTAAAGGTGCTGATGGCGTGGAACAACTTTTGCTGCTGAACCGTTTGCAAATTACACATTGTCTCACTACTTTCTTAGCGAGTCTACGTATACCTATAATCCAGTACTTTTCTCGGAGTTTACTAATTAATGTTTGTGATCCCGCGTGAAGATATTTTACATGATAATATCGCACAAGTCTGTCAATAATAATATTATCACTAGGTAACAATATTGGTGACAAGAAACTGTCATCATCTTTCCGCAGTGTCAAGCGTGTTTTGACACAAATGAGACCTATACCGTTGTAAAAAGTTTCTAACTTACTATTATTTCTCGAACTAACGAAACCTTCCCTTTGAAGAATGGCAAATAATCGGTTTTCAGCTTCAATAAATTCTTGATTCGATAGGTTTCCTTTCTTTCTGTGTTCTTTACGAGCACAGTTCTTGTAAAATCTCAAGCACCAACCAATCATTCTTACTATTTTTGTATATTTTCCAAAATGAATTAAATCGTTTGAAAATAACCCTTTATCTTGTACTAATAAACAAACTTTCTTTACTTCTCTGATAACCTCTTCTTCATTTGGATCTATCTCCTCATGCGGCCATTCGGTTTCTGGTTTTCGAAGCCAATCTGGGCCTTCCCACCACTTAGATCTAGAAAGACTACTAGCATTGCATCCACGAGACGGTAGATCTGCAGGGTTAAGTTCTCCTGGGACATGGCGCCAATTATTAACATTCGTTCTATCTAATATCTCACGAACTCTATTATTTACAAACACATTTAAATTAACTTTTCTATTCAGCCATGCTAATACTATAGATGAGTCTGTCCAGTAAAATACATTGCAGTCTAAATCTAAATCTCGAACCGTTTCACCTGCTAATCTACAAGCCAGCAAAGCCCCAATTAACTCTAGTCTAGGCATCGTGACAGCTTTACTCGGACAAACTCTAGATTTTGCTGCAATTAACTGAATAGAAACCTTACTTTTAAACTCAGACCTTAAAAATATACAGCATGCATAGGCAGTCAAACTAGCATCACAAAAAACATGCAACGTGTTTTGAGACTCACTTAAATTTGCTTCACTCAAGCGTCTAGAGACTCTACATGCATCTATATGTGAAATTTGCTGCAACCAGTCTTTCGATAACTTTATTAAGTCTTCTGGTAATTGTTCATCCCAGCCAATATTAAGCATCCAGCACTTTTGAATAATAACTTTAGGAATGATGGTAACAGGTGATAAAAAACCGATCGGGTCAAATATACTTTGCGCGACAGATAGCATAAAACGTTTTGTAATATTTACATCCGCATTGTATTTAGTAGTTGATGGAACTTTACCATATAATACATCATTTCGCGGGTCCCACGTTAATCCAAGTACTGAAGTGGTAACCACCTCCTCATCAGTGATAACTGGACCTGTTACCCAGCACCGTAATTCAAATTTGCCTTCAATCATAATCTGTCGAGCTTCAGAAATAAAATTGTGCATTTCGTCTATACTATTTACACTCACTATACAGTTATCTACATAATATGACCTTCTTAGTAATTCAGCCGTTTTCGAATCGTACTTTTCAAGATGATGTAAAATCGTTGCTGCTAGAAGGAAAGGACTTGTCGTAACACCAAACACAACTCGCCGGTGTCTGTATGTCAGCATTTTTTCTATCAGTATCTTGTATATTTTGCCACCATAAAAACTTTAAGTATTCACGATCTTCAGGATATAACGACATCTGAAGAAATGCTTTTTTAATATCGGACGTAATGCCTATTGCGTTTTTTCTGAAGTTCACAAGCAATTTAGGTATGAGTTCTATTAAATTTACTCCCTTCTCTAAACATACATTAAGAGATAGACCATTTCTATCTACAGCAGACGCGTCAAACACTGGCCTAATTTTTGTAGTCAGACTATCATTTTTAACGACCGCATGATGAGCGACATAGTGGCCCGAACTCTGATCATCACCCTCGACTACCTCAATGATATCGCTTCTTAACCACTCTTTGAATACCTCATCGTATTCTACTATAATCCCAGAGGACTCTAATTTACTAGTAGTAGACCTAAGTCGCTTTAACGCTAAACCGTAATTAGTCTCAAGTAGCTTTGATGCATCTTTCCAAGGTAACTTAACTTCGTATCTTCCCTCATCATTGATACGTACAGAGTTTTTGAAATAATCAAGCACCTCTGACTCTACTCTCTTTTGGCTCTTGACTTCGGTTTCATCTCTAATACCGATTGTCTCTAACTTCCAAAAATCCTCAATATCATATATACAAGAAGCATGTAGCGCACTTACATTATTTACAGAGCAATGCGTACCAACCACTGGACCCTGAACTGTCCAACCTAGTCTCGTTTCTAATGCCAACACGTGTTCATCTATTCGTACTGATCGACCGGTGAGAATGCAACCTAGAACATCAGAACCAATTAATAAATCAATAACTACATTATCATCTATACAATCAGTTATAATTACACCCTTGCTTTTTAATAAAGATAAAAAAGTACCGCCCTTGCTCAACATTGGAAGAACCCCACAGATAGTTGCTTGTTCTAGAGCTTTTATTTTGCAAGTATAGCTACCAGATTTGCTCTTCAACTGTAGGTTAAACAGTCTGTGTTTTATCTTTTTAGTGACAGCTCCTCCAAATAGGGTGTGGCTCAATTCTTCTTCGTTAACAGGCTCTAATCCTAGTTTCTCCACCACCTCGCTTCTAATGAATGAGCGCTGCGCACCTGAGTCTAGTAAAGCTCGAACAGTTTCTATTTTACCGCCATGCTCAATATTCAAATTCAAATTCAAATTCAAAATCATTTATTCAAATAGACCTTCGCAGGCACTTATGAAAAGTCTGACTCTAATACTCTAATACCGGTTCGGAAGGTTGCATTTGCTGAGAAGAGCCGGCAATAAACTCAGCAATTACTCTTTTCAAAACAGGCTTAGATTCATTACATAATATTTACATTCTAATCGCACTGAAAACAATTGCGTGCCCCGGCGCGG
This sequence comes from Achlya flavicornis, assembly GCA_947623365.1. Lineage (NCBI taxonomy): Eukaryota > Metazoa > Arthropoda > Insecta > Lepidoptera > Drepanidae > Achlya > Achlya flavicornis. The sequence continues at coordinate 16,431,111 of OX392475.1, forward strand.
CGGCAAAATTACAAGATAGACTGAATAAATATTTAATAAGTAAATCAATAGCAAACTTAAGCAGACCAGCCCCCACAAGCAGCACCTGTTCACAAGTATGACGCGTGTGGCAGCCATCGCCCTCCTCGCCATATTGGAGGGAAGTGAGCGACCCGTCACACGACGCCGCCGCAAGCAAAGGCCTTAAAGTGAGCATGACTTACTTAAGTCTGCCTTAAAAATAAAAAATTACTAAAGGGAAACACTAAACACACAATTTGTTATCACTGTGACTATTGACAAGTTTAGACTAAATATCACAAAATAAAAATATAACAATTAGACAGACATACATAATATATCGATGCATTTATATCAAAATAAATAAATGAAGAACATTGAATTGTATTAATTTAATTACAATAAGTAATATAATCTGTAACCTAAAAACATAACTTATAATAATAATAGCATACTTTGAATTAAAATGGACCTTGAACTAGCTGCTCAGTGAGGCAAGTGCAGAGAGAAGCTACTTCCATACATCCTTGTCGTCAATATAATGAGACACTTTATAATAAGCCCTACTCAACAGCCGCTTTTTAATATGTTCCTTAAATTTAAAAAAGGACATACTGGTCACGCTATGAGGAATTTTATTGTAAAATTGGATACAATTCCCAAGAAAGGACTTATTTACTTTAGCTAATCTAAATCTAGGTACAGTTATTTTGTCTTTGTTTCTAGTGTTTCTATCATGATAGTCACTATTGACTGGAAACAAATTAATGTTCTTGCGGACATACATAATATTTTCAAAAATGTACTGAGAGGGCAAAGTTAATATATTAATATCCGGAAATACATTTCGTAGAGATTCGCGAGAACCCAAACAGTAGATGGCGCGAATTGCCCTTTTTTGTAATACAAAAATTGATTCCAAGTCTGCGGCAGAGCTCCACAGCAAAAGGCCGTAAGACATAAGACTATGAAAATATGCAAAATAAATTAATCTGGCTGTATTAATGTCCGTCAGTTGCCTTATTTTGCTGACTGCAAAAGCAGCGGAGCTCAGTTTACCACCTAAGGCTTCTAGGTGAGCACCCCACTGCAATCTACAGTCTATAGTCAGACCAAGAAAAACAGTCTTATCTACTACATTAAGTTTATTACCATCCACAATAACACTGGTATCAACTTTTGGTACATTTGGTAATGAAAATCTTATACATTTTGTTTTTTTTGAGTTTAACATAAGATTGTTGGCAGCAAACCATTGAGACACAGTCTTCAGAGCGTAGTTAACTTTTAAAAGATCTTTGTCTTTTCTATCTACTTTAAATATCAGAGACGTATCATCTGCAAACAAAACGACATCTGATAGTTCTTTCACCATATAAGGTAGGTCATTTATATAAACTAGAAACAGAAATGGGCCTAAAATCGAGCCTTGAGGTACGCCTAATTTGACTAAGGAGCCCGATGACACACTACCATTGATTCCTACTTTTTGTTGGCGCCCTGAAAGATAGGAAACCACAAGATCGAGAGCCACTCCGCGAATTCCGTATAACTTAAGTTTAAGAGCTAGCGTTTGGTGATCTACGCAATCAAATGCCTTGGAGAGATCACAAAAGATACCAATAGCATCGTGTGAGCACTCCCAGGCCTGAAAAATATGCTTAATAAGTTTAGCTCCCGCATCCGTAGTGGACTTACCTCTCGTAAAACCGAACTGATCATCATGGAGTATCTTGTGGTTATTAAAATGCCTTAACATTTGGTTTAGCAAAATCTTTTCAAAAATCTTACTTAATGCAGGAAGTACTGAGACCGGTCTGTAATCTGAGGGATTGTTTTTACATCCCGATTTAAAAATTGGAACAATTTTGCTGTATTTCATTAAATCAGGAAAGTTGCCCTGTTCGAGACATTGGTTAAAAATTAGGGCTAAAATAGGGGCAATATTAAAAATAATTGACTGTATAACTTTAACTGACAAACCCCATAAGTCTTCTGTATTTTTCATATTTAGTGACTTGAAAGCCGTGATAATGTCATAGTCACTAACCTGGGTGAATGCGAAGTCTGGAATGTTTCGTTGAAAAGTCTTCTGTAAAATAGATTCTGCTAACGTGGAAGACGAAGCAAGATTTTTAGTAGCCTCCATAGGTATATTTGAGAAAAAAGTTTCAAAAGCAGATGCTACTTCTAATTTATCTGATATTAGTTTATCATTAATTTTAAGACAAAAAGTATTATCTTTGATTTTATTTTTACCAGTCTCTGTATTAATAATCTGCCACACTGTTTTAATTTTATTATTAGAATTATTTACCCTATTGCCTATGTAGATGGCCTTAGCTCGAATGCATACCTGTTTAAATAACTTGGAATAGTTCCTAACATATGTATGAAAGTTTTCATTACTATTGTAAGATCTCTGATGGTAAAGATCATACATGTTATCCCTACTCTTCCTGATTCCTTTAGTTGCCCAGTTACAGAATTGAAGTTTATTATTTACCTTTTTAGTTTTGATTGGACAAGATACATTAAATTCGTTGCAAATATCTCTAAATATTTTTTTATAGTTTACATTTGGATCATCAGAAATATACATAGTGTTACTAATTTTATAATCCATATTAACGCTGAAATTATTTAATCTTGTTTCATTAACTGACCTAAATGTTTTCGTTATGGATGACCTAAGTTTTTTACACGGTAATTTTACTAATTGTGCCAAATGATCCGAACGGACGCCACCTATTATGGACTTCTCTAAAACGTTACCGTTAGTAATTATGTTATCAATACAAGACGAACTAGTAGCCGTTACTCTCGTGGGCTCATTAAATAGAAGAGACATATTAAATGATTTAAATAAAGTAATAAAATTATTTCTATCTAATGAGGGTATCAGGATGTCAATATTAAAGTCACCACAAATAATTACTGACTTATTACACCTAGATAATTTACTAAGTATTTGTTCCATTATAGAACAAAACAACGAAAAATTAGACGCGGGAGGTCTATACACACATATAATGATGGAGCTTTCAATCTCTGCACAAGCCACCTCGCATACGCGTTCCACAGAGTGACAAGTAATATCAGTACGATTCTTAAATTTAATATTATTATTTAGCAAAATGAGGGTGCCGCCACCCTGAGCAGTCACTCTGTTGAGCCTGAGCTGTCTCATTAACCTTCAAGGTTTGCAGTAAAACGGTTTTAGAAGACGACGAATGATTTAAAACAACTTCTTGAGGATCTAGTTCGGTTGAAGCCGGTTCAGATGTTATGTTCTTAGGCAAACCTCCACACATGATTGGGTAATGCCTTCTGCCACAGACCACACATTTAGGATGCTTTCTGCACCTATTCCACATATGACCGATGGTGAGACAAATAAAACATGCTTTCTTTTGCTTAATAAAGTCTTTACGCTCCTGTAATGTTTTATTGATGGCTACATGACATTCTGAGCTCGAGTGTGAAGTTTTGTCACACCAAAGACACTGCTTTTCAATTTTCTCTGCTCTAACTTGTTGCTTGTCCTTATTGTTCTTCTTATTAGTAGAAGTAAAACAAGCTGCAGTCGGATCAGCTGCTGAATAGCTCTCTGAAAATGCTGAACGTGCTAGCCGAATCTTCTCGTCTGACTCTACTTCTAACTTGAGGAAAGTTATTAATTTAGTGAGTGCATTACCATCTTGACTTACGAGTGATTGGGACCTGTTCCATGCCTTTAATATATCCTCCGGTAAAGCTGACTCTACTAATGGAAACAAGAAAGCCGCATATTTTTCTTGAGTTACACCCAATGAGTCCAGAGCCAATATTTGCGTCATTAATTTATCATACAAGGCTCTGAGTGTTATTTTTTGCGTGCCTTTAGACTGTGCAAGGACAAGCTGTAGAAGCTCTCTAACGTAATATTCTATAATAAGTTCGTCCTTGGCAAAGCGCTCTTTTATTTGTTGCACGACTTTATGGTAATTTTCGCCGCATGGGGGAAAACTCTCTACCAATTCTTTAGCACATGACCCGTCCTCCATACATTGCAACAGATATTGGAATTTATCGTCGTTATCTATTTCATCATCTTGATGGATTTTATTAAATTGTGACCAGAAGCCGATCCAATTTTTAACCTCTCCGTTGAATGTCGGCAGCTTTAATTTAGGTAGCCTAAAGTGACGACGACGATCCTTCGAAGATTCACTGTCATTCTCATCTTTTCCTTTGACAGTACCTTTATATGAGCTTTGTGATCCGTGCATATTAAGAAACTCGTTAACTCTATATTTTGTATCAAACCACGTAGTCTCATAAGCATCGGAAGCTTCTATGTCTTCTTCGAATAGACTCTCATCCCTATGGGTGTCATCCAGCCAGAGCTCTATTAATTTATTTTGGACGACTGATAACTCTTCGAAGAGTTTAGTGAGCCTTTCAAATTCTGGTTGTAATGCGTCTTTACATTTTTCTGATAAAATATCATTGACTTTACTCACGCATTTTGTAAACCGTTGGCGTGTAATTTTCCTCAACTCTTTTGCCTTTTCCATATCTACCGTCCTGTCACGGTCGCCAGATGTTAATAAATAGGAAGGCTATGGTATTTTAGGCTTTAATTTTCAGAAAAACACTTTTCTCAACGTATGAATTCTTCACAATATATTTAGACAACCTGTCATCTTTTCTTTTTCATACAATCAAAAATGGTTTGAATCATTGAATTATTACACATAGAAACAAAGTACACGCACAAAAAAGAATCAATTCAATTGAAGCCATATATGGCTTCATTTGACCGCCGCGCTGTCAGTGTACTGAGTGACGTTATAGTTAGTACAGCTCCCAGAAAAATAATAAATATGACGGTTTGTGCAGTAAAATTGTGTCATAATTCATCAGGGAAGAAAGATAGGAATTCTGATGTAACATTCCACAGGAACGCCACTAATTTTATTGCGTAATTCATCTAAAATAACAAAATTCAAAAATAAAAATAATTCACTCAGATTTCGAGCAAAGTGTTGCCAGCTGTTTGTATGCTGAATTTGCGTTGTTTTACGTAATTGATACTGAATTTGTTATTATTAAAGTAATTGAGTCCGATACCTCGACTAGTTGTCCCCCGCGGTTTCACCCGCTCCTTGGGATAAGTAGCCTATATATAATACTCGGGATAATGTAGCTTCATATTTGTGAAATAATTTCGAATCAGACTGGTAGTAGTTTCACAGAAGTAGTTTTACAGGTAGTTTTTTTACAGAGATTTAAACAAAAAAATAACAAACATTCCCGCTTTATTGTTTTATAACAAAATATGCTATGCCCTCTCCTTGTAAGCCCCGTCTTCAGCTTTATTCATCCAGCTGTCATTTTAATCGACTTCAAAAAAGGAGATGATCAATTTGACACGTATGTGTGTAATATTATTGGAACTATAATATATTTACATATGTATGAATATCTATCAGGGCTTCCAAACAAATATACTAAATTTCATAGGTGTGTGTATGTATGTTTGTCCACGCATATCTAAGAAACCATTACAATTAATAGTTTCGGAGATATGCGTGGACAAACATACATACACACACCTATGAAATTCAAATTCAATGATTGTTACCATATTTTTCTATTTGCATAAATTTACTTAATTAATTAACTAGCTTAATTTACAGACTTTTAAAATTTCAATTGTATGTATTGTGTTAATGATAATTACCTAAATACCTACATACTACTTCATCTTCTTTTTCTATACAACCTATCATATATAATTAAACCAAGGAAAGCTACAAATTCTACGATCATTCATAGCTCTGCACATTATCTTGGTTTATTATGTTAAAATACCCGACATAAGTACTATGAAACATAAACATTAAACTAGTAATAAATAAATAACATGCCTGTGTCTATGATAAATTATCTAAGACACAGAACTTTTTAAACTATTTAATAAATTGTATGAATACTTACTTCCAATTTCACTAGTAGGCGAAATCGGAAGGTTAATTTTACCGAAAAAAAATCGTTTAGCTTGCAACATTACTCATGCGCTTGTGTGCGTGTCAGCGAGTGTAATTATATGGTACTCCCGCACACATTGGTTGTCAAGTGGCTTACGTTTCGCGCGGATCTTTGTTCGATACTTCGGTTCTAAGCGTAATAATTCAATGGTTTGAATATAGAATCTTCAACAAGCATTTTTATCCCGGGGATCTAAAAATAATTTTAATGCCTCTAGCTTCAAGGCACCAAGGATAAAATTATAACGTAATTTCTCTAAAAATCTTTATTTTTTGTACTAATCTCGCCCTGATTCTTTAAAGACAAAACGTGGTCAAGTTACGTGCGGAAGGGTACCTTGGTTGATTATATATAGTTGTTGGTATTGCATCATCATCATCGCATTTTGAGTGAGTACACAAATATTAGATACTCTTTATAACTCTCTCGTAGACGGTCAGAATAAAACATTCGTTTTGCTTATACCATTCAGTATCTGTTTGATTCCAGCAAAATTCATTTGCGATCGTAAAATGATAGCGCCTACAATAAAGCGTATAGCAACATGTTATCCGGCCGACATTTGGCAGGCGTCATAAACATAAAACGGAAAGTACTACCGACCGACTGTCCAATTTTGTGGCGACACACACAAATAAATACATGCACAATTTTATCGTCCACGTATCCAGAAGTATTGGATAAACAACATTTTTCTGCGTATCTTTTATTCTCCCTAGGGTTGATTGTTGTCATAAAGTTAACAAATTGCAAAAACATCCTTCCTTTTAATTTTTTAGGAAAAAAGTACATGTTTTAAGGAAAACAACTTTGATCTACGTTCCTCTCACGATCATGGAAGATAGAGGTACCAAACTACCTTATAATTAATATGACCGGGTCATCCTTGTGAGGATAGAGGACATTCTCGAGACAGTCCGACAGACAGTCTACGTTTTATAAATAACAAACAAGACAGCTTATTTACGTATATAAAATGCTTTTAGATAAATTTCCCGTAGTATAGACGCTTAAATAGCTCGCAGCGTCCCATATAAATAGCCGGCAAGATATCCGAGCGTAAATATTCACAGGGGACGTTCAGGACTCCATTACTATTAAAAGCGGGCTATCCATCATGCTAGCCGATCCATCGATTCGGATGCGGCCCGGGGCTAGCTCGATTCGATACAGCGAATAGCATCAGTCAAACACTATTCGAATACGTATCCCTATATCAATCACTCGTGATAGACTAGCTATAAATGCGAGGAGATAACGGAGATAGGTGTCACGTATAGACCGTCTTATTTAAGGTCGTGTCGATTGGTCCACTTGGTGATATGGGTCTCACGACCTGAAATGTCGGGATAATTAATGATTTGCTTATTGCTTTACTCCAAAATATTTGTACCCGTGTTAAGTTTAGTCATTACAGTTAAATAAAACGAAATAAAAATTGGAATATTTTGTGCACTGGATGATACGTCGATCAGAAAATAATTGGACTGTTTTACAAAAAACTTAAACCGACTTCAAAGTACACGAAGAAGTAATCAAATCCTGATCTGATGACAATGGGACCAAACGGGAAGTGTACCCTTCCAGACAAAAAAAGAATTTTCAAAATCGGTTCATAAATGACGGAGTTATGAGGTAACAAACATAAAAAAAAAATAAAAAAAAAACATACAACCGAATTGAGAACCTCCTCCTTTTTTTGAAGTCGGTTAAAAAGACAAATGTATATTGGTCGGAGTTATCGGTTCATAAAGTACCTTTAGGTTATATTTATCTGTTTGTATCGGTTGTTATTTTCTTTTCTAACCGTTTCTTCAGAATGCGTACCTACCAACTTACTAACTTTATCTATTTTATTTTTGTAATAAATCAAAACCGTTGATAAAAATAATGTATTCCACCGCTCTGAGAAATATAAAAACATCTGTATTTACGTATAACTACGGTGTGCAGATAGGACAAACCGCCAGACGTTTTGAAATAATAAATCCTATAGAAGATATGAATGCATTGTTCTCTGCTTGAAACTAGCTTACGTTGCATGAGGGTATTGTTAATTTTTTTGACTCAATTTTTCCATCATTGTTTCAAAGTTATTGCTGAAAACCCCTTCCGTCCGAGCGATCCCTGGGTTTGAAATCAAATTGTTTACCTACCGTTTGTCAGGTTTCTGTAAAATCTATGATGAAGCTCGATCTTGATAAATACAACGGTATAGAGACTTTTAATCTCGAGATCTATCGTGTAAACCGTTTTGTTTGGAGTGGGTCAATTATAATTTAATATGCCTGTTTATTTTATTTGTTGTCTAAAACAGAGGGCCAACCACAAGCTCTTATAACAATATTATTATAATATTAATTGTCTTTTGTCTTAATTTGACATCCGACGTCAAAACAGGACACACACCGTAGTAAGTAGGCCCACAGGTAGTAAATTAGCCCCCTTCTTAGTCCGCATATTATGACGGGCAACTAGGGAAACTTACTTACTGCTCGTGGCTTGACATGCACTTAGCCAGTTTTTTTAAAGACTGTGAAGCCATTCCAGCGCTTAAGTTGCTTAATTTCTACAGGTATATAACCATCCAGTTATCCTGTTTGCAATACCAGAGGGTTATCAGGACATCGCCCATCCAGTGAAAATCTCTTTACACCTTTTGACTCGCTACTCATCACAAAATTTAATTGATAGCATGCGTTTTGAATTATCAAACCTTTATGACACCGCTTATTGTTGGAAAATAAATTATGCGTATTCATATTATTGCTAATTCGAACAATAAACCAATTCCCAAAGGTCTGATTCATGAAGCCTGATAGATAACTAATTGTGCTTGTCATACATCAGTCTCGAGGATACCATATTTTACACTTATGTGTTTCCCGTCATATTTTTATCATTGGGTAATGTATCAACAAAAAACAATGGAAGTTTTTTTTACAATTATAGGGTTGTTTGTGTTTACTACATTCGTACCAGGTTAGTGTTAGTCGTCGAAGATGGTAAGGGCACAGCTCAGGAGAGATTTGGCCCTGACATCAGAACATTGAAAGGTGCCATGGTTAGCGATTTACTAGCGGTTAACTTGGGTATTTCTTTACATTATGGAGCAGGTCCTAGGTAGGAAGCACTTTACTACAATAAAATTTTGTTCAATCGACAACCACCTACGAATGTAGTTAAAAGATTTAAAAGTTATTTTATCCCAATATCAACCCTATACTACATACCTACGTTAGTCCAACGCGACACCGTGGAAAAAAGTCCCAGGTTTCGATACTCGTACATTTTAATGTATTCGCGTGAAAAATCTCGCTTGTGAACCGTGACGTTGATATACTGCCTCCCGGACCTTGGCTGGCATGGCTGGTTAAATCGGTGAGCGTTTTGCCCACCGCTATCCGCAACTGACGAAAATCCGCTTGCATTTCCCTGTTTGGCAATAGATTGTGTCCAATTTCTTGTTTTTTTTTTTTTTTTTTTATACAACTTAGTCGGTAAACAAGCTTACGGCCGACCTGATGGTAAGCGGTTACCGTAGCCATATGGACGCTTGCAACACACGAAGCATCGCTCACGCGTTACCGACCTTTCCCCCCTCCCCTATGAGCTCTGGCGACCTTACTGACGCGCAGGAACACAACTTTACACAACATAAAGTTATTTGGCTGCGGTATTCTGTAAGGTGGAGGTACTTCCCCAGTCGAGCTGCTCTTTGAGCGAATAAACGCTTTGCTCTACCTCTTGTTACTATAGTTTGATGTTTAACGGTTCTCTCAACCCCTTTCAAGGCTGTAAAGCGGGTCATCTTGGTTTGCAAGTGTCTCTAGGCTACGGCAGGGATTTCTTAACTATTTTGGGCAAGAGGTTTAACCGATATCGACCACTTTGGGAATCCCTGGGCACTACAGCAACGCTTAACAAAAAGAGGGCCGTATGTCTCTTAGTAAAAAATAATACCCTTATTTCCCGGGAAGACCATGACCGTTAGAACGTAAATGATGTAAATATTTATTAGAACAAAATAAAATCTCAGTAATTCTGCTGGATTTCTGTATTATTAGGGGCCCAAGCCTGCTATTAGGTACAATTGTGTTATAATTCTGATATTTATATTAAGTATAGATGTTTCTTAGATACTTAGTTACCACTTATTTACAAACAAAATAAAGAACCATGCACTCAGCAAGACATGCAAAAACACTAGCCCCCTTATTAATAAATAAGGTGTAAGTCAAGTATGGTAATACTTGGATAATACCTAGGTTTTAAATATATCCGTCACTTTCTAAAGTCCTGGGTGTTACAAGACTCACTTACACCTAAGGGGGTTAGAGCGTAGCTACCGCCCGCCGCCGTATCAATACGGGGCCCGGGCTACAGGGGCCCCGAACGTGTGTAACCAAAAATTACTAATTACAAACTACGCCACTGAAATACACATAGGTACCAACAATAAGAAAAAAGAATTACGTCATTTTTGATGATTTACCTAACCGAGAAGGCGCGGCGCAGCGCACTCAACACACCCGAGTGTACCCTTTGTTTTTACCGCCTCGTTCTGCCAAGTGGGAAAACCAGAGAATGATAGCCAGTGACCTTGTTATCGTTCGTTCGTGTTGCTACATTTATTCTTCATACGTATTGTTTTCTATATCAATAATGAAAGGAAATACCAAACATGGCAAAAAACCTAATTTAGAAAGTCCCAAAACCGCAAATCTATGGAACTTACCTATGGAAATTATAGAATGCAACAATTGGGTTTTTTCACTGTCATTTAGCTACATAATTGCTATTTATATAAAATAAATATTATGTACCTATCTTATTCTCTATTTATATTCACTGATTAATCAAGAAATCTCAGTAAGTATATGCGTATAGTGCCTATAAACTAGACATTTGGTAGGTATTTGTACAACGGAGAGTGTTCTATGGAATTGTTTGACTTGATGCCCACGGCTACCTTCCACCATCGCAACTCTCTTCATCGACGGGAAGCCAATCCTCACACATTGAAACAAGGATTGTTTCGAACTGTGCGGGCTAAAAGGAGTTTTCTTCCGCGGACGCTCGGACTGTGGAATGAGCTCCCCGCCGTGGTTTTCCCAATGAAGTACAGCATGGAGTTCTTCAAAAAGGGTGGCTAGGGCTAGGCTACGGTTATCGCTTACCACCAGGCGGCCCGAATGCTTGTTTGCCACCTCAGTGGTATAAAAAAAAGGTATATTTTGTAGAACCGGATTTTCCGACATTCATAAGGCAAAGTATAAAATAAGTATAAGGGATCGCAGGTGAAACCGCGGGGCGTATGAGGCGTATCATCATAGTAAGGCCGCACAGAGGTATAAGAAGATAGTTGGTAGACACCTATGCACCTACATTTATTCGATGGGCGGGGCAAAAGAGTCATGTGTTGAGAGCGACAACTATTGGTGATGATCTTTACGTACCTAGGTACCTAATCGTTAGTTTTTTTTTGCATAAGTAGTATATTACCTACAGACTGACCCCAGAAGATGTCTATGAGGAGGATGTAACAAGCTAGTCTAGTAGTCACTGTGGCTTTGAAGACATTCAACTTATAGGTGTTTCAGTATACACAGATCCCGGAAGTGAGTTCCACACCTTGCTGTTCGCATAAAAACGAGGAAGCAAAGCGTTGTGTCCACAGTCGAGATCTGTGGTTGTGTCCGTAAGTGGGATGTCGATACGTGTGTGTGGAAATTCCCGCGGCTTGTGGTACGTTCACGGAAAAGAGACATATTTTCTCTGTGGATACGATGGAGAAACAGGGATGGAGGAATGATATTTAACAAATCCGATGTACACTCTCCAAAATACCTATATGCTTCTAAAAGACCGACAACTGGTCTACTTCGATCTCAAGGAAAACTTATACCTATCACAGACCTATTTGCTGTAGGTTTGATACCCTGTGTAGAAACGCAAAGAAAACACATAACTGCACAACTTTTGTTTTAATATCAACACATTACAAATATCAACGAAAAAAGAAGAGAAGATTATATATTTTCTCCAAGACAAAACTCAGTAATTCCAGTCGTTTATAAACGAGTACTCAATATGGCGCCAAACAAAAGATAACGCCAGAGTACCGTGCCGCGTCCAGAGACGCCCGACTACCAACATAACAACATAACATTTCCGGTATTATTTTACACTCAAACAAAATGTATATATGAATGTAAATTAGTAATATAATTAATAACAATAAGTTAGCATACAAACATAATTATTTATACCTAAATTATATAAGGTAAGTGTACCAGTGATGGACGGTTTAAGATCGATGGAGCATGTTTAAAATTTCCAAAAAAAAAAGTTGCAGGCCGATTCTTGCAAGGCTGCAGATAAAGTTGGTCATGGATGTTTAGCATCTAATAAAAGTATAATGTAATTATTTTAGTAACTTCTATGAACATAAAATTACAAAAGAAAATTGGCTTAAAATTATCTAGTAATGGACAAGTCATATACCAATGATTGACGGCTAGTTATGCAAAGTGTACCGGCATTGGACACCTGGTAATGAACACTTAAACATACCCAAATAAATAAAAATACAGTTTAGTTAGAAATTTATTTGTTATATTACGTCTTCTAAGTTCTGCATTTGAAGTGGTGTATAATTTTTCACCGGCGCCATGACTGCAAGAAAAAACTTATTTGTAGTACCCATAGTAATGGAATGAACTAGTGATGGACAAACCACTAATGGACACGTCTGTCCATTACTGGTAAAAAGCTTTATAAAGTCGTCGTAAAAAGATATTTCATTCGCCTCGCGAAAAAATCTTATAATCGACTAAAATCTTTTAAAAAATGCACTACACTAGTAATCGACACTATGTCCATAACTAGGACATGTCATAATTCCAGGTACCAGTTATGAACATGGCAAAAAAAAAGCAAACTCCGTTATTGTTTACAATATTTTGATATTGATTTGATTGGAAAAGTCTTTAATTATGCCACAAACTTAATATTTATTCATTATTACTTTAATTTATTTGAGAAAAAAAAAACATCAGCAACTTACCTCGCTATCAAATTCACTAATAATACCGCATCACCGGAGACACGCGTGTTTAACTTCCTACCATCTTGAAACTGAACAACTGACATACATCAACTGTCAATATTTTGACACTTAAATACCTTTTGTCTTTGGTAAAGTATTGCCAAACAACAAAAGAGTTGTAGAATCCTTATTTTTTAGGATGCAACAAAAAAATATCATTACCGGTACGCTGTCCATTACCGGTGCACTTACCTTATTATTACCTAATATGATATGACGTACTTAGCATGAGTTTATAAAGCAAGCTAACACCTGAGTGCGAGTATAAGTTATCTTGTTGTCATATAGTACAATACAAAAATTCATATAGTCTGGGATAGGCCACAGATCGCCGTGTATAGTATAGGGCAGGAGTGGTGAGCACGGATTGACACCTGTGCCGTGGTTAATTTTTCGGTCTGTTTGGCGGAATGAAGAAGGGGGGAGCGCCGAGCTGCACACGATTGGTTCGTCAGTCAATGTTCGTCGTCTATTAGATTCTTGCGTGTTATTTGGCTACTGTGATTTGGCCAACAAAAGTATACATGCGCGAGCTTGCCTACTGCCTATCTGTGCTCACCATTCGTGCCTCATACTGTACGAAGAATGTCTCAGGATATTATTTTAGCCTATGTACTAAACTGTAAATACGGCGCAAATAGAAAACAGAACAAACCCATTACCGTATTTAAAATAGCAAGAAATACTCATAAAATAAAACCAGGGAATCTTGTAAATAAACACACGAGTCGGCTTTCCCTCACGTAGGCCACATGCTTGTGAAATGGGAATTCCCGGTTTTAATGATCTTGGATCAATGCTCCTTCGAGCGGGACGCGGCTTTTTTTGGCATGTACCGCGTTGATCACTGTATAGATAATTTTATTAAACTGTAAGAAAAAATAATCATTGTGGCTAGTATGGATTTATAGAAATTGGAATAAACTGTTTTTCGGTAGATCGATAAATCACATGAATGATTTCTCTGCTAAAATATGTTTGAAGCGAGGGTAGAGGACCAAAATGAAAGAAATTGAAAGGAAAGTGGCTATGCACCTCATTCTTGCCACAATGGGCCCCTAGACAAGATGGTTGTCGATCATCGTCTTCGTTAGCCAACGATCAATCTTTGTATGGGAGTGACATAAGATATTGTTAAAAATCACGTGATATTTCTATTTGAAATGTCAATCCCATACAAAGGTTGATCGTTTATTAACGATGACGATTGTCGACAACCATCTTGTCTACGGGGGCTTGTACGGTTCATCCTGTGTGTGGCGGAGATAGTGCAAAATACAATATAGTTTGTTACCCTGTTATGCTGAAAGTAAACACACAGTCTAGAAATAATAGTTAATAAAAAATTACAGGCTTCTTTTTTTTTTCAGGTAATGTTCAGGTTTCAGGAAAACCGGGCTTTTAATATCTTCAAACTGCGGCAAACTCCCATTCAACTTTGTGATATAATACAACGAAAGTTTCCACGCTTTTTGTACGCATATCCCAAAAACAATATTCATTTCATTTCAATGAGGCGAAATAAAATCCATGTGGCTGAAATACTGATGAATATGAAAACTGAATAAATTTGGATAATAATAAGTTAATCACTTATAACAACACCGTATTGGAACTATTTGGAATGCTCGCTCACTCTCTCTTTAAAATAATTAACTATAAACATCAGCCTTTCCCACTGTATTTTTTTATTCGACTCCTAGACAGACGGCATAGCAAAGTGCCATCTCATCACAATTCCCAAATTCAACAAGACGTTCGCTTTTCACATTGGCTCTCTTCCAAAATAGATCGCGAAGTGACTCAGCGCTCCTCTATTTCTTCTATGCCGCTGCCAACTGACCGACCACCGCCAATAATTCCACTAAATAGAAAAGACACTATAATTTTCTAGTTTTGAGTTACGGCTAAATGAAGTGACGCTTAGGAAAAAATTTCATGATAGTAGGTTGATTTGCACTTGCAGAATCTGCCAATGCTACCTTTCAAGTTTAAAAATTATCGCCAAGCGCCTACCGGCATATTCCGGGAGCTGTACTTGAGAGCCAGTTCAATTTAAATTTATTTCATCTTTCATGTTCAGTGCGGCCGCCGAGAGAATGCGTTTCTGACACCTGTTAATATTGGCCATCACAAAAACGGCTAATAAGATTATGATGGGTCCTTCACTAAGCTATGTCTAAGAAGATACTGAACCTAAACTTAAGATTAGCCCTTTCCTAGCATATCTCAATATTAACAAGTATCAGAAAAGCATTTTTTCGGCGGCCGCATCGTAACGCCTATCCACAACATGAGCCCTGCAAGGGCATTACAACACTGCATTCACTTGTAGACTTTTTGAACTTTCCCCATTATCAAAGTGAGATTAAATTGTGAACATAAGGAAATAGGTAGGTATATGAGTCAAAATTCAAAATTCTAAATCATTTATTCAAATAGACCTTCGCAGGCACTTATGAAAAGTCTGACTCTAATACCGGTTCGGAAGGTTGCATTTTGCTGAGAAGAGCCGGCAATAAACTTGGCAATTACTCTTTTCAAAACAAGCTTAGATTCATTACATAATATTTACATTCTAATCGCACTGAAAACAATTGCGTGACCCGGTGCGGCGGCAAAATTACAAAGTAGACTGAATAAATATTTAATAAGTAAATAAATAGCAAACTTAAGCAGACCAGCCCCCACAAACAGCACCGTGGGGGCTAAAAAGGAAGCAATATTGCTACGCAATTCATTTTTTCGAATTCTCGGCAGATCCTAAGTGATTCCAATATTTTTTGGTAAAATAATTACTCATTATATACAATTAAATTCATTCAAAAAGATTTGGAATTGATGAATTGCATAAGATCTGCTTTAAATTCGAAAATATGAATTACGTTAGCAATATTGCTTAGCTTCCTTTTTAGGGGGCCTTTTCACAAGTATGACGCGTGTGGCAGCCATCGCCCTCCTCGCCATATTGGATAGTATAGATAGGATAGATCGCCATAGTATCCAAACTATGAGTCGCTACCACAGAAATGAGACTAAATAAGTCTCTACAATATATTTCACCGAAGGGTTTCCTGTACTCATGGCCATAGTCACAACTATTATGGGCTATTTGCTCATTTCATTGTTTACTATATTTGTTATTCATGCCGGCGTAATTCGAGGTAATTCATATCCACAACAAACCCAATGTTTATTTCTTAATGGCTTCCACGCGCGGTCAATAAATACATTCCTCAGTTCTATATTGCTATTCCATAGAAAAACAATACAGGTAAATCCTGTCTACCACATTGTTAAGGTGACTCCATAAAGCTGACGACCGTCTGTTCACCTATTTTGGTTTATTCGAATGATATTGACGTCATGCAAAAAACAAATGGGTTGTCGCTTTCATGTTGTTATCTTGTGGCATTGTGCACGTACGCGTTTTAAAATACGTCATAAAAAACTACAAAGTTCCCTAATAACAATTCGCGTGTAACGGCATTCCCCAATACAGTACGATCAGAATGCAGTTTGTTTATCTGTAAGCTCCCAATTTGGGAAATCCTCTGTGAAGGTCTTTTGCTTTCCCGATTTGTAGCTTGTTCTTGACTACCTACAACCAGATGAAGTATTTTTTTTTTCAATGGCGTCACACGGCTTGTGTATTTTGCCAATTTCCAGATAAATTATAAGTTCTAGTCACAATAAATCACTTTCACATAGTCCTCAGTCAGTCACCGTCCATAAAAGTCATGTTTCAGTACAATGGTGGTCATTGTACTAAAACTTTTCACGGACTTCTTGAGACAACTTGAAAACTCACGATACACATAATTCATTTCATTTCACTTCACTGGTGTACATGGATTGTTCTTTTTTGGATAAAATACCACCGATAATATTCAATAAAACTCAAAATACACGAATTTATAAAAAATAAAAATGAATACGCAAAATGTCCAGATGAAGTAATTATTCTTGTATTATTACAATTATTAGTAATGAAGTGAAAAAGTTACCCTTTTTCCCTTCATTCATAATAATTGTTTTTCAACACACTTGCTCGTAAATTGGCTCTTATTGCACCGATTTTAGTAGCTTGTTACTTTACATTACCGCACTAGTGTTTTATGATATTATCCCGATGTTAATGTGTGTAGACGAAGCATTCTTAATTTAAACGGGTAAAACAGGTTGACATAGCATCGCTGTCTTAAAAAAAACCTACGCGCCATATTTGTTAACGTTCTCATTATGTGGTTGATGATAAAAATGTACTTAATAAAATATGTCTGTTTTTTTCCTCGAAAGTGTATTGAAAAACGTCATTGACACACATTGATCATTACACTCTCGGCTTATCGCGGTTAATACCGGCTCGTCTGTAATGGCCAACTTTGCAAACATGTATCACAATGTACTATTACAGATACAGGCATGTTCTTTTTTACCGATGCCTGTGGTTGTGGTTACTATTATTAATACATTTAACTTTTCTTTTTATACGACTAAGTCGGCAAACAAGCATACGGCCCACCTGATGGTAAGCGGTTACCGTAGCCATATGGACGCTTGCAACACACGAAGCATCGCTCACGCGTTACCGACATTTCCCCCCTCCCCAATGAGGTCTGGCGACCTTACTCACGCGCAGGAACACAATTTTACACAACATAAAGTTATTTGGCTGCGGTACTCTGTAAGGTGGAGGTACTTCCCCAGTCGAGCTGCTCTTTGAGCGAATACACGCTACGCTCTACCTCTCAATAAAATACCAAATTATATTAAAAATGAAGAGAAAGATTCAACCTTTAAAAATAAATTAAAAGACCACCTTACAAAAAAATGCTATTATTCAATTGACGAGTTTATGATAGATAAAATGGAGCAAACATAATCATAAAGTTTTTAATAATTGAACGGTCTCGCGGTCTACTAAGCGTCGATAATAATATAATTGTATATCAAACTTATTAATGTTTAATAATAAACTTATCATAATTCATAATGTATAATATAAATTAAATAAATAAAAATTGTATGTCTAAATAACTAACCGGTACTAACATAATTATAAATAATTAAATCTAAAATACTAATAAATATTAATTAAAATTGCTAAGTAATCACCATTTAATGATGCAATGCCCTTGCAGGGCTCATGTTGTGGACTAACTTAATTATAACACCTTTATGTACTACATGATGCAAATAAATAAATTGAAAAATTGAAATTGAAATTGAATTGAATCTCTAAAAAACGATTCTTCTACGATTACTGTTCATGTTTCATAATAATAGAGACTGTTGAGTTGAATACCCAGCAATTTCATTTGTAAGCCGCACCGCATGCTTCCGATGCTGATTATGTTTACTTGCTTCATAGAACCAAAGCAACAAAGTGCTCCAATTTAGTCGAGCTGCGTATTTTAATTTCAACCCAAAATTAATTCGACCTTTACCGCGGTATTCTTGGTAACAAGCATCTACTTTATATGCAAAAGTATTTGCGCTCTTCTATTACATAACAGGAAAAAGTATAATCAGTGTTTGAAATTCCAGTTTACAAAACGGAAATGAGTAGAATTCTGATGCAACCGGCGCGGGCGCGGGGCGGTCTGGACTCAATAATTATGTATTTAAAAAGTTGGTAACGTATTTTTTCGAATACAACATTTGCTCGAGGAAAATCATTAAAATAATTGATGAACATGTTCTAAAATACTCGATGCATTTTCGGTATTTTATTATTGCATTCTTCTTAGGTTTCCGAACCCTTATGGTGCCATTGCACTCCGTCCGTTTGTCACAGCGCGGTATATTTCAGCAACCATTGATGCTATTGATTTGGGAATGGGATGGGAAATAGATATTGCCTACCCAGTCTTATTGAAAATGCATAAAATATTTTAAGATTACCTATTTGAATAATTGGACTGATTTACAAATAACTTAAAACGACTTAGTAATCAAATCCTGATCTGATGACAGTGGGACCAATCGGGAAGTGTACACTTCCAGACAAAAAAGTCGTTGGTCCCGGTTATCACTTAATTGTGATAGTCGTTAAGCTAGTTGGAGGCCTTCTAGGCGGCTTGAAAACTCCAACAGTAGGTTGACAACTAGCCTACCTCCACCGATCCGCAGTTGGCACGCGTGGTGGAGTATCTGCCCATTCCCTTTCACCCTGATTTGTGAAAGGGGCCTATGCTCAACAGTGGGACATTATAGGCTGATGATGATGATGATCACCTTCATGCTTTCACTGGTTGTATAGATATCGTAGCACAATTTTTGAAATAAACGTTAGCCATTTTAAAAATCAGAGGCGTTTTTTATTACTGCAGATCAACGTGTAGCCGGATTGTATTCAGCACTTCACGTTCTTCAATGTGGCTAGCCGTAATATAATTGAAATTCAAAAATTCAAAATTCAAACACTTTTATTCAAATAGACCTTCGCAGGCACTTATGAAAAGTCTGACTCTAATACTCTAATACCGGTTCGGAAGGTTGCATTTGCTGAGAAGAGCCGGCAATAAACTCAGCAATTACTCTTTTCAAAACAGGCTTAGATTAATTACATAATATTTACATTCTAATCGCACTGAAAGCAATTGAACGGGTAATGAATCACAGCATTAGCAGTTTTAGTTGCAATTTCCGACACTGCAGCGCTGCATGCCATCACCACAAAGAGGTCTGTTGTTCGGCGGAATCATACACAATATTCTTCTTCTTATTTTTAATTTTGGCAACCAAGCCCAAATTAGGGCTCATTTCTGCCAGTGTCGAGTTATATTATAGTTTCTAGTCACAATATATCACTTCACATTATAGTCCTTAGTCAGTCACCGTCCATAAAAGTCATGTTTTACTACAATGGTGGTCATAACTCTTCACGGACATTTTGAGACAACTTGAAAAGTCACGATACACATAATTCATTTCATTTCACTTCACTGGTGCACATGGATGATCTTTATTGAGTAAAATACCACCAAAAATACACAATAAAACTCAAAATACACGAATTTATGAAAATAAAAATGAAAACGCTACGTCACTCTGCAAGTTCCCGCCAAAAAGTCATACACAATATTATTAGTTCACAAAATACGACGTACCTAATGAATGTTGTCAGTGAAGATTATCTGATCTTAATGAAAAATACTCCCTGACATAATACTACCTACCCGAAAATACCGACTATTAATTTTCATATTTCCTGAAAATTTTATTTGTAAAGCATCTAAAATGTACCTATTTAATTCTAAGAAACTTTTTCTCTTCTTCTTCTTATTTTTAATTTTGGCAACCAAGCCCAAATTAGGGCTCATTTCTGCCAGTGTCGAGTTATATTATAGTTTGCAGTCACAATAAATCACTTCACATTATAGTCCTCAGTCAGTCACCGTCCATAAAAGTCATGTTTTACTACAATGGTGGTCATTATACTAAAACTCTTCACGGACATTTTGAGACAACTTGAAAAGCCACGATACACATAATTCATTTCATTTCACTTCACTGGTGCACATGGATGACCTTTATTGGGTAAAATACCACTAAAAATACACAATAAAACTCAAAATACACAAATTAATGAAAATAAAAATGAAAATGCTACGTCACTCTGCAAGTTCCCGCCAAAAAGTCGAACTTTTTCTCATTATTAGCTTACTACTTACTAAGAGCCTTAGTAATTAACTTACCCAGTACCATTTTGTCATAATTTTTTTTTTTTTTTTTTTTTTTTATTGTTAGTATACTCAGTCACCCTACAAATAAACTAAGAACTAAACGTGGTCGTATTGTAGAATGTATCGCAATAACAATCCGGCTTAACGTTGATACGACGGTAAATTTAAAATTTTATTAGGGATTTTATTATAAAATTGTATACTCAGTCCTAAAAATGAACCTTGCACTTTTTGGAGTCTATAAGCAGAGGTCACAAGTTTATGCTTATTTCTAGTATTAAAAAAGGGCATGTATTTAACGCGGCGACAAATTAATCTGATTTTGGGATTTATAAAAAATGAAAGGAGGTACTAAAAATAATAGGTTGGCAGCTAAAGTGAAGGATCATTTTAAGTAGAAAGTAGCAGCTAAATAAGCTTTGTTTTAATTTAAACTGGCATTGATTTTTTTGTTTTGGTAACTGAATTTATTGTTAGGCGAAGACTTGACGGCGGATAAAAAGTAGAAAATAGGCTTTCTTAAATTATAAAATGAGGTTGTATATAAAGTAAACTGAGATGAGAAGAAAATATTAACATGGTCATATAAAACATACTTTGTGCGACATTTTAAGAGCTCTAATTAAAGCAAATAGTGACATGCAAAAAAAATATTGTGGGTCTATAGTTTTATTTCTTGATGACTTTTATTTTCAACACGCTTTTATTAGCTTCACCTGTATGTATGTATGGAATCACATATATGTAAGCCGTGTTTGGACTTGTTGGAATCGTCTTGAGATGCATTTTGAACATCTATGGTTGGTTATCAGGGTCTGATGATGCAGTATGAGGGTTGGCACTGGAACTCAATAGTGGCGCAATGTATCCTAGCCGTGTTTGGGGTTGTTGGATTTGTCGTTAGATGAACTTTGTTAATGTATGGTTTTCAGGGTCTGATGATGGAGTAGGAGGGTCCGGCACTGGAACTCCATAGCGACGCAATGTATCCCACCCGTGTTTAGGCTTGTTGGAATTGTAGAAAGATGAACTTTGACCACATAAAGTTTTCAGGGTCAAACTCCATTATTAAAACTTTTTTCATTTTCATTTTCATTTTCATTTTCATTTTCATTTTCATTTTCATTTTCATTTTCATTTTCATTTTCATTTTCATTTTCATTTTCATTTTCATTTTCATTTTCATTTTCATTTTCATTTTCATTTTCATTTTCATTTTCATTTTCATTTTCATTTTCATTTTCATTTTCATTTTCATTTTCATTTTCATTTTCATTTCCTGAAACCTATATACAGTCAAAGTTCATCTCATGACTATTCCAACAACCTCGAACACGGGTAGGATACGTTGCTCCACTATGGAGTTCCAGTGCCTACCCTTCTACTCCATCATCAGATCATGAAAATCATACATGATCAAAGTTCATTTCACGACAATTCTAACAACCCCAAACACGGCCAGGATAAAATGATCCACTATGGAGTTCCAGTGCTTACCATCCTACTCCATCATCAGACCCTGAAAACTATATATGGTCAAAATTCATCTCATGACAATTTCAACAACCTCAAACACGGGTAGGATACATTGCGCCGCTATGGAGTTCCAGTGCCATCCCTCCTACTCCATCATCAGACCCTGAAACCCATACAAGATCAAAGTTCACTGTTCCACTGTCCAAAAAACACGTTTTATGTCAATAGGTTGACAAACAGGCAGACGGTCCACCTGATGGTAAGTGGTCACCGCCGCCTATGGACATTTGCAATACCAAGGGGAGCTCATTCCACATCCTAATGGTCCGCAGTAGGAACGACCGACTGAGTTTACCAAAAAAGTAAAAACCAGGTTCAACTCAGTCATCCAGATACTAATTATGATTCCACAAAAAAAAATACTGAAACCCTAATTCTTAATTATAGTACCCGTTTAAATTTTTACAGCTGCTTGCAAATCGCAGCCCGAAAGTGTTTTTTATATGGAAGCCTATAGTTGCCAATAATACCATGTTTGTTATCCCACTGACAATATTAGTCGCCAAGTCATTATTTATAGTACACCACCTATTATTTCTATGTGCCTGTTTAATATATTTGCTACCTTAAAGAAGCTGCCACTATTTGGTTTTTATGATACCTTGCAATTTGTAGCCCATCTAATTTAATAGTTACCAAATTATTTAATCGCTGCCAAGTTATTTTTTTAGTAACCAATAGTTAGTCGCCCTTTAATTTGTTAGTCGCCTCGAAAATAATTAGCCTTAAAAAAGTGCACGTCACTTTTTTTTACAAAAATATTAATATTCTGATGTACAAATAATATATTTGCATAAATATACTGCGATGCTACTGTGAGGATACCTATATGTTTAAACTTATCTCTGAGGGAAGCTCGAGAACTCATATTATAAATAGCTCGCACTGCTTTTTTTTGCAAAATAAAATTGTAAAAAATAAAATTGGAGTGAATTCTCCAATTCGACTGCAATGCTAAAAACTATATTGAAGATGCAAAAGTATGAATAACACCCGGTAACTTAGCATCAGGTGCGCTGTCTGCCTGCAGTTACACAATAATACCTACCTATATAAAATATGTAAGTAGCATGCGGTGACAATGAAGAAAGAGGTTAAACATCATATCCTACCTATAAAAAACACAACAAATTCCAAGAACAAGCCATCAGTCAACATCACCACGGTGGGGAAACCCAACACAATATTTTTTTATTTAGATACGCATCGGCTGTGGGTTTTTCACGACCTCCCTGAAAATCTCAATGATTTTAAAACAACAAACGCTGACGCCGCGCACCGTGGCGCCAACTGATTCATATACTATTATG